>OZ017740.1:15485000-16685000 GCA_963969285.1 Odontomyia ornata | reverse complement strand
TCGATCAGTAGCCCCAGGTACTTCACCGCTGGCTTCGATTCGATTTGTATACCTCCAATACTGATCATCCTTACTCTAGGGATTCTCTTTTTTGTCAAGATGACCACTTCGGTTTTCTCCAGTCATCCAGTCCCTCACTCGGCGCATTAGCATACCTAGCCTAAGTTGCGCTTGTTCAACGGTGCGTCCGGCGACCAGAGCCGCAACATCATCCGCATAGCCGACCAAGCGCGACTCATCTGGCATCTCAAGTCTCAGTAGCCCGTCGTAAGACACGTTCCACAGGTCCGGACCAAGGATAGATCCCTGGGCAACACCCGATGTAATTTCCATCCTTCGTTGGCCCTGTGTCGTGTCGTAGAGCAGGCTTCGGTCCTTTAGGTAGTTCCTCAAAAGCCGCATTAGATATTCTGGAACTTGAAAAGAGTTTTCCAGCGTGTCCAGAATATCCACCGATCTAGCGGAGTTGAAGGCATTCCTGACGTCGAGTATCACCAACAGGACGATCCATCGCTTGGTGCGACTATATGCCTCTGCCTTTTGGACCACGTTCACCACCTCTGCAATCGCATCAATGGTAGAACGTCCTGCTCTAAAGCCGTACTGCCGAGGAGATAGGTCCCCAGCAGCACGAATCGCGTCAGTGAGTCTTCCCTTGATGAGTTTCTCTAGCACTTTCCCAGCCGTGTCTAGCATGCATAACGGGCGGTATGCAGACGGCGATTCGGGATTTCCCTTCCCCTTGCTGATCAGCACGAGCCTCGCCACCTTCCATTGTACCGGGAAAACCCCGTCCCGTAGGCAAGCGTTGAATGTGCTGAGCAGCAAGTCAGGACAATGGTGATAGACGAGCTGCAAAACCTCAAATGAAACACCATCTGGACCTGGAGCCTTCCTCGCTTTCAGGGAGAGGACTGCCTCCTCCAGTTCCAGCTGTGTGAAGAGTGGGCACTCGACTGCTGTTTCACCATGGACAGCGTCAACACGGACGGGATGGGCGGGGAAGAGTGCCCGCACTATCTCGCCCATCTTTTCCGCGTCATGTATACAAGGCTTCCGTAGGGCACCAAGTTTCCCCATGACCAGCTTGTAGCCAAAGCCCCACGGATCCCTATTTACATCGTCCACGAGGTCTTGCCAGCATCGGGCCTTGCTCTTGTTAATAAGCCTGCGAAGATATTTCCTGCCGGACCTGTATGCTGCTAGCCTAGTGTCTGCCTCCTCCCGTGTTCGCACCCGCTGGGCCTCTCGCCGTAGTTTGTGACACTCGCTTCTTTGTTCGGCGATCTCGTTCGACCACCAGTATACTGGAGGTTTACCGTGTCGGGGTCTCCGACGGGGCATGGAAGACTCGCAAGCAGCTATGGTGGTGCTCATAGTTGAGTTCACCAAGTTCTTGGCTGTAGGCCCTCCACTCCCTGGCGGAGCTCCCAGCAACGGTGCGCCTGCCGTAAGTGCGTCAGCGAACCTCTCAACGTCCATCCTCCCAGTCCTCCACCCGAGGATTGAAGTTTGGGCATATGCACGCAGAGTGGCACTGTCGTGAATCTCAACCGCTATATACTGGTGATCACTAGCCGAGTAGTCATCTAGTACTCGCCAGTTGTGTACTCTAGGTACCAGGGACTCCGAAGCGGGTGTCACATCGGGTATGGTTCCTACGCAACCCCAGCGGCGGAAAGTAGGGGTGTTACCAGTATTTGGGACAAAAAGTGCTGTTCTGGCCGCCATGTCCAAGATTTGCTTTCCCCTTGGGTCGGATTGTGGCATACCCCATTCAATGGCTCTAGCGTTGAAGTCTCCCCCGACCAGCATGTGGCCCTCTGTGTTCGAGACAGCGTCCTCCAGGGCATCGAGTTTGGTTCGAAAAGATCGCATTGCCTCGTTAGGCGTCAGATAAACACTGAAATATGTTATCCCTGAACACCGCGCCCACACAAAACCATCCCCGCATCCATGGCCCTGCACCTGAAGGAGGGCGCTGTCTCGAACCCAGATGGCCGAGGTACTAGATTTGTCAGGATACCACGCTTGCGAGTCCTTGTTATGATGTTGCTCGCTCAGCAACAGGAGGTCAGCTTTCTTATCCCTCGCAAACTGCTCAAGTAGGTCCTGGGCATTTGTGCTTCGGTGCAAATTGACCTGCAGGATACGGATCATTTGAGTATCGATTTGGCTTTAGTTAGGGCCTCCTTGAAAACCCTGTATCTCCCTGTCCCCGGCTCATGTTTGAGGTCGCCGGGTGCTAGCTTAACATCCTTGCAAAGAATACATTTTGCCTCGTTCGTGCACTCCTTCCTTTTGTGCCCCGTTTCACCACATTTGTAGCACAGAGATCTCCTGTCGGGTCCCCTACAGCCATACGCGGTGTGTCCATATTCGAGGCATCTGAAGCAGCGGATAGGGATCGCTCTTCTCCGTATCCTGCAGATCATCCAACCTATCTTAATTTTGCCCTTCGCCAGGATTTGCTGGGCGTCTTTATCAGCTAGTTCGACAATAGCCATGCGTTGCCCCCTTGTGTTTTCACGTGTCAATCTTGCCTTGACTTCACTTAAGCTGGGGAACTCCCTCCTAATGGCATCCTCTACTTCAGCTTTGTCCGTGACGCAGTCGAGGTCCCTGATTTCCAGGGTGGCCATTGGTTCGAGTGAGGCAACCGTTGCCGCATCTCCAAGAACCTTTTGAACCGCGTCACGGAATGCATCTTTGTTTGTGGCCTCTGGCCCGAATTCCACCAGCAGGCCACCAGTCCGGGTTGGTCGAACTGCTTTGATGGCAGTTTTGGTGTCGTCTGGCTTGACCGCTCCTTTAATTTCACGGAGGACATCTGCGTAGGTTCGGCCCTTAGTGGGTTTAATAAGCAGTGCCTCTCGCAAGGGTTTGCGCCGCGGTTTGCTTTTTGTTTTCTGCGGTATATTGGGGGGTTCTTTGTTCTTTTCGTGGTTGAGCTCTTTGTCTGTTTTTTCTAGGAGTAGCTTTTTGGCCGCTTTTTTTGCTGCCTTGTTTCGCACCACATGAAACTCCTCGCCTGGAGTGTCAACTTCGTTTATGGTCTCGTCCTTCCTCCTTTTCTCACGGTCGCCTTCAATTGGGTTACCGGCCATTCTTTTGCTGCTGCTAGGACCCACTGATGCCTCGAGGGAGAGCGTGTCTTTTTGGTGCTTTTCGGTTGCAAGCCACCTCCGCTTGTAGTGCGTTATGCAGCCAAAAAGCTCCTCCAGTTCAAGAATGCCATTCTTGACACTCTTGCCTATGTTTTTCTGCACTTTGCAGGCAGCCCTCAGTTGTTTGACGATAGTCCCCGCTTTCCGAGTAAGCCGCTCCTCTTCGGCGCGGTCAAGGGCGATTGTGTTATTTGGCACCACCTCTTGGGAGAGGCCCCCGTTTCCTAGCCCTTTTGCTTCTATCGCTTGGGTCGCGTTTGAAGTGGCGTCGGCCAACGGCAAAACTTCTCCCTCCCCCAGTCTTACACTGGCCTCTGTTGGTGTCGCAGCTTGATCCGGATTGTGTACGTTTTGCACTGGACGCTCCGGGGTGCGCATAGTCCTTCTACTGCGCTCAAAGGCCGCAATGATGCCAGGTTGCACAACGCACTCTGCCTTCTTTCGTTCGTTAGTCCGCCTGTGGTCTGTCTCCGATTATTTAACCTGTGATGTTGACTTTGACAGTGTTTCTGGGGTTGCTGCCTCCCCCCGCAATCGGTGACTTGTTTTATCGGTGTTCTTGCCAACAGTGGTTTTTGCCTGAAAGGGTTCTCCGTGCTAGCGTCCTGTTTGCTTGTAGTTATATCTGTTACAGAAGCCAAGTTCACCACTTCTATAACATTGCAGTCGCTGGATGACGACGGCCGGGAACCTGCTCGCTCACTACTCTCTGCCACCGGTACTGGGGATCCGACCCCCTGCACCGTAATTTGGTTCCCCTTGTGGATCTGCATGATTTGGTTTTCTGTCTGGGTTTCCGTTCCCATAGAATTTTACCCACTGCCAGGATACATGGATAATTGATGACGCCATATATTTCGTCATGTCACAGTGAAGATCATTGACACTCAGGTATTTGTCCTGAGACTCTCCCTTCACTGCCGACCATTATCCGCGGCTGCTTATTGGTTATTCGCAGCGAACCTCTCGAGAAAGGTCTTCCCCTATCCGCAACCCTGGGGACCGTTTGGTTCCCCGGTCTGAGGGCACTATCGATAAATCGATAACGGTCATTGATGTTACTATTTTATTATAAAACAAAATAGAGTCTTTGTGCAAGATATATTCACTAAGAGAAAAATAATAAATTTCAAAATGAATTGCTAGATAAAAAGAAAATCGGTCTTTCCATTTCGGTGTACCAGACCGGGTATAGGACCCGTAACGATGGCAGGCTTTTTCTCTATGGGTTTGCCATTGGACACGCTCCACCGTTTTGTCACTTACCAGGGGCTCTTGCCGGATAGAGTGGCCTTCCGCTCGCGTGCCCTTTTATGCTATAGGGTTATGTAATTTCATTGCATAACTCTATAGCATAAATTCTCATTTGTGGGAAAGAGTCATACAAAGTGCTTTTGTATGAGTTTTTCACTCAAATGGGAAACACATGGCCACGTCTACGTTTGGATCTTGATCCGATTGGGAGGGTGCGAGTGCGCACCACCTCCATTTGGATACCCCACTCTTATTTATGTGCCATAAGTATCGTCGTAATGACGAGGCCTCCGCCAGTCCGTCCGTATTTGCTCGTTTCAATTTGTTCTCTGAACAAGCAGTTTCAACCCTTAGTAGGTTACGTCGGCCTCGACACCAGTCGATCGGCCTCTTTAATTCGTGAATGCGAAATTTTTTTTTAGTGGGTCCTTGTGCTAAGGGGAAAGAACCCGCCCCACGAGACTGCAGTGCTAGCCTGCCAGCGCATTCACGCGTCCCCAGACAAGGCCAATCTCGGCGAATCTTAGCATCCTCTTCCGCTGAGGCAGCAGATCATCGCTGCAGTCCTTAACGGACATTTTTATACCTACTTTCACAACAGGGTGACTTTAAAAAATTAATCTTGTTTCTAACAGAAATATACACAATTATCAATTGAATTAGGTACTTAATAATGTTCTTAGTAATTTCTCATTATAATTAAGCCTTCATCTAATCAGGATTGGAAACACGGTTTCCACCTTCTCTTTTTGTAACAAACATCAGTTGATTACATTACCTTACAATTCATTCCTTTCTCATCATAGACCTAACCTTAAATAAACCTAATCATATTATAAATTAAATGAATATTTTTATATGTACCTCCTTTATGAAGATGTTTGCATGTTTGTCCGTAAATCACGACTAAATGGCTGAATGGATTTGAATTAAATTTGCAGATGGAGGAAACAACGGATACTATTATTTCATATATATGTATATATATATATATATAAATATAGATATATATATATATATATATATATATATATATATATATATATATATATATATATATATATATATATATATATATACGAGTATATATATATATATATATATATATTTATATAGATATATATATATATATATATATATATATATATATATATATATATATATATATATATATATATATATATATATATATATATATATATATATATATATATATATATATAGATATAATATATGTGTATACATATATATTAAATAATGTCATGTCATAATGTAGTTAACATTTGTCTGTCTGTCTGTTACTTCTTCACACTTAAACCGCTAGGGCAGAACGTTCTTATAACAATAAAACTATTCGACTTAATTAAAACCTTCTTACATTAAGAGACTAGTCAGCGGCATGAAGATAATGAGGTTTTTATTTTTTAGTATGAAAGGAGATGAGAAGAAACTAACTACGATGAATAAAAAGTTAGAAGTTTCCAGCTACTTCTTCGACATTTGATGTGGAGAGTGCTCCAATCTCTGACAGTGAGCTTAAAGAGACATATTCACCACTTCAAAAAAAAGCAACTTTCAATTGTACAAGCAATGGAAAGAGAATATTCTTATTCTGACGAAGGAAAGGATTATTTGAAGCGCTGCAAATGTTTGCTGTATTTTATTCGCGTCTACTCGTATAAAAGACCATTTGATATTTTGAAGGGCTGTGGGTTTAAAAAATTGATGCATCAAACATGTCCATAATTTAAAATTCCAAGTGTTGATGCATTAAAAGCACAATTCGACGCTTTTTACAGTGTCATCCGTATGAAAATTTAAAAAAAATATTCGAAAGCGTTGATGATGGGCGTTAACTTGTGACATATGGAGTGAAATGATGAACGTTACCAGTTATTTAGGGGTTACCGCTCATTGTACACATGATAATCGAATTGTGTCGCATTGCATAGCTACAATTTTACTGGATGAACGGCATACTGGTAAGTATATAGCGGAAAAATTAAAAAAAAAGTTTGTGCAGGTATATGCATCAGCCTGGATAAAATAACCGCAGTAGTGACGGACTATGGTACAAACATGATAGCAGGTGTAGTTAGTTTTGTCGGCAAAAACAAACACTTGCCCTGCTTTGCTCATACAATTAATCGTATCGCTGAATTTGCAATGTCAATTAACGAGATGAGCTTTCTAGTCAGCGAAGTAAAAGACATTGTCAAATTTTTTAAGAGCAGTGTAATTCTAAGCGAATCTTACGTCAGAAACAAACTGGCTCTGTACCTCTGAAACTAATTTTAGCGTTAAGACTCGTTGGAATTCAGTCTGCTATATATTCCGGAGATACATTGAATTGGCACCTGTTGTTCATCAAATTTTGATGTTAAATACTAAAGCACCACCCATACCCTCGGCTATAGAAATCCAGAATATAAAAGCATTGATTAATATTTTGAAACCACTGGAATATGTTACTAAAGAGCTGTCAGGTAAACAGTTTGTAACTATAAGTAAAATTAATGATCCACCTGTGGCTGCGGTGGTGATGATAATCTTAATGACAGTAATAGGGGCGATGTAGTACATTCAGTAAAAAAATAAACAAAGAAACAATTAGAACGCAAACTCGGACACATTGAAGATAATTATTTGATTGCAATCGCATGCTTACTGGATCCAAGATTCAAGAATACTCACTTTCAGGATGCCAAAGCCTGTGCAAAGGCAATTTCTTTACTAAGACGATTAAATACTACCACTCCTAGCATAATCAGTAGTGAACCTGACAGTGATTCTTCTCTCAAAACAACTTAAGATTTCTGAAGTCACCATAAGAACTTGGCTCATACAAAAACACGAAAAAAAACAACAAGCTTTTAATTGCAGTGGAAAAATAACGATGAAATAAGCCATTGCTTATCTACGCAGGTTTTGCCACTTTCCACAGATCTTCTAAGACAATGCGAAGACATGAAAGTTGTTTCCCCAAAATTATACAAGCTGACACGAGAATATCTAACCATTCCTGCGACCTCACTCCCCTCAGAACGATTATTTTCTAAGGCAGGAAATACTTTAACAAAAAACCGAAATCGGTTATCACCAAAATGGCTCGAAAAACTTCTATTTCTAAGAAATTGTAGCAAAGAGGAATGGGAACTTTAATTGTGTATGCCTCGTGTAAAAAATAAATATTTTACAGAAAAAAACTTTTTGATTTGTGAATTTACAGCTATTTATTTTTATTATTGTATTATATATATTTGTGAAGCATTTGTTTTTTCACGTGTTTATTTTTCTGACGATACCACTGACTGATATTGACATGATAACGTATAGATGTATTTAGATTAGATCCTAAGAAAAGTACTTGATATTTTGAAGTATGGATACTTTTGTCGCGATACTTTTACGAGTATGATACTTTTTTCCCGATACTACTCATGAGTACAATATCGATACTTTCTATACAATACCGTGTCCCTAGGTACAACTTGCTCGCGTCGCTTTCTATATTCTGTGCTTAACACTGCATAGAACATTTCCGTCAAAGTGGAAAATGGTAAATCTGTGCTGAATATTGATGTCCCATTTGAACAAACACTATTCAGAACAGTTGGTTTACTTGATGTCACTGTTTTGTTATCCATTTTAACAACGGAATATTTTTATTGATGCAAGGTAGTGCGGATGGAATTGTATTTGTTACACTGATGGTCCGATGAAAATTGTACTTCCCGCTCCCCTGTTTTGTTGCCAATCGTCAACTTACGGTATATGTCACACTGGGAGTTCACGAGCAACGTTAATTCGTTTATATAGATTACCTTCGGCAATGCAAATCGTGGATGTGCTGCATGAAAAGATGTTGCCATGTCCGAATTTTAATTGTAGATTTGAATAATTAAATTTTCCAAATCTGCAATTAAAATTCGGATCAGAATTATGGCGGTTTTCGAGCAGTTTGTTTAGGCGACTTCTCGATTACTAAACATGATTCCTCATCCTAAACCTCACGATTAAAACGTAGTAAATGCTCTCGGAGCCACACATTGGGATTACTGGTTCCCCAATAATGGGACAATAAATGCCGAAAAATGCTAATAACTGTAAATACGTCTACAGCTCTTCTACTAAATCCAACATACACCTCCTTTGTAGGGACGTAAGAGTTGCAAATGAGTCTTCCACATTTGATAACGGAATTGAAGTAATAACCATGCCAGCGGAATGGAGGTTGGATGATCAGCTAACTTCCCGTTCTTGGAAACCGACAGAAGGGCCTCAGAATGGATTGGACTCATGCAAACCAACAAAGGACTATGGCATTGGATCCTAGAATGGCAGATCACCCAATTACCCTGGTGGTGTTAAGGACCTTTAACAACAGGCCAGCCAATGTAAACTGAAATTACTGGGCTGGAAATAATATTCAAAACAAGAGATCGCACACAATATTCAAAAGTAGAACGCCTACTGAGAAACGCGAATTCAGAGTGGCATTAATTGTACATAGGGAGTTCAAATCGCACGTAATCGAGTTTAGGGCGTCAAGAAACGGTTGTGCACGATCCGTATTAAAGCGAAATTCTTCAAAATCTGGCTTTTAATTGTGCACGCCCCGACGGGAAAAAAGGCGATAAAATGAAGAAAATGTTCTATTCATTGCCTATAAATGAAATAATTATATAAAAAGATACAAGCAAGTGGACATAATTGGGCCAGGTCAGATGTAGTCATAAACAGGATTACGATTTATTTCAACATTCAGGTTAGCTGAACCCTGTTTGAGGTCTATATGGTCCGAAATTGCACCCATGCTCACTTTGTAGACGATACACATTTATCGAGAGAAATTTACCTATTGCGAAGAGTATCATATATGTATATATATATATATATATATATATATATATATATATATATATATATATATATATATATATATATATATATATATATATATATATATATATATATATGGGATATAACGAACCACCACCACGCTAGAGGTTGCAATTTAGCTCCGATTTTCACCAAATTTTCAGGAAAGGTGTATTGGATAAATATCACGGTTAAGTTTGTGAACCAGCTTTATCGGCCAAGCAAAAACAAAATGGCGGCCATTTTAGACGAAAAATCGAGATTTCTGTTCTGACCAAAGTATAGCTCCGATTTGGATGAAATTTCGTATAAAGGTTCACTGATGTATGTGATGAATCTCACAATTAAAAATTCAAAGTCGGTACGGCGGAAACAAAATGGCGGCCGCGGAAAGGTAAAAAAACGTGCAAAATTTTGTTGTTGTAATAGTGGTGAAAGCTTTCAACAAATTTTCATGAATTACGTGAAAAAACTGAAGGTCGGCTCACAAAAAACAAAATGGCGGCCAGTTGAAACTCAAAACTTCAAAGGCTTCTTAAAGTCGTAATTTTGATCTGACATATATGAAACTTAGTTTCAAGATAGACATTACTTAGATCTACAGACTTTGATATTTTGGTGATCATGCATGTGCAAATTTCAAAATGGCGGAGGTTTAAATATGCGTTTTTTTTTTCAGGTTTTCGTGGCGGTCTAGCGGTCACAGTTTCCAGCGGATTTTTGATGAAACTTGAGATTATGGATTTCTGTACTATGTTTTTGTATTATGCAGAAAATTATTAAAATTGAATGAAAAATAAAAAAAGTCGAATATTTAAAACCCAATATTTTTAAGCTGCCATTTTCACTAAAAATTGAATTATTTTGCCCTGTCTAGAGTGAAACTCCGATTTGAACGAGATTTGGCACATCGATTGATAAGGTCCTAGCCCACAAAGATTTAAGATAGTCCAAAATCAAATGCATGCATTCAAAATGGTGGCCCCCAAAGGTCAGGAGGCAAGCGCAATTTGCTATTTTAGTAGCAACTGATATAATGAATCCTTTTCATGGAAACGTTTTAAATGACTTATCTTGAAAGTATTTACAAATCAGACTATTTTTTAAATATTGTAAAATATTTTTAACAATACCCTAAAAAATTAAAAAATCACGACTTGTCTGTCTGTCCGTCCGTCCATTTGTTCGTGCGTCACAAGTTTTCTCGCAAACCACATAAGCTAGAATGAGGAAATTTTCTACGTAGGTCAAAAGTGGTGCCTCTTGAAATGTGCAGTGTAAGAAAATATTTTAAAGTGTTTAAGGGGGTCTCCCCATACAGGGGGGTGACATAAACATTTTTTTTTATTTCTGTAGCCCTCTAGCAGCCAAGTTTCTCAACAGATCCCGATGAAACTTGAAGTTATAAGTTATTAAGGCCGGTTAATATAACATAACTTAATTATGCAAGTCGAATGACATATAAAAAAGTCGAAAATTTACTGCTTAATATACTTAGCAGCTGTTTTCAATAAAAATTCAAAGTGGTGGCCCCTGATGGTTCAGAAAAGAATTGAAAATGTATATATTAATGGCAACGCAAGTGCTGATTTAACTTTTATGGAAATCTTTTGAAATTAACTATTTGAGTTATTCAAGCCAAAAAGTTATCACCTTTGTGAAATGTATAAACTGCAAATATGAGAAGGGCGAAACGAGTATAAATATGTTTATAACAAATTATTACCCGCCGATTTTCAATATGTGATCCATACGTGTGCAACTCAATTTGATTAGCAAAATATTTGCGCCTCTAAGAAGGGTCTCCAAATACGAACGGCGGCAGATTCTTTTTGTTAATAAATACCCATGTAGTGCTACAAAAATTGCAGTTGAAAGACCAGTAGTAGGCAAGCCAAATTCTTTTTCGAAACCTAACGCTACATACGAGAAATTTACCTTTCCGGCTGGTGCTGCCAACGGGGATTTTTTCGTTGTCAGCCGTCGACAAGTGAACACGAGTAACATACATGAGTTGTACGTCCTGACCATTTTCATCCTGAGACCAAGAGCGCATTTCCAATCCCTCTCAGGGGATCTTTCCCCTTGAGCTATCGATAGATGAATGTGTAGTCATCGAGCAGTCGCCTAAGCAAACTGCTCGAAAACTTTGATAACACCTATCCGAAATTTTAATTGCAAATTCGAAAAGGAAATTTTTTCTAATTATTCATCTTTGGTTTCTTTTTATTTTTATTAAATATAAATTTTAGATCATTTTTAGGGTTTCGTAAAATATTTTTTTTTTTTACATAATTTTACAAATTTTATAAGATTTTTAAGGGAGTCTCCCCGTATAGGGGAGTGGCCCCCGAAAAAAAAATTTCATCAAAGGTAGCCAATATGGGTATCAAATGAAAGGCCTTGATGAGAACTTCTCAAAACAGGGCGATAACATTAATATTTTTGGGAATTCATAATTTGAGTGATTTTTGTTGGTTTGTAACAAAATGGCGACCGTTGAAAATAGAGAAACAATGGATTTTCTTTTAAACGTGAAAATCTGTTTGACCGATTTCTTGACTTTATTCGTTGCTGGTGACTGCATTTCTGAGACATTGAGTACAAAACCCTTCTGAAATGAGCGTAGGTCTGTCTACCCAACTTGTTTACTTTCATTTTCTTTACGTTCGTCATTGTATGTGGGTAGATTGTTACGGGCAAAGAGTACGTTTGCAAGAATCTCGACCTAACTGAGCCCTAGCTGGTCTCATAATTCCATCCCAAGTAACGAAAGGCTCTATTTAGATTATTTGTGGTAAAGGTAAAAGTCGCGGTATAAAATTGGTCAGTGAAAGCTTCCTTGTTTTTTGTTCTTGAAATATCACTTGATCACAGAATAGATTCATGCAAAAGGTATGTTTCGAAGAAGGTCACTCAACTACGTCGGGGATCTTTGGGTAGATGAGAGCACGTAATAAAGGGACCGTATAATAAATAACCGGACTGAGCCTGCCCCACGCCGTCAAAGCGTCTGCTAATCGGTATCTGGTGCTGTAGTGGTGGTGGGGGTGTAGGTTAAGGGAGCCGGGCTGCAACAGTTGGCTCCAAGCCCTTGGAGAGATAGCATCGAGTGCGAGCGGAGTGCGTGTTCAGTTACGTCGTCGGAGTGAAAATGGAGCGTACAATCGAGCAACCGAACCAGAGTTTTTTAACCACGTTGTTACAGGAGACGAGACATGGGTTTCCGAATACGATCCTGAGATGAAGCGACAGAGTTCAAAGTGGAACACACCGGCGTCAACACGACCAAAAAAAGCGCGCATGAGCAAATCGGAGGTGAAGTCGATGCTCATTGCTTTCTTTGACGTGAAAGGCATTGTTCACAAAGAGTTTGTGCCACCCGGGCAAACTGTAAACGGCCAGTACTACAGAGAGGTACTCCGTCGACTAACCGCCCGGGATCGCAGAGTCCGTCCGGAGATTGCCGATTCGTGGATCCTCCATCACGACAATGCTCCGTCGCACACCTGCCTGCTCGTTACCGAGCAGTTGGCCAAACAGTCGAGGACAACTTTGCCACAGCCTCCTTACAGCCCGGATATGGCATCAGCGGACTTCTTTCAGTTCCCCAGGATCAAGAACACCTTAAAGGGACACGGTTCGGGACTCTAGAAAACGTTCAACGTGCTACGATGAGGGCTCTAGACAGCATCAAGGTTGCCGATTTCCAGGGAGCGTTCGGGGATTGGAAAATCCGGTATCAGCGTGTTATCGACTCCAATGGGGACTACTTTGAAGATTTCTAAAGAAAAATTGTACATATTTTGCCAATGAAAAATTTCCTGAGGTCAGTCCGGTTACTTATTATGTAGACTCCAATGGGGACTACTTTGAAGATTTCTAAAGAAAAATTGTACATATTTTGCCAATGAAAAATTTCCTGAGGTCAGTCCGGTTACTTATTATGTAGAACCCTGTAATCCATAAAACTAGAAAAGTAGGTGAATTGATAATACCCGAAGGCAAGGCGTTAAATTTGATTTATAAACCAAACCCCTGCGATTCAACTAGTTAGCTCTTTAACCATAACACCGCTCAGACCGCAGAATAAATGATTCTTTCTCTAATTTCTAGTACTTACGTATACGAGACATATGGACCAACAGTAAGAATATCAGATTTTGGTGTTACAAGATTTGGTACATCTTCCTCCCCTAAGGTATAAATCTGTGAATAAAACAACAACTATAACATTTGAATTTATCGTTATTGACTAAAATTTACTAGTGCTTCTGTCAATATTTCCATTTTTAAGGAACCAGGTCCAGTGTATTTGTCAGAGTACATATTCAACGTTGGCGCGTTTGACTTCCTATGAAATAAAATATTCCTTTAGTATATAACAACAAAAACAAATGCAATTCTTGCTTAGCCTGAATAGAATTGAGAGCGTAACAGGTACCCAACTCTGTTTCCATTAATTGAAAATATTTGCAACAATCGAAAGATTCCCCATTCCAAAAGCACTCGTTAATTGTGTCCTTGCAATCACTACGCACCATCTTTGCATAGTGGGAAAAGTTCGTTTGAAAACAATTTTCAGCTGGATCTTCTCCGCCACATTCATGGATTGTGTGATAGGACTCGCCACGAAAATATGCAATCTCACTTAAAACCTCCTCCAATGAAAAATCGTGGTCAACGCCCCAAAGTCTACCGCAAATTTAAAAAGCGATTAAGAATCGTACACAGTAAAGAACACAGTGGAAGTTCTCACTCTTCTGCGATTTCCTGGATGCGATCCATATTTTTCGATTCGCAAACAACGATGGCAGGGAAATTTGTTTTCCAATCTCGATAAGATGACTCCACGACAAAACTGATGGCATTATTTTGAAAAGCATCTAAAAAGAATTACCTGTAGGAAAGCTTAATATGATTTAAATTTGTCAAATATTACCCAATGATACTGAAATGAGCATTCCTGATGCTATCCAGGATATAATCACGCAAATGAGCCAAAACAGCTTTTCTGCTGTACTATTATCATCATCCACTATAAATTTTGCGCCATGCAGGGTGGAATTGAGCATATACTCCTTAATAAGTTTTTTCAAGCCCATTTCCTGGTTTTTCGTTTCGCTACTAAGTTCAAATCTGCTTTTTCATTAAATTGCACGTACGAGTATTGTTGTTACTTAATTTATCCTAAAACCAAAGAAACAATGTTACGTCGCATGTTTGGCTTATCGTCTAATTATGATCTTAATTGTATCACAAGGCATTAGCAGATGGTTAAATTCCCACAATTTCTGTGGATTCATGTGAAATTGTTAGGAGTAGGAGGAACAATTCCACTTGAATGAAACACACATCGGGACTCAAGTATCGTCAATAATGCTGAGACAGCAAAATTCAGCTGCATCCTGAGATCCTACTGACGAGAAAAATTACCATTACAACCCAGAAAACTGTAAGAGAAGGTTTCATCATTGTCCCCTTAAACGTAGCCATATAACTTGTACTAATATCAATGACGTCAGAGGCAAATAAAATTGAGTCAGCTGTTTTTGTCAGCTGACCAGTTACTTCGTTGACAGAAAAAAGAATTCTTTTGTTCAAAAAAATCAGGAAGTAAGTACACAATAAACACATTTAATGCTCTTAGTTTTTTTCCAGTTCATCAGAATCCTTATTCATTGAGGTTTGTTGCGATGAAGTCGTTGGATTATATCAAAAATTTTGCTTACAAAGGGATTCAAAATCATGAAATTCAATTTGGCAACTGGCTATGTGTAGCTTTCAGCGGCGGCTTTACCCATTGCAAGGCTCCGGGCGGCAGGTCTTTGCGAGGTCCTTTGCTCTTCGTGAAAAGTATGTCATGCGAAAGTAGGTCTGGTTGTTTGATTTAGGTATTTGTCAGGTTTCACAAGAAATGCGAAAGTTATAAAAATAAATAAAATTTGAGTTTTAAAATATTTTACATTGAAAGATTTACAAAAATAACAAATACAGAGATAATCAATTTTAAAATTGATGTTTGCGGCTTTTCCTAAGACTAAAATCTTTAATTAAAGCACCATAATCTAACGAATGAGCTACGTCATTTTCGATTGAAAGAATAGCAAGGGCTGATAGCCGATCTTATGTCATTGAATTCCTCATACATGTTCTAATAACTTTAAGTCTCGAAAAACTCCTTTGAGCAGACGCAACTGTAACAGGTGTGGTGGCAATAATTCTCAGGACTAACAAATTTTGATAGTAGGGTAAACTTCAGTTAATTTCTTTTTATTATGTATCTCAGCACCGAGATAATGTCGTCGTTTCTTTCATAAACACGGATGAAAATACTCAGTTCTTCGTACAATTCATGTCAAAGTCAAAAGCGCTTTATTCAATACTAACCGTTATAAATTTTAAAAGAATATAAAGCGAATTCCAAACAACAGTACAAACACGTAATAGCCCAAATGGATAAATTTATACATTATCAGTTAAACCCATTTGATCAAAAAAACCATAGCAAATTCAAATTAATTAAGATTATTACATTTATTATGATTCGATTGGTAAAAGGAAGAAAAACCAACCAACACTATTCCAAAATTATTTATAATTTTAATACAACAGTGAGCTTTTATCCTACACCTTTGTTTGTATGGTATAACCTAATTCTAATAAAATTCAATCAAAAACTTTATTTCATACTAAAAAATTCGATCACAATATTCCTAACATACGCTTTAGAATTATCTCTAAGCCTAATATATGTTAATAAACATAACATATACTTAACCTATCTAAAATTTTTAGCACAAATAAACAACAACACTAAATGTAGCAATAATGCGCTGAAACCCAAAAATTAAGTAACGGTGAACAGGAAAACTGAAAATAAATGTTATTATTTTATAGGCAATAATATGATTATAATTAGCCAACGTTTTAGCACGATGTTTATTGACAGACAGATTGACAGAAGTGAACAGAGTGACAACTGCCAGTTGTAGCATTGTGTTAGAGGAACATAATTTTGAATTCAAAATATCAACGTTTTACATCAATACTTCCTCTAAAACACGATATTTCAATTTTTAAATAACAAACTAAATGCAAATTCAAAATCAAATCAGACCATTCCAAGGGCAGAATGTAGATGAGCAAATCTCTGACGTGACAGTGGCTTCGTCAGGATATCAGCGAGTTGTTGATCACTTGCAACATGTTGAATATTCAACGTTCCATCCTGCAATTCCTTTCGAATGAAATGGTACCTCACTTCAATGTGTTTGGTCCTCTTGTGGAACTCGTGATTCTTCACTAACTTGATTGTGCTTTAATTGTCCACAAAAAGAATTGGAATGTTGTCTAAGGGAGAGACTTCTGCGAACAGTCGAGACAACAACACAGATTCCCTGGCAGCTTCACTAGCAGCAACATACTCAGCCTCAGTTGTGGATAGAGACACACACTCTTGACGTCTGCTAGCCCAGGATATCGGTCCTCCACTGTGAATGCAACGATTCCACTAACAGACCGACGAGTATCCGATTTACCAGCATAGTCTGCATCACTGAAGGCCTTCAAGACACTTCCTTTGGACCTCATACCTGATACTAACTGACGTAGACCCTTTGACGTATCTCAGGATTCTCTTTGCCAGCAACCATTGCACATCTTCCGGATCTTCCAAGCACTGCGACACATAATTTACTGCAAACCCGATGTCAGGACAAGTAGCAACAGCGAAGTACATCAAACATCCTACAACTTCACGGTAAAGAGCAAATGTTCTCAAACCAGTTTTCCCTTCCAATTGCACTTACTTATCAATGGGCATTGAAACAGCATTGACTTCTTCCATGTTGAACTTCCGAAGAAGATTTTCCGCGTACACCTTCTGACTCAAACGGATTGAACCATCTTCTTCACGTTCAATGAGCATTTTCAGGAAAAAGCCAAGCGATTCAAGTGTGATCTTGAACTCCATCTCCAACTTCCTCAGGAACTCTTGAATCACACTCTTCTGTGTTGCAGCAACCAGGCCATCATCAACATAAAGGACAATGATCAGTTTATCTTCACCAGACATACAAAAGACAAGACATGGATAAGCTTCACTCTGCACGAGAACAAACTTGATAAGAATCTCCTTGAACCGGTTGGTCCAGCACCTCGGAGATTGCTTCAGTCCGTAGAGACTTCTAATCAGCTTGTACACACGACCAAAACCATCTTCAAAACCTTCAGGTTGATCCATGTATATTTCTTTATTCAAAACACCGTTTAAAAATGCCGTCTTCACATCAAATTGGGCCAACTCCAGATTTTCCTTGGCAGCAACACTTAGAATCGCCCTGATAGTATCAAATCAAGCTACGGGACCGAAAGTTTTATAATAATCAATACCTTCTTGTTGACTATAACCCTTCGCAACAGGCCTAGCTTTGTAGCGATAAGCCTTCCCTTCTGCATCTCGTTTGATACGATAGTCCCAGCGATTAGCAATTGTCTTCCTTCCTGGAGGTAACGCCGTTAAAACCCAGGTTGAATTTCCCTTCAGTGAACACATTTCTTCTTTCATCGCCGCCTTCCAGTGTTCACGATTACCCGACTTCATGGCTTTTTGTAGTCTTGAGGTTCTTCTAACTCTGCAAGAAACATTTCACTTAATTTTACAGGTTTCTGAAGTTTACTTCTATCTCAAAGACGGTGTTGAGCGGTATCTTTTGCAGCCTTAGGAGTTTCTTCAATTTGCGGTTCAGCAGAAACGACTGGCAACACAGGGTCTGGGACCTCAGGCACATGCGGAGCTTCAGGTGAGTTCAGGACTCTAAAGAAATTGCAGGGCTCGACAGGATATTCAATTCCTTCAACAGGAAACAAAACTCGAACTTTAAAGGAATGCTCTGGACCAAAAACTACCTCACGACTTCAGATCACCTGCTTTGTATCCTTCTTCTACACACGAGAACCATCGATGTCTTCCGAGTATCCAACAAATACTGCTTCGACCCCTTTAGCATCCCACTTCTTCCGACGTATTTTAGGCACCATCACCCAGCATGTGGTTCCAAAAATATGAAACCTGTTGAAATGAACACTCTTCTCAACGAACAACACGTACGGAGTTTTGCCCATTACAGAGCTTGGACCAGTTCACTTGATAATGTAAACTACAGCGTTGACAGCTTCAGCCCACAGAAACTTCGGCAGATCCTTGCTAACAAGCATGGTTAGTGCTAGCTCACCAATTGTCCGGTTTGATCGTTCAGCACAAACGTTCTGCTGAGGCGTATACGGATTCGTAATCACCATCTTCGTACCTTCGGAATCCATGAGTTCTCGCATCTTCTTGTTGTCAAATTCCTTCCTCCGTCACACTGGAACACCTTAACCGGTCGACCTCATTGAGTCTTCACCAGCTGCAACATTTCTTTGGTCTTGTTAAACACCTCAGATTTTTCCTTCAAGAAGTAAACCATACGAAAGCTTGAATAGTCACACGTGAAGCAGACAAAGTACCTGGCACCAGCAATAGACTCCTGCCCAAGTGTAACACCGACATCAGCATGGATCGCTTTTCCTGGCACAGATGAACGCTGTTGACGTGACTTGAACGGTTCTCGATGTTGTTCACCTTCTACCAAAGATCCACAGAATTTGTCGTCCTATTGTACTTCAATTCCGTGAAACTTGAGTATCTTCACAACATTTCTTTTATTCTGATGACCTAAATGCTCATGCCAGACTTGAAGAGAGCAAGTGTTCGGTTCCTTGACCTTGAGCATCATCTTGAACAGCTGAGCAGATCGCACACCTTGAGCCTTGACAACACTATCAAGCAGGAATTCACGGCTATCCTTGGATGAGCTGAAAATCATACCTTTGTCCAGTGCACGAGAATTTCTCCTAGCTCCCGGAACATATAGCACATTTTGCATGTGATAACAAGTCCAACAGCCATTCACATGCACCTCAAAGTCAATATTTCCTCTTCCAAAAGCACTCATCACAGAATTGGTTCCGATACGAATCTCTGCTGGAATAAAGAAAGCCTCAAAGAATAAATACCACTCTTTCTTGAAGGTCATGTGGTCCGTTACACCAGAATCGATGATCAAAGCTTCGTTCTTGCCTTCCGAACTGAGCAATGAACCCTTACTTTCAGACGTCCCATCACTCTTCTTCTTCTTGTTTGGACAATCTCTTTTAAAATGACCAATTCCGTGACAACCGTAGCACTTGAAAGCCGACTTCTTCCCCTTCTGGTTGGAGTTGACATCATCTTTGGCCTGCTTACCAGCTGCACCTTGTTGACTTCTACTTGCACCTGTCGACTGGATATTCAACTTGGTTGCCATCAGCGCCGTCAGATTGTTCTCCTTTTCTTGTCGAAGTTTCCGCCTGTGCTCATCAGATGTTAACACGTTGATCAGGTTATCGAGGGTCTGCTGACCATCCGACCTGGCCCACCAAGCTTGCCTGAAACTTTCAAAACTGTCGGGCAATTTCCAGCAACTTGACCATCAAAGCTGACTCGTCGGGCTTAACTTTCAACTGCTGCATGTGTAGAATCAAACCTTCAAATTTAGCAATATGACTTATCATATCATCCGCTAAATTCATGTCAAAACTGAAAAACTCAGTCTGAGCTGAATGAACGGCTTGCCTTGTTTGTTGTTCATAAATACCACGTGATTTGTTCCACATCTGATGCGCAGCCTCGCAAGCGACGATCAAAGTCATGACACTCGAATCAATTGTCTTGATTATGATTTGTCAAGCGGCGCGATCTGCCTTATCCCAAATTTTCATTGCCGCATTGTGAGTATCAATCGCAGCCGCATTAGCATAAGCCACCAGCACCGGTTGAACCAACTCTTCAATACTCACTTCGTATGCTCCTTCAGTTGCTCGCAATAAATTGCGCACCATGAACTTCCAAATATTCCAGTTCTCCGAACCTTTTAACTTTTCATTTCCTTGAAATTCCATGATTGTCAGTCACAAAATTCCAGCAACTTTCTCTTCAAAAATAACTATTTATTTTGCTCAATCTTCTTGGAAAAACGTTGGTCCACTCAAATCGAACTACGCTCTGCTATCATGTTATTTTTTTATAGACAATATTATGATTTTCATTCGCCAAAGTTTTAACACAATATTTATTGACAGACAGATTGACAGAAGGAACAGAGTGACAAATGACAGTTGTAGCGTTAGGTTAAAGGAACATAATTTTGAACTCAAAATATCAACGTTTTAAATCAATAATAAACACGAACCTAGATTGCTCCATCTCAGCTTAACCTGCCTCAACGCATCTAGCAAATGAGTATCTCCATTGGAATTATTGGCCCGTCTATATATGTGATATATGACTGGAGCACCGTCAAAATACGCGTATGCTTCGGGAGGAATGAGGCCAGTAGCGAGGCAAGTCGCAATAAGCCCGTCTATAGGGTAGAACGGCTGTGTCATCCAGGGGCTTTCACTCACAGTTACTGATCTTGCGATATGATTCTGAAGAAGTTTCAGTAAGAAGATAATCGCCTCTTGTCACTTTAGCAGTTTGATAAATTCTTCTATTTGGTATATAATGCATCATCCGTCTCAGGCTTTCTTTACAAACCAGCACATGCACGAAGACATTTTCTTTCGAAAACTCTTAATTCTTCGATAGTACTAGCACTCTGATTGCATCAGATCTAACATCCATATGTCCAAACTGGTCTAATCAGGGTCTTGTAATAGATAGCTTTGACCTTTTGACTAATGTATCTGGAATGTAAGAGTCTTCGTAGGGCTTTGATTACTTTTTGTATCTTACTAAGCATGATTTATGATTTATGTGGAACCCGTTCTACACTACCCTCGCCAGCCATGATATGGAAATCCTTCCAATGACGTTTTGGGTCGTGATTGGCCCCCTGCAGCGTTGTCCAAAACAAGATTTTTTCGCACTTCTTCGCATTGATTTTCATTCGCCATTTGTCAGTGAACAACTGCACATCATTCAACATTTTTTGAAGATTTTCTGAACAATTGTAGCTTTTTGGTCTGCCGTATAGATGATCAGATCATCAGCAAACGCTACCATTGATGGCGTTGGCGAGACGTTAAAATCAAAGCCGTTCAATTGCTTGCGAATAAATTTTGAAAAAAGCAGATGCGCAGTAACTGTTCCCTTCTGTAGACCATTCACCTTGAGTTCGCGCATTGTTGTCAGATTTCCATCAGTTACAGCAAATGATTTTCCGTATAACATATTGTACATCATGGCGACAAGGTGTCTGGGGAACCTGTCCTGAAAGAGTTTAAAAATTAGTCCGTCTAACCACACCACATCGAAGGCTTTCTCCATATCAATGAGACACGCTTCAATACATTCTCTATAATTTAGTTACCAACAGATGTCTGAGGCTACTTTCGGTATCGCATGTAGTGTCAAATGCCTGGTACGAAAACCAAACTGGCAATTCGGCATCAACTCATATTCCTCAATGTGGGTGGGCGTTTAATGCTCTGTTGAGTATCACTTCAAAGAACTTGCTGATGTTAGGCAGCAAGCTGATAGGGCGATAGCTTTTGGGGCATGAAGATTCTTTTCCTTTCTTCTTTGGCCTTTTTCCACTCATTTGGGAAATATGAAATGTTCAACATGTTGTTGAACAATAAATAATAATTCCTAATAGCAACCTCAGGCGAATGTCGGGGAGTTAAATTTGGAATACCATCAGTACCACATGATTTCTTGTTGTTTATCCTGCGAAATCTGAAATACAAGTCTTCATAGCTGACAAAATAATCAATAGGATTCAAGCTTGGTATGAGGTCAGATGTTAATGTTTTATTGAAATGAAGAATTTATTGCCCGTTCAGGCTTGATTTGAAGCCGGAAACTATTGCTTCAACGACCTCTGAAAATATTTCATTCCCTCTCTCAGGGTTTGTTAGATGAACCAATTCAAAATATGTTCCAATTAGGCCAAGTTTATGCAATTCCTCAGATATAATCCTGTTTCCATTTCTATCCAGAGTCGTACTATCAATTTCGATACCACCCCTATCGAGAAGATTTATCTCATCACTAGCGACTTCAAGATTCGATACCTTGACTCGAGACATCTTGCGGAGTGTGCTATTCACTTTCGCAAAAACGCCGTCTAGGTCCTGTGGGCTAATACCCCTCAATTTTCCCGCCCATTGATTGCTGACCTCACTCCTGAAGTATGAACGGATTAAGTTCCGGAAATTCTCCAGGTGTAATTTCAACAAAGACAACAAGGGATGGTTGTAGTCCAAAAATAGTCGAAAAATATTGTTGACGCGTATGAGAAGAAGGCTTTTCAATCTTTTTAACCTTGCGATGGCTGGTGTTTCATATCCTTCCATCTTGTTTCGATGTTTAATCTTGGGGGCTACTTCCTCAATCGTTTCCGACGTCAGTTTCTCTAACTTCGAGAAATAGACATCTATTTCATCGTTAGTTAGATTGCTGTCATTGGAAACCATTGAGCAAGAGTTGCCATCATCAGAAAGGGGACATTGCTTCTGGTGCTCATGATTAAACTTCTTTTGAAACTTTCCTCAGTCTGTTTTTTTGAAATTCAACCGATGATTTTCATGTTGAACTGGAATGAGTAAGAAATCATCCCTTTGATGATTGATTTCCATTACGATTGCGTTATGGTCGCTATCATAAGGAAGCACCTGCAGTTTCCGTTAAGGACTATTAAAGCTGAATTCAAGTCTTGCGTCAGCAATGCAGAGGTCCAAATATGAATTTGTCCTAGGGTATGTTGGGAACTCCGACCCAAATAGATTGCACCTATATTCAATTTGGTTTTCTGTTATCCACGATTTGAGGAGTACACCGCTTGGATTATTAGTAGCGTTCAGCCATGATGTATGCTTGGCGCTCAAGTCACCGGCAAGAATATAATAACTATGCAGCCTATTCAATTCAGGTATTTCAAGTAAGGAATTGAGCGCCTCCTTCAGCTTGAGAACAGCTCCACCAGTTGCATAGGTAGAAATAACGAAGAGGTTATCCCCACCTGGCAGTGCGATTTTGATAACGGACACTTTAAGAGATTCAAAGGTTTTGAATTTGACTTTTTCAATATGTTGGAAACAATAGGGTCTTCGAACAAATATCCCGGTGCCATCTCCCTCATCACCGTTTACCCTATGGTTTCTTACGAATTCAAAATCCTTGAATGTCATGGAGTGCCATGAATTGAGGTGGGTTTCAGTGAGAAGCATGATGTCAGGCTTTTGCTTAACAATGAATTCAAGGAGATAATCAGTGATTTCGTTCTGATAGTCAACTTTTTGGCATTGATTCTTTTAATCCCGAAATTTGTAAATTTATTTTCGGCCGCCAATAGCCGAACCATGTTCATTCTGCTTTGACCGAACATATTAATTGGCGGAACCTTCTCTGTATTCTTGATAACTTTTTCAGGATAACCAGCAGAACTACGGGCTGGTTTCTTCTCCTGATTTTTTTTTTTAAATAAAGGATAAAATTATCGTTATTTGGACTAACATTAGCTGCAGTACATTCGTGAACGTCCATTTCTTTTTGGAGTCCGTTCAGCGCTGCAGAGTAGTTCTGGTTGTCGTTAGCGCCTCCAGCACTTAGTATTTCTTGTGGAATGACTTGTTTGACAGCTTTCTTCTGCTAAGCTTCCGTATTTGTTTGTCGTAGCGGCTCTGCATCTTGAACTTTCTTCGCTCTCTCGTACATATCTTCGTACGTTTTCAGTCTTAGTTTCAATTCTTGATTTTCAGCTTGAAGTTGACTCACTTCTTGTTTATCTTCGACTACTTGAGGCTTACGCCCACCATCTGCAGAGTCATGGGTACTCGTGTTTCTTCTTTTATTGACGCTTGCCGCGAATTTCACATTGTATTCTCGCCGGGGCCCCCCAACAAAGGGAAGCTGTCGGGCTCCTCCATACAGCAGTCCCGAGTTAGTCTTCGGTTTATTTGCTTTTGTCGATTTATTGATTCCATGGGTCGATGCCTTCGGCGATAAATACTTTTTCAATAAAATCAAAATTTGCTTTTGACTGGCTCGTAAAAACTTAATTCAATTTTTTGAAACTGATTTTGTGAAAAATTAATTAATTTTAAAAATTAATGGCAGGAGCGATTAAAAACACGTCTACACGCAACGAGTGATAGACGAAGAACCCGCAGAATTTTACGGTCCCATACAAAGAATTGTTTTCAACGAGAACAAAACAAACAAAGGGAGAAGAGAAAATTGATATCTTTTATTCGAACCAAATAAATACTATGGCTGGTCTCCCTCATTAATGTTTTAATAACAATATAAAACATTCTGTTAACTGTAGAAGCTTTAAATCACAGATTAACAATCTTTCCCGATTTATCCATTATTTCGCAAAATTACATTTAGAAAACATCTTGCCACCTTTACATCATTTGTTCACTCTTGTCGTGGCTGCAGGTGTATGATGAATTTATTATGATTTATTAAATTTGCTCGTAAGTCTTCTAAATAAAGTGAATCTGCTTTCGCCAAGATACAGTTAATAACATAATATCAAATATTTGTACAATCAAATATATTCATTAGCAGCCACTTAGGTGAAAATAGTTTGATAGACTTCTACTATAAGTTGTAGAATCGTCACGGCCAGTCGTATCTCCGTAAAATGGGTGATAGCAGTGTAAATCGTATTGGCCTAAATAATATAAAGCATATTTTAAAACGGTACTATCGCGAGTTTGACGAGAATAATATTGAAATAATAAATTATGAGCTACAACCTTATTCCATGAGTCCTCAAGGATTTTTATCGAACCACTGTTTTCTTATTGTCCAGATTAAACATAAAATGAAGATCGCGGCTGTAGACGAGATAACGTTTTTTACAAAACTCTCGCCTGCTCACAGTGAAGCCCTGTCGCAGTATGTCGCAGATTTAAATGTTTTTGAAAAAGAAGCAAAAATATATGTTCAATTGTTACCAGACCTTCAAGAAATCAACGCAAGCGTTCCATTCATGGCTGAGTGTTATTTGGCTAAAGACGATTTTCTAGTGTTTGAAAACTTAAGCGGAAAAAAATTTCAATTGGGAACAAAGAAAGGTGGCATATTGGACTATGATCATTTAAGAGTTGCGCTCAAATCTTTGGCCAGCATGCATTCCACGTCAATTGTTTTAGAAGATAGATTAAAAGTGCCGTTACTGTACTTGTATCCGAAATGTTTAAAGGAAAATTCTTATCCTGACAACTCGGCTAATTTGAGAGTGAACTATGTGAAGATGACCATTAAAACCCTTTGCAGTCTCGTACATTTGATTCCCAAATACAGAGGAATGGCAAGGATCACTGAAGTGGTGAATAAGCTTGCAGAAGTTCTGAAAAAAATATTCATCTACGTGAAGCCATCAAACAAATTTCGGAATGTGGTAAGCCACGGTGATTTATGGGCAAATAACTTTCTGTTTCGTTACGGATCGGAAGACAGTCAATCTATGAAACCTGTAGAATGTCGATTAGTGGATTTTCAACTTGCTCGCTATGCGCCGCCTATGTTGGATGTGATGACGTTGCTGACTATACCTACAACAAGCTCATTTCGCAAAAAGAATCTCCAATCTCTATTAGATGAGTACTACAAATTCTTGGGGGATTTCCTTGCTGACCATAGCATCGATATTGAGAATGAAATTCCTAGGAAAGAATACAACGAAAGCATTGAGTATTTTAGGCTAGCTGGTTTGATTGAGAGTGTATTGTTTTCACACATCACTCTCCTACCACCAAAAGTTGCTAATAGTTTGTGTCAAAATTCAGAAGATTTCGAAAAATTTTTAAGTGAAGACAAAATACATATATGTCGAGAAGCATTTAAGACTGGTGATGTGTATAGAGATCGACTAACTGATATGTTATCTGAAATTATTGAAAGCTACGTTTTACATGATTTTGTTCAATATGATTAAAAATAAAAATTAACTTTGACAAGTAAGAAATGTTCACTTTTATGATTTATATGCAGAAGGCAACACATAATAAAAAACCTAATTGAGGAAGCAACCACATAAACGAGGTCACCAGTAGATTTTGAAAATTGGGTATGTATGTTATATACACCGAGGGGCGAAATTGGGGTATAACCACTTAAATACACTTGGGTACATTGTTTTTATATGAAGATCAAAATTATTAGGAAAGCCATACATGACCTTAGGCAAATTACACTAGACCCATTAGGTAAATTGCATTTTAAACTTAGGCAAATTACCTAAGCTTCTAACCAACATACTGCATATGACCGTCACAAAGCGTGCTTCATATGTAGATGATTTAATCTTATACACAATGACATGTTACAGAATTCAATTTGAGCACTTACACCTTCTGATCGTTAGATGTGAGTTCAAGTCCAGCCCATGTTAATAAAAGTGTAAGAATTTGAAGGAGTAACGTGAAGATAAGTTATGAGAACGTTTGCATTAATGAAATTAACGTTATTTTTTCGATGGATGATTTGATCATGCATTTGGCTGATTTCAGGGACGCATATATGATGATGCCTAGGTTAATAGTGCATGGATTGGAAAGAACATTTGAGAGTGATGAGCTTTTGGATGAGATAAAGGCTCTCAATCCAGGTATTCCTGATTGCTCAATCAATGTAGTCAAGCACTGGCAAAGCAGAAAAACATCTAAATATTCATTAATCTTTGAAGTACCGGGAATTTTATACAAGCGATTGGTTAATACATTTGTTAATATAGATTTTAACTCATATTTTTGTAGGGAAGAATTCAGCATTAGAAGATGCTTTAAGTGTCAAAAATTTGGCCACTCTTCAATAAACTGCAGAAGTAGCATAGAGGTTTGTGCCAAATGTGCTGAGCATCACGACACAAGAAGCTGCAATTCCCAATCTAGTAAATGCTCTAATTGCCTGTCAGCAAAAAAAAATCAAATTTCTCATCCAGCATCTCATAAAGAGTGCCCTGAATATCTCAAGGCTATTAAGTCGTTCCAAAGAAGAATCAATTATACATCTGAAAATGAACAAAGCATTAAATATAAATATATTTTATGCTAACATTCGAAGCATTAGGAACAAGTTTGATGACTTTGAGGTGTTTTGTAACTCACAAGAGAGTCTGGATGTCATCATATTGAATGAAACTTGGATTTGTAGTGAGGAAGTTAGGTTATATAACATAAATGGATTTCAGTCTATACATAATTGTAGGGATCAAAGTCAAGGTGGAGGAACTGCTATTTACATAAGAAACAATATTAAGTATAGAGTTCTTCTAGTAGATAAGAGATATAATACGATAGTTATTTCCCTTCAGGATGAGAGGCAAAAAATAAAGATTGGAACGTATTATAGGGCGCCTAGTGAGAATGTTAATGAATTTATTGAATACTTAGATGATATCTATCAAAGTCACGAAAATTTGACGGTCATAGCTGATGTGAATATCGATACACTTCATAGCAACAGCATTAGTATGAACTATTTAAATATGTTAAATATGAATGGAGCACGGATGATTAACTATCAACCTACAAGAATAAGGGATAACTGCTCTACACTTCTCGATCATATCGTTACTAACTTGAATACATATTCAGTAAACTTCTTGGTTAAATATGAGGTTTGGCCGGACTTAGACCATAGCGTCTTATTTGTTACTGTTGAGGGAGTTTTATTTTATTTTATTTTTATTTTTATTTTACAAAACAAACCTAACAGGCCAGAGGCCCACTTACAAGGTTTAAAATCAAAAAATATAAACAGAGTAACAAAAGACAAAAGAAAGATATAGAAAAATTCAGAACGTAAACTAATATGAAAGATAGCAAAATAGAAAACAAATTTGAGTTTTAGAAAGAATTACATGTTAAGAATTTTAGGTTTAAGTAACGATTTAAAAATAAAAATTGAATGAGGAAATGAACCAAGTTCCAGATTATTATGCACTCTGGGAAGACGCACCATGGCTGAGTGATAATAAATGTCAGTTCGTGCGAAAGGAGTAATTAGTAACTGACTGGTGCGAGTATTCCTAACAGGGATCCGCCATTGAATATTATTTGCTAGCCGCGAATTTATCAGACGATGATGAAGTTTAAATAGAAAACATTCATCTAAATAAATACGACGAGAACACAAGGTGGGTAAATTAAGAATTGAGAGTCGATCAGGATAGGAATGATAAGGAAAATTGAATTTATAAAACAAAAATTTAGTAAATCTCCTCTGGACAGTCTCAAGAGAAGAAATAAGATAATCTTGGTGAGGCGTCCAGGCTTGGGAAGCATATTCTAAGATACTTCGAACAAGGGAGACGTATAGTAAAGTAGCAGAATGAATATCATGAAATATGTGAACATGTCGAAGAATGAAGCCAGACATCTTCGCTGCTTTATTCGACAACAATAACTCCAAGATCTTTAGTTTGGGTAACACGAGAGAGGGGTAAGTCATTAATAGAATAGTTGAACAAAAGGGGACAACGTTTCAATGAAAAAGACATAACTAGACATTTAGAGATGTTTAAGTCAAGGTTATTCAAGCGACACCAATCATTAAGAACACATAAGTCATCTTCGAGAATTCTGCAATCATCAACATTTTCAATTCGCCTGAAGAGTTTCATATCGTCAGCATAAAGCAAGGATGAGGAATTTAAACTAGATGGAAGGTCATTTATGAATAAAACAAACAGGAGTGGACCAAGAATAGAACCCTGAGGAACACCAGAAATTGGGCAGAAGTAAGAAGAGTTTAATTTTTGCAAACAAACGCAACAAGAACGGGAAGTTAAGTAAGATTCGAACCAGGAAAGCAAATTTTCAGGGAAACCATAATATTTCAGCTTAGTTAGTAGTATAAAATGTGGCACTGTATCAAAAGCCTTGCGAAAATCAGTATATATGACGTCCGTTTGCGCGTGAGAGTCAAGCGCTCTGGCAAGAAAATCCGAGAGCTCCAATAAGTTAGTGGTAGTTGATTTTTCTGGAATGAAACCATGTTGCTGATTACAAAGTAAAGGAGATAAGATAGGGATAAGTTTGGCGTGCAAAATTCTTTCAAGGATTTTGGGAAAACTAGACAGAATAGATATAGGTCTATAATTGGAAACATCACGGGGATCACCGGACTTTAAAATTCGGGTGATATATGCTACTTTCCAACAGCCAGGGAATTCGCCTGAAGATAAGCTCAAGTTGAACAAAATTGAAAGGGGAAGAGACAGTTCAGAGGAAAGGGATTTAATGAAAAAGCAGGGAATTCCATCAGGGCCAGGGCCAATGCATCCATTTAAACTGTTGATGACCGTCACGGTTTCAGAGGGACTTATCAAAAAGCTAGACAGGATTTTAGGATGGGAAAAGTTGGGAGAAAAGTTACACACGGCTGGTGGAGTATTAAATGAAGAGGAGAAGAAGTTTGCAAACAGTTGAAGAACAGACTCAGGAGTGGAGCTTGTTAAGTTGCCAAAGAAAACTTTGTCAGGTATACAGGGAGAGGACTTAAGAGAGCGAATGTACGACCAGAATGGTTTAGGTTGATTGCTACACAAGGAGTTAGAAAAGTGTTGATACCCATGGCAAAAAAAATGTTTACAGCTTAGATAGAGAAAAATTTTTTGAACTAGTAGATAGTAAATTTAAAAACTGCAACCATTGGTTACACATTTCGGAAATTATTAAAACCATCCAAAGCGCGAAAGAGTCAGCTACTACCGTCAAAATGATACGTACTAGAAGTAACACTTGGATTACTAGGGAAATATTTAGAGAAATTAGGAAGAAGCATACTCTATTTAAACGTATGAAGAATAATCCAAATATAGATAACCATATTTTGAACTACAAGAAACAGAAAAATAGGGTTAACTCATTGATAAGAGCTGCCAAAAGAGAATCTCTTGCTAAGCGAATTGCTTCTGCTGATGGAAATGCTAGAAAAGTATGGCAGACGCTTAATAATGAAATTTTGTCATCAGGTGGGGAAAGCAAACAAAATACTGATATTAGTGCTGAAACCCTTGGGGTACATTTCAGCTCTATAGGGAAAAGATTAGCCGATGAACTTGACCAAAAATTTAAGTTAATGAATTTTAATCGATATCAGATTCCGCTTAACGTCAAATCAATTTTCCTCGAACCTACATTCGATAATGAAGTTATATCAATTATTGCTTCGCTAAAGAATTCATCTTCAGGCAGTGATGGTATTTCTGCTAGGGTCCTTAAATTGATAAGAGAAATAATCGCCCCACACTTAGTCCTCGAGTTCAATGAATTTATGGCATGTGGTGAGTTCCCATCGGAATTTAGGGATGCAATAGTGATTCCTGCTTTCAAATCAGAATGTGTAAAGAAGCCTTCAAATTATAGGCTTATTAGCCTCACGAACACTTTGAGCAAAGTATTCGAAAAAGTAATTAATATTCGGATCACTCGATTTATTAACGACTCATTAGGGTTTGATTTGAACCAGTATGGGTTTATTGAAAAAAGTAGCACAATATCTGCTACTACGGATGCCTTACAATTCATCAATAACGAACTGGATGACGGAAAATATGTTGCCGCAATATTTGTAGATCTAGCTAAAGCCTTCGATACGGTCGACCATGACATATTGCTTTTGTGCCTAAGTGAATTGGGCATCAGAGGCCCTCCGTTGAATTTGATCGGCAACTTCCTGAGTAATAGAACTATTTCAGTTTGTGTTAACAAAGAAATTAGTTCTAAGTATAAGATTAATATAGGTGTCCCTCAAGGTTCGATACTTGGGCCAACTCTTTTCCTTTTATACATACACAACATCTATTTTTCTGGTTTGAAAGGGAAATACATTGTATACGCTGATGATACACTGCTTCCTTATTCCGATTCATCTGCGGATGCTCTTGAACAAAGAATTAATGCTGATCTTATATCTTACGGTACTTGGTTATTAGGGAATAAACTTACTATTAATACGAGTAAAACTAAACTTATGATATTTAAACAAAAAAATAAGGTGGACATCAATTTAAATGTTAAAATCTATGAAGACAAAATTGAACGGGTTTCCTCGATCAAGTATTTGGGTGTTGAGGTAGATGAAAAGTTATCTTGGTCAAAGCATATTGGTAATTTAAAATCAAAATTAGTCTTCTGGATAAGAGTGTTCAGGAGTAGAAGCTATTTAGATATTGGTCTCAAAAGATTAATTTATAATGCACATGTTTTGCCTCAGGTAACTTATGGCATATTGAATTGGTGCAATGCGTCGGAATCGAACATTGACTCAATTCATAGAATGCTGAATAAGATTGTCAAGGCAATGCATGGTCTGGATAGGTTGACACCCAGTAATAGTCTTTATTTATTGACTAGAAAATTAAGTATTAGACAGTTGATTTTTATGGAAAAGGCTAAATTTGTATTTAAAATCAGTACTAATAGTTTGAAATCAGGTATAAAACTCATCAAACACAGAGATGTCCACTCTTACAATACGAGAAATAATGATTACCTTAAAGTATCACTTGCGCGGACAAATAGAAGACTCCATGATCCAGTAAGGCTGGCCATGGAATCTTATAACTCATTATCAACTGAGTTGAAGAATGTCAAATCATTTCCCATGTTTAAAAACCTTTTGAAGGAATACACTGCTAAGGTTTGGATGGGTTGAGCTTGCGTTTCTTTATTATATTTAGTTGAATTTCTTTACTTCTGTTTTAATTATTCAGTTCTTTAATTAGTCATCGTAGTTATTATTAACAATTTAATATCTTCCCTTATACCGGCAGCGTTCTGTTGCTGACTGGGAAGTGGGATATATGTGTAAATGATTTTCAAAAATAGAATTTGAACTGGTTTAACTGGATAATTCAAATATGAGCTTCTTCTTCTTCTTTTATGTTTAACAACTAATAATCTTTATAACAAGCTTTATGTCAAGTCCTTCTATCCCATATAAGTAGTTGTACAAGTCTTTTATTAGTAAATGTAAAAAAAAGCTAACAAATAAAAAAAAAAAAATATTTATATATATATATTAATAATTTGTGATATTGTTAGTGTGGATTTGGAAAACCTTTCCTTAATCCTTTGTCCTGTCGGGAAGTGATGAACAAAGGAGGTGCTAATTGCTAGATGGTACCAATGTTTCGCTGGTACTACATGAAGAAGCTCACTATCCATATATCTGATCCCATTGTCCATTGAATATATGTGCTTGCAGGTTAGTGGCTGCGTTGTCGTGGGTGGGTTCTTCCCCTCGCAACAAGTTCCAGATTATAGTTTTTCAATGACCACTCAAACGCTTATAATATCAACTTTTGATTCAAACGATGAACCATTATTGGAAAATGCTTCTTCTCTAAACTTTCTAATATATACATTCGGGATAACTCATATGCTTCTAAAAAAATAGATTAAAAATGATAAGCAGGAGGAATGTTTGTCGATTTGTTTCGGGTTCCAATTTCATCAAGGTAAGAAAACATTTTACACCGCGCACACTAAAGTCTTTTAGATAAATCACTTTATTTCTCTTTTCCTTCACCTAGTCTCTTCCCTGAATTTTTATGTAGTAGCCACTCAAAAAGCTTCTCACTTTGATCGGGATATTTCAAGGAAACTGCACTTCTTCCAGCAAAATTAGGGTAAAAAGGATGTCGTGATCACTCTTGTAGAAGTAAAGATGCCCACATATCATTTCAAACATGACAATTTCAGTAAAAGCGTGCGTATAATGATTATTTTCGAGTACCTTGGGCGCCTGATATTCTGGTCTACCACAAAAAGCTTTCGTTATGGTACAATATGTTACATCTTCTTTGTCAGCGGCAGAGAGCCCGGTTTCCAATTTTGCAAAAAATTTTCAAGTGACTTCAATCCGCTGTCAACTTCCTAGATTGGTAAAATAATACCGGCAAGGTATGCTATCACTTCCCCGGGATGCATTAGGGAGATAATTTCGTTCATCAGCTGCAGGTGCATTTACGAGACCAAATGGCATACGCTTGTATTCGTAATGTCCATTATGCGTACGAATGCGGTAAAGGCCTTTGAACTGTCGGCCACTTCTACCTGGTGATACCCAAAGTAGCAATTTCACATCTAATAAGTCTTATAGAGCTGCCTACTTTGCTTCTTTACAGCTTCTGAAAAGGTTTGGTTAGGCTAAAAGGAGAATATTTTCTTAGTTTACCGAAGCTTGTTTACATCTATAGCGGCTCCGTAAAAGCTTTCATAACATCTCTCACAAGTCTCATTGGCTCCTCTAAAAGACCTAAAGGAAATACCTAAAGAAAGACTTAAGGAAGTTAACGTTTCTAAACTTCTGTAATGATTCGGTAAGTATTTTATTAGATCTTTCGCATGTTTCATTGAATTCTCTAAAAGACCTAAAGGAGGCTTATAATTTTTTCTGCTTCCATAGTACTTCGCTAAGAAAAGGATACTTCTTTTACGGAGACTAATATCAAGAGCTGATCGCTTCTTTAGTGAGGTTCGGAAAGGTCTTTTACAAGCAATTTATGAGAGTTTTACATAAGCAAGCAAACTTTTAAAATATAAGAAAGTTTCTTCCATTTAGATACCGCACTCAGTTAGCATAGTATTTCTGGCGTATTATCTGTTTGTTAATTTGTTATACATATTTAAATTGTATTCAAGAATGGAATAATGAAATACTCTTGCGTGGGGATTTGAACCTGGGTTCCTGCGTTCCTTTGTCCGACGTTTTGCCTCTGAGCCAAACCTGTAATATGCTGATACAGGTTTTAAATTCGTCCACTTCTATATATATTATGATCTCTATTAAGCTTCTCTAAAAACACTAAAAGCAAAATATGCTTATGAGAAGTGGTGTTTCATTGCAATATCATAGCAAAAACATGCAAAATCCATTTTGATCCAGCAGAAGAAAACAATTTTAGCGTATGCGAAGAGTAATTGTTTTTAATTCTCAAATCAAGCTAAACTATTTCCACCTTGCTACAGACGTTTCGAACAATAGCTTGCAGTCAATGTCATGCTTTGGGAAAAAAACATGTAAATACATGTAACTATATTTTATCGAAATGAAAACAAAATATATTTTTCTTCATTTCCGATTATGTAACGATATTTAAGTATCCTTCGCGATATATCCTCAAAGCAAAGCTGTTCAAAATAATGTATTCGGAAGTCCATTTTCCTGGCTGAGTTAAACATCTTGTACTGAAATAAAAGGTCTTTGTATATTATAAGCGAGCTGAAGCCTCGATAGATGCTGCGAACAAAAATATTTTAGAAACTTTACAGAAGTGCCCGCAAAGCGTATAGAGTCTTCAGCTTGGGAAGGTATAAACGGTGTTAGTTTGCGACAACTATATCACGAATAAGTGTTCCAAATGTATTTGGCAGAAATTTAAGGGCACGAAAATTTTTATATACGATCTCTTGTGGAGTGGCAAGCGTTCGTTGTTTACGCGCTACCTAACAGAAAACATTAAAAACTGTACACTGCAACTATGCATGAAAACTTCGGTAAAGCTTCGAAAGCGGTTTTGCTTACAGCATTTACCGAGCTCTCAGTTTGTATTGGACACACAACCAAAAACTTCGAACCACACGGCAGTGCAAATTTGTGCATAGTGAGTTGAGGTGAATTGTGAAACATGGAGTTTAAAGTGATCGAAACGTTTGAAAGTGGAATCAAAAAGATAGCTGCAGTACCATCAGCGTGGGAGATATCGGGAAAACTTATGTGGCCACCGGATAGATTGCATGGCAAAGCAAGTAAGACCCCATTGCAGCCGCCCGGTGCTGTAACTGACAGATGGGTTGAATACCCATGCATTGTGAAGCGCCGCAATATTAGTTCTTATGCGGAGGCTATTCAGGAAGTGAAAAACATGTCCAATTACAGCGACACTAGTGAGATGGAGAAGCCAGTAAGAAAAAAAAATGTTTCCTAGGCGTTCTGCCACTTCCAGAAAAGTTTTTGTGGGAAGCAGGGACGCCAACCGAACAAACTACAACGAGGTAATAAATGAATAACACATTGTAAGTGATAATAATTTGAGCATTTTCTTTTCACCCAGCTCATTTCATCAGTGAGTCTACTGCGTATAGTTCAATTACGGAAAATTCAATGCCGGTTTCTACTAGTGGCCCTACAAAACCACTTCAACTCGTAAGCAGCACAATAAACAATATGCCAACGAATTCTGGCCAAATCACGTACATTTTTCAAAATGAAAGTGATTTTCAATCATACGCGCAAAAACTAGTTTTTGATGACGTAGAAATTAGTGAAGGTACTACTTTGTCTGAGCCCTCAATTATGAGCACACTTCTTGCCATAATTGAAACACAAGCCAAGCACGCTGCAACATTGGATTACCTGGCAAAGGGGCAGGATAAAATTTTGGCATCGCTGGAATCTTTTAAAGTCCCCATTTTCATCATCCCAGCCCGTGTTGATTAATTCTGCATTCAACCGAATGGATACTATCGAAGAGGTAGCTGATTTTGAGGAGAACTTAAAAGATAGCGAATATGCGCAAGAAGTGGTAAAGTTTTAAATAAATGTGTTACTTGTAATACCTCTATTTTGCTTTCACTTTAGATCAGAAAACTTCAGTCTATTTGCGGCCAAAATAGTGGCATGTATGGGGACGATGTTGCCTACGCGCTCGTGGACCATGTGTTTACCCGGCGACTGTTCACACTCACAATGTGGACCGGTCTCTCTAGGAAATCGAAAAAGGAATGCTTCCAAAAGTTCTCGCAAACTTTCCAGCTGTTCCTTGATGTAGTTCAGTCGGTTAATACGAAATATACAAAGAAATCTTCGAAAGATTTTTTCAAAAAATCATATCGAATTTTGCAAGGCGCTTCGCCCAACCGGCTATGCGGGCTTCACGGGTGAAACGTCGAAACAGATCATCATTGAAACATCATGAATCAAAGACGTCGAATGTAACAAATATTGATCAACATAATCATGACAGCTGCAGCGAGGATAACCAATCTCATTTAGATTGAATACAACATTTTTTTTATTAAAGAAACCAACGTTTGTTTTGTTACTTATAATGAATATTTTTTAATTTTGTTACTTGTATTTAATGAATTTTTTGAGTCAACCAAAAATAAATGTCTTGAAAATTATTCATAACATATTTTTTAATATTTAGTTATTTGTTGGTGTTCAAAAGAGGCATGTATACAAATAGATCATGATAAAAAAGGTGTACCAGCTTGCATTTTACGTTACTTATATTAAATAGCCTTTGTACGTTTTGTTTCAGGTAAGCATCGCGATGGATACAAAAAATATTAAAATGTCTCGACTCAATTGGGAGTGTGAAAAAATTTTCTTTTGTATGTAATTCGATGCAATATAATTGTATATATTTTCTGCTCCAAAATATTATGTTAGTGACATAAGCTATTTTATTCTCTTTAGAAAGAAACCAACAATTTGATGGATCTGTACCAAGGCAAAAATTGTTCAGCTGGATTTTTGAATAAAACGATAGTTCAACATTATCTGACGATTTTAACGATTCCGGGATGTTTTCTCCATAATTTCGTTTGGTCAATATGTAGTTTAGATGGGATGGATTAAGCTTTTCAGTGTCAATATGATTATATGGCTCGATACTAATCATATCTTCCATGATTCGTCTAGCAATTTGAGACAGAGGACGATTTCCGTGTTGCAGTAGGCGTTTAGTTCTACCAAGGATATTTTCAAACGGATACGTGCTAAAGGAAGCAAGCTCACCAAATCTTTCTACCTCAGCCACTAAATGTGATAGATTGTGAATGTTGCTGGTAACATACTGCTCACCATAAATTTCTGCAAATAGTTCAATATATTGAAGAAGCATCGTGTGAGCCGATGGAAGCATATGAAAGTACTGTGCAGAAAAACAAATTTTCACCGCACAGAAGAGAAGCATAAAATGTTCGTACACTTCCGGTGTCAAATGATCTTTTAGTGCAATAAATCCTATATTGTGTAAGAAGGTACGATATTCGGTTCACTTCCAATGCGGCAAACAGTCTAGCCCTCTCACTGCTCGGTGAAATTCTCTAGGCATCGTACATTTATATAGATATTCGGAAGCCTCATTTATCGTTTGAGCTCTCCACTTTGTGTCGGAATTAGGGAATGTTTTGGCACGCCAATCAAGCAAAAGGCGTTTCATAACACCTAGATGAAGTACATGCAACTCGTCTCCGACTGGAAATTGTTCGATCATGTCTATGTTTAGTTTCGAAAATGGAGAATCGGCTCTATGATGTGATCCATATAATTTCTCCCGAAACTTTTGGTTCGTGCGTTTCTTACGCTCCGTTCGTGGATATATATTTGTGTGGCTCTTATAACTACGAGGTGTGTTCAAAAAGTATCGCGAATTTTGAATTTTCGTGGGTTACGTATATTCGAATTTCGATTTTTTTGTGGCGTTATGTTGGTACTCATGTCTGTCACTTATGCCGACAAGCTCGGCCACTTTGAATGTTCACTTGATTGGTGATAGCTGCTTTACTTGCACGTGTTTTCAATCGTCTTCGATTTTTACTTATTCAAAAAAATGGATCAAAGAACGTGTATCAAATTTTGTGTGAAAAACGAAATTAAGTGCGCGGATGCATTCCGAATGTTGACTGTGGCATACGGAGAAGCTACCTTGGACCGAAGCAACATTTATCGGTGGTACAAAATGTTTTTAGAAGGCCGAGAAGATGTGAACGACGAAGAGCGTGCCGGACGCCCGAGCACTTCAACAACAGACGAAAAAATTAATGAAGTGGAGAAAATGGTATTGGCCAATCGTCGAATCACTGTTAGAGAAGTTGCTGAGGACCTAAACATATCAATTGGCTCGTGTCATTCGATTTTTATCAACGATTTGGGCATGAGACGGGTCACCGCGAAATTCGTACCAAAATTGCTCAATTGCGACCAAAAACAGCAACGCATGAACATTGCTAATGAGATGTTAAACTCTGTCCGCGACGAACCAAATTTGCTCCAGAGGGTCATAACTGGTGACGAATTGTGGGTTTATGGTTATGACGTGGAAACCAAAGCTCAATCATCTCAATGGAAGCTGCCGCATGAACCAAGACCGAAAAAAGCGCGCCAAGTTCGGTCGAATGTGAAAGCTTTGCTGACAGTTTTCTTCGATTGCAGGGGCGTGGTGCATCATGAGTTCTTGCCACAGGGAAGAACGGTCAATAAGGAATATTACCTGCAAGTTATGCGCAATTTGCGCGAAGCAATCCGCCAGAAACGCCCGGATTTGTGGGAGAACAAAAATTGGCTTTTGCACCACGATAACGCCCCTGCTCACACATCGTTGCTTGTGCGCGACTTTTTGGCCAAAAACAACACACTAATGATGCCGCAGCCACCGTATTCCCCAGATCTGGCCCCCTGTGACTTTTTCTTGTTTCCTAAACTGAAGAGGCCCATGAAAGGACGACGTTACGCTACGCTTGACGAGATAAGGATGGCATCGAAGGAGGAGCTGAACAAGATTAAAAAAAATGATTTTTTGAAGTGCTTTGAAGATTGGAAAAACCGTTGGCACAAGTGTATAATATCTCATGGGGATTACTTTGAAGGGGACAAAATAGATATTCATGAATAAATAAATAATTTTTGAAAAATAACAAAATTCGTGATATTTTTTGAATACACCTCGTATATTCACCAATGGTGGTACATTTCAAGCAGCCATGTTGAGAATTGAAATTAGCGACTCCTGAAAATATGAAAAGATTTTTATTGGAACAGGCATCGGTTTCAATGTTATATTTGCCTTTGACGAAAGCTCGTGCTGGCGAATCACATATCACACATCTAATGTGTACTTCTCCTTTTTTAAAGTTTATGTACACTCCACCATTGGCCATAATGCTATTCATTTCATCGACAAATGGGTTAAGAAATAATTCCAAACTATTCGGTTTAGTCTTCCCGCAAAATATTCCAATAACCATTGCTGGTACTTGTGGCATTTCTGCGATGTTGAATAAAATTGGCCAGAATTCTATCTTTGAACTTTTAAATAATGGTAAACCATCAATATTTATATTCAATGATATCGCTGTAGGCTCAGCGATATTGTAAACTATTTTATTCAGGCAATTTACTAAGTACTCTCCATCGCCAAGTACCAAAATATTGAGTGATTGGGGTGTTCTCAGCATCGTTTTTCAAACGGACGTTGATTATATCCATTACCCCTTTCAACGCTGAATGGTTTATATTGTATTCCATTGCCCAATCTCTTAAACTCGGACGAAGGTTAACGTTTTTTTCAAAGTCTTCCTCGTCTTCGCTCGACTTGTAGACACACAATGATGTACCTCCGCTGTTCTTTGCATCTTTTACGATTATGCTGGTTGTTTTTTCAATATCTACATAATAATATACAAACGTTAATACCTTAAATGAATCACTACCTAGATCACGAGATGAAGTACTACAATTCTAATTTTCACTAGCTGTTACGGCAATTTTTGATGTAGATGCCAATGGTTGACTGCAGACTTCTCTTGAATCCCTCCTGGATACCATATCTAACTCAAGAGCTCTAGTTAAAATTTTTGGTTGCTCCTTCACAATAATTCGGTGGAAATTCCCCGATCTTTTCGATTTTTTCCATGACGGAAACATTTCCTCACTTTCAATTATGCACGTCACATAAAATATAAACAAGCTTCGATTATGAAAGTTATACAAGTTTGGGTTGGCAAGAGCCTTTGTTAAGGCTCCGTAAATAAATGATTGCAAGCTAAATCGAAGTTTTAAAATACAGTTTCTATAAAGCTTCCACTATGACTTTACTTTATGCAAAGCTTGAATATCTAGTTCCATAACATTGTTGTTCGAAACCTTATGAAAGCCACAACTGCTAGCGGTTTTTATAAGAAGTATTTCCGAAACTTAATGCAAGCCTAATCTAAACTCTTCATAAGACCGGTGGATTTAAGCGTATTAAGGTTTTTTAGGAGCATTTATAACAGAAACTCTTTCGGTAATACCAAATCTTCTGATTAGAGGCTTTATATAAATCTTAAAGAAGTTCATACTGCAATTTTTAACCGTATCGAGCCCCAATTGCTACTTGGGACTCGTATTCCATTCTCAAATCCAGCTCTGTAAAGTATTTATTTCCGGAATGTTGCATAAACTGGTCCACTATATTGGTCATCGGAAATAACGTCGATGGACGGTGTTCTCCATTTTTCTTTTCAACTAATACGATTGTAGAGGCATTAGTGGAAGTGGATTGTAGGAATCGAGCAGTCACACAAGCAAACTACTGGAAAACCTTCCTAACACTTATCCGAAATTTTAATTGTAGATTTGGAAAAAATTCCATTACTTCCATTCATAGGTATATCGTGTCTTTCTGTTCCAAATACAAAGCAAAATACATTTTCAATATATTAAGATCGCGAAGTATAAACCACAATATGAGTATAATGACGCAACGGGAAATGTGTGCTGTTAGAAAGGCTAGCAATTGTGTTTCGATCCTCGTGTAGTACGAAGTTTCACCCTTGACCACTAATTTCCGTAAATGGCTGATTGCACGCGATGAAGTAAAGTGGAAAGAATTGCAATATCATTATTGAAACATTTCATGCATGATACAAATATTATCTTTATCTTGAGAGAAGCGAATGGCTATGAAAGCGCTCATCAACATGTGTGGTGGAAGTGTTTTTGCTTGGGTGTACAAAGGTTTCGCCCTCCCTTGAACAAAGTTAGTCTTTAGCTCCCAGAAATAATCAGGTCCCCAAAGAAGAACGAGAAATACGGAAACAACCGCCATGACATTCCAAGTTAAAGCTTCTTGGTTATCTGATGGGATCAAGCCTAGTAGGAGTTACCAGCGTTGAAATATTTTGTCTACGTTGCTTTATGTAGGAAAAGACGAGGACGTGAAAATGCCGGATGGGATTGAGCAAGTGATATCATAATATCTGAATGAACGCGATACTGTTTATTTCACGAACCAATGTTGGAAACGGGATGTTCGCAAGAGATAAGTGGCAAAAAAAAGAAATAGGATGATCTTTCCAGATAGTGAAACTTTGTGCGTAATTGATGTTGAAAATTTCATTTAAATAATCAGTTTGGGGCGTACGAAATTAAATTCCGAAACGCTGTTTTTCGTTTTCTGGTCTAACGTCGAGTGTACATTGAGCGCAAGCCCAACAATTGCTGCTGGTTTCTTTCTATTTTCTTTCACCTGAGCCAGCGACTTTCGTAGATTACGCGTTAGACGGAACAAACGAGGAGGCAACAAGAACGGACGATACCTTCGAATGTAAAGAACGGTTTAACTTTGCTAAATAGAACACTTTCCGACGACCAGGTGTGATTTTGTTCATAAAAAGGGCACAGGTGTTCTAAGAAAGTTGAATGACAGTCACTTCCCATGTGGAAAAAAAGAACAATTGGACGAAGAGATTGAAAAATTGGACAATTTAAACATCGACGATATACAAACCCTGAGGAACCAAAGGCTAAAGGAGTTCAAGGGAAAATTATAACCAGATGAATTGTATTCGAAAAGTAGCTATAACGATACCACTTGCGGATGTAGCTGACCCATACCACATCATATCTGATTAAGGAAGTTGTCTTATATTCAATGCAAGAGTTTCATTTGGAATTTACGGCACTATTTTCGTTAATTGTGAAGATTTCAGGCAATATTCACATCAACAGCGGGCGCCCGGCGAGGATATGGGTAAGCACCCTTTTATTTGCCTATTAACTAAAACGTTTTTATATTAAATTTTCTAACATATTTTCGGAAAACATGGTTGGTAACTAATATTTATGAAAATTTTCAGTACGTTAATATCAAAATATTCTATTATAATTTGAGTTTTTCGGTAATACTTGAAGGCGATAAAGATAGGTTTTCACCGGCAATTTCCATTATTGAATTATGTTGTTTTTTTGCTCGGGTTAGTAAATGAGCAAACTCTGGTTGTAATTGCATTTCTAAATCTTGTTTCGTGATGTTGAAGTTCAGAAAAAAGTAAAAATACAAAGAAACATGAATTGTTAAGTTGAAACCTGGTCTTTTCCTTTCAGTGGGAACCTGACCGGGTATGGGACCCGCAACGATGGCAGGCCACTCCACTAAAATGAGCTAGCCGTCGGGCGAGCTTTCTCCTTTTATTGCGTTTCAGGTGCTCTTGCCCGGGTAGAGTAGCCTTCCGCTTGCGTGCCCTTTTATTTATTCATCACATAATACTATAACAAATTCATGCAAACTATGTTTGTATGAGTTTTTTGCTTAAATGGGAAATATATAGCCACGTCTACATTTGGACCATGATTCTGTTGGGAGGGTGTGAGGGGGCACCACTTCCACCTTGGTGCCCCATTCTTATTTGTGGGCCATAAGTATCGTTGGTAACGACGAAGTCCCGCTAAGTCCGTCCGTTTTCTCAAGGCCCAATTTTTCCTCTGAACCAGCAGGTTACCTCCTTTCTCGACTCCAGTCGATAATGATAGAGCCTTTTCCGAAATTTGTGGATGCGAAAAATATTTTTGAAGTGGGTCTTGTGCTGAGGGGAAAGAACCTACCCCACAACACAGCGACGCTAGCCTCCCAGCGCATTCACGCGTCCCCAGACAAGGCCAATTTCGACGAGTCCTACCATCCTCTTTCACCGAGGCAGCAGACCATAGCTGCAGTCCTTCACGGGCATTTATATCTACACATTTCACTACACAATGTTTTTGTGGCAGCAAAATCTAGCAGAAACTTACGGAAGAAACCGGTCTATCTATTGACCCATATTTTGGCAGGCCCCTTCAATTTGGAGCATACTGCCAACAATACACTCGCAAAATAAATTGTTCGAAACTGAGAGACCCATCAACGAAAGGGTTAAACTCCGGCAAGATGTCAATGACATCACATCGGCGGCAGACTGAGCTACGGCATGAGAAGGAGGCATGACATAGGGCAAATTCGGAGAAATGGATGTTACGATCGGCACCATCGTGTATTTGGATGGTTGAGTTATTGGCGGTGGCGGTGGTGGAATGTAAATGCAACTAGATGGTGGTAGCTGCTGGGATGTTGCATAAATATGTGACGGCTGTACGTGCGGTACTGAAAAAGCGACATACTCACTATCGAGCGAAACTACGGATATTTGAATGAATGGGGATCGAAGAGGTATGAAAGTAAAAGCACTGCATGGTTCACGAACATTCTCGTTCTTTTGCAATAAGGCTTATCGGATTGTTTCCTCTAACTTACTCACACGGTTGGTTAACGTTTGCAAACTAGCTGTCTCGTTTGCGAGTGCGTTTTTTAATCGTTCGACAAGAACAGACTTGCTTCCCGTTTTCGCCAGCCCCACAGAAGGACACTTCTTGCGCAATTGCTTTACGTCAACTCACTAAGATTTGACATCCTCGATTTTTCTATCTTATATATTGCACACACAAAAAGCACCATATATCCCACTTTTGAGATATCAGGAGTTGCAGATGAGGGGAAGATGGAATCATGGAATTGGCAACACAAATCAAAAAGACATCAAGTATGCAAAGAGACACTTTATTAATTCAAATCATTCAGTTTAATGTTATTCAATCGAGAAACACAATTATTAATATTACAAATTTTAAGATAAACGACACGGCGAGTTGACACGTAATATTTATTAATTCGATACGGTGCGACTGATAGATGGTTATTGACTTCTTGCACACCATCATGGAGTCAGCATCGCTCGCTCGTTGGGCAGTGTTGCCAGATTACCTGACACGAGAATGCACCGTAATATCTGCCTGCATTAAAACTAAGTCACGCGGGAGACAGTCACCTACGAGGAGAGACAACGCTCATCCAATGATTGGTTGTAGTTCTGGGTGAACAGCATGAAGTGGCATAGACTGCATTGTAGTGACGTGGGAAGACTAAAGTCTGTGAAGGACTGCAGCGATGGCTGCTGCCTCAGATTGGCCTTGTCTGAGGATGCGTGAATGCGTTGGCAGGCTAGCATTGCGGTGTCGTGGGGCGGGTTATTTTTTCCAGCACTAGACCCACTTTAAAAAAGGGGTTCAAATAAATATCGACTGAAGTCGAGAAGGAGGTAACCTGCTAAGGGTCAAAAAGAATTCTTGATTCAGAGGACAAACTGGGCCGGGAGAAAACAGGTGGACTTAAAGGGACTTGGTCGTTACTGACAATACTTATGGCCCACAAATAAGAGTGGGGTATTCAGGTGGAAGCGGTGCTCAATCTCATCCTCCCAACCGGATCAAGATCCAAATGTAGACGTGGCCATATATTTCCCATTTAAGTGAAAAGCTCATACACACATAATTTGTATGAATTTTTCCATTAAAAGAGAAACATAGAGGTGCCAATTTATATTATAGTATTATACGATGGAATCACATAACACTCTACGATAAAAGGGCATGCGAGCGGTAGGCCACACTATCCGGGAAAGAGCACCTCTAACGCAGAAAAAGGGGAGAGCTCGCCCGATGGCTACCTTATTATAGTGGAGGGGCCGGCCATCGTTGCGGGTCCCATACACGGTCAGGTGTTACGAAAGCAAAGACCGAGTTTATAATTTAGGTTTCCATTTTTATTCCATGACTTTTATTAGAAGCTATATTTATTCAAAAATAACCTAGGATAAAACTAAACAATATGGCAATAATATTCTGCTGCCTGCCTTATCTAACGTCTTACAAATATACTCGAATCCTAATTACACTCAGTTTTGGGTCGGCACAAAATTTCATATTACTAGCATGACCATGAGAAAATGTTTAAATCAGCTTTTACCTATTTGAATGAATGACAATTTTGGTTTATGTACGGAGGTGCTCTTTATAACGGCCTACAAAGTAGAATCTTCTCGATAGGAAGGAATCATAAATGTATAATGTGTATTTATTTACAAATAACTATTAGCATACAATTTGACCCTAGTAGTAATATATGAATTTGTTTCCTCCTTTTCGTCTCAAAAAATTTAAGAAAATTAAGTGCTATCATACAAAAAAACCAAAAATTTAAGAAAAATTTAGGAAAATTAGATTATTGTCTAAATAAACTCAAGAATATTAATAATTGTATCAAAAAAGGACAAAAAAAAATTAAGAAAGATTTACGAAAATTAATAATTGTATAAAAGGACAAACAAATTTAAGAAAAATTTACGGAAATTAAGAATTGTATAAAAATTTAGAAAAAAAAATTGAGAGAATTAATTATTGTATAGAAAAATAACAAAAGGGTACTTACCCAACATGCTCGCCGGGCGCCCGCTGACAATGTGGGTGACTTACCATGAGCCCAGAAAAATTTTCTATACTACCAAAAATTTGCAAAATCTTAATACTGTTACATGTACAAAGAATTCTGCGAGCTACTGTCGCAATTGTTTTCACAACCATTAAGAACATCAACAAACGAATGTACTCGAGAACCCGCCAAGCATGATCATCATCTGAAAGTGAGTCACTGCCCATTCATTAAGCTGCTCGAATATTCCAGGCAATTCGCCAATGTACGAGAAATGGATTGAATGACTAGAGACCCTATATAAAGGCGAGCTGAATGAATTGGGGGATTCATTCAACCACGATAGTAAAAACTGCGATAGTGGGGAGTGCGAATTGAAAAGTGATATTGATCGAATTAAATAGTGAAGTGATTTTCATTGATTGTTAAGTGAAGACAGTTGTTAGAGAAATTTATAGACAAAGTGAAAATTAAAAATTGTGAAATAGTTAAATGAGTGATTGTGCATTTTTTAGTAAATAAATAAACTCTTTGAATATAATTTAAATTTTAAAAGACGTTGCGTTTTCACTTTCCCGGAACATTAAAATTATTGGCCGCGAGCCATAATACGCGACAATACGGTTGAAGAACCAAATTGTTTAACTGCAATTTGTATCTTATTCGCCGAGAGGAAATAAATAAGTGCTCAAGCAAAGTTATCTGCACCAAAGGCTTATTCGTCATCTATAGTCGCACTCAACTGCCCTTAATAATTTCCGAATCAAACGCCGATCCATCCATTAGCCCCCAAGACACAATTCATGAATGAGCTATGTAATGAAAAAAATGTCTGAAAAATTCCAACATCATAATCAACATATTCCTGCACGACCTAAATCGCTGGTGGTTTGTTCGCGCGTTTGTCCTGTCATGCAACCCTTCATATAACGAGTCTCAAACAAAATTAAGTCGAAATGCGTCAGCATCAAATGAGTGAAAGTTTGTCGGTGTTTGCTCGGAAAACTTATTTTTATGCAGAGCGATTTCAAGTGAGCAAAATTTTCGTACTTCACACACACGTACACTCCTTTTAGTTCCTACTGTTTTGATGCACTTTGCGGGAATTTATATGATAAAAGAGAACTGTTCAAGAATTCCAATGCTCAGCTGGGAGATAGATGTATCTCATTTTCACGGGTAGAGGAGTTCTCATGCAAAAACTGCTTGCGTAGACAAAGCAAAATGAAAAAAACATAACTCCAGCGATGACAACAGTGCCAAGCGGATGCTGCTTCAACCAGAGCTAATGCAATGATAATAATTCACCGGTGATTGCCGGCTATCAGCTTAATCCACGCACTATTGACCATCGGTCCACTGACTTCATTCAATAGAACATGAATGATCTCACGAGGGGACTACATAAACACTACTTTTCCGATTTTTATTTTTTTATTGCAGCCACTATCCAGCCGCAATGGTCTATCACACGCTAATCGAATCTTTTATTCTTATCGCTGATTTCGATTGTCCCGCTGTTGGCACACTTCCTGTGCTCGCTGTGGTGGTTCAAAGCAGACTCCTCAATCTCGATTCCGGTAGCGGTTTCCACAAGTAGAAGGAAAGTAGGAGATTACCTGGGCGTCACAACATGTTCGCGGTGACGATTCATAACAGACTCTCCGTCTTTTCTGTCCGTCGCCCACTTCTGGGTGTCGCAACGGTAAAATCCCAAGCTTCTAGCTCAGCCAAGTTAGATCACATTCGCAACACAAGCCGTGGATGGCTGTATTTTTTCAGTGTTCTGATGTTTAAATTTTTATTTTGCAGATTTGAATTTTAAAATTAACAGAAGTAAAAAAATGAAAAAAAAACTTTAAATAATAATAAAAAGATTAATATCATAAAGAATATGATCAGAGGGAGAAAGGTTTAAATTTAATATACAAAAACAAATGAAATAAAATTTACATTTGTTTGGGGCTGACCTTGGGAACAGGATAATTGTAGAGGAAATACAATAACTAACGCGCAGCGTTTGATAATAATCAATTAATTGTGTTCAAAATACAATGATTCGGTTGATGGTTCAGATGCGACTGACACTTCTCGATTTCTTCCGTGGCCGGTGCTCTTCTCAATTGGTGTTGCCACGACACTTGACCATCTTGAGATTGAATCGTCTCGATTCATTACTCCGTGTCTGCATCATCATCGTAAAAATCGAGCTTGGGACTCACGACGAACCACGGTTTCAACTTTTCACTCGTATACACCGAACAGAATTTCCGTTGGTTGGGACGCGCGATTCCCAACTCCCCGACGAGATATCTGCCGTTTCGTAAAACTCTCGAAATGATGTGGGGCCCACGATATTCGGGCTCTAACTTCCGAGATTTTCCCGTAGCAGCAGGTACGTTCTCTAAAACGATGAGATATCTTTCTTGTAGATAAAAGGTTTCTTGTGTTTTGCGTTGAACATCAACCTCCATTTCTCTCGTTCGGTGCTAATTTGCTCTTCGGTTAACCATATCGCATTCCGTTGGATCAGCAGTCACTTCATCTGATGTTAGAGCCATAACTAGCCGATTCGATATGATGTCTCGAAGGCGATAATCGAATATCAACTCAAGTGGACTAAACTGAGTCACAGAGTAACATTGCGAATTCAGAGACCACTGAAGATTGCGCAATTGTAAATCCCAATCTTTATGATCAGGTGGTGCAGTTCTTAGAAATGATAAGATGGATTGATTTGCACGTTCGATTTGGCCATTTGTTTGAGGTGTTCTGACGGCAACCTTAATTTGTTGAGTTTCATTAGATGCGCAGAATTCAGCAAATTTTCGTGATGTAAAACCAGTGCCTCGACCGCTAATTATATGCTTAGGTAGACCAAAGCACAACCTCAGATCCCTGATTGCATCGATGATGGGGTTCGATTTCGAAGTTTTGACAGCTCCCAAAATTAAGTACTTACCGAATGAATCAGGTATTCTAATGATGTGTAAATTACCTCCACGACTGCGTGGAAAAAATCCCAGGAGACCAACGTGTAACGTCCGGAACGGAATAGGTGTCACCTCCGAATAGAGTTGACCCTCGTGTTTTCCTACGATTCCTTTATTATAGCAGCACTCTAAGCATACTGCGATGTACGATTTGATGTTTTTTCGAAAGTTGTTGAACCAAAAATCTTAGCGAGCTTAATTTATGGCCCATGTCATCGTGGTGCGTGCCCATGATTTTCCACCTAACTGCAGACGGATACGAATTTGAGATCTTACTCCGATATAACCAACCGTTTTTTGCTGATAATCTGACTTGATCTGTTTGGATTGAGTGGATTCAATATTGCCTCTCAGAACTTCGATTAACTCCTTCAACTTCACGTCTTGTCATTGTAGCAGCACAAGCAAGTTTTCGTTTGCTCCCACTCGCATTATGTTCCCCGATGCTATCTCTGGCTCGTTCGGTGATTCGTTTGCATTTGCGTGACTCATGCGTTCAGCCGATCGATGTATGATGTGGAAATCGTTCTCCTGTAGCTTCAGAAACCATCGACCGATGTGCGGCAGCAATGGCTTAGACGTTCTTGTGGGGCTAATTACGGCGCAATCGGTAATTATCTCGAAATGCTTACCGAGCAAATAAATGTGGAATATTTCTAACGACTAAACGATAGCCAAAACTTCAAGCTCATGACTATGATATCTGCTTTCGGATTCGCTATACTGGCGGCTGTAGTAGAAGACCGGTCTGAAATTGCCACTATCGTCTCGTCACATGAGGATTCCGGCAAGACCCAGTGTGCTCGCGCCAGTGTGAACTTGATGTCCTTTCGTCGGATCGAATGCACTGAGCATTGGATTGCAGCAAAGTGCTGATACCAATTTTTCGAATGCGTCTCCTTGTTCGGTTGACTATCAAAATTGTGAATTGTCCTTCTGCTTCAACAAAAGTGTAAGCGGCCTTGATTTTAGAAAATAATCGCGAATGAATTTGTGGAAAACCCCGCTTAATCCCAGAAATAAATTCTGTTACATTGGTTGGTTCCGGGAACTCTCGGATTGCATTAGTCTTTTCAGCGCCCGGTTTTATTCCGTCCTCATCGACTCGATAACCCAAAAACGTGATTTGTTTAGACAAAAACATCCACTTAGAGGGCTGAAGCGTCACATCGGCATCTCGAAGTATAACCAGGAATCACGGAGTTTAGTTAAACCCTCGGCGATGGTTTTGCTGCGCAGAAATACTTCATCTACGTAGCTAACTGCTCGGTTTCCCATTTGTCGTACCAACTTGGTAATGACCTCATGAAAATAACTCGGTGCATTGCATAGGCCGAAAGGCATCCAGTTGAATTCGTATTGGCCTGCATGCGTGACGAATGCAGTGTATTTCCTGCACTCTTCTGCCATTGGTATTTGATAATAGCCGGACATTAGATCGACAGTCATGTAAAATAAATTACCAGCGATCGATGATAGCTGATCCTCAACAGTTGGCATGAGAAACGGACACTTTTCAGTGATAGCATTGAGCTCACGGAAATCAACACAGAGACGGTCTTCACCTTTTCTCGACGTTCCTGTCCCAACAGAACATCTACAGGATTTCTGCTCAGAGCGTCAGCGTGCTTCATTGACTTGCCTGGAAGATGCTCGATAGAACACTGGTATTCTTCAATCAATAGAGCCCTATGAGCCACACGTAAATTTGTATCTTTCTTTGACATAGTCAAAGCAAATGCACGACAGACCGTCACTATTTTTACTGGAATGTCGAAGAGATAGATTCTAAATCTTTTGAGCGATTTGATCACTGCCAAGACTTCTAATTCATAACTTGTGTATTTCTCTTCCGTCAGAGTAGTTTTCCAGCTAGCGTAATAAATAGGGTGCAACATACCATCTTCACTATCTTTCTGCATTAGAATTGCTCCCAAGCCTAACATGCACGGGTCAGTATGAAGTTCAGTCTCTGCTCCAACACAATACAGTTTCAGCACTGGTTTTTCCATCAACGCATTTTTCAAACGATTAAAAGCACTACGTTGTTCGGCACCAAATTCAAATTTGACACTGTTTCTCAGTAGTTGAGATAAAGGTCTCGCAATCACCGCAAACTGGGGAATAAATTTCCGAAAATATCCAGTTAAACCCGGGAAACTTTGCACTTGTATTACTGTTTTAGGTTCTGGAAAACGTGCTACAGCAGGGTTTGATTGGACCCTTTTCAACAATGTATCCCAAGTATTCGACACGTTTTACCAATAATTCACATTTTCCCCAGTTGATAACCAATCCATATTTACTCGCGGTTTCTAATACACGTTTTAGTTTCTCCAGATTCTCAGCTTCATCTCGTGCAGGTATAATTAGATCGTCAAGATATGTCAGCACTGTTCCGTCGTTAATTAAATCTCTAAAGACTGCTCTAACATGTCGTTGAAAAACTGCCGGCGAATTAGAGAGCCCGAATGGAACTCTTAGGAATTCGTATTGACCATCAGGAGTCACGAATGATGTATATTTAATACTCAACTCCTCCATTGGCACATGAAAGAAACCATCTTTGAGATCAAGTGTGCTGAATACAGCGGCATCTTGAAGTCTATCAAGTTGATCTTCTATTAAAGGTAAAGGGTATCGATCCCTAAAAATTTTCTTATTCAGCAATCTATAGTCTACGCAAAGTCTTAGTTCGCCATTTTTCTTTTCAACCAGTACAATCGGACTGGCATATTCTGATACACTCGGTCTCACGGTTTTGTCTTTTATCCACTGATCAATAATTTTATTCACTTCACGTCGTTGTGATTCAGATAATCTTCGTGGATTTAGATGAACAGAATGTTCGTTTTGCAATATTATGCGCATTTTAACGCCACTGTCTGCTATTTTCTCGGGTTTATAGTTTTCAACTAACTGCGGCACTGCTTCTTTAATCTCCGGGTCCACTAAATGTCCAACAGAAGCTTGAATCTCGTTTATATCTTCAGGAAAATCTACGTCTACCATCGCTATTTCCCTCCAGTCAACATTGCTCGCTTTAGACAATTGAAAATCAATTTGTGGGTCGTCTTCTTCGATCTAAGTCAACGTCGCTTGTCTTTTCTTCAAACTGATCTCAGCCTGATCGGATAATTCGGCACCAATAATCAAATCGTGCCCTGTGTAATCATCAGGAACCACATCAAAATTGAAAACAAACGATATGTCATCTATTGTTATTTCTGCATCAAATTGTCCCTACGTTTTTCCACCCGTCGCTTCAACACCATTAAAAAAAATCATTTTCTTTTGTAACTTTGGTGCACCTAGCTGAACGTACAAGGTTGATCGCACTAAATGTAAATCACTCCCCGAATCGATTATCGCGTCGATGTCTTTTCCAAGTATGTTTACAGTTTTATATGTTTTCTTGTCACTGACACTAGCTAAATGACAGCGAGGTTTAGCTCCACTTGAACTATTGTTATCAATGTCTTTCGCGCACTTACTCGCAACGTGTCCAAACTCTCTGCATTTAAAGCACTTTGCCCCCTTCGACTTATTAGGACAATAAGCACTCACATGGTTTTTATCGCCACAGTTATAACACCTTTTAATTGACTTGTTATGTTGTTCTCCCTTTGCTTGACTATTAGCGCGTTTGGATTTGTCTTGTTGTTTAAGTTTATTTCTATTATTGCTACGTCGCTGCATCATTTCATACTGCCCAAATTTTGTTCTAAAACTTTTTATCGTTTTAGTCCCATACAAGATAGTTTTGTTGGCCTCGTCATCTTGTATCCCGTTAACAATATATTATATTTTAGCCCCTAGTTCAATATAAGCATGACTAGCAATCTCCAGCATCCGATAAATATATTCCTGGTATAACTCCTCAGGTTTTTTCTTGCTAATACTCAATTGTCTATGAACCTGTTTACTATTAACGGTCTTAGCAAACTCTTCTTTGAGCGCTTTTTTAATTGACTTCCACGTTTTTGTACTGCATCCATAATTTATAGAATTTTGCAGAGCCCTTCAACAATCTTTTTCCATAAATTACTTTTTGCGGATCAGTCCAATCACACATCTCTGCTGTCTCTTCAAAATTTTTAATCCACCGATAAACATATTCATTTCCGTCACCACTAAATGACTCGAGCGCATCTTCAACGTCTTTGAATGTTAACACCGGTTGGTTGTAGCGGCCAGTAGACTTTCGTTTTTTCTTCTTCACCTCACCTCGTCGTTCTTGTTCGTCGCCATCACTATCGCTATCGCTTTCCTCGTCGTCATCGTCATCGTGATTATGATCATCCTCTTCTAGTGCTGCCTTTAGTCTATTCGTAGTACAGGTTTATTTGCGGCTAACTTTAACCCTAAACCACGCAATTTCTCTTTTAATTCATCTTTCGATAGTGAATCCACATCTATTTCATCATCGTCGTCGTCGTGACTCCCTTCGCCGCTTCGCCATCATCCCCGTCTCCATTCTCAGAATCTCGGGCATTTAGATTACTCTGACTACGCTGATTTTGGTTACTTTGCGATCCTGAGACTCCATCTGCAGACTTTGCCAAGGCATTCCTTTATCCCCCAGCAAGCCCAGCCCTGCCACCACTCAATGGCAGATTCAACACTTCTAACCTTTTCCTAAACTCTTCAGATTCCATAGAATCCACGTCTAGATCAACACTACTTGGTACAGTCACCATCGTGCTTCCGAACAAAAAACAGGTCTCAAACTGAATAGCTTGTAGATCACTTGATAAAACTATCACTAGGCCGTCTGCCGTTAAACAGTTTTTTTTCGTTTAGCATGTCTATCGCAACACTCTGTAACTCGGCACTCAATGTATTCAATCGTCCTCGCATCTTTTCTTAGTACCGCACTCTCACAAGTCTACGTCGTAAAACTATCTCCATTTGCGTATACTTATTAATTTCACTCTCTACCCGAACCGCTAACGTGGCTTTCATCCTGGTTGAGCCCCCACTTTGCACGAATGAATAAAACCTTTGCACGCGTAATAGGTATGTAATTTATTAATTAAGTATACTGATACAGAAACGATTTCCAAAGAATATCAAATAAATTAGCTTTTCACATGTGTTCCGTCCTTCGCAGAGCTCGTCGTACCCAGAACGTCTCGTCTTCTACCCACTCCAACTCGTCTCCCCTTGTCTCCAACCAAATAAACAAAATTACGAGCGTTCTATTCACTGTTATCTGAACTCGTTTCAAACACGTATTCGGAGTCAACTAAATTTTCATATGGTGATTCCAAAATGTGCAGCTAATTTGAATTGGATTTTTTCATTTGAAGAAGAAACAAAATAGTATATTCCCACATAATTATAAATTGAATTACTTAAAAATTTTTGTCAAATCTGCAATTAAAAGGTTTTCGAGCAGTTTGCTTAGGCGACTGCTCGATTACTACAGCATGCCTCATTCTTGGTCTGAGACCCAGCTCTTGAGGGGGTATGGGTGTTTCAGTCTTACTTTCAAAAAATTGGTAACTCGCGATCCCTTGCCTGTAAATTTTTTTGCTGGAGAAAAAGACAATGCATGCCACACACATATTGTTTTGCATTCAAAACATAGGACAGGCTGCGCCGGCTCCTCTACAAGGAATCAAGAGAGCTCTCTTCGGATAGTGTAACCGAGAAGATGCTTGGATCGGTTAACAAATTGAGCCATATGGCACATTAAGTTCGGGTTGTTGTGGTTGAGGTTGTGGATCTCTTTTTTAACAATCCCTCTTCCACCCTCTCCTCCTAATAAAGAAGGGATCCCCTAAATCGAAAACGCCTCCCGTAGCAAAACGAGGCTTAGCCCGAAGTAATGTATCAAATGGTTCCAGGCTAGGTTCTCAGGTTGACAGGGGTGATATTTCATGGGTAGTCTCCACACTCATGTCGTGACTAGCCTTCACCTTCTAACCACAAAAATAGAAATCATCAAGCAGATATTGGGCATTTATATTGCAAAATACAAGTTCTTGGAAAACTCAAAGCTTCGAAATATGCATGTTTAACTCTTTTATAGTTAAAATATGCATAAAAGAGAAGTCACCTGGTTCTTCACATCAAGCTCTGAAACGAAAATTTCTCAAACTGTAATTTAAATAATAAATAGCTATCATTGAAATGAATTCTAAATATGCAATTGTTTCGTCATACTAATAATATTATCTTCTTATAAACAAATGCTGGCAATCAAAAAATTGAAAATACATTTTCTTGGATCAACATCTAGTATCGTCTGGATCTTCCCAATCATACTCATGAGATAAATTAATATTTATGCTGATTTTATGCAAATCAACTTGCCCAAATATTATTGACCTTAATTTTGTTTATCACCAAAAAGTATGGAATCGGTTACGTAATGTAACAAGTTAATTGAATCAAGTTAACTTTTTTGCACTTGAACTTGGATTTCCAAAGGCACGTTACGGAATTTTAAAAAGGCTAAATTGCATTTTCTGTTTTAATTCATAAAGCAGCCGCACACGCTAGATCATATTAAATCATAAGTTAAATTTTGTTACCAAACCATCCAAAAACTAAATTGGCAAGACTATTTTGCATAGGACAAGGTAAATTCACCTCACCAAAACGGTTTTCGTGCAATAACCCTAACCGTACCTTGAAACTTAATCTGATGCAACTGCTCTTCTGCTGCACTCATCATTTCAAAACTTGTGTACTCGTAGTTTGTTTTAACAGTCGTCATGAGTTTTAATGTGTTTTCAAAAAAGTGTCAATTAAATCTTTTAAGTGATTCTGATTGTTCAGATATTGTGCGTAGATCTAATAAGGCTGGTCGTTTGGTTTATCATGATTTGCAGTATAAATCCGAAAACACAATGGGATTCCTTGGCGAGTACTTGAGCTTGGAAATAGGAATGGAGGATGTAAGTCTATTTATCGGTTTTCTCCCTTAACATAAATTATTTCATTTACGTTATTTTGCAAGGAATCCGACAATTGGACTACTCATCCCTACTTTGTAAAATCGTTACCTGTTCTGCAAGGGGAAGAAGGTGCCATGAAGGCTATCTTCAAAAAGGAGGCCGAGATTTACAAGGAGGTTTTAGATAAAATCACAGTTTATAGTAGGACCATGTATCTTTTTAATGCACTGAAATTTAAATGCTGATTGCATTTCGCAGGCAGAATCAAATGGAATCCAGAATGTTACTTGGCAAGGTCCGACTTGATCGTGATGGAAGATCTGATGCACCAAGGCCACTTGCATGTTCCCGATTGTATTGATCTCAATGTTAATCACATTAAAGCCGCGCTACAGAGTCTCGCAGCCATGCACGCGTCAAGTATAATTTACGAGGAGAAAACTGGCATTAATTTAGGGAAGGAGTATGATCATCTCCTCTTTGAAACAACAGTTCAACAGAATGTTGAATGGTTCACGACTGGTATTAGTGTAAGTTCCGTTATAGCAGACTTGAATAAGGTATAATTTAAATTTTAAAAATATTTGCTAGTGTGTACTGAATGTGGCCAAAATCCATCCAAAGTACCAAACACAATACTACCAGGACTTCATTGCCGAACATTTTGAAGCAATGCTGGAACCAGTATACGAAATGGCTAACGAATCCAAAAAGTACCGGAACGTCATCTGCCACAGGGATGCATGGCGAAACAATATGCTGTTTGTCTTCAAGGACAATGATTTTAGGAACCCTTTGTCATGTACTTTAGTTGATTTTCAATTTTGTCGCTATTGTCCGCCAGCTATCGATGTCCTGTTTTGTTTGTACCTCAATCTGCGGAGAGACATCCGCCAAGAGCATGAAAAAGAATGCCTGAGGTGGTATCACGACTGTCTCAAGGCTGAGTTGGCGCATTTTGGCTTCGATGTTGATAGCCACATGCCGTGGGAATCATTCTTAAAATCTTGCGATCATATCAAACTTTTCCCAATTTTGTACAATAGCTTAGCTGCAACGGTCATCCAAGTTCCCAAAGGGATTCTCAAAGACATAAAAAACCTGAATCCAGAATTGTATCGTAAGTTCAGGACTGTCGATCGAAGCGATGTTATTTTGGAGGTAATGCAGCGCAATGAAAGCTTCAAAGCATATATGTTGGAAGCTGTAGGAGAGTTGATGGAAGAACTCTTAACTAGGAAATCGTTTCAAATAGTGCAAGGTTAAATAGTAATTTAAAGTGAACTAGGAAATTTGTAAAACTTATTTATTTACATTATGTTATTTATTGAACTCGTTGTTTTTCCACGCTCTTTTAAAATAGAAAATTCAGTGTAAAATTGGTGGATTATTCCTCCGAACAAAGTATTGTTAAAACAACCAGTACTAAAAATAGAAGTGGATTGGTTACCGTTTCGCGTTTATTATGCAGATCCATTAAATTGCCTTTGTGAGATTTTTTATGTATTCGGCTTGAAAAGGAAATTAGGTAGCGCTGCTGCGGATTAATTTACCGACCATAAAATATGCCTGGCGATTTTTAATCGCAAGGTCAAACTTTTGCGAGTTTGATGCCAAGATGATGCGGCGAGATCAATATTTATTGAATATTGGTAGTAGCCTTTGCTTCCGGCCACTGGTTTCATTGAAAGCATACAATACGAGTACAATATAACCAATTTAAAAATAAACTTGTCGCGAATTTAGTGACGATAAACAAAAGACCAACAATTTTATTTTTAGAATTTTCCATATGCAATGCACGTAGGAATCGATCGATGGAAACATACAAAAGTGCCACTATTTCCTACATCGGTAAACGATGCTATAGAACATGTATGAGGAGTCTTGCGAAAATGATAACCACATATCCGATCCGATATTATGATCGCCAGTACATCGCATGTGAGAGCGCACTCCGCTCGTTGAATAGGGGTTGGTCAGTGCCAAAAAAACTGACGCCCAAGGCGCAGTTGTGTTCTGTATAGTCTCGAGTTCTAGTCGCGAGTGTGCTAATTCGTCTTGAATTTATCATAAGTTCCCACTAATTATAAGCATAAATAAACTCTGTCCTATATCCGTTTGAATTCTCGTTTAAATAAATATGAATAACGTGAAATCAATTTTATCGCGCGAAGAGTGTTCAAAAATTGTTCAGAAATCATTCGGTGAAAATTCTAAATATGTGGAACATGTGATTATGCCTGTGGGTGGTGAAAGGAAAGGTTTCCTCGGCGATTATTACACTTTGAAAATTCAAGCAAAAGATGTAAGTTCAAAAGTTGTAGTGCATGCAATAAGTAATCCAATTAAAGATGTTCACTTGAACGTATTATTTTTAGCAAGCATGGAATTGTTTTCAAATCGCACAAAGCGAGATTAGATAAAAATAAGTGCAATGCTATCTTTGCCCAATTGTTTAACATGCTATCTATAGAGAAATATATTGTACTTGTCGTCAAGACTGTATATATGGGATATATTTTTCTATGGTAGCTATACGCAGGATTGATATCATTCTTTATAATCATACCTGACAGTTGTCAGCCAGGGTATTTGCTTTTCCCATATTGAAGCATTATCTATTAGCCTTGAGCTGATGATTCCCTTGATTTTCGTATAATGTTGGCACTGCCCGAATATTGAACCAGGAATATACGGAGAGTTCAAACTGTTCTGAATAAATATTGATAAGGTATGCTGTAGTAAGTTGTATGGATAAAATTGTCCTTGAAGGACTTGCAGCGGTGGCCTGCTTCCTCAGAGAGTCAATTATTGGTGCTCGTTAGAATCGAGTTGATCAAGGGACGTGTGTATACGAGTTAAATTTCGACAATTAGGGTTGAATTAAAAAATTAGCATTTTTTTTCCCCAAATTTAATTTTACAATTTTCAAAACTTTATCATGTAGTTTGGCTCCAACAACAATCTCAATCTTAAAGACATTTTTTCTCGGCACGTATTTCCAGACGTTATGATGCCCGATAATGCGAAAATTTTCACCGGTGAGCATTTCCAAACATTTTGCAGGGAATCCGGCATTTTCCTGAAATTCATAGCACCTGGGCACCCGGGGCCGCACGGTTTAACCAAAAGGAATGTTCAGATGCTGAAAAATCGAATCGAAGCCATGAAGAATGACCCGGTGCCAATGAATGACAAACTCCGCGAGGTTGCGTGTAGACGTGTTTTTAATATTCTACGTCTAGCACTCGTTGCGTGTAGACGTTTTTTAATCGCTCCTGTCATTTATTTTAAAAATTAATGAATTTTTCACAAAAGTTAGTTTCAAAAAATTGAAATAATTTTTTACAAGCCAGTCAAAAGCAAGTTTTGATTTTATTGGGGAAGAATTTATTGTCGAAGGCATCGACCAACCATATCAATAAATCAAGAAAAGGCAACAAACCAAAGACTTAACTCGGGACTACTGTATGGAGCAGCCCGACGGCTTCCCTCCGCTGGGGGGCCCCGGGGAGAGTGACAGTGTGAAATTGGCGGCAAGTGTCGACAAGTGGAGACACACGAGCACCCAGGATACCGCAGATGGCGGCTGTAAGACACAAGTGCTCAAGGAAAGGCAGGAGGTGAGTCGACTTCGAACTGAAATCGAAGAATTAAAACCAAGAATCAAAACGTACGAAGATATGTTAGAGACAGCAAAAAAGTGCAAGATAGTGAATCGGTACGAAAAATCGATAAGCAAGCAAAACAGAAGAAAGCTGCTAATCCAATCCTCACAGAAGAAGTATTAAGTGCTGTTGGCACCAACGAAAGCCAGAATTACTTTGCAGCGCTGGACGGACTCCAACAGGATATGGAGGTAGATGAAAATAATGGAGGTAATAAAGATAATGATAATTTTACAATTTATTTAAAAAATAAAAATAAGGAGAAGAAACCAGCCCGTAGTTCTGCTGGTCCTCCTCAAAAAGCAGAGAATACTGGGAAATGTCTTCAGTCAAAGCGGAAAGGACATGGATCGGCTGTTGGGAGCCGAAAACAAATTAACAAATTTTGAAATTAAACGAATCAATTCCGAGAAGTTATCTATTAGAACGAAATCACTGGTTGATTTCAAATCAGCGAAAAATGCTTTAAATTCTGGGGAGGTTCCGCACTTCACTTATACCCCCAAAAGCGAGAAGAACCAGAAGTTCTTGTTGAAGGGCTTGGACTGCGGAGAAGATACCGTCGATCTTCTTCAGGTTCTCAAAGAAGCAGCACCGCAAATCAAATTTATCTCACTTAAAACATTCGCGACTAGAAGGTCGACGGTAGAAAAAAAAAATTTACCAGTTTATTTAGTACAAATATCAAATAAGAGCAGTTCAAGCACTCTTCAGCAAATCAGATATTTAAATTTCCGAGTGGTGAGGTGGGAACGCCTCCAGAAACGAGAAATCAACCAGTGCTATCGCTGCCAACGATTTGGGCATTCGGCTGCCAACCGCGCCATGCATTACCGATGCATTAAATGCAAGGACGTGCATGTTCCTGGTGAGTGCAAATTAGCTCAGACGGAGCCAAAAGAGAAATTATATTGTGTTAACTGCGGTGTTTTTGGTCACCCGGCATCATATCGAGGATGCTCCCGAGATCAGGATGCGAGATTAAAATCTGTCCCAAAGCAAACACAACTACATCGCAGTGTCTTAGCTCCGAACTTTGTTAAGCCCGGAGTTTCATTCGCACAAGCCGCTAGAGGACCAGCAGAAAATGCGGTAAATAGTGTAAATAATGTAAGTGGCAATAATGAGCTGCTTCTCAAAATTTTCCAGCAATTAAATTCTGTATAGGAAAGAATCGGAATTCGTAAGAAACGATAGGGTAATAGGTGATGGGGGAGGTGGCTCCGGGATACTGGTTCGAAGACCCTATTGTTTCCAAAATATTGAAAAAGTCGAATTCAAAAGCTTTGAATCTCTTGAAGTGTCCGTTATCAAAATTTCACTGCCAGGTGGGGATAACCTCTTCGTTATCTCTGCCTATGCAACTGGTGGAGCTGTTCTCAAGCTGAAGGAGGCGCTCAATTCCTTACTTGAAATACCTGAATTGAACAGGCTGCATAGTTATTATATTCTTGCCGGTGACTTGAGCGCCAAGCATACATCATGGCTGAACGCCACTAATAATCCAAGCGATGTACTCCTCAAATCGTGGATAACAGAAAACCAAATTGAATACAGGTGCAATCTATTTGGGTCGGAGTTCCCAACATACCCGAGGACAAATTCATATTTGGACCTCTGCATTGCTGACGCAAGACTTGAATTCAGCTTTAATAGTCCTTAACGGAAACTACAGGTGCTTCCTTATGATAGCGACCATAACGCAATCGTAATGGAAATCAATCATCAAAGGGATGATTTCTTACTCATTCCAGTTCAACATGAAAATCATCGGTTGAATTTCAAAAAAACAGACTGGGGGAAGTTTCAAAAGAAGTTTAATCGAGCACCAGAAGCAATGTCCCCCTTCTGATGATGGCAACTCTTGCTCAATGGTTTCCAATGACAGGAATCTAACTAACGATGTAATAGATGTCTAATTGTCGAAGTTAGAGAAGCTGACGTTGGAAACGATTGAGGAAGTAGCTCTCACGATTAAACATCGAAACAAGATGGAAGGATATGAAACACCAGCTATTGCAAGGTTGAAAAGATTGAAAAGCCTTCTTCTCACAAGTGTCAACAATATTTATCGACTATTTTTGGACTAGAACCATCCCTCGTTTGCTTTGTTGAAATTACACCTGAAGAATGTCCGGAACTTAATCCGTTCATACTTCAGGAGTGAGGTCAGCAATCAATGAGCGGGAAAATTGAGGGGTATTAGCCCACAGGACCCAGATGGCGTTTTCGCGAAGGTGAATAGCATATTCCGCAAGAAGTCTCGAGTGAAGGTATCGAATCTTGAGGTCACTAGTGATGGGATAAATCTTCTCGATAGGGCTGGTATCGAAATTGATAGTGCGATTCCGGATAGAAATGGAAACAGAATTATTTGTGAAGGGTCGGATAAACTTGCCCATCTACAAAACCCTGAGATAGGGAACGAAATATTTTCAGAGGCCGTTGAAGCAAAAGTTTCCGATTTCAAATCAAGCCTGATTGGCCAATCGATTCTTCATTTCAATGAAACATTAATATCTGACCTCATACCGAGCTTGAATCTTATTGATTATTTTGTCAGCTATGAAGACTTGTGTTTCATATTTCGCAAGATAAATAATAAGAAATCATGTGGTACTGATGGTATTCCAAATGTAGTTCTTCGACATTTGGCTGAGGGTGCTATTAGAAACTATTGCATATTGTTCAACAACATGTTGAGCAATTCAATTTTCCCAAATGAGTGGAAAAAGGCTAAGGTATTTCCGATCTTGAAGAAAGGAAAAGAATCTTCATGCCCGAAAAGCTATCGCCCAATCAGCTTGCTACCTAACATGAGCAAGGTGTTTGAAGTGATACTCAACCGAGCATTAAACGCCCACATTGAGGAATATGAGTTGATGCCGAATTGCCAATTTGGTTTTCGTGCCAAGCATTCAACCACACATGCAATAACGAAAGTAACCTCAGACATCTGTTGGAAACTAAATGATAGACAATGTGTTGGAGCATGTCTCATTGATATGGAGAAAGCCTTCGATACGGTGTGGTTAGATGGACTAATTTTTAAACTCCTTCACGACATGTTCCCCAGACACCTTGTCGCCATAATGTGTAATATATTATACGGGAAATCGTTTGTTGTAACTGATGGAAATCTGACAACAATGCGCGAATTCAAGGTCTTGAATGGTCTACAGCAGGGAACAGTTACTGCGCCTCTGCTCTTCTCAATCTTCATTCGCAAACTATTGAGCGGCTTTGATTTTAACGTCTCGCCAACGCGATCATTGATAGCGTTTGCTGATGATCTGATCATCTATACGGCAGACCGAAAAGCTACAATAGTTCACAGCAATCTCCAAAAAATGTTCCATGATGCGCAGTTGTACACTGACAATTGGCGAATGAAAATCAATGCGCAGAAGTGTGAAACAATCTTGTTTCGGACAACGCTGCAGGGGGCCAGTCAAGACCTGAAACGTAATTGGAAAGATTTCCACATCATGGCTGGCGAGGGTAGTCTAGAACGGGTTCCACATAAATCCTGTGTTTGATACCTCGGTGTTTATTTCGATCAGTATCTGCACTATACTGAACATGTGAAAATCATGCTCAGTAAGGCACTCAAAGTAGTCATGGCCCTACGAAAACTCTTTCATTCCAAATACATTGATCAACAGGTCAAAATTATCTGTTACAAGACACTGGTTAGACCAGTTTTGACATATGGATGTCAGATCTGGTACAACCAGAGTGCTAGTACTATGGAAAAATTAAGAGTTTTCGAAAGGAAATGTCTTCGTGCATGTACTGGTTTGTACAGAAAGCCTGAGACGGATTGGAAACATTATATATCGAATAGAAGAATCCATCAAACTGCTGAAGTGACGAGGGTCGATATCTTCATATTGAAACTTCTTCGGAATCATATCGCAAGATCTGTGACTGTGAGTGAAAACCCTTGGATTTCACAGCCGTTCCACCCTAAAGACGGGAATATAGCGACTTGCCTCGCTACTGGCTTCATTCCTCTAGAAGCATTCGTCTATTTGGACATGAATCGATATGTTTTTGATTCTGACGGCGTCCCAATCATATATCACATATATAGACGGGCCACCGATAAGAAGATAAAATATCCTCCGAATCTGAGTTCACGAGAACAACGATTCCAATGGAGATACTCATTTGCTAGATTCGTTGAAGCTGATCGAATTGAGACGGCGCAATCTAGGTATTGGTGAATGAAATAATGTGTAATAATCTTCATTGATTTGAATTTGCTATTTTTTTTTAAATATGATTAATGATAACGTATAAATTTAGAGAGCCATTTGGGTCATTAAGTTTTTTATTGTTATTGTTTGGATTTTGCTTCATATTCTTTTAAAATTTATAACGATTAGTATTAAATAAAGCGCTTTTGACTTTGACTTTGACAAACTCCGCGAGATCCTACTTCGTATATTTGCATCGACCCATCAGAATCCAACTGGACGCCCTGAAACCGACAATTTTCCAAAAAACGTCAACTCCGGACAGGGCAGCTCGAAATTCAGTGTGGGTGAACGAGTCCAGGCACGGTACTGCAGCAACAACAAAAATTTGTGGAAACCAAGGAAAATTATCGCCAAATTCGGTCAACTGCACTACCAGGTCAGATTCGATGATGGATATATGCTAAAACGACACATCGATTAACTGCGCACCTCCAGGTAACTTAGAAAGAATCTCCAAAACTCCTAACAACGCAGAATCCGAATAAGATGAAACTCAGAAACCGACTGAATACCCTAACCTTGGTGATCTGGTCAACATCTCTGGTCCAGGAAGCCCCAGACATCACGAGCAACCGGCTCTAGTTGAAATCCATGAGCCAATGGATTTTGAAAAGAAAGGACATTGAGAGATCACACCAGATCCACAACCCCTGCGGTGATCCAAGAGGCAACGTCAGCTACCAGTAAATCTTCAACGAGACTTCATCCTGTGACTTCAAGACTTTTCTATATATTATATTCCTTGACTGTAATATTTCAATTAAGTATTCCGCGTTTTTTTGAATGACAGCTAGACTTTAATATCTCAACCAAGTGTTCCGCGCTATTTAGAATGATAGCTAATAATAAATTCTTTTCTAAGTTTTTAAATTTTCGAATTGACTATACAGCTATCAAGTTGAGTTCCATAAAATCAAGGGTTTTATTGACATCTCCCTTCAAAAACAGTAATTGAGAAACAACATATTGAATTTAATCATATTAATACAGTTTCACTGGCGACTATTAGCAAAGTTCGAGGATTTTCAACCTTTAAGTTATTGGCGATTGGATCTAGCTCCATGATTTTTTTAGCTATTATTTCTCGCTGCTAATCTTCAGGTATTCATTAATAAATTCAATGTTAATAGCATGTGCCTTAAATGATGGTTCGGGAGAAATAACACAATTTTACAATAAATAATATTCTCATTTAAAACAGCCGCCAAATTGTTTTACGATAACGGATGTTACCCGTTGAGCAAATTCTCAAAGATATTCAATATCCATATTATTCCTGAAACTTTCATTCAAATCCCAGGAAACCTGTAGTGTCTGTGTTTTAAATTAAATAAATCATATTGGGTGTACAACTTAATAACCGGAATTTGACGCTAGATGTCCGTACTAACAAATATCGTGAAAGCTCGAACTTTATATATGTCATTTTGAAGGTACATTTGACAGCAATCAAAATCAGTCAACACAACAATTTTATCTTGTGTGCATCATTATTATTTTCACGATGAATAACTTCGAAAATTGGAGAAAAAGACAGCATTTGCGGGAGGTTCTGTTGGGTCCTTTTTTGCAAAGAAAACTGCTGCGAAAAGTCATCGTTTGCTTGTAAAAGTTTACGGCAAAGATGTTTTAGCGAGAACACAGTGTTTTGAAAAGTTTGAACGCTTCAAAAGTACCGATTTTGACATCAAAGACAAACAACGCCCAGGACAGCCAAAAAAGTTTGAAGACGAAGAATTGGATACGCCACTCGATGAGGATTCGTGTCGAACGCAAAACGAACTTGCCAAATCGTTGGGAGTGATCAGCAAGCCATTTCGAAACGTTTGAAAGCCGCTGAATACATTCAGAAGCAAGGTAATTGGGTTTCCTATGAGTTGAAGCTGAGAGACGATGAACGGTGCTTCTGTATGTCTGAAATGCTGCTTGAGCGCCATAAAAAGAAATCATTTTTGCATCGAATCGTGATTGGGGATAAAAAATGGATCCATTATGACAATCCCAAGTGCAAAAGTCATACGTGAAGCCTGGTCAACCAGCCAAATCAACGGCGAAGCCAAATATCCATGGCGCCAAGGTTAGGCTGTGTATTTGGTGGGATCAGAAGGGGCCGTTATATTATGAGTTGTTGAAATCGGGCCAGACAATTACAGGTGACCTGTACCGAACACAATACGTTTGAAGCGTGCCATCATCGAAAAATGCCCAGAATATGTGACCAGACACGAGGCTATAATTTTTCATCATGACAACGCTCGGCCGCATGTTGCAAGACCCGTGAAAAACTATTTGGAAAATAGTGGATGGGAAGTTTTGAGCCCACCCGCCTGATATCCCGGACCTTGCTCCGTCTGACTTTCATTTATTTCGCTAGATGCAAAACGCCCTCACTGGAATATGCTTCACTTCAGAGCAAGGCATCCGAAATCGGATAGATTCGTTTTTGGCCACCAAGCCGGCGCAATTTTTTGGATGGAATGCGTAAATTGCCTGAAAGATGGGGAAATGTTGTAGCTTCTGATGGACAATACTTTGAATAAAATATATTGTAAGATTTTTCCACAATAAAGCATCAATTTTCGCTAAAAAATTAAAAAATATTACGTTGCACACATACTATTACTAACAAAGTTGAGTGAATTTTGACTTCTGACGTATTTGCGATTGTTGTGCTCATAAAGGACTACATCCACGATTTTTTTCAGATTTTTCGGATGAGAAGTGTCCAATCGCGACTAAATTTCGTTCATTTCCCTTTCTCCTGCCCGCCTCGATACTGGTAAAGTAGTTTTAAGACCTTTTTTGGGAAAATCTCTGTTGGGATGGCAGCACCGATCATGGAGAAAAGGACTTGTCACTTGTCATTAAGGTCGTAGAGTCAAGTCTAAGCTCACGAAGCTTATGTTGTAATATCAAAGGTTAATAAACTAATCTATAAATATTTTAACTAATCTTGTATCATAATCTGCTGTAGAGACAGGACTACAACAGTGGTCACGAGATCCAAATTCGCGTAATTAAAGGCAAATACCATAACCTAGAACGTGAATTGCAACTTTTACGGGCACGTCTTGCTGAAAGGAATCGATATGGACGCAGATGCAGATAAAACGTTAATTACAGCAATGACTGGGCAGTAAAACAAATTTTCCCACCAAATGACAAAGCAGCAAAGCAAAATGGATGCTACAATCACGTTGTTGATCCAACAATTGATTCAGCATCAGCCATCGGCAGGCCCAGCGTATGGAGAAATTTTCGTACAGGGGGGAAGACGACCTGACGTTTGAGTTGTGTTACGCGTGTTATGAGCTTATTTTCGTCACGGCAGTTGCCGAAATGACAAACTCAACAAGAGTTGACTTACTTACAGAGAAATTATCAACATCAGATTACCAGAGGTTCGCAAACACTATTCTCCCACGACGAAGGCAACGATCACCTTCGATGACGCTGTCAAGAAGCTTAAGCGGATTTTCGGTCGTCAGAAGTAACAATTTTTGCTTAGGTACAAATGTTTGAAGACTGAGAAAGATTTAAATGAAAGCTTTTCAGAATATTCTACGCGAGTCAGCGTAAGGTGTGAAAAATTCAACATCGCAAAGTGCAGTCCTGACGACTTCAAGGCTCTTATGTTCGTGCAGCGATTGAAGAAAATACAAGGCTCATTGGCTTTAGAGAAATTATTGACAAAATTAGAGCAGCAGGAGTTGGCAGGAAAATATGCCGGCGTAGAATCAAATGGTAGTGCCAAGCTTAAACTTCACAATTGTGTCAACCTTGCAAACCGGCTGAGTGACTTAAAATCTGAAAAGTCCATGGTTACTGTAGGTCAGCATTGGCATGATGCCCCAGACCCTGGCGAGATTTCAACGAACGCAAGAGCCTCAAAGTTAAATCGATGGCTCCTTCGAGGCGCAAGTTTGTTAAGCACGCGATTGACAACATGAAGCTGAAATTACAATTTGATTCGGGTTCCGAGCGGACGGTTATCTCTGAGACAAATTAGAGGTTTTTTTGGATCATCCACATTAGCCATATGCGAGGAGCAAGCTGTGAGCGCATCCGGAGGTACAGTGAAGACGCTGGGCAAGTTCAACACACGATTAAAATTGTGCGGTAGAGATAGCAGCGGCATCTGCTACGTCTCGGCATTTAATTTGAATGTGCTTGGAAGTGACAGGATGGAAGCACTTGACTTATGGAATGTGCCTATTGATAAACTTTGCAGCACACTTGGGCAAGTGAAGGCACCGTCACTAAACGAGGAGGTAAAAGACGAATTTATATCTCTTTTCAATAATGCATTGGGGTGATGCAATAAAATTAAGGCATCACTCACGCTAAAGGAAAGTGCCAAACTATTTTTTTCGAAAGAAGCGGCCAGTCCCATTTGCTGCCGCAGCGCCGATAGCTGACGAACTTAAGCGGTATCAACTGTTGGGGGTGATTAGCCCTGTCAATCACTCAGAGTATGTAGCATCAATCGTTGCCGTTAAAAAAAAGGATGGCAGGGTAAGAATTTGCATCGATTATTCGACGGGTTTGAATGACTCGGTTGAATCGAACTAGCACCCACTGCCAACACCCGAAGATATCTTCTCAAAACTGTCCCAATATCGGGTGTTCAGTTAGATTGACCTTTCCGATGCGTTTTTGAAGGTGAAGCCAACGACGATGCGAAGAAAATGATAACGATCAACACACGCTGTGGCCTCTTCCGAGTAAATTCCCTTCAACCTGACATTAAAACTGGTCCAGGCATTTTCCAGCAACTAGTCGACACAATGACGACCAGAGCAAAAGGCGCATTCCCCTTCATTAACGACTTTATCGTTGGAGGGGCTAGTGCGGCCAACCATCGTGAAAATCTATTTGAAGTATTGAGATGTATCCAAAGCTAATGGTTTCACCTCAAGATCGAGAAGTGCTCATTTGGTCAAAATAGACTGGAATTCCTGGGGCACGTGATTGACGAAAACGGGTTGAGACCGAGTCCAGAGAAGATCGAAGTTCTGAACAAAATGCCGGCACTGAAGGACGTTCAATGATTGCAAGCTTTCCTTGGGGCCATTACATGGTGCGGTAAATCTATTCATCAGCTGAAGGAGCTTCGCGCACCGGTGAACGAGTTGCTGCATAAAGGTGTCAAGTTGGAGCGGAAACAATTACGCCAAGAGATGTTCGTGAAGCTCAAGAATATACTTTCCTCTGATCTTGGATTAACCCACTATGACCCAAAGAAGAAAATTAACGTGGCTGCAGACGCAGTGAGCTACGGTATGGGTACTTATGCATGAGATGCCAGATAGACCTAAGCGAGCGATAATGCATGCGGTGCGAACATTCACAAGCGCTAAGAATAACTACCCACTAGTTAATTGAGAAATCTTGCGGTTGGCATTTGCATTATTCAAGTTTCATCGTTATATCTATGGTCCCAGATTCGAGCTTCAGACCGATCATACCTGTCTATGCGGCCAGGCATCTATAAAGATACGCACTAATAATGCCTACTCACAATTTACAAATCAAGTACATTAATAGGGAAATTTTTGCATATGAAGACTTCATCCCGCTGCTCATAGCAAAACAAGAGAAGTCTAGCGAAGATGTTGTTATCGGTAGGATGGAGAATTGATCTACAAGTACAGCTTGATTTGCAATCTACACAGCACGAATGGTGCCCATAACATTTGAAGCTCTCAAAAAAGAAAAAGGTGGATGCCAAAGAATGAGGAAAGTTGCAGATTACATTGAAAATGGGTGGCCACGAACGTCAAAGCAGATCGATAACGCGGACGTTGCAAACATTTTTGCCTAACGAGAATCACTCTTTAGCATTCAAGGGTGCATTTTTTATGGACATCACGTCGTTGTGCTAGCTTGTTATCGGGAGACAATATTGAGGGAGCTGCATGAAGGTCATCCAGGTGTCGCTCGGATGAAACTGTTGGCACGAAGCACAGTTCACTGGCCATCTATTGACAACGATATCGACAGGCTGGTCAAAAGGTGTAGAAGGTGCACAATAAATTCCATAATCGTCGACCAAGTGCTCGCTTCAATGATGGCCCAGGAATATGGAGCAGCAATTTAATCAGCACCACGCGGCCAAATGGAGAGAATCCGATTTCGGCGAAGATGTCTTTATCAAAACGTACACCGCCACCAAATGGAAATGGTCACCAGTAGCTATTTTGAAAAGGTGCGATGCAGTCAATTACTTGCTTGTTGGGTGATCGCGAAGTCATAGTCTATGCAAACCAAATCAAAAAGCAGTTTACTTTCCTTGATAACGGAAGAAACATTTTACTTGATGTTCTTCATATCTATGTGCCGCAAACCGTCAGAGAAGTGGTGACTGGGCTCCAACCAAGCTCAGAACTTGAAGAGTCTGCCAACAAACAACCAGTGGACCAAGCAGCTGAAAACCCGCAACCGCGTTGAGCTCAACGAAGTACTACTACAACGCTATAAAGATTATGACATGACGCGACTTGTAAATCGGACCGTATAATCCATCTTAATGGGGAGAGATGTTGGGATTGCAACATCGTTCATGGAGAAGAGGACAAGTCCTCATCGAGGACTCAAAGAGTCAAGTCTAAGCTCACGGAGCTTATGCTGCAATACCAAAGGTGTAGTGAAATAGGTGTATAAAAATGTCCATAAAGGATTGCAGCGATGGTCTGCTGCCTCGGCGAAAGAGGACGGTGGGATCCGCCGAAATTGGCCTTGTCTAAGGACGCGTGAATGTGCTGGTAGGCTAGCATTACGGTGTCATGGGCGGGTTCTTTTCCCCAGCTCAAGACCCACTGGAAAAAAATTTCGTTTTCACAAATTGAAAAAGGTATAATGCGGATCGACTAGTGTCGAGGCCGAGGTAATCTACTAAGGGTAGAAATTACTTAAAGCCAGTAACAAACTAGGCCTGGAGAAAACAGACGAACTTAAAAGGACTTCGTCGTTACCGATGATACTTATGGCGCCCAAATAAGAGTGGGGCATCCAGGTGGAACGGAGACTGCTTCAAAAGTAAAATCAAAACAATCGACAGATTAAGTTCAGTTTTGGATGTTTAGTTATTTTTTTCGAAAATTTTTACATCAACCTAAATATCATACATATTATATATATTTGCTAGTTTGAAGAGGAGTACTTGTTGGAAAATGTTCTACTTTTTTTTTTATTTCTGAAGCTTAGAGTATTCCTTCTTTTTTCATTTTTCCTTCAAAACCGGATATTTTACTTTTTTTGTTTTTCGGGAAACTCATTCATCAAAATAGTTTAAGATTTTCTTGTAATGTTTATCTCAGATTTGTATTATACGAATCCCATTTGTTTCTTTTTTTCTTGAATGAATATATACATATAAATATCAAAAAATATAAGAAGAAAACAAAACGGTATACTCATCGACATCCTCCCCGGGGGCCCGCTGGTAATGTGGTGATATGATATTGTTAGAAATTCTGCCAATAATATGTATGAATAAATTTACCACGTTTCGCGCTTAATTGAAATGGTGAGGAAAATTCCAAATCACGCTTTCGCACTGTATATAAATTAATTTTATTGTTGAAATCAAATAGTATTTAACATTTACAAATTTTCGGTTCATGCCAGTGTGTATTTCTTGGCCACACAGTCGGATTGGGTCCTTGTAGGTATTGTGCCCGTTCCCCAGAACGATCCCCTCGCTCCTGGCTCCTTTTTATACCCCAAAATAAAATCTTCTGATCGCACCTATTTCGCTCGATGTGTGCAAATTCTTTCCCGCCCAAAACAATCTTCGCGAACTTTCCGACGAAAATTCCGTCACGAATCTGTCACTCTCGGGGTGATATTTCTTTTTCAATTGTCCGTGCTCTCATATGATAGCGGGCTCCATTATCAATGGATGCGTGACTGTGTTTGTGCGCGAATGCGAAATATTTGACGGGCGAGATCCCAATCCGAACTGATTTTTTTTTCACCTTGCTTTTTCTTCACTGGCGCCCCGGCAAACAGTTTTGAATCGATTACTATCGTCTGCAGTCCGATTTTCTGACTGCAATTACGTTCATCTCCCGGTCTGGTAACGCAAATAATGGGAGATTCCCAGCACCGGGCAAAACATTTTTCAATCGAATGAGCACTGTCGTAACTCCTTCCCTGCTTTACTAATGCGAATTTTCCACTCTTTGCAAAATTGCACTTAACACGGCAATTGATTTCTGCCTTCACGACATACGCATATCTGTACGTTAAACATCACCGATTCAATTTCCGCAGACAATTGAGGAGACTAACGGTGGAGTATTTCCCGAAGTTTTTATTGAAAGAACCACTTTTTCACTATGACTCTTTCACCGTGAATAATAGTTAATTTCACTGTCCGAGGGTCCCATCATCAAATATTCAAAGGGTTTTGCGACTTCGAAAATTTATGCTTGGCTATTAGACGTGCCGAATTCATCTCCGAAATGTTAAAAAACGGACCAAAATTCAATTCTTCCACGTCTCCGCTTGCCGGCGTGGTTCTACTGACGTCTGCCCGTGGCAATCAAAAGCAGACTCCTCAATTCGCCCAAGCTGAACTGCTTGCTTGTTCTCTCTAGCCACCATACTGTACCTGCCGTAACGATAGTAGTTACAAAAGTGTTGCCGTGTCCAAATTTTAATTGTAGATTTGAATTATTAAAGTGATATAAGGCAATAATATAGAAAAATTTAAATAATAATATAAAAACATAAATATCATAAATGATTGCTCCTGAAATATTCATAGCTTCAGTAGTTGCCGGGCACACTGTGAGTAAATTCTAAAATTTCTGCGACCATCTGTTTTTGATTTTCTCTGGGTTGCCTATGATTGCTCTTTGTTCGCTTTTCCAAAGACTTGTTGGTGGATTGAAACCGTCTGTTAGTTGTTTAATAGAGGCATACACCGATCTGAACTCATGTAGGGGTCATGTGTTTTTGTTTATCTGTTGGATCTTGGCGTTGATGGTTAATTATTTCTTTCTTCGTTACGTTTTTTGGCTTGTTGTCGGAGGATGTTATATTTATTCTTCTTTGGCCCGAGTTCGTTGCTGTATGTTTTCTTTGAGCACCTGATTCATTTTTTCAACCACTTCTTTGCATTCTTTGTCATACCAGTCATTCCTACTTTTCCTTGGCCGCTTCTGTTACCACATCTCTTACCGTATTCCACACGATTTTGATGTCATTGCTACTTCTACCACCTGCGGGAATATGTTGATGCAATTTCTATCGTTTAGCTTGTGCATCCTGTATCTTGGGGTAACTGATATGGCATCGGAACTTGACCCTTATAAGATAGTGATCCAAATAACAGACAGCGTCGCGGAATGGGTGCATTTGAAGAGTGCTGTTAGCTGCTCGTTTGTGTATGAGAACATGGTCAATCTGGTCTAATATGCGACCATCTGGGGATGCTCACGTTCTCTCATGGATGTCTCGATCCAGGAAGTGTTCGGAGCTTAATGCAAAGCCTCTACTAGTAGTGAAGTCTACCAGACGTTGTACGTTTTTGCTGGTCTCTGTATCAAGGTTGTGCCTTGTAGTTGTTCCTCTATGCGTCGTTTCTTGACCAATGTTCGCGTTAAAGTAACGCAGAAAAATTTTAATGCCATATGATAGTAATGCATCGACAGTGCCTTCCAAAGTGCTATGAAGTTCGCCTTGTATTGTTTTCTCCTTGTCTTCTGTGGGCGTATAATAGCTGACTAGTCAGACATACAAAAAATGTGGTCCTGACGTGAATTACACAGATCGTTCCATTATCAGGTTTGAAGACGACAAAAATTTGATTTAAATGTGCTGTTCCGAATGAAACTCCTCCAAACTCACGGCTTCCTTACGATTTTCCAATTTTTAAAACGTTTTGTGTTCACATGTCAAATATGTCTTCATCGTGCTCTCTAGTTTTTTGCAATACGAGTATTTCGATTATATTTTGTTTATTTCATTCAAAAGTTGTCGCAGTCCACCTGGTCTATTCAATGATCTATCATTCTTTGTTCAAAAAGAATAATCCTTGATTCGTTACGATAGTTGTTGCCATTCATCCAATCTAATCTGAGGCTGTTTAGTTATGACACGTGCTGGTTTAAAATCAGGACGTATCCCAGCAGAGTGGATGGACACACGGCCAAAGCGTGATAATGATCATATCACCTTGTGGAGTGCCGATACATTAGATCATGACAATGAGATACTCTAACTATCTCTAAGCGAAGGCCCGAAAGGGGCTGTGGGGCTACGAAGAAGAAGAAGAATCTGAGGCTGATGTCCTGTTTCCATGACAAATAAATACTAAGTGTGGTTAGGGCAACCCTCTACTCATCACCTAAGGAGACATCTGATAGGGGACCGAAAGCCCCACATTGATCTAATCCATAGTTTGTTTTCAGCTGCGAGGTTTTGGTCATACAATTTTTTTAAGGGTCAATCCTCTTTATATCTTTGAATTTTTCACCCCAAAACTTTCTAGAAGTCATAACTTCCGACCTCCCCACAAAGTTTCATGGCTATAGCTTCTGTAGTTTCGGAAAAAAACTGCTGCGACATACAGAGGGACACATGTACCGAGGATTTTGTATTCTAGTACAAAACACTAAAAAAGACGAAAATGATTGAACTCATTATTAACTCAAAGCACCCAAAAATCCATTCAATTTAAACTGATTTGTCAAGCACGTAGCATTTGAGTTTTCCTTTGTAATTGGGTTTGGTTCCGAGTTCACCCATCACAATATGTAGTGAAAAGTAGGTATAAAAATATCCGTAAAGGACTGCAGCGATGGTCTGCTGCCTCGGCGGAAGATGATGTTAAGATCCACCGAGATTGGCCTTTACCCCTTGCACAAGGACCCTCTACAAAAAAATTTCGCATTCACGAATTAAAGGGATCGAATGCCGATCGACTGGTGTTGAGGATGAGGTAACCTACTAAAGGTTGAAATTGCTTGTTCAGAGAAAAAGTTGTGACGAGCAAAAACGGATGGACAGGCGGAAACTTCGTCGTTACCGGACGATTCTTAAGGCCCACAAATAAGAGTGGGGCATCCAGATGGAGGTGGTGCCCCCTCGCACCCTCGCACCCTTCCAACCGAATCAAGATCAAAACGTAGACGTGGCCATGTGTTTCCCATTTGAGTGAAAAACTCATACAAAAGCACTTCATATGACTCTTCCCTACAAATGAGAAGCACAAACGTATCCAATTTATGCTATAGAGTTATGCAATGAAATCACATAACCCTATATCATAAAAGGGCACGCAAGCGGAAGGCTACTCTACCGAAATATATGCCGAAATGGAAAGTCTGAGGCGTACGTTTAACAATCCATTTTACTTCTTTATATCGCGGTTAAACAAAAATATATGCTTTCGTGTGTTGCATTATTTTTATATTGATAAAGTTCAATATTTAATAGATATAAACTTTTAGTTGGTTGAAAATACCAGAAGACGTCAATTTTGTACTTAAGTTTAAACAAAATTCTTTATAGGATTTCATTAGAGGTCTTCTCTCGTGCGAATAAGCATAAGTGAGTTAAAAAATAAAAAAAATGTATATATATTAGAACATGCTTGCAAATTAAAAGAAAGAAAACCAACAATATTTAACAAATTTGGAAAGCAATATAAATTTAAGGTATATGACAATCAAAATAAAAGAAAGGGTACTTACCCTGCATCATCGCCGGGCGCCCGCTGATGATATGGGTAATTTCCTGAAAACGAATTTCCTTATGTTGACAACTTCGCACAGATACATATATTTTCTTTTCCGTTAACTTGGTCAATTCAAAAAAAACGCGCACGTGGCGACAGAATTCATGCAATTTAACGAGTTTCCCCCTTTTTGTTTTTATTTTCACGTTTCCTGTACAACTCAGATTATTTAATATTACGCGCTGATTGCCCCACATCAATTTCTCGGTCAAAAACGTTAGGTGATAGTCAAAGCATTGAAACGTTATTTGATCATCGGTTATTTGCGCGAGCTAGTGCAGCCATTATTCCTAGACATTCGGTTCGTGACAAAAAATATTTCCTGCATCATCTACCATGCGCACATCACCATTGGCAATCACCGCCGATTGTACAGATTAACGACTATGCTTGAAAGCTTCTATTTCAATAGGCTCGCAAGTTTTCTTCCACGGAGCTCGACCTTGCTCGGATAAAAGGAGGCGCCACAGTTATCTACGGTTCGACACAAACCCGCTGATGATTTATAACCGACGTCTCGGAATCACATCTAGGGAAGTTTAGGACGTTTTAAAAGTGCACAACCGTAGCCTGCAGTGATCGCAGCTGCGATTAGCATCTTCCCTATCCACCTACGCTAAATCAGCTCCGCAACTGTTAAAAGTTCACGTTAATCTTTAGCGGCAAATTGTGCTATTAACAGCGAATCCTATCCGTTTGTCGGAAGCTCATTCCCTCACGCCAATTCACGTTAACAAAATGAATCGACTATAATCATACGGTTGCAACGCAAGTCGACATCAAATTATCTCCTTTGGGGGCCTGATTACTTCTGAGAGGGTGAAATATTTTCCAAAATTGTGGCAAAGGAAACTTTTTTACTTTGGATATGGCTCTTTCCCCGGGAACGCTAGTTAATTTACCTGACAAAATTTACACTTATTTCTCAGTGTTCACTATGCTACACAATTCCCGTCCTTCCTATGTTACGATGTTCGTATGTCCGGCACTTTTCGTGTGACTTTTCCCGACAAATTCTATTTTTCACTTTCCATAACCTTTTCGGTCTATTTTCCGGGATCTACTACACATTTCGCGGACAAATCAAACAAACAAAAGCAACGAATGACGAACTGCCCGCGCTTTCTTTTCATTTTTCTCGCGGCGTCTGGGCTGTGTCGATCTCAAACAAAATCTCTCTATTCTTGTATATACTCCGTTCTTCCGTGCTTCGTGTGTGGCGGTCATAATCCAACTCCACGATCCGTCCCCAAAACCTTTCCTTTCGTGTATACGGTGAATCGCCTCAGCTGAGCTCTATCAACCCAGTTCACTTGTCTTCCGTGATGTAATACACCGTTGGGGAGTATTACATCAGCGTTCCCAAACCCAGAACTTCACATGCAGATTTGCAAATTTTTAAAACAAAATTTAATTAAAGTAGAGAAAATTTAAATGAAGTAAGGAAATATGAAATGTAGTAAAGAAATTTAAATGAGGTACAGAAGATTTAAATGGAGTGAAGAAATTTAAATGAAGTTAAGAAATTTTAACTAGAGTAAAGAAATGAAAATTTAAATAGTTATAAAGTTAAATCTTAGAGGAATAAAGTTAAAGGGAGACATTTAAATTTTAATATAAAGGTAAACTGATATAAAATAACATTTGATTAAATTAATAAAACGAAAAAGTATTCTACAAAAATATGACTGCAAATAAAATCAATTACATATTTTTTTTCAAATTTGCCACAAAATTCAGAGTAGGAGATAGGAAGGTTTTCGAGCAGTTTGATTGTGTGACTGCTCGATTAATACAAATAGAGACTATTACATCTTGGATTCTTGATTGCGAAAATATTGTCGCGTGTTATGGTTCGCGGCCAATAATTTTAATGTTCCGGGAAAGTGAAAACGCAATGTCTTTTAAATTAAATTAAAAGAGTTTATTTAATTAATGAAAAATGCACAATCACTTATTTTACTATTTCACAATTTTAATTTTCACTTAGTCTATAAATTTGTAATTCAACTGTCCACTTAAAATCACTTCGCACTCAAACAATCAATCGCTTTTACTTCGCGTTCCACTATATCGTAGTTTTCTATCGCGGCTGTAATGAATGATCCCCCCATTCATTCAGCTCGCCTTTATATAGGTTCTCTACCTATTCAACCCATTGGCGAATTAATGAATGGAGTGACGTCACTTTCAGATGTTGATCATGCTTGGTGGGTTCTCGGGGTTTCGAGTAAATTCATTTTGTTGATGTTCTTAATGGTTGTGAAAACAATTGCGACAGTAGCTCGTAAAATTCTTTGTACATGTAACAATATTTATTGTGGGAATAGGTGTTAGGGGAAGAACCCACCCTAGGACGCCGTAGATACAAGCCTGCCAGCGCATGTACGCGTCCCTAGACCAGGTTGTCTGCAGCTGATCATTCATGCTTAGCTCGCTGAGTCAGCATGACACCGCTGCAAGTCCTTCACGGACATTTTACAACTATTTTAAAATACTAGAAATTAAGAAGTACTATGGGTGTCTTATTGAATTTCATTATAACTCAATTCTCTCCCAAAGGAACAAAACAACATTGTTGAAGGTGTATACTTCATCAAAGCACCAACCACACCTCAGAGCCAAGCAGATGATACAAGCAAAATATTTGCGAAAGAAGCTTTTTTATATTCTTCGCTTCTGAAGGACTTTTCCTCATACAGTAAGTTCACATTTATTTTCTATTTAAATGCTCAACAAAAAAACTGTTCATAGTCTTCCTTAATCATTGCAGGTAAAACTAAATGGAAACCAGAATGTTTACTGGCGCGTGATGACATTCTCGTTTTAGAGGATTTAACGCAATTGAAATACGACTCACTTCCAACCAGTATTGAAATAAATATCGACCACATGAAGGTATTTCTGTCAAGTTTGGCTGCCTTTCATGCCTGCAGTATTGCCTATGAGAATGAAGTAAGACAATCAATTGGATCAATGTATGGAGCCCGAATTTTTGAAACTTCTATCATTAAGGAGTTGAGATGGTTCCAAGCTGGCGTTGATGTAAGTTCAGTTTCTGCTTCCAATGGACTTATTAAATGAAAAATTTTCTACGTATTTCAGGGTCTCCAAGCGATAGCATCAGTTCATCCAAAATTTCAATCCGATGACTGCCAGTCATTCATAAAGCATCACTTTGCTGAAGCTCTTGATTCAGTATATGAAATGATCAATGAGTCCAATCGTTTCAGGAATGTCCTTTGCCACAGAGATACATGGCAAAATAATGGTCTTTTCAAATTCGAGAATGGAGAGTATTTAAAGCCAATAAGTTGCGTCCTAGTCGACTTCCAGATTTGCCGATATTGTCCGCCAGCCATTGATGTTCTTTTGACGATTCACCTAAATACAAGTAAATCTCAGCGATTGTCTATGTTTCCTGAATGCTTAGAATGGTACTATCAGCAACTAACGAGGGAACTTAGTGCACTCGAAATAAACATCAATAAGCATATCACATGGGACTCGTTCCTCGAGAGTTGTAGACATTTAGAATTAGTTGCAGTTTTGTATAGCGGAGTTGCAGCAACACTAGTCAACTTACCTGATGGATTCTTGAATGATCTTAGAGAAAATCATCCCGAAGAACTTGCCAGTTATAGAATGATTTCAAGGGAGAAGATACTTTTAGAATTAATAGAGAAACATGAAGCATTTAGAATTTATATGTTTGAAACTGTTGAAGATCTTATGCAGATTATTTATAAATAGAATAAATAGAAATTAAATTAAACATTGCATAAAGGCTATTCATATGATAATTGGAGTTTCCACTTGTACTTAGCATCGTCAAAACAAGGTTTTGAAACAGACTCAATATAAAAATTGACCAGCTAAATTTCTTATCTGTTGTTGCATTGGCTTTTATCTTATCACAACGAAACGAATACGGCAAATATCTGTGAACGCAAATGAAAATACTTAATCAATTTGGTGATATCATTTACAGTTTAGGTTTTTTCAAAGACTACGAAACAATGCCCGCGAATACAGAAGATAAAACATTTTTTCCTTTGGGTTTAACTGATGCTGATATTTTAAATGTGGTACCAGACATTCATCCTGGCGTCAGTTCCGAATCAGTGAAAGTTATTTCGACCAGTGTGCACCAAATCGATGATGCTTGGAAGTTTGGATTGTCTGGTGATTACTTCTTCCTCGATCTTCAATATCAATTGGTTTGTTCGATTTACTTATTTTCTAATTCGTTATTATTTGTGATCTGTTCTTCCTTTGATGTCTAGGAGGATGGACGTAAGCAGAACCAAAGATTCTTCATCAAGTCGTTACCACTTAATTGTCCCATGGAGAGAAATAGAGTGAAAAGTTTGAAACTTTTGGAGAGAGAAAAGGCCTTTTATGTTATGTTAGATACAGCAAGACAAACAAGTAAGGATATAACAACACGATGACTGGCCAAAGCTTTTAAACTTGAAGTTAATTTTTTCTCTTTATTTTAGACGATTTGCATTTCACATACTCCCCTCGAATCTATACCATGACTGATAACTTCGTAGTAATGGAGGACCTTCAAAGTGCTGGCTATGAAAGTGCTGCCAATAAAAGTCTTACCAAAGATCAAATCAAAGCATGCCTTTGCTGTATAGCCCAAATGCACGCTCAAAACATTGCCCTCAAGGGGCAAGGCGGATCAAAACCAAAGCCAGTAAACATTTTGTTTGAAGACGATTTTTCTGGATTTCATGATCCTTGGATATTATCTGGCATTTCAGTAAAGAAAAAAATAAAATTAATACAATATTTTCTGATTAGATGCTGAACATATGCTTTATTGCAGGCAATTCGAATATTAGGATTGAAAGATACAAGAAATAAAACAGATGAATGGCAAAACTTCATTGAAAACGTGCTTACCCAAAGAATTTTACAGAAGCTGGAGCAATTTAAGACGCCAAATGATTTTTTCAAAATTTTATGCCACTGCGACTTAAGGCCCAAAAATATTTACCTCAAAGAAGATGTTAATGATTCGGACAATGGGCTAAAGTTCATCTTCGCCGATTATCAACAAACCCGATACCTTCCTCCAGCAGTTGATGTGTTGCTTTTTCTTTATTATAATTTGAGGAAACTACAAAATGAGGAACTTCTTACTGAATACACCAAATTTTACTACGAACGATTACAAAATTCATGTGAACGATTAAATGTTGATTTATCGAAATATTTAACGTATGAACAGTTCCAAGACAGTGTTCAATACTACACCACTTTGGCTGCTATTTTTAGAGCCTTGCAAGCACCTTTTTTGTGCAATCCTACTTATATAATGACGGAGAAGAATAGCGATATGTTGAAATACATTCATTCTATGTCCGCAGATCGGTCGGAAATGATTTGCCGGATATGTGAGAAGGATAGAAATTTGGAGTCATTTATTTTGGAATCGAATCAAAATGTTATTGAAAGTCTTTCAACTGAAGACTAAATTTTAATATGGTTTCTCATATTCAGTAACATTCCAGCCGGAAACTTACAGAAATAAAAAATATATTATATATATTAAATTTATATCACTAACTTCTTTTTTCTTTTTGAAGCTGTATAAATACTCGTACTCCCAGGATGCATTGTGTACTGAAATTAGAATTTTTTCATGTCCGTGATGGCTGGCAGGCTAGCATTCCGGTGTCGTGGAGCGGTTTCTTTTCCCCAACACAAGGGCCCACAACAAAAAAATGTCGCATTCACGAATTAAATGATCAAATGACTCGGTTCGAGGGTGTCGAGGCCGAGGTTGCTTATTGGTGAAGAACTATCGATGGCACTATCGATAACTATCGATAGTTTAGACTATCGGTACTATCGATAGTTTTTTTTTAAACCATCGAATACATTTTCGATAGTTTTGTTTTAAAATAAACTGATTCAAAAATATATTTTTTTTTTCAAAATTACCGAAAAACTGATATAATTAAGCATATTATTAATGAGCATCATTGCCCACGTCACTCGGGCTGAAATGTTGAACTAAAATGTATGACTGGTGGGTGGGCTACAATTAAGCGTAAGGCATAGAAGAAACGAAACATTCGGGACCAAATCTTAAGTTTGCCAACATTCAATTCGTGCTTACGCACTTTTTACGTTACGTAACTACATGATAGTTGGATCCGATTCAACTCCCAATGTAGCGTATAATCGTGTATGTAAAATGTGTTCAATACGTTATATAATATATGGGCTCAACTTTGTGACATTTTCTTATGCCTGCTTATGTTATACTGTCGCCCAGGCAAGAAACTGAAATAAATTAAGCTTCTCTGTAATTTTGAGCTACACTGTCTGCTGTCAGTGTCAGTGTCACCCGGCTTGAATGTTCGAATGTGAATTCGTTAAATGGTGCGTTCTTTTAGTGATTTAGTTATGCCAAAGCGTAAAATATTCGAAGTGTGGAAATTTTTTAAGAGGGAAAACAATAAGATGTTAGCTCAGTGCGTAAAATATGAAAAAGAGTATAAAACGAGTGGTTACGCCAGTAATCTCGTAGATCACTTTAAACGTTCACATCCTGGATATTCAAATAAATTGTTCGAAGAGGACACTGTGCCCGAGCATCTCCTTTTCTACCAAACAGCCTCGTTTTCTTGAAGTTCAAATTCTCTTCCTTCTTCCACGATATCTTCTCAGTCAGATATGTAGTTTGCAGTAAGCTTTTTAATTTTTCGAGTGACTTATTTTATCGGATTGGTGAATACACTTTTTGTTTTCTTTTTCCTAAAATTAATTGTTTATTTTTTTAGGAAGAGTTCACATACAATAACACTTATCATTCAAATTAAACTCTTTGACAAAAACTCTAAGATCCTAGTCCCCAACCTATTCATATGTTCTTTTTCAGGAAGTTTGACCCATTTTTTTAAAAGGCAGTATTCTTATATAACGGATAGCTCTAGGAAAAAAGAGTTAGATCGGGCTCTTATTAGAATGATTGCTTTAGTTTCCAACCATTCAGCGTTGTAAAAGATTCTGGATTTAGAGCGTTCGGCAAACTTCTCAATCCAAGGTACAACCTACCAAGTGAAACAACCTTAAGAGATTCATACTTATTCAACCATTACGAAGAGAGCAAATCCAAATTAGCTTGTATTTTGGAAAAAACTGAATTTGTTAATTTGACATGCGACTTGTGGTCGTCAAGAGCAAACGATAGCTTCCTCACAGTAACTTGTCAATTTGCCGATGAAAGTTGCGTCATCCGTGCAGCTGTTCTATCTAAAGAATTTTGTAGCAGCTCTACTGCCGAAAATATTGCAAAAGTAGTTTATGAAATAATGACCGCTTGGCGTATAGAAAATATGGTATCTTGTATAGTCACTGATAATGCCTCTTCAATGATTAACGTTTGCACTATATTAAAAATTAGACATCATCTATGTTCCGCCCACACTTTGAACCTGGTGGTGCAAGACGGAATTAAAATTCCTGAGATAAAACCAGTGCTAAAAAAGTGCAAGGAATTGGTAACTTTTTTCAAAAGCAGTAACAAGGCATCTTTAAAATTAAAGGAAAAATTGCATTTAAGAAATGAGCAGCCTCTCAAATCAATTACAATAGTTTTCGGAATTTATAAACATTACGTCCCTTAAACTATTAACATTGGAATGGAATGCGCTTCTTAAAGTAATTCGATCAGAAATGGAAAAAAGACAATTTCCTTATGAAGAAAGAACATTGCCTAAACTGGTAACTATTTTGGACCCTCGAACGAAAAAGGAAAACGCTAGAAAAGCTGTCACACTCTTCAGTTATATGCAATAAAAATGTAAACGTAGAAGAAGTGTCATGCCAAACAGAACTAATGCCTGCAGTAACGTTATCTAAATCACTTTTTGGATTCATAGACGAGAGGATAAGCATAAAAAACAAAACCAGAACAGGTACGGTGGACAATATTATAGCATTGGGGCAATATCTAGAGCAAACAAATGCGACTCAGGATACTGATCCATTATTATTTTGGAAGGTATGCATACAAATTTGAGAGACAACAACGTTAAAATGCTGAATTCATGTTTTAATTTTTATATGTTAATAGTGCGGGGTTTCAGGTTTTTCAAAAACTTGCTAAGAAATTTCTTACCTGCCCAGCAACATCCGTACCTTCAGTGAGGATATTCAGCAAGACAGGGCAAATTATTTCACACCGTCGTTCAAGAATCAAACCTAAAAATGTTAATATACTTACTTTTGTAAATCAAAATTCTTGGTTTTGTAAAGAAAAATATTTTAGAAACTGATTTTGTTTGCATTTTCTCGAAGAAATAATGTTTTTAGAGGATTTACAAAATTTTTAAAAACGATGACAACTGTCGAAAGTAATCGATAGTTAAACAGCAAACTATCGAATACTATCGATGGTGTGCACTATCGATAGTTCTCCATCACTAGGTTGCATACTGAAGGGATGGAATGCTGCAACAAAATGACAGACTGAGCCTGGGGAATGCGCGCGAGACTCGGATTTCGTCATTATTAACGACCCCCAAATAAGAGTTGGGCATCTTTGTGGAAGCAGCGCCCCTCACAACCCTGCTTAAGTAAAGCAGATCTTACCTCGGTCCATACTTTTGAACCCCAACGTGGTAGTGACCATGCAGGAGGTTACTTTTGCATGGCAAAGCTTACATTACTGTTCTTTCTATCCTATACCCCAGAAATGTACACAAAAGAAGTAAGATACGCATATACAAAACTTCAGGAACTTTTTGTTGTTATATGGGAGTGAAATCTGGACCCTAACAAACAATTTCAAAAAAGCCTTGGTCGTATTCCAACGGAAAGTACTCAGAAGGATTCTTGGTTCTGAGAAAAATCGAAGGGAATGGCGACTCCATTACAATGATACGAAATATGAACTGTAACAGTAACCACATGCGTACAAATACGCAAATTCCAACAGGTGGGCAATGTGCCACGTATGAAGGAACAGTGGGTAGTCACTATACAAGGGAGGGCATAAGGAAGGCATCAAGTTATAAAGACGAGGAAACGAAGGCTAGATATTGTGTACGCTGCAAGCAGATCCGTAGTCCAAATATCAAATTAGCGAACAATGTTGACCGCGATGATTTGAAGCGATTACTTCAGGAAGACAAATCCTGAAACAGGATGTTTGGCCATACATGAAACGTGAAGATAAGAATGTAAAAAACGGTCTGGTGTTGTATGTCGCATCTGATCTCGTCTGTGGAAAAATTGCCGTATTCTATGCTTAAGGGTGGCCACCACTGATCTAATTAGTCTGATTCGATGGATAATCCATAGAATAGTAACATCGTGCATTTTTGTTGTAATCAGAAAAAATTCAAACGGCTTTAACTTCCACAGTCCCTGTGGAGCAGTGCGTTAGGGCACACTCTAAGTTCAAGCCTCGGTGGTGGCATTGAGTATGAGTTTCTGCAGATGTCGGACTATCAGCCCAACTAGCCACGATGGGTATTAATTGAAAAATTAGGTACTAGTCACATGGTTGCGCGTGATATTGACCATATCACCTCGAATTCCGTTACGTTCCTGGGACGACATACCATAACAATAAACCCAATGCCAAGGTTCAGAATTGGACTGTTGTGCGATGTATTATTATTATTATTATTATTATTATTATAACTTTCATATATATGATTCAATTCACCCGTAATCTACGAAATATAAGGACCTTTTACAAGACTACTTCAAATTCGTTGATTTTATTGGGGAAAATGTGAAATTTGAAAATCATACTTTTTGTTATTCCACTCATAAATACCTTTAACAATGATTTTTTTCAGATGATTGGTGTCTAATCGCAAGGGGACACAAATTTTACTCTCTGCATTCCACGATGCTGATAATCCTGTTTAAGATCTATTTTGGGAAGCTCTCATCAATACCTTTCATTTGACACCCCACGCGACTACCTTCTGTAAAATAAAAAAATGTAAGTTTCCCCTTCCGATATGGAGGGATAAAGTATTTTAATGGATATTTACTAAGTCCGCGATGGACAAAAGCGATGGAATGCTACCTCAGCAAGCTATAACAACCGAGCTTGCTGCAAATGACCATGCCTGGGGGCACGTATGTTCACTTACAGTTAGCTATCTGGGTGTCATGACGCAAGAAGAAACGTACTTAACTGAATAGCGAGGCCAGAGCTTAAAAAAAACTAGCAACCTACTGAAACACATCCTATCCACCTATCAAGGAACCGCGCGCGTTCAGAAGCTACTTCTTCCTTACTGAGAGAAATAACAAACCACGAAAAAGACGGGCTTCCTATGGAATTAGGGCCCCCCTTGCATTCTTCCTAAATGGACTAACAATACTGATGACAACTGTCCATGCAAGAGCCTCTGCGACATTCAAGGAAATCTATAGCCCGATGGCTGGACTAGACATATCCACTAAGGCTCAGAAAAGTGCAAAACGAGTGGTTTCACTTTTTAACGATTGATATTTATTCCATTGTTTGAAAAAAAAAGATTCTTAAATTGTCTGAGTAACAATACATAACATATAAATAAATATTCAATGAAATATAATAGGCAACATAATTCATGAAAAACTTAGAAGGAAGTAAAAAAATATAGCCAAATACTGTGTCGGGATGACAGATTGCTGTCCGAGAAGTGCCGTAGCACCTTCTTCAGAGGCCAATCGATTTTATCTTTTTGACTCCGGTCGTCGATTAATCGTAAGTGCCAAAATATTTTGTAGTGGGCTCTTGTGTTGTGCGAAAAAACGCACCCCACGACACCACAAAGCTAGCTTGCCAGTGCACTTATGCGTCCCAAGGCAAGGCCATTTCCAGAATAGCACTGATTTCGATCGCTGTAGGATCTGAACACCGCTGCAGTCCTTAAGGGATGCATCAGACTACGACTATATAGTCGCACGTCTGTCGCAAGTTACTCATGGTTAAATGGAAGCCCGCACACTGCGATTTTCGACAATTTTATCCAGGTCGGCAGTCGCAAGAATTTGCGATTTATCCTAAAACCAGTTTAGTGGTAGTTTTTGTGATACTCGCGTAGGCGCACATCATTTGGACATTTGACGCTGACGTGAACGGAAGTTTCTTGCATAGCGCACAAATGAGCTAGCGCATGTGTTCCTGGCAAAGACATACCTTCAAATGAGCATATTAGTTCTGCGCATGCCTGAAGTTCCTTTGCAAATCTTGTCGCAGTGTGTTCGTATTTGCGTCTAAAAATTGCTGGTCACGACAGGAAAATCGCAATGTGGCCGAACCCTAACGGACCTCTTAACATCTATAATCACTACAATGGTGAACCGAAGGTTTGGGTGGAAATTACTGATTTGTAAGCGATAATGGCTGAGTTTCGTGAAGTGCCATTTCAATAGCCTCCTCAGAATCGTCATCGAAGCCTCTCGGAAAGTGTAGGTGAACATCTTTTTCATTCTCCTCATGGGAAAAATCCACGACTAATTCATGGCTGCAGTCTGGAAGATCCTCCATTAACAGAGCTTCGATGAGAGCAGTATCTTTCGCAGTATTCATTTTCAGGAATCTAGAATAAATTAGTCGACAATTGAAAAGCAAATTTCAAAGTTACCGACTGAAATAATATGAAAAACAAACTACATTCCTTACCTATGCTTACCATTAAACTAGATGAATTTTTGTTAAACAAAGTCACTGAGGGTACTTTTTGTCCCCGCTGATTTTTGTTAAATTTACACATAAAATACTATAAAACCTAACATAAAAAATCTAACTAAATAATTTTGGACTTTTTTTGAAAATTAAACAAATCGAAATTGCAAATCAAATGGACTGGCCGTTTACCGTGGAAGATCGAATGCAGCGCTCTGCTTTGCTCATGCATACTCGTACAGTACTATAAGGAATCATCAGCAATTGTAAGCGCAGAGTGTTCGCGTTGTAAATAGTAGGCGTTATAAATTATTAACTTCAGATAGGCAGGGGTTAACGTGAAGTTAAATTAAGCTAACAAAACTCCGATAAACGAAACTTTATTCCTCGGGATCATCAAACCATACGACTGATTGGCAACAACCGTGGTCATCATCATGAGGTAAAAGAAATCTTGTGTATTGTGCTTGGAAGGTGAATAAAAATGCTATTAGAAATAACATCCTGTGTTTGAATCTTCCTCTAACAGGGATTTTCATGTTTCTCGAAATAAAATAGGAGCAGTTATCAGGTAATCAAGTGATTTTTCATATGCGGGCAGGGTTCTTGCTTTCACCAATACAGTGGCAGACTTTTGTACGGGTTCTCTCAAGCTTGTACATAAAAATGATGTCACTATGAAAAAATTTAAATATGGTTGACCGTATGCATGAGACCGTCTCGGTCCATTGACCGCATCCTCTAATTTCGAAGTCCTTCGTAATATAGTGGCGAAATCTCAGCTGCTTCCACTCAACAATAACGTCATCAGGTCTTTGCTTTTTTCTGATCAGCTGAATGTTGTGACATTTCTTTCGATCGCTAACTTTTTGACTTGTATCTTACCGATTAAAAATTGTTTCGCAGTGAAAGTTGCGTATTTTATGCATCGAAACGCCGGAGAGCAAATTCTCAGTGTTTCGTTAGTGATAGCAATTGGTTTCACAAACCTACATTTTGCGGCACTACATTTTTAAACTTTCTAGCTTATGGCTTCAACTTTGGCGAATGATTTTGCATGTTTAAATGCTTATAGGTTAGTGAACATAATTGTTTTCACTGCAGCAATTCTTTAAGCTACGCTCACCGAAAATCGCACAGTTTCCACTCCTAAAACTATTTTTTAAAATTCTGTACTTAATTCGTAGCGTTGTTGGGTCGAAGAAGAGCAATAGCAATAGTGCAAAGGTGATTTTAGTCCATATCAAATGCGTCGTCGATTTTACGAATCCGGCCATTATATTACGATGGCGACGATTAAGTCCATGTTATAATTTAAAAAATAACGACAGTTTAGTATCAACGAACAGTTTGAGAGTAACTGAGTTAGATATCCATTCTCACCACCCTCCTGTAGCTTCGAAATTATCAATGATTTATATAAATTTTAAATATTTTAAGACAACGTTTCTCATTAAGTTTACTTAAACGTGCATACCAAACTTAATTACTCGATAATCTTACGGAGTCTTATGATTTTTAGTTGTTTTATTGCCTTATCAAATATTCCAACCAATTATTTATTACACTGCCAACACTGCTATAAACCTTTGGAGATCTTCCTACCGGCTTATTGACATTTGGCTGTCATTTCGACAACAAATGTCATTGAACACATGTATAAATTGTTAAAGCGGCTAGTGTTAATTTCATTGTATATTTAATAATTAAGTAAATTGTACATTTATTAAAAACCCTCAAAATGATTGAGCAGCAACGACAACGTGTTGAGCAAGAAATCACCAAATTATTGGATACAATGGACAAATCCTATCTGCGGAAAATGCAGGTTGATATGCATAAATGTGCCGCGCGGTGTTGTGAGGACCAAGATTCTAGTTTACATGCTGTGCAAAGATGTGTGGATAGATGCTCTGATCCCTTGACGAAAGCGCAACGTTATGTCCAGCAAGAGCTAGAAGGATTCCAGGATCGCTTACAAAGATGTGTGATGCAGTGCAACGACGATGTTAAGGTCCAAATGCCGCCTAGTCCAACAGACAATGATATTGCGAAATACACTGCACAATTTGAGCGATGTGCCGTAAAGTGCGTCGATAAGCATGTAGACTTAATTCCTAGCATGATGAAAACGATAAAGGCTGTCCTGGCGAAAGGTCCTTAATCTATTTCGAGCATTTATAAGTGTGAACAAATTATGTAGATTTTAGTAGAATTTGAAATATGTTGTAAGAATACATAAAAACTAAATATGTTACATAATAATCCTGTTATCATCCAATTGGTTTTGTAAATAAAACTTCATAGGAAGTTGGAACATGAACTCAGAGATTTTTCTTGCAATCGATTTAGGTCGATTCATAGATCTTTATTTCCCCCTGAAAAAAAGAGTATATTCAGTCAATAAATACAACAGCTCTAGCTACTATTCTCGGCGATGAAATCAAATTAGATGTTATTAGTTTAGAAAATTGATATTTTAGTGGCCATAGTATTCATATAATTGCTGGTAATGATTCGTCATTGTATGATTGAAATGAAGAACTAATTGTACTTGCCCTCAAAACAACCTTCGTGTGTTTGGACGGTTGCTTACACATGAAGGAACTCCATCTCTTGCTGGCTTCTGTTGGGTTGCAAACATTTCTTAGGGGGGTTAACATTCTTGCCGTCGGTTTTCAGCCTGTATATTTTTTTTTAATTTTTGTCACAGAAAAAATCATGTGATCAAAAAACGAAGCAAATTGTCATAGTAACGAAATATTCCATTTCCTATACATAATTTCGTCCAAACAAATGAATGTGAATAATATTCGTGCAAGTCGCGAAAGGAGACCTTGTTAGCTATTCAGAACATATTGGTGGGCAGGTTTAAAGCGTAACGGTACAACATAAAATAAAAGCTGAAATTTGTTCTGAAACTGTAGAAAATTTAGCTTGAAAGTACGTAGGCTTTCCGGAAAATACAAGTTTTTGAGCATACGAAAAACCCAAAGTTTCAGGATGAAATGTACAAAATCTGTTTCAGAAAAAAAAAATACAATCGCGTCAGAGGCGGCAAAATGGTCTAGTGATTGTCAGCAAGCAAACACAATTGCGGAGCAAGCAAACATGATGGCAGGGCAACCAAAGACCAAACCCACCCGCAAAGAAATGCCTTCGGACGATACAACAGCCAAGACTTTTAGCTTTAACCAAGATGTTAACCTTATTAACTGTAAGGTAAATTGATTTATATTTGCGAAGGGTAAATTATTTGAAAACGTAAGACCCCGGCTCCTTTGCCAATCGCACCCACACCTAGCACTAATCCTTTCAGAGCACTCGCGAACGATAGCTAAAATAATAAAACAAATCCAACTAACAATGGAACGGAGAAGATGTGGTTCCCACCAATTTTTACAGAAAATGTTAAAGAAACAGTGCTTAAAGGCATTATGGATGAGTACACCCCTACCCATGGTTCTCGTCTAGAGTACAGAATTACAATGTTGTCGAACTTCCGACTGAAAATCATAGTAGATAGGCTCAAAGCCCACGACTACATAATGAGCCTGCTTTAAAACACTGAAGCGGTGGGGTACTCGTGTCGTGATCCTAAGAGGTGTTAGTTCAGGGTTTGGAGCTGATATGATTCGAGAGGACATAACCAGCCAAATTCCGAATTAGGCCTCGAGTCTGTCACTGCATGGTCGAGTGCAAATAAGATCGACTTGGACTTATTTAGGCTAACAGTGGGATCGGAAGCAGATAATAACGAAGTAATAAAACTGCGCTACATTCTAAGCCAACGAGGCGTATGAGAACGCCCCAAAACGAGCGATCTGGTTCAATGCTATCGTTGTTAAAGATTTGGGCGCGTATCCACCAATTGTGGTCTCAACATGCAATGTGTAGCATCTAGGGAGGAGCATACTTCAGAAAGTAGCCCCAGAAAAAATATGGACAAGCCAAAAACCGCTTCATTCTGCACTATGTGTAAGACATATGGTCATCAGTCAATTTTTTCGGCTGCCCGGAATGAAAAAGATCGTTGGACAGAGCAATCAAAACTAAAGCCAAACGAACGGCACCTCAGATCATATACTCACTGCTCCCCAGCTATCAAAATAGTTCACCAACCCCTCCTACAACCCCACACCACTTTGCTCCATTCATGTTCAGAAGTTTTAAGAAACGGAAATCTGCACCACACTTTGATTTCACCGACTCTTAGTCCCGTTGAGCCCCAAATAACCATGGAGTGGCTGGGAGTCTCTCCCAGTGAACTCTTATCCAAGGTCAGGGCTTTTCTTCCATCCTTTGATGCCACTCTCGACCAAGAGAAAACAATGACACTCCTCAATTTCTATTTCAATCTTTATGGTTGCAAATAGACTTACCACTCTTTCCCGAAATATCAACTCCCTAATTTCACATGATAAGAGGCTCTACATTGCTGATTTGGTAAAATCCTCCCAACCAGACATCCTTCTTCTAAACGAGACAGTTCTTAACCTTCAACGCGAAGTCCGTGCAGAGAACTACCATCTGCTTCGTAATGACAGTAGCAGAGGTACTGCAATACTATTTCGGGATGATTTATATATCCGTCAAATCCCTTTTGAACTAAATAATTCCTCATGTACGCTAACAACTCTCAACACCAAGCGATCTAATGGAAACCCAGCCGAAATTCTTATTGACTCCCTATACGTCTCGTGCAATCTAGATCCCGAGATCCCATTTTCATTTAACCAAATCCCCGCAACAGCCCCATTCTACGATTCATTCATACTCGGAGGAGACCTTAATGCCAGACACGAACACCGGGGGGACTCCACGAGGAATACCGACGGGAACGACCTATTCAAATGGCTCCATGCGGACGCTGCCCTCTCAGCATCCATAGCAAATACTGGGCTCCCAACATTTCCTAGAGAGAATTCATTTTTAGATAACTTCATTTTAGATAACTTCATAATATCCTCTGACCTCAACGATCCCACAATTCGTTATCAGACCATAATGGCCTCCATCTCAATATAACTCTTAGATCACAGATACGAGTTCCTGCTTGCCCACCTCTTCTTCTTCTTCTTCTTAGCACTACAGCCCCGTTCGGGCCTTCGCTTCCTGCAAACAGCGCCTCCAACTGTCTCGGTCCGTTGACCGCGTCTTCCAATTCCGAAATCCCAGCATCGATGAACTGTCTTTGTCGAACGAGTCAGACCAGCGTTTCCTCGGTTTCCCCACTGGCCGCCGGCCTTCAATTCTCCCAACGAAAATCTTCTTGGGTATCAGTTGTTTGTCCATAAGATTCATGTGTCTAGCCCATTACAGCTTCCGCAGTCTTACAATCGGTTCGTCAAAAATTTCATACAGCTCATGGTTGTATCGAATTCGCCATTGGTCCCTGTCTAGCTTCGCTCCGATTATTCGCCTCAGGACCCGTCACTTAAAGGCGTTCAATATATTTGCGGATGCTTGGGTTAGGGTCCATGTTACCCACCTCACCCACCGTTAATTCCATAGATTGGTCAAACTTCAGAAAAGACCTCAAAGACCACTTTCCGAATCTCAAACTGAAAAATATCATTCGCTCGAACGCAGAAATAGGCTCCCACGTAGCGGCACTAACATCTGCCATTATAGAGTGTCTAGACCAGCACACCCCCTTCCAGAAACCACGCACCCCACTTTGTAGATGCCTGACTCAGGAGACTCTTCAATTAATAAAAACTTGGAAGCATATGCTCCAACGGCTTAAGCATATTTATCATCGAAGCTTTAACTGATTGAATGAGGAGTATTTGAAACTTAAAAGGCAAATAACAAGCATTTCCCGTGAAATCGACAAACGCACCAAGTCCACAACTTCTATAAAAGCCGACTGATATCACTGCGACCATCTTCAGATGACAAGATCATTGCATGTGAGGGATACTTGAAACAACTATATTTTCGCCCTGAGTCATCCAACACAGCTTTGAATAACAATGCTAAAGCAGAGGTTCTACTAACAACGAAAGGATACGAGGGATCTTATTCAACTGTATTCTCCAGTTATAATAAAGCATCCTCTCCACAACATCCAGTCTTGGCCGGTTTTTTCACCTTGGAAACGGAAGTAGAAGATCTCCTGAATGCCTTAAATAGATATCTCACGGCCTTGGCGGCATTCCAAACAGAATACTCAAGAAGTGCAGGAAGACCATATCCTCCTTCTTGACTATATTACACAATAATTGTATTAATAATGGATATTTTCCAAAACCTTGAAAAGTCAGTAAACTAATCTCAATTCCGAAACTAGGCTGCGAAGGTAACATTAACAATTTTTGGCCAATTTTCCCTTTGCCTAACATAGGTAAGTCCCTTGAAAAGATTATTCTGCAATACTTTAACAATTTTACTAGTCCCCTGATCCTCGATTTTCAGTTTGGATTTGAACGCAAACGATCTACGGAACAAGCAATATAGAGTCACCTGGAATCTTGGGCGGAAAGAGTGCACAGTGGCCTGTGCTCTAGCCCTGAAAAACGCATTTGATTCAGTTTGGATCAACGGTCGCAAGTATAAGTTAAAAATGTCCGGTCGATATTCTCAGAATCCTATATAGCTTCCTTTCGGATAGAACATCCCAAATGAAGCTGGGGAATCTCATTTCAAATCCTATCTCTATCAACTTGGGAGTCCCACAAGGCTCTATTCTTGGTGTCGCCCTGTTCACATTTTTCCTTCACGATATCCCACGACCGAACTGCTCGACCATCGATATAACAATGTATGCAGACTTTATCCTCCTCACTGTCACCCATAGCCTCCCAGCGATGGCCCAAATAGAATTGCAGCGCTCTGTCCAAGGATTGGGGGCTTGAAATAAATACCATCAAATTGGAGCTGATCTGCTTTAGACATGCCAGCGAGAGAGGGTACTGCCTTGGTGTGTCTCAAAGAAGGAATGTGCAATACCTGGGAGTACATTTCAACAATCGACTTAAGGTGAATAGAAACGCCAGGAAAATCCTCAACAAAGCGAAAGCAGCGTCCACAATTATCTTGTCCCTCTTTTCCTCGAATTCAGTCTGCCCAAAAGTTAAGATCTTAATGTACAAAACTCTTACTAGGCTGATCATTACCTCCACGTTTCCAGCATGGCTAACAATCTCGCCTACTGCTGCCGAAGAAATCCAAATCTTCGAGAGGAAAGTCCTTAGGAAATGCCTGTCCAAATACAGATGGCCTAATATGAAGTGCTACAGGAACTCCATCCTTTACAGAGATACGGGGAAAGAACCGATTCTCCATTTCATGTTAGCAACGACTAAAAAACGCCTTTAGAAGTGGCGGGAGCACCGTTTTCGATGTATTCGAACACTTTTCAAACCTACCAGTGCAAATAATCCCTACTACCTATGTATGTATGTCTCTTTAAAATTCTTGAACAATACCACCACCATTCCAATAATTCCATAGCTACCAATAAATCGGCGTTTTACGTTTCATGTAAACATTTAAATTTGGTTAGTTCATGTGTCAAAACAAAAATGTACTCAAGAACAAATATAAATATAGGATCGAGTGCTGTACTTAACAGCTTATAGTTTTAGGTTAGATGTAGTAATAGATTTAATTTATACGAGTATTATGATTAGACTTAGTTTAAGTTTTAACGTATTACAAAGGTCCAAGTATACAAACCTGTGATAAGGCCAGTGCTATTCTATGGGTGTGAAGCATGGACCCTAACCCAAGCATCCGCAAATATATTGAACACCTTTGAGCAACGGGTCCTGAGGGGAATAATTAGAGCAAAGCTAGACAAGGACCGATGGCGAACTTGATGCAACAACGAGCTATATGAAATTTTTCAAGAGCCAGAGGTCTCAGCGATTATAAGACTGCGGAAGCTGCAGCAGGCTGGGCACATAAATCGTATGTACGGACATGAGATACCCAAAAATGTATTCGTTGGGAGAACTGAAGGGTGGAGACTAGCGCTTGCTCGTCTGACTCAGTCGACGAAGACAGTTCATCGCTGCTCGGATTTGAAAATTGTGGGGCGCGGTCAATGGACCGAGACAGTTGGAGGCGCTGTTTTCAGGGAGCGAAGGCTCAAGAGTGCTAAATAAACACAATAGAGTGCACTTTGAATTTACAACTAATATGCAAAAATACAATTCTAATCACTGTTACCAAAAAAAAATAAAAAAAAAAAAATATATATATATATATATATATATATATATATATATATATATATATATATATATATATATATATATATATATATATATATATATATATATATATGATAAAAAAAAAATCCATGAATTTAAAAAAAGTAGGCAACCCTAACAGAAAAATATTATCATATTCCTAACTTGCATATTAAACTAATCTAATTACAGCAAAAATTAACTTAGTAATAATAAGCTGCCACAAAAACAAAACCGAGAAACCACAAAAGATCACGAATAATTTAATAATTACCATTTAGCCACCAAAACCTAGACTGCTCCATCTCAGCTCGACCGGTCTCAACATACCTCGTAAATGAGTATCTCAATTGAAATCGTGGATCTCGTGAGCTCATACTCAGAGGGCATTCTATCTTCTTATGTTGGCCCACTTATATATGTGATATATAATCTGTGCTGCATCAGAATCAAAAATATACAGATTCATGTTCAAATACACGAATGCTTCAGGAGGAACGAAGCCATTAGTGAGACAAGTCTCAACATACCTGTCGATTGGGTGGAACGGCTGCGAAGTGAAGGAATTTTCGTTCATAGTTACAGGTTTCGCGATATTATTCTAAGCAAGCTTCAAAATGAATTTATCGATTCTAATCACTTTGGTAATTTGATAAATTTTTTTATTCGAACTATAATCTTTCCAATCCCCCTCAGACTTTCTGTACAGACCAATACATGCGCGAGGACGTTTCCTTTCGAAAACTCGTAACATTTCCACTGTACTAGCACTCTGATTATACCAGATCGGACATGGATATGTCAAAACTAGTCCAACCAGAGCCTTGTAACAGATAACTTTGACATTTTAATCAATGTATCTGGAATGAAAGAGCCATCAAAGGGACATGAACACTTTAAGCGCTTTACTGAGCGTGATTTTGACATGTCCTTATTGTACAGAAAATGATCGAAATAAACACCGAGGTATCGAGCACAGGATTTATGTGGAACCAATTCTCAACTACCCTCACGAGCCATAATGTGAAAATATGTTGTTGAACAATATGCAATCATTACTAGTAGCAACGTCAGGCAAATGTCGGAGAACTATATTTGGAATACCGTCAATGCCACAAGATTTCCACATGGATGCACCACTCTTATTTGGGGTTCGTAAGTAATAAACAGTAAAGACGAGATCGTCTTGAGTTTCGTGTGCGTTCACCATGATCAGTCTGTCGTTGCGTTTTAGCGTTGCATTCCTTCGGTAGGTTACCTCGGCCTGGATGCGGTCAAACCGAGTCGTTTGATCGTTTAATTCGTGAATGCAAAATTTTTTTGTGGTGGGCCCTTGTGCTGGGGAAAAGAACCCGCCCCACGACACTGCAATGCTAGCCTGCTGGTGCATTCAGACTAGGCCAATTCTGGCGAGCGCCAACATCTTCGCTCGCCGAGGCAGCAGACCATCGTTACAGTCCTTTACGGACACTAAAATTCGATAAATATACTACATACGAAATCTGTACGAGTTATAGTGGTATATTCTTTTTTTTGATGGTCGACCTTCTCGTTGTGAAGATTTTGACAGAAATAAATTCAATTTCTGGTGCAGCATCCTTGAGCATCTGAAGAAGATTAAAAGTATCTTCTCCACAGCTCAAACCCTTAAACAAAAAGGCTTGATTTTTTTCACTTTTTGGAGTAAAGGTAAAGTGAGAACCTCTCCGAAATTCAGCGCATCTTTGGCTGACTTGAAGTCAACCAGTGATTTTATTTTAATACAATAGTTAATTTTTTTTGCATTCGCTCTTTTGATTTCGAAATTGTTTAATTTATATCTCTTCCGCTTAGTTTGAATAAATTTATTTGTGGAACTTTTTCTGCCTTGTTTTTGGCTTTTTCTGAGGAACAAGCAGAATTGTGATTTGGTTGCTTCTCCTTATATTTTTTTTAAAATATTGAATAAATTTTTTATAAGTCTCACTATCAGAATTATCTTCGACACTCTCTTCAACTTCCATTTCTTTTATTAATCCATCCAACGCTGCACGCCAGCAATTAGAATTTCTTCGGGGATTATTTGTTTTGTACCTTTATCCACCTTTGTTTCCTTTTGCACTTACTTTTGTGGCTGCATCTTCATCCTTTTTTTGACTCAAACCTCGAGTGACTCTAACCATAGCCTTAGTTCATGATTCTCTTTTCTTCTCCCGTGTATTTGATTATTTGTAGCTTACATCCGCCATCTGCGGGCTTTCTTTATCATGGCTTTTTTTGTTGACGATTGCTGTCAGTTTCGTTTTCGATGCCTCCCCAGGTTCCCTTAGCGATGGGAAACAATCGGGTTCCTCTATGCAAGCGGTCCCGAAGTTGTGGTTTGATTCTTCGCTTTTCTTGATGTATCGAAGTAAAATACAAGAAACCTTCGATATAAAGCTTTTTCCAATAAAAATTAACTTCGGACTGACGTTTGAAAAATTAATTTATTTTTGGAATTCTTTTAACAGGAGCGATTTAAAAACATGTCTGTACGCAACGAATGCTAGACGTAGAAACAATTTCCCCTATCGATCAGCTGTGGGTGTGCATTAATACCTAGCCAAAGGTACTCGTCACTGCTGCGATCGTTGCCGAAGCGACCGATGTAAGGGTCGTAATTCCCGACATAATAAAGAACCATCCTGAAGTCAATGAGGAGATTACGGCAGGAAAAGAAACGAGTGACCAAGCAAATAAAGCGACGTTGTGTGATTGCACCCCCAACGTCGAAAATGTGGCGGAAATACTGTATTCTCCCAAGGCTGGTCGCAAAGTATAATTGCTGCCCAGCGACATGAAGAAGAAAGGCTATTCCGAAAAGCGGGAGATTTTCCGAAAAGAATACAATCTGCAGGTGACTCTCCAAAAATCAGCAAAGCAGTAAAGATTGAGCTCCTTGAACTAGAGGAGCTCCTAGACCGTATAGGGCATTATCGGAGGAGCTGGTTAAAGGCCGAAGACGAGCAGAAGGCAAAAGAAGCGCTGAAGATGAAATTTAAAGCCCACGAGCAGATAGCTCCAAAATCAAAAATCAATAAAAGAGTGGCGTCTAGCCCAACCGAAGGAGCTCGGAATGAAAGAAGGAAGAAAGAGGCACTTTATGGGCGTGGAGCACCAGATTACGGGTTCCAGACAGTGCTTACAAAAGGAGTGAAGAGAGCCGCAAAGAAGCTCCTTCAGAAAGTGCCAGAAATTAAAGTTCGCACGGACGCCCAACAAGAAATAAGACCTAATGCGAAACAGGAGAGAAATAAGCCCCGGCGAAAACCCCGGCGGTAGGCACTACTCGTAAAACCCCAAGATGGTCGTTCCAACGTGGAGGTGCTGCGAAATATCAAGGCAAACGTAAGGCCTGAAGACACCAACACAGCCATTCAAGCAATACGACCAACGTGGTTGGGCCACATACTGGTCGAATCCGGAGCAGAGGTCAACAATTTGTCCTCGACAAAAGCGCAACTATAGCCTCACTTGAACCGATGGCAATGATCGAAATAAGAGACATTGACTGCATTACGGATCTGGCCGTGGTAGAAGAGGCCATCAAAAGGAAGTCCCCAAGCGTGGGCAGGATCAAAGTGAGGCTGACACCAGAAAACCATAGGGGCAACGCATGGCCATAATTGACTTGACCGAAAAGGATGACGAACAAGTTCTGAATAAGGGCAAAGTACGAAATGGATGGGTTGTCTCGAGCAAAGCCTCTTCAATATGTCAAATGCCTTGGCTATAGTTACACCGCAAAAGTATGCAAAGGCCCTGATAGGAGTTCTCTATGTTGCAAATGCGGTGAAATGGGTGATAAAAGAAATGAGTGTACGAAGGAGGTACACTATATTCTTTGTAAGGATGCTGATCCAAGACCGATTTTGGACACGTCTTGGGATAAGACTAATGCCGAGTTTTCCAGGAAGCCCTAGCCAAAGCAAAATCAAAACTTTAATGGCCTGCATCCTGCAACTCAACCTACACCGCAGCTCAACCGCCTAAAATCTACTTAAGCAGTTTGTGAGGGAAAATTGCGATTTCCAGGCGGAGAGCAATGAACGGGGGGATAGTTTTGTGTGGGTTCGGTGTTCAGAGGCCATCTTCTGGAGTGTGTACCTAACGCTGAAAGAATTGATATCATCTTTCCAAGCCAAGTTTAATGCTTTGCAGGGTGCTGTCTCGAACCTAGACGGAAACGTGCTCGTCGGGGGAGATGCAACGTTAAAGCAATTGAATGCGTATGCCTAAAACAGATCCATGAGGAAAAAGAATCCTAGAAATGGTAGCCAGGGCGGTATTGGCTGTGAAGGAACCATACTGGACGTGAAATTCGCCTCGGTGTCCTTAGTAAGGTGGATACGCAATTGGAAAGTATTAGAGAACTACTCTGCCAGTGATCATCAGTGCATTCTGCTTGAGATCAGCGATGTTGTCTCCTGACGTCCGTGCTTTAGGCTTTCTACAATTGAATGGAGCATTGGCAGAATGGACGTCGTGAGGTTCGTCGCGGTGCTCGCAGCAAGTGCCTCATCTCATAGAGATTCGCAGAGGATGGTAGAACTGGCAGCTGAAGACCTGGTGAACTCAACTATGAGCATCATTACGACTGCTTGCAATGCTTTTATGAGCCGTCAAAAAACCCCAGCACGGCTAGCCCCCAGTGTAGTGGTAGTCAATTGAAATCGCTGAAAAGCGAAGCGAGTGTCACAAGCTACGGCGTGAAGCTCAACGGGGACGGAGCCGTGATGAAAAATGCGACCGGGCAGCAGGATTGAATTCGGCCAGGAAATGCCTTCGCAAATTGATTAACAACATCAAGGCTCGCTGCTAGCAAGATCTAGTGGACAATGTGAACAAGGACCCGTGGGGCCTTGGCTACAAGCTAGTTATGTGGAAGCTTGGTGCCCTACGGAAACTTTGCATACATGTTGACGTCTATGCTGACATTGCCCATGGTGAAACAGCAGTCGAGTGTCCACTCTTCCACAGCTGGTGGTGGAAGAGGCAGTTTTTTCACTGAAGGCTCAAGGTCCAGATGGTGTTCCAGCTGAGATATTGTGGCTTGTATGTCACCATTGTCCTGACTTGCTGCAAAGTCAAAGTCAAAGTCAAAAGCGCTTTATTTAATACTGATCGTTATAAATTTTAAAAGAATATAAAGCAAATTCCAAACGATATCAATACAAAACTTAATGGCCCAAATGGCTCTCTAAATTTATACGTTATCATTAACACATTTCATCAAAAAAAAACTATAGCAAATTCAATTAATTAGGATTATTACATATTTTTAGAATTCAATTGGAAAAAGGAGAAAAAACCAACCAACACTATCCTAAAATTATCTATCATCTTAACACTACAGTGAACTTTGATCCTACACCTAATATGTTTTAACTTAATTCTAATAAATGCAGTCAAAAACTTTACCTTATACTAAAAAAATCTATAACTATGTTCCTAACCTAAGCGTTTTACCTTATCTCTAACCTAATATAATAAACATAATATAAACCTAACCTATCCCTAATTTTTAACAAAAATAAACAATAACACTAAATGTAGCAATAATGAGCTGAAACTCAAAAACTAAATAACGAAAAACACCAAAACTGAAAATAAACACGAATAATTTAGACATTGTCATTCAGCCACCAATACCTAGATTGCCCCGTTTCAACTCGATCAGCCTCAACGAATCTAGCAAATGAGTATCTCCATTGGAATTGTTGGTCTCGTGAACTCAAGTTCGGAGGATATTTTATCTTCTTATCGGTGGCCCGTCGATATATGTGATATATGACTGGGACGCCGTCAGAATCAAAAACATATCGATTCATGTCCAAATACACGAATGCTTCTGGAGGAATGAAGCCAGTAGCGAGGCAAGTCGCTATATACCCGTCTGTAGGGTGGAACGGCTGTGAAATCCAAGGGTTTTCACTCACAGTCACAGATCTTGCGATATGATTCCGAAGAAGTTTCAATATGAAGATATCGACTCTAGTCACTTCAGCAGTTTGATAAATTCTTCTATTCGATATATAATGTTTCCAATCCGTCTCAGGCTTTCTGTACAAACCAGTACACGCACGAAGACATTTCCTTTCGAAAACTCTTAATTTTTCCATAGTACTAGCGCTCTGGTTGTACCAGATCTGACATCCATATGTCAAAACTGGTCTAACCAGTGTCTTGTAACAGATAATTTTGACCTTTTGATCAATGTATCTGGAATGAAAGAGTTTTCGAAGGGCCATGACTACTTTAAGTGCCTTACTGAGCATGATTTTCACATGTTCAGTATAGTACAGATACTGATCGAGATAAACACCGAGGTATCGAACACAGGATTTATGTGGAACCCGTTCTAGACTACCCTCACCAGCCATGATGTGGAAATCTTTCCAATTACGTTTCAGGTCTTGACTGACCCCCTGCAGCGTTGTCCGAAACAAGATTGTTTCACACTTCTGCGCATTGATTTTCATTCGCCAATTGTCAGTGTACAGCTGTACATCATTGAACATTTTTTGGAGATTGCTCTGAACTGTTGTGGCTTTTCGGTCTGCCGTATAGATGATCAGATCATCAGCAAACGCTACCAATGATCGCGTTGGCGAGACGTTAAAATCAAAGCCGTTCAATAGCTTGCGAATGAATATTGAGAAGAGCAGAGGCGCAGTAACTGTTCCCTGCTGTAGACCATTCAAGACCTTGAACTCGCGCATTGTTGTCAGATTTCCATCAGTTACAACAAACAATTTCCCGTATAACATATTACACATCATGGCGACAAGGTGTCTGGGGAACTTGTCCTGAAGGAGTTTAAAAATTAGTCCATCTAACCATACCGTATCAAAGGCTTTCTCCATATCAATGAGACATGCTCCAACACATTGTTTATCATTTAGTTTCCAACAGATGTCTGAGGTTACTTTCGTTATTGCATGTGTGGTCGAATGCCTGGCACGAAAACCAAATTGGCAATTCGGCATCAACTCATTTTCCTCAATGTGGGCGTTTAATGCTCTATTGAGTATCACTTCAAACACCTTGCTGATGTTAGGCAGCAAGCTGATTGGGCGATAGCTTTTGGGGCATGAAGATTCTTTTCCTTTCTTCAAGATCGGAAATACCTTAGCCCTTTTCCACTCATTTGGGAAATATGAATTGCTCAACATGTTGTTGAACAATATGCAATAGTTCCTAATAGCAACCTCAGGCAAATGTCGGAGAACTACATTTGGAATACCATCAGTACCACATGATTTCTTGTTGTTTATTTTGCGAAATATGAAACACAAGTCTTCATAGCTGACAAAATAATCAATAAGATTCAAGTTCGGTATGAGGTCAGATGTTAATGTTTCATTGAAATGAAGAATTGATTGGCCGTTCAGGCTTGACTTGAAGTCGGAAACTTTTGCTTCAACGATCTCTGAAACTATTTCATTCCCTCTCTCAAGGTTTGGTAGATGAACCAATTCAAAATGTGTTCCAATCAGCGCAAGTTTATCTAATCCTTCACAAATGATCCTGTTTCCATTTCTATCCGGAGTCGTACTATCAATTTCGATACCAGCCCTATCGAGAAGATTTATCTCATCACTAGTGACTTCAAGATTCGATACCTTCACTCGAGACTTCTTGCGGAATATGCTATTCACTTTCGTGAACACGCCGTCTGGGTCCTGTGGGCTAATACCCCTTAATTTTTCCGCCCATTGATTGCTGACCTCACTCCTGAAGTATGACCGGATTAAGTTCCGGACATTCTTCAGATGTAATTTCAACAAAGCCAACGAGGGATGGTTGTAATCCAAAAATCGTCGATAAATATTGTTGACGCGTGTGAGAAGAAGGCTTTTCAATCTTTTCAACCTTGCGATGGTTGGTGTTTCATATCCTTCCATATTGTTTCGATGTTTAATCTTGGGAACTACTTTCTCAATCGTTTCCAACGTCAGCTTCTCTAACTTCGACAAATAGAGATCTTTTTCATCGTTAGTTAAATTCCTGTCATTAGGAACCATTGAGCAAGAGTTGCCACCGTCAGAAGGGGGACATTGCTTCTGGTACTCCCGATTAAACTTCTTTTGAAACTTTCCCCAGTCTGTTTTTTTGAAGTTCAACCGATGATTTTCATGTTGAACTGGAATGAGGAAGAAATCATCCCTTTGATGATTGATTTCCATTACGATTGCGTTATGGTCGCTATCATAAGGAAGCACCTGCTGTTTCCGTTGAGGACTATTAAAGTTGAATTCGAGTCTTGCGTCAGCAATGCAGAGGTCCAAATATGAATTTGTCCTAGGGTATGTTGGGAACTCCGACCCATATAGATTGCACCTGTATTCAATCTGGTTCTCTGTTATCCACGATTTCAGGAATACACCTCTTCGATTATTGGTGGCGTTCAGCCATGATGTATGCTTGGCGTTCAGGTCACCAGCAAGAATATAATAATTATGAAGCCTGTTCAATTCGAGTATTTCAAACAAGGAATTGAGTTCCTCCTTGAGCCTGAGAACAGTTCCACCAGTTGCATAGGCAGAGATAACGAAGAGGTTATTCCCACCTGGCAGTGAAATTTTGATAACGGACACTTCAAGAGATTCAAAGCTTTTGAATTCGACTTTTTCAATATTTTGGAAACGATAGGGTCTTCGAACCAATATCCCGGTGCCACCTCCCCCATCACCTATTACCCTATCGTTTCTTACGAATTCAAAATCCTTGAATGTCATGGAGTGCCATGAATTGAGGTGGGTTTCGGTGAGAAGCATGATGTCAGGCTTTTGCTTAACAATGAATTCAAGGAGATAATCACGCCGATGTAAAGTAACAATGGAGTTGACGTTGATCGAGATGAGACGAATCCTATCCATGGGAATGTGACTGGATGACAAACTATTTTGGAGCATGTTGACCTAAACTTTGAAAAACGAAATTGATTTTTTGGTCTTGCTTATTAATTCTATCTGAAAGCGATTCAAGTTGCTGGTAGATTTTAAGAAGCAGCTCATTATTGCCACTTACATTATTTATTTTATTTATATTGTTGTCTGCTGGTCCTCTGGCAGCAAGTGCAAATGATACCCCGGGTTTGATGAAGTTGGGAGGTAACAGATTCTGATTTACTTTGGTTTGCTTTGGGGAAAATTTAGCTCTTGCATCTTGATACCGAGGGCATCCTCGGTATGATGCTGGATGACCAAATGTACCGCAATTAACACAATACAATTTTTCTTTTGGCTCCACCTGAGCCAATTTGCATTCACCGGGGGCGTGGATATCTTTGCACTTAACACAGCGATAGTGCATTGCACAATTGGCAGCCGAATGACCGAATCGTTGACACCTGTAACACTGGTTGACCTCAGTTTTTTGGAGGCGTTCCCACCTCACAACTCTAAAGTTTAAGTACCTTACCTGTTGGAGGGCACTCGGACTGCTGTCGTTGGAAATTTGTACCAAATAAAATGGTAATATTTTACCTTCTACAGTTGATCTCCTTGTAGCAAAATTTTTCACACACAGGAACTTAACAGCTGGTGCTGCTTCCTGCAACATCTCAAGGAGATCAACTGTATTCTCCCCACAGTCCAGGCCCTTCAACAGGAAGGTCTGATTTTTTTCCGCCTTTGGCGTATATGTAAAGTGGGGAGCTTGGACACTATTAAGAGCATCTTTCGCCTGTTTGAAGTCAGCCAGTGTCTTTGTCTTGATCGAGAGCTTATCACCGGTCACTCTCTTAATTTCAAAGTTTTTGATTTTATGTTCGGCTGCCAATAACCGAACCATATCTCCTCCACGCTGCCCAAAAACGTTTATTGGAGGAACTTTTTCATTTACCACATTAATTTTATTAGGAGGACCAGCAGACACACCGATTGGCTTCTTCTCCTTTTGCTTATTTTTTAATTTTAAATATTTAATGAAATTATTATCGCTATCAATATTACCTGTCTTATCGTTGCTCTCCATCTCGACGTCCATTTCCTCGTGCATTGCAGACAGCACCGCATAATAATTGGCGCTGTCGTTCGCTCCTCCTGCGCTCAGGATATTTTCCGCATCATGGATTGTCTTGCTCATATCTTGCGATTTCATTTTATTTATTGGTACTCCTTTCCCGTTGGTCTTGCTTGTTGTTTCCAGTTTTTCATTCTTCTTAGTGAGTATCGGCTCTTCTTGGCCGGACGTATTCTGCGGCTTGGCTTTTTGTTTGTTCCCATTTGACAACGTCCGGACCATATCTTCTAAACTCTGTATCCGGAGTTTTAATTCGTCATTTTGTTTCGTAATCCTTGTATTCTCCATGGTTACTTTTTCATAATCTTCGCTTGAAATCGTAATTCGCTTTCCATGCTCACAATTGTCTTGTTCATTTTTCCGCTTGTTCATTTTGTCATTTGTAATTTTCAAAATGCCTGGCTCTGGGTCCCCCAGCGGTGGGAAGCCGTCGGGCTCCTCCATCCCCCGGTGAAAAAAACTTTTTTTCCTTTCTTGAAACTTTCTCGTAGGTAAAGTCAAGATACTCGATAAATTGTTCGAATAGTTCGACGATGTAATAAGTTTCTTTATAAAATTAATTTGTAATTGACGTTTTTTAAAAATTATTTTAATTTAAAAATTCTTGACAGGAGCGAATTAAAAACACGTCTACACGCAACGAGTGCTAGACGTAGAATTCCTGACTTGCTGCTCAGCACATTCAACGCTTGCCCTGAGGGCTGGGGTTTTCCCGCTACGACGGAAGATGGCGACGCTAATGCTGATCAGTAAGGGGAAGCGAAACCCGAGATGGCCGTCTGCATACCACCCGTTATGCATGCTAGACACTGCTGTGAAAGTGCTGGAGAAACTCATCAAGGGAAGACTCACTGATGCGATTCGTGCTGCTGGGGACTTATCTTCTCGGAAGTACGGCCTTAGAGCAGGACGCTACACCATTGATGCGATTCTAGAGGTGGTCAGTGCGGTCCACGAAAATTGAGGCATATAGTCGCACCAAGGGCGGGAACGCCTTCAACTCCCCTAAATGGGTGGATATTCTGGATACGCTGGGAAACCCTTTTCAAGTTCCAGGATATCTAATGCAGCTTTTGAGGGACCACCTAAATGACCGAAGCCATTTATACGATACGACACAGGGCCGACGAAGGATGGAAGTTACATCGGGCATTGCCCAGTAATCTATCCTTGGTCCGGACCTGTGCAATGTGTCTTACGACGGGCTACTGAGACTGGAGATGTCAGATGAGTCGCGCTTGATCAGCTATGTGGTTGATGTTGCGGCGTTGGTCACTGGATGCACCGTTGAACACGCGCAACTTAGGCTAGGTACGCTAATGCGCTGAGTGAGAGACTGAATAACTCCTCGCGTGAAAACCGAAGTGGTCATCTGGACAAAAAAGAGAAACCCTAGAGCAAGGATCATCAATATTGGAGACGTACCAATCAAATCAAAGCCAGTGGTGAAGTCACCTGCAGCTACTGATCGGCACGAAGATGAGTTTCTCTGAGCAAATCAAGGCAACGGCTGAGAAGGTCGCTTCAGGAGTATTGGCTCTGAGTCGACTTATGGCAAACGTAGGGGGACCCAGTCCATCAAGAAGACACCTTTTGATGAGTGCTGTAGGGTCAACGCTACTGTACGGTGCAGAAATATGGGGTGACGCTCTCAGTAAGGAGGTATACCGAGAACGCTTGGCACAGAAACAGGGAAGAAGAATACTGATGATTGCATCTTCGTATCCGAAAGTCTCTGATTCCGTTCCGTTATTGCAGGCCTGATACCTGTTGCCCTCCTTGCTAGAGAGTACCATGCTATTTACCACCGTTGAAACAAGGATGCGAGGGAGATGGTTGTCCACGAGGAGAGACAGTGCTCACTCTACGATCACCAGCAATCTTGGGTGAATTGCACGAAGGAAGGTGAGCCGCGCGCCTCATCCCGAATGTGATACCGTGGCTCAATCGAAGGTATGGTGAGACTGACTTCTATCTGACCCAGCTTTTGAGTAGGCATGGATGTTTTCTGTCTTACCTGCACAAGATTGGTAAGTTACGGTCCCCCGATTGTCGGTCCTGCCCAATAGAGGAAGACAATGCCTGCCACACATTTTTTGTGTGCATAAAATAGGACATGCTAAGAAAGGACCTCTGCACGGAGACGAGAGAGCTCACTCCGGATAATATAGTCGCGGTGATACTCGAATCGGTTGACAAATGGAACCAGGTTGCACATTATGCTCGGGTAGTATTAAAAGATGAAAGAAACTCACAGCAGCCGGGGGATCGCTTATCTGGCACTTCCTCTTCCCTCTCCCGTCCCGCTAAAAAAAGGATCCACTCGCTTGAAGGCGCCTCACGGCGTAACAAAACCATACCTTGCCTGAAGTAATGTGTCAAACGGTCCCAGGCTAGGTTCTCAGGTTGACAGGGGAGCTGTTCAGAGAGTAGTCCAGTCGCCTGCCTTCTTGCGAGCATGGGAGTCCCACACTCTGTGCGTAAATGGCATTCACTTCCCAAATAAAAAAAAAGATCATCCCGTTCTTTGGAAAATTTCACAATCGAGGACGTAGGATAAGTCAAAAAGGTTCTCCGATATTTCGCACATTCCAGGGATCTGAAGCTGGTAAATCGATGTAAACCAGTCACAGGTATGAAGTAGATGGTTGCTACAGCGACGCCAACTTCTTTGGTTGCCATTCCACCTTCCGGTCAACAAATGGTGTGGTAACAATGTTCGCAGATGCAGCCATAAGTTGGTTAGCAAATTTGTTTACTAAAACTATGTCTCAAACTACGCGATTGTTTTTGTGTGAAAAGTTACTCCTTATGTCTTTTTAATTTTGGTTATTTTTATTCGTGTTTTTAATTTTTCGTCCCTAAATTATTCGAATAAGTTAAGGTGTTGAAATTGTATCCTCTTAATTTAAATTTTTTGCGCGCTTTCGAATCGATTGGCGTGTAAGTATACATATCAGCAGTCGATTTGTCATTTATGCAACTTTTAATATTAACATAGAGAGAAAAGGGAGCCGCCCATCAATTTCTGTCTCATGCGTGAAGCTGATGTTTTTGTGCATGGAATTGATGTCGGTGAGTGTTTGATGAACATGTTCCTGCTTAATGACTGTAAACACGTCGTCGACATATCTTACCCATAGATGCGGCAGTTTCCTTCTTGTTGTATACATCCTTATTTTTGCCATCCAATCTTCACCTGTTTATAGTGTGGGTAACCATTCCTCGAGTATTATGAGAGCTTCCTTGGCCGGTATGCTAGGAAATAGCGCTTTGACATCGAATGAGGCTAACCTGTCATATTCTTCTAACGATCCCAAGCCAATATTTTTTATGTGAATTCGGTTGAATTGTTGACCGATCGTGTAGCGAACTTCTTTCCATATTGTTGAGTTCCTTGACCACCCATTTAGCTATTTTCTGCGTGGGAGCATTTTCAGCCGAGACTATTTCCCGCATTTCATTCCTTTAGGTCCTTTATTCTCGGCAACGATGGGTTTGTCACCCTCATGAATTTTTTGCTTTCCTTGATTCATAGTTCACACTCTTTCAATACTTTCTCTACCCGTTTTACAGAATCAAGTAGTAGATTTAATCCCAATTTAAAGTACGGGTCCATGTTGATTTTCTCATTCATCCTATTGTTGTATTCCTCCTTGTCCAAAATAACAGCTGCATTTTCTTTATTCTTTAGTTCGTTGATCGTCTTAATTTCCTCCCGGCTTCCTTGGCTTTTCTTGATTGTAATAATTTTTAAAAACATTTATTTGAACTTTTAATAGGATGTACAATTAAGGATTCTTTTATAAAACCATTTATTTGTATTTTTATTAAAATTTAAACAATAAATTGAAAAATTACTGTTGTATGTATTCCAGCAATATTTTCTTTCATAAGTAACGAATAGCAATGTACATATATGGAAGTACATGAAAAATAAGTCTACTTTGATTCAAGTACAATTGAGTAAAACTTCTAATTGCAGTAACGGTTAATCATACAAATGAAATCAGAGCATTTCTCTTGAAATTTGTCATATAGAAAGCATCCGAATGAGCCACTCTATCATTTCATCTTTTCAACACGTGAGGAATATGCCATGGATCTTGAAGAGCTTTAAAAAAATTGTTTTTTCATTTCGAAAATTGATTCAGCTTTCAGTTTAAGCTTTATCTTCCAGCTTGAGAAGACTGTGATCAAGCTAAGTATTTAAATTGGCGGAAGCAAACATAGTCGAAGATTGTAAAGTACATTTGCTTATCATTTCTTGGTGATAAGTTTCCTCTTCTTGCAGATCAATAAGAAATTTTCTGAGAACAATTTCGGGTCATTTAAATGTTAGAAGCTTCAACGTGAAGAATAAAAGCGTGTTTTTTTTATTACAAAAAACAAAAATGACTACGCAGAGCGACATTAGAGCCAAATATTCTGAGTTACTTTCTGAGGAAGAATGTCTTAAAGTCGTTTCAAAAGCTCTTGGTAATGTTCATTTGTTGTCATATGAAATAGTGCCGGCTAGCTCAGATATCGTTGGATATCTCGGAGATTATTACAAACTAAACGTAGTTTATTCTCATGTGAGTATTACTGTTATGTTAATTACCAATCCTGGTTTTGTGGAGTTAGTAATTATCAATAAGCAAGGAAATATTAAATGAAATGTGGTTTGTGTTGTGTTAACTATTTTAAAAAAGTGAAATGGAGTAGTCCTTGAAAAAAAAAACAAATCTGGGACTGTGACACCAAAATTAAGACAATATTTTTAGACTATAGATAATGGATTAATTAACTAATTCTAAAATAGTAAGTTGTTTATTACAAAAAAAAACCAAATGCCTTTCAGCAAGGAAAAGAGCTTCATGAAAATCGATTTTTCATTAAATCACTTCCACGAAACAATGAATTACACAAACATGAAATTGTTTCTAAAGGATTTATGGAAAAAGAGCGGTTAGCATACAGTACTTTATTCAAAGACATGGATGCATACTGTAAGGGATACTTTTTGAAAATTTAATGGTTTTAAAATGTTCTTATTTTTTCTTCAGCACCATATAAATGGCATGCAGATGCATATTTAGTACGCAATGATCTAATCGTCTTCGAGGACCTTGTGCAATCAGGCTTTAAAGTTGAAAACTTTTCCTTCGATTTCCCTTCGACTCATGTGTTTGCCGTTTTAGAATGCGTGGCTGGAATGCACGCAAATAGTATCATTTTTGAGGAGAAAACTGGAAAAAATATTGGCATTGAGTATGAACATGTAGCAAAGGTATATAACTTGCTTGACAACACTTGGATTTCAACCGGCCTTAAGGTATGTCTGAATATTAGTTTAACACGTTCAAACATTCTGACTAATCTTTTTCAGGCGATATGCAAGATAGCCAGCATCAATCCTAAGTTTCAATCCTCAGAATACCAAAACTTTATCAAAACTGAGCTGCGTGATCGTCTGAATATGATCTATGAGCTAGCGGAGCCATTCAAGGACTACAAAAATACCATTTCTCATCGTGATCTCTGGGAGAAAAATATTATGTTTAAATTATCGAACGGCCATTTGAAAAGTGTTTTCGTTGATTTTCAAATCATTTGTTATATTCCACCTGCTTTCGACGTAGTATTTTTTCTGACTTTAAATACAACAAAATCGAACCGAGAAGAAAACAGAGAAGCTTACATTGATCATTATTTTGATTGCTTGAAAAAATTTACAGCTCAGAAGGATGTCAATTTGAATCGAATATTGAGTCGAAAGAGTTTTGATGATTCCTGTAAGAAATTTGAAGAAATCGCTCTTATATTTACTGGCGTATATTCACCGATCTCGTATTTACCTGATGGATACTTGGGATCAATCAATCAAAAGGACCCTAAAGAGTTCATTGAAATAATGAATGTGGACAGAGATGAGTTTGTAATTGATTGTATAAAGAAATTTCCAGGCTATGGAAAGAGAGTTATAGGGGTAGTTGAAGAAATTATTGATCACTTGTATAATCCTGAAGAATAAACTTCAGAAAACTTTGGGTTGGATTTTATTATTTATTCAAATAAATATAGGTATCATTGCATGATACTCGTACATTTGATTGTTTTTATATTAGGTTGAATATACTTAAAAATTGCTTAAAAGGCCCCACGAACGATCAACTTGATCAACAGTTTGCGTCGTCAAGTTGCCATGCTGACGACTAGATTAAACGTCTGTGGGCATGTTAGTAGTTGAAATGCATGTTGCCGACTAAATTGAGGTAAATCAAATCGATTTGAGCTTGATGGTGGCTATCTGTTTTTGCTTTACCACTACATCCCTTTTCTGACTTTTACTTTAAGATAGAGTATCTAATGTTTTCATTTATGTAAAATTGAGAAATCATACTATTGCTAACAAAGCTCAGTGGTCAATTTTGATTACTGAGGTATTTTGCAATGATTTTTATTTATCACGTTCTCGTACGCTCAGGATATCCTGCGGGAAATCTAAACCGACCTCTCATCGGCTGAAAACGTGAAGACTTGTTACTCGCCAATGGACCGTACTCAACAGGCTAACTAGTCCGGGTGCTCTAAGTCTACTCCAAGGTGGCTGCTCCCTGGCTAGCTAGTTCGGAGAGGAATTTTGATCGCAGGTCTTACGCGAGTAGACTAAGTCCAGATACATTTTTTTTCAGCTACCGAGTCAAATAATAATAATAATAATCCATCGCACAACTGTTCAAACTCGAACCTTGGAGTTGAGATTTATTGTTTGGGTGTCTCATTCCATGACCGTAACGGAATTTGAGGTAATACGGTCCATATCACGCTCAATCATGTGATTATTACGTAATTTTTCAATTAGTACCCATCACAGCTAGATGTACTGATAGTCCGACAGCAGCATCAGAAGCTCAAACTCGATGCCGACACCGAGGCTTGTAATTAGGAGCCGCTGCGCAGTCTGAGCGTGCTCTAGTCCACAGCTCATTAGTGACCACACAGCAAAACCAGCGCACCTAGTAAGCCTAAGCGGAGATTAAGCAGACAAGTATATAAATCGACCCTCCTTGATCCAAATGGTCAAGCGACTAGACATCTTCACCAGTGCGATCCGTATTTCATTCAATTTAAATGATTTTAATGTACGTTTTGTGTGAAGTTAAATGTACTTTGTTTTAGTCAACCTTGCGTTTATTTATCACGCGTCGTGCACAAGACGCTACTAACTTGGTGACCTCTAGACAAAATCTTTACGCTCGCCCTTCACATGGAAGAAGAAGTGGTGGAAAGACACGCAACCGGCGTCATCGAAAGCGCCACATCGGAAAGCTTTACCGGATTTATTGCAAGCCGCACAATTCCCACAAGAATGCCAACACCACTGGCAGTGAAAACTGTAATTAATGTTAAATTACCGGCATTTTGGAAAAGGCAACCAAAACTGTGATTCTTAAGGATCGAATCCCAACTCGTGGTCAATAAAGTGACATCGGACAATGCGAAATTTCACGCCAATATAGCTGCGCTTGATTTGCCAGTGATGGAAGAAATCACCGATTTAGTGGAGAAACGGCCATTAACCGAAAAATACCTCGCAAGCAAATCCATGTTAATCGAACGATTTTCGGTTTCTCCCGAAAGTAATTTAAGCCAAGCTTTATCGGAAGTCAATTCAGGGGACCTCAAAGAAGAAGTACTACAGGAACAGCGATATGGGAGACGTACAGTGTACATGAGTGAAGTTAAATTCCCTGCAGGAGAAGCAGTTGAAAAGAGATACCCTATATGAGAAAGAAAGAGATGGAAGAGATTCAATTGTCATTTGCTGGCGGTTCCACTGAGAACTGTCATAACAAATTTACCAACCGATTCGAAGCGGTAACATCAGCAACGCTTTTTCTTTGAACTATTTCGTCCCGGTTTCGGAAAACTTTTGAAAGTGATATCGAGTGTGATGCGGATGAACATTTGATTTATCGTTTGCGGTTTCCAATTGAATTTGAAGTGAACAAGTTGGGTAAACAGACCTACGCTCATGTCAGAAGGGTTTTGTATTCAATTTTCAAAACGCAGTCACCAGATTGAATAAAGTCAAGAAGCATGTCAATGACGATTTTATTGGAGAAACTATGAAATTCGAAGATCATACTATTATTAACAAAGTTGAACGAATTTATACTTCTGAGGTTTTTGTTATTGCTATACTCATAAATATCTACCTTAATAATTATTTCAGATGTCCATTCGCAAGGGAGGAAACACGTTTTTCATGTATTTCCCCCCTGTGCCCCACTGAAGCAAAAACTGACAGTTTAAGAACTGTTTTGAAAAGCTACCATGGAAACCTTCATTTCATACTCATATCGGCTACGTTTGATGAATTTTTTCAGGAGCCACTCTCCTGTACTGTTACCATCGATTAATGGCCAATTTTTTCGAATCCTAGAGTTGTTACAAAGCCCTTTTGCTAGGAGCTCTCTCCCGCCTCCTTGACTTGTTTCACTTATGAGTATTAATTGTAGGTACTCATCTTCAGTCATTCATTAAATTGAATCAAGTGTTCAAAGCATGCACCTTAAACGTTGAAGTTGGGAAAAAATAACTCAAAATTATTCAATCTTCGCATTTAAAACAGCCACTATTTTGTTTTACGATTACTGATACCACTAGCTGAACCGATTCTCAAAGATATTCATGACACCTATCTTTCCTGATTTTTTCATGCAAATCCTAGCAAAACTGTAGTGTCTGAGTCGGTAAAAAGCGCATCTTATTCCATAGCCATATGTTGCCATAGTAATACATGCAGCGCATATTGTTCCATAGTAATACAGGAAAAATCAAACCGCTATAACTTCGCTAAATATGATTCAATCTTTATGAAACTTGCAGGGTTAATCAATTTTATAAATAGTCATCTGTGTACTGAATTTTATTGAATTTAAGGGTACCATTAAGATTTTATTCAAGAAAACATAAAATCGATAAATCATACTATTACTAACAAAGTTGAGTGAATTGCGACTTCTCACGTATTTGTTGTTGTTGTACTCATTAAGGGTTACATTCCTGATTATTTTCAGATTTTTCGGATCACAGGTGTCCAATCGCGAGGGGGGGGGGAGACACAAATTTCTCGTGTATTTCCCCTCCCTGTGCGCCCCTCGAAGCAAACTTTGCTAAATTAAGACCTGTTTTGGAAAGTTCTCATCAAGACCTTTCATTTGATACCCATATCGGCTACCTTCAATGAAATTTTTTTTCGGGGGGTCACTACCCTACATGGGGAGACCCCCCTTAAATACCTTATAAAATTTTTTTGTATTTGAACTTTGAAGAGAGCAAACAAAAAATTTGATGCTTCTAGCTAAAGTAGTTTCCGAGAAAAACTGCTGTGACACACGGACGGACGGACGGACAGACAGACAGACGGACAGACAGGACGCGATTTTAGAAGGGTTTTGTAAAATTATTTTACAAAACCCTAAAAATGAAGTGCTTGGTAGTAGATTGTAAAAACAATTCACCCCATATTATCGGAAAATCATTTTTCAGGTGTTTATTTTGGTTTGATAACTAATATAACATATATTAATTGGTTTGCTATGGAATTTGTATAATATTAAACATGACGGGATTAATCTTTTTAAGTTGGAACAAACTTAGCTTATTTTTGTTTATGTTTCATAGCAAATGCCATGTGAATTGTCAAGTGTGATAAGCCCAGGGGATTTAGTTCAGTGGTGTCACAATAAAGCATTTATAATGACGGGGGCTGGAAAAGTTTTTGAAATATATTCACATTAAGATTTGTTGTTTGTACGATACTGATTAAAATACATTTTTTAAGTATCCCCAATGATGTGGAAATGTGTACGCGGTGGCTGTTAGCTATAGGACGTCATGAAACTGACACATGCCATCAATTGGTTATATGTTCCGATCACTTGTGCCAGAAGATGTTCTGGATATTGGAGTAAGAAGAAGCTTGACCAAGGATCCGATACCGGAAATAAATGTTGTAAGTCGTACAAAAATACTAATACTGTTTTTAAAAGTTTTGCTTTGTATTTCAGCCAAACCCAATATTTGATCAGGATGAAGCCAACATGAGTGGGCAATTATGTGGCGAAGTTTTGGTGAGTACGAACAGTTAATGATTTCTTTTACTGCTAATTACAAATGGACTACTGAACTTTGATATTTTGCAATATTATGATTTAAATGATTACATTTCCATAAGATTGTAAGAATGTGATTTATGTTATAATGTACTCAATTATTTTTTTTTTTTTATTTATATACGTTATGATTTTATAATATATTATCAAATATTAAGTGGTACCTTCAAAATAAGGGAAAAATATATACATTGTTTTAAGCAATCGATAATACTTGTGAAGTGACTTTCTCCGCAGAGCCTGATGAAATAATGCATCATATGGAAAACATGAATGAGGTAAAGGTGGTTATAGTAAAATCATTCATAAATTTATATAAAGTATCTTATTCCAGAGTACAATGGAATCATGCAGTGAACCGCGCAGTGTCTAATGTAATTTTTATCAGAAAACTGGACCTCATGTAAGTCATAACCATTTTTGAATAAGATAATGTATTATAAGTGTGAATTAATACCTTTGGTGCGAATTTGGCAATGTAATTAGTAGTTAAAAATATTACTCCTTATATAGTTAAAATTTTTATTTAAAGTATCAATATGCATATTTCTCATATACCATTTCATCTAATTCAATAACGGAAAAAGTATATACATTGTTTTCGGGAACTGCTTCAGTTTTCACGACAGACCCTGATGGAATATTGCATCATATGGGAAACATAGATGAAGTAAAGGTGGTGAGAGTAAAATAATTCATCAATTTTAACCAATTACCCTATTCCAGACTTTAATGAAATCGTCAACATCATCGAACATAATTGCATCAACTTCTACCGCACATGTAAGCACTAATATTTAATCTATTTTAAAATATCTTAACCAATCATCTTTAAATTGAACGAATTAAAAGATTTTAAGTCAATTGTATAGTTTTGTTGTACATTTTGTGTATGTTTTGGGGATTACTTGACTTATTGTTCAATAAAACTGGTTATACCGAGAAATACAGGGTCTGAATAATAGTAACCGGACTGACCTCAGAAAATTTTTTATTGGCAAAATATGTACAATTTTTCTTTAGGAATCTTCAAAGTAGTCCCCATTGGAATCGATAACATGCGGATACCGGATTTTCCAATCCCCGAACGCTCCCTGGAAGTCGGCAACCTCGATGCTGTCTAGAGCCCTCGTCGTAGCACGTTCAACGTTTTCCAGAGTCCCGAACCGCGTGCCCTTAAGGTGTCTCTTGATCTTGGGGAACAGAAAGAAGTCCGCTGGTGCCATATTCGGGCTGTAAGAACTCTGGTTCTTTTGCTCATCAGTCAGGCGTTGATGGAGGACCGACGCGCTGTTTGTCATGGACGTCATCGCGGTCCTCCCGAAAATTTCTGTGCCACTGAAACACTTGAGTTCTGGACAGAGCATCCTCACCGTAAGCCTCTTGAATAATTTGAAGAGTTTCCGGGGCTGTTTTCTTGAGTTTGACACAAAATTTGATGCTAACACGTTTCTCGATCGTACGCTCCATTTTCACTCCGACGACGTAACTGAACACGCACTCCGCTCTCGTTCGATGCTATCCCTCCAAGCGCTTGGAGGCAACTGCTGCAGCCCGGTTCCCTTTACCTAGACCGCCACCACCACTACAACACCAGCTATCGGTTAGAAGACGCTTTGACGGCGCGGGGCAGGCTCAGTCTGGTCACTTATTATAAAGACCCTGTAGGTTACTTAACCTTCGTTATAAGTAAATTCAGAAAAAAACAACAGAAGTGTAAGGTAAAGTAAACATAAAATCTTGTAATTTCTCTAATGAAAGCTGGATGAATAATTTTGAAATCATAGGTTAGTAATGAAATTCAAATTTTCAAATATTAATCAACAATACGAAATTGTATATGCCAAATTGAAATTATTCAGTTTCATTTTGGAATTGGTTTTACAGTTTAAATTTGGTTACAGTCAAAAGGCGGTCATAGCGGTCGCTCATACTGCCACAATTCATAGGGTACATTTTTGCTTGTGAATATAGAATTTATTTTTATTGATATTGGGTGACGGTTGATTTTCTTTAATATATTAACACATATTAGCTACTATGGATGCAATTTGATCTTCCCCGTTTTCATTCTACAATGAAAGTACGGAAATTATCATACTAAACTCCTTCATGCACGTCCTTTTGATCTAAAATATGTATAATGACTTCAATCTTTTGTGTTGATTTCTTTCCTTTCTGGTATCATCATTTTTTTACATTATTAAACTCGTTTTCAGAACAATTTTCATATTATGCCTAAACCACCATCATATCCACTTTATACTAACCAAACCTGGTAGTCATGCCGTTGCAAAGGATATGTTTCAATATAACTAAATAATATATTTAATGGAAATCTTCAATTCTGTTTAGGATCAAATAGAAAAAAATCTGAGCCTGAAAGAATGTCTTGAGACTTCAAGTGACGATGAAAGTGAAATCGCAGAAAAAATGATTATTAAGAAGGCTAAATTACAAAAATTAGCAAGTCTATCTAGAGTAGGGATAAATCAATAAAGCGATTAATACAAAAAGTACCCCGACAACGCAAATGAATCGCGTGAATTGAGACTGTACTGCAGGAACTCAAAACCAAAAATTTCATTGATAATGAAGTAGAAAGCGTGCTAACTGATATTGTTGGACCAACAAAAGACTTTCTCTATTCTTATATATGCAAATCAAAATATGGAGTGGTGGAGAAGGAGTGTAACGAAAATATTCGATTACTTGCTCTTCTGAACTTCCTGTCACCCAAAGGGTTTGAGTATTTTCGAGAAATATTTGACAACAGTCTTCCGCATTCCAGAACTATTTCCCAATGGCATCGGGTTTTGAACTGCTCTCCTGGCTTTACAAATGAAGCACTTCATGCTATTAAAACTACCTGTGATGAAGCAAAAAAGTAGAGCGAAAAATTAGTCATAAATATTGTATTTGATAAATTTCATATTGGAAAGCATGTATATTGGGATGGAGAGAGATTGTATGGCTATGTAGATATGGGAGATGGTGACAGAAGTGGGTTTTTGGCAACGCAGATTCTAGTTATAATGGCTGTTGGTTTGAACAGGTCATCGAAAACACCAATAGGATTTTTTCCCACAAAATCTCTCGGTGGAGACGAAAAGGGCGAACATTATTCGTTTAGCACTAGACGAATTGACCATCTGTGGCGCTGATATAATTGCCGTAACATTCGACGGAGCTTATAATAACATGAACGCAATGAAATCCCTAGGCTGTGATTTGCGAAATATCGCCGATCCTTCTCAAGTGTCGCATGAACTTCAAAACGACGATATATAGTGCATCCTGATCCATGCCATATGATAAAGCTGGTAAGGAATACCCTTGGTGACCTTAAAACGTTTTTGAATCCGGATGGAGAATATATTCAATGGATATACCTCAAAAGGCTTGTAATCCCACAAGAAAAAGAGCAATTACATTTGGGCAATAAGCTACGACAGGCCCATATTTACTTTGCTAAGAAAAAAATTAATGTTACAGTGCCAACTCAATATTTAGTAAATCCGCTGCTGATGCTCTTGATTTTTGTGCAGATGCTCTCAATTTAGCAGAGTTCGAAGGAAGTAAGCCTCTAACCGAATTTGTACGCATTATAAACAATTCTTTCGATGTTTTGAATAGTCGCAAATTATCTGCTCTTGACCCGTTCAAACGAGCGCTTTGCAAAAGGAATGCAAACGAAGTTCTACCATATGCAGAACATTACATCGCCTACTTGTCGAAGCTGAGAACCTGTTCAGGGCAACTACTTGTAAGTAGCGTAGGAAAAACCGGTTTTATTGGTCTTATTGCTGCACTGAAAAATGCCGCATCTTTGCATATTAAATATATAATATCAAAGGCATCTTGGCCATAACAGCAACCCATCGGTAAGACAGTTTATCGCTGCTTATAAAAAGTTATTGGTCCGATGCCAAATAAGAGAAGGAGGATTGTATCCCTTTAGACAAAATCAACATATTGAGCCTTCAAAAACAGCCTTCTTGTGAAACAGCTTCATCGCAAATAAATGCAACCACAGAAAGGGCACTCATGATAGATCAAGACAACGTTGCAGAAGATACTGATGTTTTGGACCAGCAGTTCTTGGAAGAACATAACTATGTCATGTACCCTACAAAGTTGTCTGATTATGTGCATCACGTTGTGTATTATATATCTGGGTTTGTTGTTTTTAAATTAAATAAATCGTTGATTTGTACCAAATGCCTGGCCGCTTTAGAAGGAGCCCACACAACGAAATCACTTATTTGCTATAAATCTAGGGGCTTCTTGAAGGTTCCTTCTCCCAGCGTAGTAGATTTGTGAAAAAGCTGAAAGTCTATCTCGTTTGAAATTACAATTTCATCAAAATGAGAACATATTAAGGAAGCACATTTTATTAAGTCTTGTTATGGCCGTACAGGAACATTTTATCAACAAAAATATATTTGAAGATCAAGACGACCACATGACGACGATATTGATAATATGTAAAACTGAAAATATCTCAACACAAGATATTTCTTTCTAGCTAAAAAACAATCTGATAAAATACCAGGGGTTTCACTAACACCAATCGGATTTCACCTCACAAGAAGGGGAATATTACTGTTCCTGTAGTACTCCTTCATTAGTTTAAACAAATCACGGACAAAATGGAAGACATGCTGGACATAAGCCCCTTTTTTAAAATCTGAAGAAAATAAGGTCAGAGAAATAGTCAAAAATAGAAAAAAAATTTGCTGTTTATGACGTTCACAAAATCGCAAACCTATTGGACCCTCATTTGAAAGCGTGGAATCTCACTCCAGAAGAAGAAACTTCTGCTACAGAACAACCTCATACCACTGCTGTAAAGATTACAGATATCGATGAGGATACAATATTGGCAGAGATTGCAAATTATCATGCGAGACAAGACTTTTTTTTCAAATTCTACGTCTAGCACTCGTTGTGTGTTTTAAATCTCTCCTGTCATTAATTTTAAAAACTAATTAATTTTTCACAAAAGTCAATTTCAAAAAATTTAATTTAATTTTTTACAAGATAGTCAAAAGCAAATTTTGATTTTATTGAAAAAAGCATTTATCATCGAACCACAGATTCATCGAATATTATCTGACTTCGATAAATCGACAAAAATAAATAAGCCAACTGCTGCAGTCATTAAAAGAAGACACACGAGCAACCAGAGACAAACAATAAATGAGTCGGCTTCAAGCTGAAATTCAGGAATTGAGACTACGACTGAAAACGTTCTAAGATATGTACAAGAGAGCAAAGAAAACTCAAGATGCAGGACCGGTACGGTAAATAAACATGGAAACGAAGGCGAAGAAAGCTGTCAAACAAGTCATCCCGGAAGAAATACTAAAGGCTGGAGGCGCAAACGATAGCCAGAACTACTATGCAGCGCAGTTCTGCTGGTCCTTCTCAAAAAGTTGCCAAAAATACAGAGAAAGTTCCGCCAATTAATGTCTTCGGTGAAAGCGGGAAGGACATGGTTCGGCCATTGGCAGCCGAAAATAAATTAACAAATTTCGAGATAAAAATAATCAATGCCAAAAAATTAACAATCAAAACGAAATCACTGGTTGATTTCAAATCAGCAAAAATGCTTTGAATTCTAGGGAGGTTCCACGCTTCACATATACCCCAAAAAGCGAGGAAAACCAGACGTTCTTGTTGAAGGGCTTGGACTGCGGAGAAGATACCGTCGATCTACTTCAGGTACTCAAGGAATCAACACCAGAAATTGAATTTATATACGTTAAAACATTCGCAACAGGAAGGTCGATGATAGAAAAAAAATCTCCACTTTATTTAATGCAGATATCAAATAAGAGCAGCCCAAGTGCCCTTCAACAAAAAAGATATTTGAGCTTCCGAGTGGTAAGGTGGGAACACCTCCAGAAATGAGATGTCAACCAGTGTTACCGATGTCAACGATTTGGACATTCGGCTGCCAACTGCACCATGCATTACCAATGCCTCCCGGTGAGTGCAAATTGGCTCATACGGAGCCAAAAGAGAAACTACATTGTGTTAACTGCGGTATTTTTGGTCACCCGGCATCATATCGAGGACGCTCCCGATATCAAGATGCGAGAGGAAAATTTATCCCAAAGCAAACACAACTATACCGCAGTGTCTTAGCTCCGAACTTCGTCAAGCCCGGAATATCATTTGCACTCGCCACTAGAGGACAAGGAGAAAAAGCGGTAAATAATGCAAATAATGTAAGTGGCAATAATGAGCTACTTCTCAAAATTTACCAGCTACTAAATTCTTTACCAGAGAGAATCGATATACAAGATACGAAAATCAATTTTGTTTTTCAGCGTTTAGGGCTTTCAAATGCCTCAAAATAATTTGTCATCCAGTCACATTCCCATGGATAGGACTCATCTCATCTCGAGCAACGTCAACTCCATTGTTACTTTACATCAGCGTGATTATTTCCTTGATTTCATTGTTAAACAAAAGGTTGACATCGTGCTTCTCACTGAAACTCACCTCAATTCGTGGTACTCCATGACATTCAAGGATTTCAAATTTGTAAGAAACGATAGGGTAATAGGTGATGGGGTTGGTGGCTGGATGCTTCGAAGACCCTGTTGTTTCCAAAATATTGAAAAAGTCGAATTCAAAAGCTTTGAACCTCTTGAAGTGTCCGTTATCAAAACCTCACTGCTAGATGGGGATAACCCTTTCGTTATCTTTGCCTATCCAACTGGTGGAACTGTTCTCGAGCTCAAGGAGGATCCCAATTCTTGTTTAAAATACTCGAATTGAACAGGCTGCATAGTTATTATATTCTTGCTAGTGAACGCCACCAATAATCTAAGAGGTGTATTCCTGAAATCGTGGACAACAGAGAACAAAATTGAATACACGTGCAATCTATATGGGTCGGAGTTCCCAACATACCCTAAGACAAATTCATATTTGGACCTCTGCATTGTTGACGCAAGACTTGAATTCAGCTTTAATAGTCCTCAACGGAAACAGCAGGTGCTTCCTTATGATAGTGGCCATAGCGCAGTCGTGATTCAAATCAATCATCAAAGGGATGACTTCTTTCTCAGTCCGTTCAACATGAAAATCATCGGTTGAATTTCAAAAAAACAGACTGGGGAAAGTTTCAAAAGAAGTTTAATCGGGAGTTCCAGAAGAAAAGTCTTCCTTCTAATGATGGCAACTTTTGCTCAATGGTTCCTAATGACAAGAATCTAACGAACGATGTAATAGATCTCTATTTGTCGAAGTTAGAGAAGCTGACGTTGGAAACGATTGAGAAAGTCGTTCCCAAGATTAAACATCGAAACAGTATGGAAGGATATGAAACACCAACCATCGGAAGGTTAAGAAGATTGAAAAGCCTTCTTCTCACACGCGTCAACAATATTTATCGGCGATTTTCGGACTACAACCATCCCTCGTTGGCTTTGTGGAAATTACACCTGAAGAATGTTCGGAACTTAATCCGTTCATACTTCAGGAGTGAGGTTAGCAATCAATGGACGGAAAAACTGATGGAAATTAGCCCACAGAAACCAGATGGCATTTTCGCGAAAGTGGAGTATATTTTGTAAGAAGTCTCGAGTGAAGGTATCGAATTTTGAAGTCACTAGTGATGAGATAAATCTTCTCGATAGGACTGGTATCGAAATTGATAGTACGACTCCGGATAGAAATGGAAACAGGATTATTTGTGAGGGATTGCATAAACTTACCCTGATTGGAACACATTTTGAATTGGTTCATCTACCAAACCCTGAGAGAGGGAACCAAATACTCTCAGAGGTTCTTGAAGCAAATGTCTATGGCTTTCAACTCAAACCTGAACGGCCAATCAATTCTTCATTTCAATGAAACATTAACATCTGACCTCATACCAAACTTGAATCTTATTGATTATTTTGTCAGCTATGAAGACTTTTGTTTTATATTTGGCAGGATAAACAAGAAGAAATCATGTGGTACTGATGGTATTCCAAATGTAGTTCTCCAACATTTGCCTGGGGTTGCTATTAGGAATTATTATTTATTGTTCAACAACATGTTGAGCAATTCATATTTCTCAAATGGCTAAGGTATTTCTGATCTTGAAGAAAGGAAAAGAATCTCCATACCCTTAAAGCTATCGCCCAATCAGCTTGCTGTCTAATATCAGCAAAGTGTTTGAAGTGATACTCAACCGAGCATTAAACGCCCACATTGAGGAATATGAGTTAATGCCGGATGGCCAATTTGGTTTTTACACTAGGCATTCGACCAAACATGCAATAACGACAGTAACCTCAGACATCTGTTGGAAACTAAATGATGGACAATGTGTTGGAGCATGTCTCATTGATATGGAGAAAGCCTTCGATACGGTGTGGTTAGATGGACTAGTTTTTAAACTCCTTCAGGCCAAGTTCTTTAGACACCTTGTCGCCATGATGTGTAATATGTTATACGGGAAATCGATTGTTGTAACTGATGGAAATCTGACAACAATGCGCGATTTCAAGGTCTTGAATGGTCTACACCGGGGAACAGTTACTGCGGCTATGCTCTTCTCAATATTCATTCGCAAGCTATATTAGTAGTTGTAAAAATTTTTTTTGCAAAGATTTTCAGGTCTTTGTAAAAAAATGACCACAAGTTTATGTTCGTGTTTTTTTTTAAAGATTTTAAAGAAAACATTCCTTTTTTAGGGTTTTCTACTAAAATACAAAACCCTATTGCAATCACTATCTGTGTCCGTCCGTCCGGCCGTCTGTATGTCACAGCACTTTTTCTCCGAAACTGTAGAGGCTATAGCCATGAAACTTTGTGGAAAGGTCAGAAGTGGTGACTTCTTGAAAGTTCAAGGGTGGAAAAAATTTTCAAAGGGGTTTAAGGGGGTCTCCCCATATAGGGAGGCGACCCCTCAAAAAATTTTTTTCGAGTAGTGTGTCATTGGAAAGGTCTTAATGAGATTTTTCAAAACAAGTCTTAAAGTTGCCTTACGAGTACCGAGGGTGGGAGGGGAAGGGGAAATGTACAAACTTTTTGCGTACCCCCTCGCGATTGGACACTTTCCATCCGAAAAATCTGAAAAAAATCATGAATGTAGGCCTTAATAAGTACAACAACAACAAATACATGAGAAGTCGAAATTCACTCAACTTTGTTAGTAATAGTATGATTTATCAATTTTATGTTTCCTTGAATAAAATCTAAACGGTACCCTTAAATTCAATAAAATTTAGCAAACAGGTGACTATTTATAAGATTAATTTTTTTCTGATAGTTTCATAAAGATCGAATAGTATTTAACGAAGTTATAGCGATTTGAATTTTCCAGTATTACTATGGAACAATATGCGCTGTATTACTATGGAAACATATGGCTATGGAGCCAAATGCGCTTTTTACCGACTTAGACGCTGCAGCTTTGCTAGGATTTGAATGAAAATTTAAGGAATGATAGGTATCATGAAGATGAGTACATACAATTGAAACAAGTCGAAGAGGCAGGAGAGAGCTCCTAGCAAAAGGGCTTTGTAACCATTCTAAGATTCAAAATTACAAAACAGAGGATTGGCCCCTGAAAAAAAATGTTCATGAAAGGTAGCTGATATGAGTATCAACTGAAAGTTCTCTATGAGAGCTTTTCAAACCAGTTCTTAAACAGACAGTTTTTGCTTCAGTGGAGGCACAGAGGGGAAATACATGAAAAATGTGTTTCCTCCCTCGCGAATGGACACCCGTGATCTAAAAAATCTGAAAAAATTATCAAGGGAGATATTCATGGGTATAATTATAACAAATACCTCAGAAGTCAAAATTCTTTCAACTTTGCTAATTATAGTATGATCCTCGAACATGACATGTTTCTTGATTTTATTCGTTGCTGGTTACTGCATTTTGTAAGTTGAGTACAAAACCCTTCTGACATGAGCATAGGTCTGTCTACCCAATTTGTTTCAGTTTACATCTCTAAATATATGTTAATACCTGTTCTCAAGTTAAAATTACTCACTCAACTGATTGGTACCATATCATTTTTTGAATTCGGTTATAGACTCGTTTTTGCCTCGACTGCTCTTTGACAGTGATATACAAATGTTACACACAAATCAATCTTTATTGTTTATTTGTATATAAGCATATAATATTTGTACTACAACAAATCACTAAAAGCTTGTTATACTTCATCAAAATGATAACAGCCAGTTTATACTTTATTTATTTACTCCCATTAAGTGAAGCACAGTAAAATCCCAAAGCGATTGATGAGTAAATGAGACGATTTTCAGGGTGAATTGAAGATTAAATTGTCAGCAAAATAACTCTTCCATTTCAAGAAGTTGTTGCTATATATAGTATGTTATGTATAGTATTATTAGGGCTTTGAAAAATTTTTTTTACAAATACTTACTTGCTTCGTGTCCTGTCTGTCTGTCCGTCCGTCCATGCTCAAACTTTGTGGAAAGGTCAAAAATGGTAGTCTCTGAAAAGCTTAGGTCTTATCAAACATGCTGAAGTAGCCCTTAATTTTTTTTTATGAAATGTAATCGAGTGGGATATCAAATGAAAGGTCTTGATTTCATTTGATATATAAGGGGTCCAAGGCGAGACAAAATGTGCGAAAAATGTGTGTCTCTCCTCCTCACGCTTGGTCACATTTGAGCCTTTGTTGTTGTTGAGCATGATTTGTCAATTATACGTTTTCCTCCGTAAAATCAAAACGGTACCCTAAAACTTCTTAAAATTTTACAATTGAATAGATCAATGTACGTTTTTTATGCTTAGAACAATTTTATTGAAATCAGATCATAATAAAGTGCATTATAGGCATTTCATTTGTATGGAATTACTACAAAAAAAAAAACACGTGTTGATGGTTGATACATATTTCAAATCGATCTAGACACTCTTATTTTCTTCGGATTTTCATAAAAATTGAGGGAATAGTATTTATTTGAGATATTTTCAGTTGGCCGAGCATTCAGACAATTTTTTAAGCTGGAACAAAATGCCGGCTGTTATGTACTTATGAAAGAAACTGTATTTTCAGGATAAATTTGAATGATTTCTCATACAATTATTGGATGCATAATTCGTCATCGATTCATGCCATTAGAAAACTTGTTTTGAACCCTAGGATGCTACAAAGCCCTTCTGGTAGGAACACTCTCCTGCCTACTCACCTTGTTTAATATGTAATCGTTTGATCTTTCATATTTTAAACAGTATTGTTGCTGCAAGGTTACTTCCAATAACTGGGAAAATATTCGTTAAGTCAAGTAATACGAGCACAGTATATAACTTGATACTAAGTTTCAGTTTCAGTGCTACATTGAAGAGCTTGAGAATTACCGTCGAAAGCTTTTTAAAGTTCTTCATTCACGAAAAAGACTGAAAAGTAAATACTAAAATATTAACATTGAGTTTGATTATTTTAGTTTCTTTTATCCATTCATTATGAGTGCGTGCAGGTTGTGATCAGTGCAGTAGAAGTTCAATGTGTACACAAGATTGTCTTTTAATAGTGCGAAATTCCTACAGGAGGGAGAAGTTTGAAGTTTCTGTGCTCTAGACCCATCAGATACAAGTTTTATGCACAGGCGCATAAATTATTATACAGGCTAAGCGTTTTCAGAGTTTGGAATTGTTTCTGAATATCTATTCAGATTTCCACTCGGTTCTTGCTAATGGTACTAGTCGTACACTATTGATAGACTTTACAATCATCATAATACAAATTTAAATATTTAAGGATGCGCTATCTGCGAACAATCGCACAACAAACATATTTGATAAGACAATTCCGACAGTTACTAGATAATCAGTGAAGTGATCCGTGAAAGTTTATAAGAAACGATGGAAGCAACAAAGATTCCTCATGAAAATCTCTTATCGCGAGACGAATGCTCGGAAATTGTTAAGAAAGCTTCGGGTGATGTTGAGTTGGTCAGTTATGAGATAGTTCCGGCATCAAAAGATACTATTGGGTTTTTAGGAGATTACTACAAATTGAACACTGTGATTAGACAGGTTGGTATATTTTTCTGATTGTCTATGAAATTTGATTTATTTTAAAAATGTAAAACAATAGCGTTAATATTTTATAATTTAGAACCTTTTTTAGGTCTTTGTAAAAAATTTTTTTTACAAAGACCTATGTTATTAGTTTCGCGACCTGTCTATCCGTCAGTCCGTGCATCACAGCAAGTTTACTCAGAAACTATAGAAGCTAGAATGCTCAAATTTCGTGAAAAGGTCAGAAGTCAGAAATGCACAAATCCTTTAGACACTGAAGGTGACTCAAAGTAGTCGAAACGCGTCTGCTCACACAACAAAGCAAGGCCCGATGGCAATCAAGAAAAAAAATCATGGAGGCTTGGATTTTCAAATTCACGGCTAGGAATTGCGACAGATTTGGCTTGGAGCTAATCTGATGTGACCGATAGTGATAAAATTCGGAATTATTTTTTATGATTGGTTAGTGGTTTGAATCAGCATACTTACGAAGAAGACAAGGTCATGATTGCGGGGGAAAGGACCTCAAAGTAGAAGGACCATCTCTCGGGAAGCAATTGCGTCTTCAGCAGTGAATAGCAAAATTCTTTCGTCCCTCCATGCCTGGGTAGGTATCGAGGAGACTGCCCTGTAGATCAGCCTCGTGGCGATCAGGAGTGGCTGCTATTGGTGAGAAAAGCTAGTTACCCCATTGAAACTGCTTTGTTTGTTGTTTTGCTAGGTTATAATCAACTATACCCGTCACGTTAACATCGCTTCGGCAGGGATGAGTGGTTCTTTAGTTTGGCCATTGGAACGCATCGACTTTCTTCAGGGAAACTAATGGTTAATTTTGTACAAAATTTGCCCCAAACCTCCATAAGCACTAACTTCAACGAGACAACAATTTTGAGTTATTATAGAATAGCTTAATTGATACACGTAAAATTCTTCTGAACTAGTAAGTGTAAAATAAAAACAACGTTGTTTCCTTTAAGACTATACGTCTTCTTCAGTACACTAATTAATTTACCTATTGGCCTGGTATTTATACAGCATATTCATTTCTACAACAATCATATACTTAATCCTGATCACTTTACAAACAATAAATCTTTTCATTTTGAATCACTATTCCCGACATCACCATTCAATCTCCGGTTCTCAGGTACTTTTCTTCTATCCCTCTTTAATGACCATGAGGTTTTCCATTGTTATCACATGTCCTTCGCTTACGATATGCTCTGCAAGTGATGATTTCGCATTTTTTTCGATTTGTTCATTATTCTGGCGACTTCTTTAGCATGTTCTTCAAACCTTGTTCATAGTAATTGTTCAGTTTTACAAACATATACTTTTTCACATACCGCGCACGTAATTTTGTACATCCCGCTTTTTTGTCCTTGAGTTTTCGATCTTTTTTGCTGCCGAACAGTGCTTTAAACTGCCTTTTCTTGCTGCTACCTACTGGTTAAAGCTGATGTTTTCGTAATACACTCGCCAATCATCCACACATTGCCGAATATGGTATGACCACTTTACGTTTGCATACAGAGTCCATCAATTTATTCGTTTGAAATAGTGCTGTCATGCTGTTTCTCCTTATTTGTTTCTTCTTCTTGTTTATCATATTTTTTATAGTTATCTCTTCGTATCCCTTCAGTTGTAATGCAATCTTTTTCCCTTGCGTATCTCTTTGCCCTCAATGGAATGGTAAAATTTATGCTATTATGAATGCTATTCAAGTTAATAATTAGTTCGTTCACTTTTTTCTTTGGGGACTATCACTATAAAGTCGGCGACGCATCGACACCATATTCGCGGCATCCATTCTTTCTTTTCAATGATCTGTTCTATGCTTGATATAAACATTTCCGTTAGCAATGGTAATAGCGAATTACTCATTGCTAGCCCTTTGGGAACTTTATAGAAATAATTTCGGAACGCGAAATAATTTTCATTCAAGGCAACACGAACATCACCATCAGTGGAATTATTAAACCCATTTTCAGCCGAATTCGGATTGTCAGCTGAGTACAATAATAGCATTTAATGACATTTCAAGTAAATGCATGAGAAAACAGAAAATCTATTACTGCTACTACTGCTTTCAAAACAAAAAAATCTTTTAAAACATTTAATATAGAGAGGAAAATACGAGGGTAGTTCAAATATGATGGAGACAAACGCTGGCGTGAGTATATGCAGCTGGGTCCCTTACGAACTGTATAGCATATTTTTCGTCGGGAGTGTATGTTAGACGCGCGTGCTACGACCATGAGTGAACGGCAAGTGCCGACCGCCGTTGCGCAACGTATTGTCATTCGTTTTTTAGTGTGGGCAGGCGTTAAAAACACGGAAATTTTTCTGTGTTTGGGAAACCAGTTTGGTAGTGAGTGCCTGAGTAGGGCTGCTGTATTTAAATGGGCCAAAGCATTCAGAAATGGTCGCAAAACCGTCGAGAGTGAGCCGCATGATTGTCGACCGCGAACCAGCATCACACCAGACAACATTTGCCGCGTAGAACAACTCATTTTGAAGGACCATAGGATGAATGTTCGAGACATTTCGGCTGAAATCAGCACCAGTATTGGTAGTGTAGAGTCTATAATCCACAAACACCTTCAGTATCGCAAACTACCGCTCAAAACGGAGGAGAATTGCAGCACGAAGGGCGATTCTTCTCCAAGGTAACGTCTCACGCTCGATACTATATCGGAATTGTGGTAGGAGGTACTGAAACACCCTCTACAATCGGGATTTATCACCCAGCGACTACCACATGTTTGGACCACTGAAAGAAGCCCTCGGAGGTCAAAGATTCAACATCGACGACGAGGCAGAGGAGTTCGTGCGCACATGACTGTCCGAGTTGCCCAAGGAACCTTTCGATACTGGCATCAAAAAGCTACCGGAAAGGTGAACAAAATGCGTAACTTGTAAGAGAGAGTACCTAGAAAAACTGTAAATTTTTTCGATGGTAAATAAACGTGTCAGAGCGTTTGTCTCGATCGTATTTGAAACGCCCTCGTATATTGTATTTGCCAAGAAAAAAAACACAGACCGGCAAATAAACAAAGAAAAGAGTTGACAAAATGATGTATCTATATCAATAAAAAGCAAAAACAAAAAAACAGCACTTCTTATTTACTACTCTTTACCTAATATATATAATTAAAAAGTATAATGTTTTTTAACGTTTTCGTTGTATTTGTTGATGTCTTTGTGGTATCAGTCGAATTTTTCTTTGCGGACGATGGTAATCAATTAAACTCCTCATTTAAAAGTGCGCACACTGCCTATAAGGTGCAGTGTGCAAATAATTTTAGAATTGAATGCAATATTCATGCATAATATCTACAATTTTACAGCTTTTTGCGTTATTTCTTCCGACTCTTGTTTTATTGATTATAAATAGGTTGCTACTTATTTGATGAATTATGATTATACATAAGATTATCATTTTTAAGAAAACAACTGGAGAAAAAAGGCAGCTATAAAATGTTTATTTTTTTGTAGAAAAACGAGAAACTGCGTTAGCACATATTACGTCAAAACAAAAAACAACACCAAACCAATTGCTTAAGACAGTTAATTTTCAATTGTAATAAAAAAATAAAAATAATAATTATGTTCAAATAAACTCCCCAATCAGTCTTCTTCTTCCTCCGTCGCTCAGGACCATGTGGAAGACCCACATCAACGGCGAGGTACCTTCACTCATCCAGCCATCGGGCTGTGGTGTTTTCTTTAACTCGTACCATCGAGGCCTTAGGTCCGGCTGGGAAGGGTGCGAGGAGACATCATTTTTCTAGGCAAGGACGAGATCGCACCGCTGATCGTATGATTTATAGTTCTAGTCTAGGCCTTTGCACTTCCTTTTTTGCTGTCACTTCATGTAGTGGGACTAGCGAAAAACCCCAACCCCATGACACTAAACACTAGCCTGCCAGCAAATACATGACTCCCAGGACCAAGTCAATTCCAGTGATCACTTATATTTGGCTCCCTGAGGCAGCAGGTCAGCGCTGCAAGTCCTCAATGGACATTTCCATCCATGCGAAATAGTGCACCCCGCCACAAAACAACATGCACATACGAGGGTGGTCCCATAAGTACTTAATCTCCTCTTAGCTCGATACAAAACGAACTCGCACGGGGACAAGTCTGGAGAAAATGGTGGATGGCGTTGCAGTTCGTAGCACAACTCAACCAATTTGGTCGTGGTGGTGGCGGAGGTGTGAGCCGGTGCATTTTTATGTGAAAGAGCACTTTTTTCTTCGCCAAACGGGGCCTTTTTTTCTCCAAATCGGCTTCGAACTGACCCAATAATTTGGCATAGTTGAACTTTGTGACCGTTTCACCATTCTCTATGTAGTTGATGCAGATTACACCTTGTGAATCTCCAAAAACGTTGGCCATCATCTTTCCAGCCGATAGGACAGTCTTTGAATTCTTCAAAGCACGTTTGCCGGTGAAGTCCACTGTTTCGACTACTCCTTGGTCTCTGATGCGTACCAGTGGAACCATGTTTTGTTGACACGGCCACAAAAGGTTGCGAAAATTCCTTCGGATTTCACTTTAACAGCGTCAAACACTGCTCTGAAATGCTCTCACAGTCCCGTTTGTTGTCCAGAGTGAGCAAACAAGTCACCCTTCACGCAAATAGCTTTCTCATGCCCAAAATTTCATACAGGATATGACCCACGCGGTCTTTTCAGATGTCTACTGTCTTAGCTATCTGACGTCTCTTCAATCTGCCAATACGACCTCGTGTATTTTTTTCACGTTGTCCTCCGTGGTGGTCGTTTTCGGGGCACCTGGGTGTGACACATGAAAAACCAATGTGGGACCACGTTGAAGCTCACTAAACCAATTTTTTACGATCGCCATCACAGAGCCAGAACCAACACACACAGCATTAAAGCGCTCTTCGATTTAACTGCGCGATTTCCCTTCCAAAAACAATAATCGAATCACCGACCGATGTTGCTCTTTCTCCATTTTTCTAAAATCCGCGGACACGCTCGCTTCCACAAGCGGTCAAAACAAAACAACGAGTCCGGTTTGGCTGATATTTAACAGTAATGAGTCTCTTTTGCGATAGTGGCACTATCGGGCGGTGAGGCTAAATACTTATTGGGCCGCCCTTGTACTTTCAAAGATCGAGTTGTGTTGAGCTCATTCATGACAGGCTCTTTAATACACCTCGTGCAATCTCTTGGTATGCTTCTATCCCTGCATATTGGAGTTTTTTCAATGTTCATATACGATTTATACCTTCCTTATAATTTTACATCTTATTTCAGAGCGATGCAGAAACGACAAGAAACTTATCATTTTTCATTAAATCACTTCCTTTGAGAAATGAAGTTCACAGAACGGTGATAATAAGGCTAAAATTTATGGACAAGGAAACCACATTGTATAGTCTTTTCGAAAAAATGAGGGAATATAGTAATATTCAAGACTTCTTTATTTGATTTATAATCATTTTTTCTCTCCACAGCAAACTATAAATGGTATCCTGAAGCTTACCTGTTCAGGGACGATGTTTTAGTTCTTAAAGACCTCATGCAATTCAATTTCAAGCATGAGAAGTTCAATCTTAACATTCCTGCATCATGCGTTTGGCCTGCACTAAAGTGCATAGCAGCAATGCATGCAAACAGTTTAGTGTACGAAGTCAAAACTGGCACAAATATAGGAAACGACTACAATCATCTATTTACAAGGACAATAACTAAAGGGAATACTTGGGTTAATAGTGGCCTTAAAGTAAGTCTTCTGAAACACTTTATAGAGATTCGTATGGAATGAACGTTTTAATTTCAGTCGATCAACACACTTGCTCGAATGCATCCTAACCTACAGTCAAATGAGTACCAAAAGTTCATTGAAGATCACCTTGCGGCTGAAATAGAAAAGGTTCACGAGCTGGGAACGATTTCAAAAGAGTATCGTAATACTCTTTGCCACCGAGATCTTTGGGAGAGCAATATGTTATTTAGAGAAGAGGGGCAAGAGAAACATTGCATACTCATTGACTTTCAAGTTACTCGCTACATTCCTCCTGCGATTGATGTTACCTTATTTTTACATATGAATGCTGATCGGGCAAACTGGAAAACCAATATGGATAGATATTTAAACTACTATTATGAATGGCTTACTAAATTCACAGCTGAAATGGATGTTAATATTGAAGAACATATTCCGCGTGCCGAATTCGATTTAACGTGTGACAAATTCAAATTGATACCTTTGGTCTTGACTTGTGTTTATGCTCCAATCATATATTTGCCTGACTTTAATATCCTAAGAGATCTTAACAAAGCTGATCCTGTTCTTTTTCAGCACATTATGAATGGGGATAGGAGTGACTTTGCTGTAGAATATATTAATAAGTACGAGGATTATGGTGAGCGAGTGATGGAAGCAGTAGAAGAATTAGTTGAATATTTGTATCAGAAATAAAACTGCGGAAATAGAATCGCGGTGTCTTTTTATTGCGGTTAACGAACGTTTTTGGGAGAGACTGAAAAGCATCAAAAACACAATAAAAAAATATTTGGAACATCTTATATACGTTGAAAAGCTAGGTTTCTTGCTTCTTTCATCAGTTTTTTCGATCAACCTGGCATCTTTTTTAGAGTTTTGTACTAAAACACAAAACCATAGATATAGAGTACTGCTCGCGCAACCGGTCGCGAGAGCCGAAGCAATTAGCAACGTTCACTAAAGTTGTGTGAAGTTGAGGTTTGAAGTGATATGTTTTTGTTTTTGCACTTTACTTCACTCCAAAACACGTTCACGTTTATAAAGTTATTCGTTTTGAAGATCACGTGTACGAAATCGTCATTTTAATTCTCATTTTTTATTAAAAACACGAATTTTCAATCAGCCTTGATACATGAGTTTTCTAGTCTCCACGAATTTTCATCAGCTTTGACGTACGAGTTGTTACGAAATATAAAATTAAACCCCAGAGCCACTCCTGGAAGGGAAGGATTCCTTGCACTCCAACATTTTAGTCGGAATATTACCGAGGAACCACTCCACGCGCTGAAGTACTGGTGGGAAAGACTAAGGTTAGGATAACCGATGTGAATTATTAGCGTTAAGTAAGGTTGATATGTAATACGTTCAATTAGAATTCTTTGTTTTTACTCATATTGTGAAATTTGCACATTAATCACGCGTTCTGTTCAAGCACATCATTTAAGTGAAACTTAGGAAAATTCGAACCAATATAAATCATTAGCGTTAAGTAAGGTTAGGTATTAAGTGAAAACAAATAAACAGAAAGGAAGCAGTTTCTTTTCGCCACTGAACTTCAATTCCGCTCTCAGGATGAGGAATGGCAGTAAAATTTGAGAAACTCTTGGCACACCCGCTTATGTCACACCTGGAGTGCTACAATATGATCCATCACCATTGCAAACTGATGTATGGTTGGTTGGTGTATTGGCCTATGTATAATTGACTGGATGTACGCCAGTTGGTGGCGATACAAAACAGGATACATTTTCTTTCTGCAAAAGTTCACATTCTTCCATTTCATCTGAATTGACAGGACAGTCATTTTTTCTCTTCACATTCCAATCCCAGAGGAATGCACGATCTATCATCATACGTATATTCGTATTTTGAGCAATGGTCATCAGGACGCTTCTCAATAACTATTTCGCATCCTTTTTCATCGTCGCCAATTGGACAGTTATCATTTCCATCGCAGACAAATTTGTGCGCTAGACAGGTTATATTTTCGGCAAAAAGAAAAGAAAAGATTCTGGCATTAAACATGTTCATTGCTTACAATTCTCTTCATTCGAATGATCGAAGCAATCATTTTAGCCGTTGCATTGATATCTGGCATCGATGCAGTTTCCATCTTTACATCGAAATTCATCTTCACGACAAACATTCTTACTAAAAGCTTGTGACACTAGGAATATACTAATAACGATCAGCAGTCGTATACAGGACTTTATTCTACAAGTAAAGAATCTTGTGTATCGTATACAGGATTTATATTATAATTTAATTTTCTTATGCGCGTGTTTTGTGAAGTGTTTCAGCCAGTGTTTCCGCACGTGGAGCGCGCAGTATTGGCGAAAGGGGAAGATTACGCCTGGAGTGCGTCAGGGATTTCAATCTGCGCAGACATTTTTTTTTGGTGGAAGTTAGTTTTTCTTTTGTGGAAGTTAGTTTCTCTTTTGTGGAAGTCAGTGAAAGTAGTGTGCGCGGCTTGACAAGCTGAGTAAAGGTCACCAGTGGATATTCTAGTGAAAGGACCATTCTGGGGAGCTTCAAGCTCGCCAATAGGCTCCTAGAGGTAATACTAGGGTCGTCGAATGGCGCTTTTCTACCCCGTCTCCACAGGCTAGTCGTGACCCCTACGTCTCAATTGGAATCACTTGTTGTAACGTATCATTAACATTTTTAGCGTAACAGAGTTTTCTGTGAGAGAACATTTGTTGTGTTGTACTCAAACTGTTCAACCAATGATAACGAAGGCGCGATCGTGTGCATGTGAAACAAAATTTTGCAAGTGTGTGCGGGTGTCAGTGAGGAAAGCGATTCTTCTGAAGGGAGGAAAGAAAAAGCTCTCGGGAAACAAAGAGGAAGAAGGACCAGAGGGAATCATATAGTTTCGAGAGCGAAAGATATTTATGTGTAAAACTCGCTTCCTTCATGGACGAGTACATAGATTCTCGTTGCTCGTCCATTTGTTTATATGTCTTTGTACAAACCCCTGTTGAAATCACGACCTGTGCTCGTCCTCCGTCCATCTGTCCGTTCGTCTGTATGTCACAGCAGTTTTTCTCCGAAACTACAAAAGCTACAGGTATGAAACTTTGTGGAAAGGTCAGAAGTTTCAAGAATAATATTTATCATGGGTGCCTTTGAGGATTAGTTCAACTAGTGACATCACTCGTCGTCGAACAAAATGGCGGCTGTTTCATATGAAAAGATTGAATAAATTTATGTTGTTTTTCTTGAACTTCAACATTTAAGGTATATAATGTAATGTCTTAATGAATGGCTGAAGATGAGCGTCTACAATTTAGAGATGAAACAACTCGAGTAAGTAGGAGAGCGCTCCTGCCAGATAGGCTTTGTAACTATCATAGGGTTCGAAAAAAAGTTTTCTGATGGCATGAATCGATGGCTTGAATTACTCATCCAATACTTGAATGAGAAATCATTCAAATTTATCCAAAAGATGCAGAGTTTCCTTCATAAGTTTATAACAGGTGCCATTTTCTTCTGGATTCAACAATTTTTTTGAATGCTCAGCCAATTGCACATGTTCAAATTAAAGAGTGTTATTTATATTTTCATGAAAACATGGAGAAAATAAAACTACCTATGTCAATTTGTAATATGGATCAACCATCAACATGTTATATAATTGAAATGGCGATAACTCACTTGATTATGATTTGATTTCCAGCAAATTTCTATGCATAATGGTCAGTTATGTAGCACCTACCGGAATTTGCTTAGAGATAGTTAGATTATCTCATTATCTTGATCGTATCGGCGCTCGAGAAGGTGGTATGGCTAGTACCACGCAGCTGCGGTATGTTCTGATTTTGAAGTAGTACGTAGGATAACTGAACGGGCTTATAGTCCATCCAAAGAACCACTCAAAATAAATTTCGTTGGTACCAACTTGATTTGAACCCGGATCTTCGGCTTTCGAGACGAGCACTCTAATCATTGCATCACACGGCACTTTTCTTGGATGGCTCCGTTTCCGCTTTCACATACAATGCCTCTTTGGCGTAGCACCGTTTGCTTTCTGAGTTGTACAACTTTATGCCAGCCCATCTCTGGTTGATTAATCCTACTTTTCCTTATTTGAGCTTCAAGAACCACAGGGTTCATCGCCAAATACTTCCTCAAGAGAGCAATAGGAGGATGATGAGTAAAGATACCTTTTCCGGCTAATTTAGTTCTGAGCTTAGCTTTTGCACAGAAAACCATACCAAGTACCTCATTTGCCTGTACAATCAATTTAACCATGTGCAAATATACTCGATATAGTAATCATTACTACACTGTGCCTCTTATCAGGTCAAGTAGACGCAATTTGATACTTAGATTTGCTGAAACTAATTTAAATTAAAAAATTTATTAATAATTCCAAATATATCATCAGTCTTTTTTTGTTGTTATCATTTGCATAGGCCCTTGTACTGAGCCTACCGTAACGACAAAGTGGTGTCTTAAGGGGTTTGGATGTCCAGGGTGGACTTAAAAGGTGATACCCCTACGGGGGGCCCTCGCATAGGGGGAAGTACAGTGGTCTTTTCACAGTTTTAAGCTATTCAAGCACAAAAAAGGCGATAAAATATTTTCTCGCAAATGACCGGATCTTCTTGTTTTATCTAGAAAAAAAAGGGAGAATTTTTATAATTAAGCTTTTCCAAGTTTCAGTTTCAATTCATTTTGGTGCTTAATATTTCTATCATTTTATCCTAACACTCTGTCGGGGGCAACTGATCGCGAGCTCATTGGCTTGCCCAGCCTGGTCCGTAAGTCGCCTTTGGTTCTTCCACTCAGTAGCTGCCTCTTTACCAGTGCTACTGACAGTGGCAACTTCAGTTGGTGATTATCAATTATCAGTGCTGGTTGACAAGCGGAAAGATCGATTAGACACATTGCGCCCGATTACCGTACAGTTTGACAAGTTAGCTTTCTTAGTAATTTTTAATACTGTGTCAAGCTTTTTTGCTAATAATTTCATATTACACAACATTATTCAGTATTCTGTAGTTAGTGAACCTGTTCTTGGGCTTATCAAGCATATTGCTCCCGATCGTGCAAAGGCTAATAGAATATATCAATATACTTTTTTTTTATTTATTGTGAAGTCATTTTCATAACTATTGTAAATGTTGGCTTGTTCAAGACATCAATATGTCAAAAAAAGTGTACTCTATGAGCAAACCTGAAGACGTTGCAGAAATACGCCGTTTATTAGAAACATCCGATGAAAAAGATGATGAAATTAGTGATGGTAATTTTTTAGACGAAAGCGATATCGATCCTGAAGACAATTTAGAGGAGTGTCAAGAAGGATCCAAAACGGAACAAGAATGTAGCGATAATGATGAAGATCAAATTACAGAGGTTAGCGATTTTTATGTTGGGAGGGACAAAACAACTAAGTGGTATAAGACTCCTTGGCGAAATAATATTCGTAGGAGGGCTCATAACATCTTAAAATATTCAGCCGGAGTTATTGATGCAGCCAAATTTTCAAAAACTCCTGTCGAATCTTGGAACGTCTTATTTACAGAGGACATTTTAAACGATATCATAAAGTTTACTAACCAGTATATAAATACCATCAAAGAAGCATTTTCCGGAGAATGAGATGCAAAACATACAGACTTGGTCGAAATACGAGCTTTCATAGGATTACTTTACTTAGCTGGAGTTTACAAAGCAAACAGACTCTCTCTTGAGGAACTATGGGGAACGGATGGCGACGGCATTGCTAAGTTTGGCCTGGTAATGAGCATCAAAAGATTTAAATTTCTAATCCGGTGTCTCAGATTTGATGATCGAGAAACAAGATCTGCTGGGAAAGAACTGGATCGGCTTACTACAATACGAGATGCATTCACAAAATTTGTAAAAAATTGTCAAGCAAGTTACTATATTGGAGACAACGTTACAATCGACGAAATGCTTCCTGCTTTCCATGGCAATTGTCCTTTCAGGCAATATATCGCGTCCAAGCCCAGTAAATATGGGATAAAAATTTCTCCCTTGTAGATTCCAGACTTTTCTATTCCTTCAATTTGGAAATATATGCTGGAAAGCAAAACGAAGGTCCATTTACTGTAAGCAACAAGGCGCCACGTGTGGTTAAAAGGTTGGTGGAGCCATTGTTTTGTTCGGGAAGAAACATAACTGCCAACAATTAGGTCACACAAATGAGTCTTCTAAATGAGCTAAAAGAAAAAAACTATCTTACGTTGGCATGATCAGAAAAAATAGAAAAGAGCTACCAAGTGATTTTATTGCTACCAAAGGTAGAATACAACACTCCAGTTTTTTTTTGGTTTTAGTACTGATGGAAGTACTTTGGTATCATACGTTCCAAGAAAAAACAAAAATGTCCTCCTTGTATCGTCATTACACGAAGACCAAGCAATTGATATTTCCACCGGCGTAAACAGAAACCGGGAATAATCAGTTTTTACAGTTTGACCAAGCTAGGAGTGGACATTGTAGACAAAATGTGTGGAGCATATGATGTGTCTCGCTATATAAAACAATGGTCCATGGTAATTTTTTTAGAATGTTGAACATTGGTTCAATAAACTTGCAAATCATTTATGTTGGCAATGAACATGCGAATCTGAAAAGAACATTTGTCATATAACAGCTAGCTAATGAGCTTGGAATCCCAGTAGATCTTCAACAAAAATTGAAAAAAATTTACTAACACCAATGAACAGCTGAACAGGAAAATGATGATGACAACCAGGTACATGCAAAAAGACGCAGATGTGAAACGTGTCGTTTAGAGACACGTAAAAGAAGATTGAGTCAGTATGAATGCAAAAAGTGCCACCCTACTACTTGCCTTTCTCATACTATTTTCATGTGTCCTCCTTGTTATAAAAAAGAGGTACAAGGATATATTCCTTCTGATGCATCTGATTAATGAGATGAGAAGTATTTAACAGTATATGTATTCTTGTTTTTATTCAGTTTAATTTTCAGTCGTTTCAACAATAAGATAAGATAATTTTTTATACCCTTTGATGCATACAATAAAGATTTATTTCGCTTGAAAAATATATAAAACAGTTTTATTGTTTCTTGAGTATTTTTAAAACTTGAGTGTGTAAAATGATAGTAGTTAACCTATTGTTAACCTATTAAACAGGTTGTATTTAAGTTAACCTATTAAACAGGTTGTATTTATATTTACAAAAGATTAGCAGTGCGTCACAGGCTCAATGCGCCCGACGCCGTTTCAAAAAATATTGCACCCGACGGAGTGTTAACATGAGATGAACATTCGCCTTTCACTTAAAATTTTTCCTGCATAATCACTGCTAATGGTTCTACCCGAGTCTTCTTCTTTAAGAAGTTTTTTTTGAGTGTTTTATTTATAACATGTTTATATAATATAAATTCCATGTTACATTAAAAAGCACAATGAAGACGAATATCGTATTATCGAGATACAAAGCTGATTGACATTAAGTTACATAATATTAAAGAATATTATTTCTGTACATTATCAAAATTACTGTCTATGAACTTTTGCTTTCGCAAATTTCTCAATAGTTTCCAACGATGAGCAGTCTCATTTTCTTTTGGTAAAATTGTAAGATTTGATAAACATGATTGACCCATTGGTGATCAAAGGTGTGTTTTTTTAATTTTAATTTCGAAAAGTTACTCTCAGAGGAGGCGATGGAAACGCTAAATACAACCTTACGGTTAAAGTCGAATTCGGCAGTGAATTACAAAAATGGAAATCGACTTGAGAAAATTCAATGCCGTCCATAGATCATACTTCTCGGGAGAAACATCGGCCGCTGTTGAAAACCATCTAAGTTTAACAACTTTTTTTGCTGAACTTGCTGTATTCAGTTTGTCAAAGTGTAAGGATAAACTGGTTGCTAAGTCATGCAAAGTCTGAAATTGCACATTTAAAAGAAGGAAGAGCACAATCGATACATTCAAACATTGCTCTACGAAGTTTTTAGGTAATTTATTTGATTGATATGGATATCATATAAGAATAGTCTCATCTATACTAACATTTATATGTGGCGAAATTCAGTTGCATTCGACATTTTCCATTTTTGAAAAGAAATTATCTACTTAGTAATTTTAAAGCGGCACCCCTGCCAAATAAGTCCGTCTTTCCAAAATGACAATGACGTTGACGACCTCCCAAGTCCGCATCAATAACCAACTCACCGATGCCTTTGACACAAGTATCAGGATGAAGCAGGGAGGAAGGCTGGCCCCATTGCTATTCAATTTGGCTCTGGAGTTCATCATAAGAAAGCTACCTATCGATACACGAGGTACATTACTATATAATACAAGTCAAGCCAAGTAGTAGCCTATGCGGACGACATCAACGCTTTGTCCTGATCATTAACAACTGTCAAAGAACTTTTCCTGAAATTCGGCCGCGAAGCAAAACTAGTAAGGCTACAAATCAATTAAAATAAAACAAAGCTCATGACCCAGTCGAGGAAAGATATCTCAAATACAGAACATATTTTACTCACTTTTGATGATCTTGAAGCTTTGCTTTCCTGTATATGCCAGCTGCTCCAAACATACAAATCTGTGGTAAGACCTGTGTTATGCTATGGGTGTGAAACATGGACCTCAATCCAAGCATCTGCAAACATATTGAACACCTTCGAGCGTCGGGTCCTGCGGCGAATAGTCGGAGTGAAGCTAGACGGGGAGCAATGGCGAATTCAATACAACCATGAGCTGTATGAAATTTTTAATGAGCTGAAGGTCTCAACGGTTATAAGACTGCGGAAGCTGCAATGGTCTGGCCATATGAATACCCGAAAAGGTATTCGTTAGGAGAACTGAAGGGCCAAGACCAATGGGGAACCGAAGAAACGCTGGTCTGACTCGGTCGACGAAGACAGTTCATCGCTGCTCGGATTTCACAATTGGAGGATACGGTCAATGTATCGAGATAGGCGGAAGCAAAAGCCCAAGAGGGGCTGAAGGGCTATGAAGAAGAAGAAAAATTTAAAAACGTCGATACACAGAATTGACGTTCTAGTTTCATTTTGACAGACAAAAATAAAATTCACTTTATATAGATCAGTATCTAGACATAAGACTGTACGATAAAACTAATTCATTTTGAATATATTAGCAAACTGTATTATATAAACTTATTATGCCTCGTTAGTTCGTTGGAATGTTACCGTTCGGTTTACTTACAAAATAAAGTAAAAAATTTGCTACCTTTACCGAACAAATTTATTTTTTAAGTAGACACGTGTTTCGAGGCTTACTCGGTTTCTTCTTCTGTACAATTGGTTACTTACTACCTAAACTATCTACTTACATACTATGGACTTTTTAATAAGAGTTGATTACATATTTTAACAACATACTAGCGCGGTTACCTGCATCGCTATTCAACATTAATTCTAATGGTATTTTATTGATCTCTATACTTTCGATTACATCTTATTGTGAAAACTAAGATACTACTTTAATTACATCTAGATCCTTAAAATCAATTACATGTTTATTTTTGATAATATGTTCAGCTGCTGAGGATTTAAAATTATAGTTTATGGAGTAACCTTTATTTTTAAAAATATAGCAATTACCTTCATTAACATGTTCCTTAAACCTAATACCTACAATTCTGGTCGTTTTTTCAACATACACTTTAAGACACTCAGGACACGTAATTTTGTAAATACCGTTGACCTCATAGATTGTTTTACCGTCTTTTTGGCTGCTGATTCAATTTATCACCATTGTTTTTCTGCTATTGCCGCATGCTTGGATACTATATTTCGCCCACCTTTTCGCTATTTCCGTGAATAGATCCAAGCACGAAATGCTGATTCGTTTAGTTTCCATTTTTAAGGTCTTTGTTAAAATTTTTTTTACAAAGATCTACTAGTTTCGCGACCTGTCTGTCCGTCTGTCCGTCCGTCCATCCGTCTGTCCGTCTGTACGTGCGTCACAGCTAGTTTTCTCAGAAACTATTGAAGCTACAATGCTCAAACTTTGTGAAAGGGTCAGAAGTAATGGTCTCTCAAAAGTTATGGTCTTACCAAAAATTTAAAATTTTTTTAAGGGGGTCCCCCCCCATGACGAATGAACCCTTAAAAAATTTTTTTAATCAAAGGTAGTCGAGTGGGGTATCAAATGAAAGGTCTTAATTAGAATTTTTAAGGGTCTGAAATAAAAAAATCATTTTGTGAATTAGGGGGTCTAGGGGAAGGCAAAATGTACCCAAAATTTGTGTCCCTCCCCCCCTCGCGATTGGACACCTTCAAGCCGAAAAATCGGAAAATTATCACGAATATATAGGCCTTTATGAGTACAAGGGCAACAAATACCTCAGAAATCGAAATTCACTTAACTTTGTTAAAAATAGTATGATTTGTACATTTTACATTTTTGCCCATAAAATCAAAACGGTACCTTTAAATGTCTTGAAATTTCGCAATTATATAGATTGATATAAGATATTAACGTTTACAAAATTTAATTGAGTTCGAGTTGTAATCAAGTGATTTATAGCCATTTCAATAATATGGAATTACAACAACAACACGTGTTTATGGTTGATACATATTTCAAATTGACCTGGGCACTTTTATTTTCTTTCAATTTTCATGAAAATTTAAGGAATAGTGTTTAACTTGAATATGTCCAATCGGCCGAGCATTCAGAAAAATAATTTAAGCTAGATCAAAATCCTGGCTGCACTGTACTTATGAAAGAAACTGTGCATTTTTTGCATAAATTTGAACGATTTCATATCTAAGTATTGGATGAATAGTTCACGTTATCGATTCACGCTATTAGAAAACTTGTTTCTAACCCTAGGATGTTGACAAAGACCTTCTGGTTGGAGCACTCTCCTGCTTACTCAACTTGTTTGATTGCTGTGTCTTGCTTGAATAATTTTAATTGGCTTTCGAGGTATTTTTGTCTGATCTTTTTATCAATGATGTGCCTTATTTCATCCTTTCTAAAGCTGTTCTTTGCCGCTGTTTCTTCAATGTACCACCGTTTTGCTTGGTAGTCCTTGTGTGACATCAGAACACTAATGAACTTATGTATCATGCAATGATATGCCGCCATTTTGTGGGGGTACGTATGGTTTGAGTCATTGGTTATTGTCCTTTGAGTTGATTTAGGCGTTCTGTACATAGCAAACGCTAGTCTGTTTCCAGTTCGTTTTATACATACAAGTTTATCCAAGAATGGAATAAAGCCGTCGGTTTTTTTTCCACTGTGAAATTTATATTGTAGTTTATTATTATTGATTGCCGTCAAGATCAAATTTTGGTGAGCATAGGGTTTCCCATCGCTACGCCCGTACTAGTTTTATAATATTTCCCTCGAAATGTAAAATAATTTTCGTTCATACACAGCGTGGCGAGATCGGTTAATTGTTTAACTTTTTTCCCCCAACTTAAAGTTGTTTTCAACTTCTCCATATGCATGTAAAGCCTTCTTAATTGGAGTATTGGGAAATAGCACAACTACGTCAAATGAAACTTGAGTCTCGGATTCCAAAATTTCTAGATTCTTAATTTTTTCAATCAGGTCCAGCGAATTTTTCACAGATATGCTTCCGTAGATGTTCCCAATTTCTCTGGACTGATTCCCATCTCTATGGGTTTTAGGTTGGATGCGTATTCTTGGGAGAGCAGGGTTTGACACTCTTAAATTCGGCATATCTTCGAACACAGTTTTAGCAACTTTTAAAGCTTTATCTATTCGTTTTATGGATTTAGTTAGTGGTTCTATTCGTATTGGAAAAAAATTCCTCCTTTAAGTTTCTCAATCACTAAATCGTCGTCTTTATTTTTGTCCATTACTACAACTTGATTGCTCTTATCCGCTGTTATGAAATATACATCTTTTTTTCCTAGCTCCTGCAAGATCTTCACGTCATTTGAGTTATCTAGTTTTCTGCTGTTTTGCTTAATCACTTGGTCAACATTACATCGAATCTCCTCCTTTAATTTTGGATCTATTGCTTTAATACCTGCTTCTTTGTCAATGATTGTGTTTTCTATTGATTTACCATGTATCAAAAACTTAAGTCCTTTGTTTAATTGCGCCATTTCTTCGCTGTTGAAAATCACACTGGATCTATTGACTACCATGTTTGGAATGTTTTCGACTTTCGGTTTTACTAGCTATTGCTGTGCTAGGCGAAGGTTGGATAACTGCTTTTCGAGGAACGCTCGCTTTCTAAAGCTTTGGCGTTCATATGCTCGTCTTATTTGTATTAAAATTGGCTCAATCGGTAAGTGTCGTTCCGTCGCTTCCTTATCTAGTTTCAAATGAGAAGAATATGCTGCAAGTGTTTTGTTTGCTAGTTTTCAATATAAATTCTTGGTGCTACCTTGAAGCAAATTCCGTTCTGCCAATTTTTTCTGATGATCGATAAAGAGTACTCCTGCACTTATTTTTACTCTTTGAGAGTTCAGGATTATTCCTTCTTTCTTGCAAATTTTCAAGAATTTGATATCTTCACTTTATTCCACTAAAGGCTTCGCTCCGATATTAAACTTGGTTAGTTCGTTGGAATGTTTGTGTTCGATGAACTTACAAAATAAATTGAAAAAATGTTGCTACCCTTGACGATAAATGGATGTTACCGAAAGTATAGAGATCAATAAAATACCATTCGAATTAAGGTTGAATAGCGATGCAGGTAACTGCGCTAGTATGTTGTTAAAATATATAATCAACCCTCATTAAAAAGTCCATAGTATGTAAGTAGATAGTTTAGGTAGTAAATAATAATCAATTGTACTGAAGAAGAGGCCAAGTAAGCCTCAAAACACGTGTCTACTTTAAAAAATAAATTTGTTCGGTAAAGGTAGCAATTTTTTTAATTTATTTTAAAACTTATTATATTGCAAAGGAAATTAAACCAAATACTACATTTAGTAATATATAACATTGGTAGATAATTAGAATATTAAATATTCTAAATTTTTGGAATTTCATCTCCTAACGGATAATTTCAAACACGCTAAATTACTGAACGAATAATTAAGTTGAAGAATATTTAGTATATTCTCCTTAGCAGTACCAGGTATTTATTTAGTATTTTTTCTGCCGAAGGCAGACAATACTACACTTTAATAATAATAAATTGGAATAGTAGAAATGAATACGTTAATGGAGTCAACATTACCATCCCTACATATACAAAAATTGTTTCGCTTTTTTCGGTGTAAGTTAAGTCAGTGATTCTGATTTCACTCACTCATTTTCACTGATTTACATAATCCCCATCATTTCTACATGGTTTCAATCACGATATTTTACCCAATCATCGAGATCCAAGGTACTACGAGAATAGGAGATTGAAAATAAGAAGAAATTGCATCAAAAAATTACACCGGGCATGCATAATTTATTATGAAACAAACCGGATTACGCAAAAAAACGGAAGAATAGTAAAAGCTTCTACATGCCTTTCATTCAAAACTTACGTAGTAATTCTCCGCGAATATTCTAAAACCAACGCACTGGGAATACCACCCAAACCTTACCACCCTAACTAACAAAAGCTCATTGCCATGTGCTCAAGGACGTTCTACGCATGATTCTGTATCATCCGTTCGAGTTAGCCGAATGCCGACTTTCGGGCATGAAATTCAGTTCATCATAAAGCTTCATAGTCAACGGCCTGGATGGTCAGTCAGTGAGAGATAGTCACCTTGTCATGGAAGCTTTTCCATTTTCTCCGGTAAAAATTTGATTGTTGCGTGAGAATTGAGAATTGTGTGGTTAATTCGCCTGGTCGCGTAACTCTACTATTGGTCGAAAATACATTGGAATGTAACGAAGAAAATCGATTTCGGTGAAATTTGGTGATTCTGCAAAATGTTAGTGTTTAAGTGCTTCCAAGGTCGCCGAACCTTGTCATCAAAGTGAAATCCATAAAGTTGTGACCACACTGCAAACAATAACAACTGATAAGACAACAGCAGACAAAATGTAGGTGGTTGAAATTTAACGGGCGGTGGATAGTAACACAATATTAGTCTTCCTTATTCCTCCCCCGTAAGAGTGTTTCCCGCATGAAGCGTGTTTGTTAGGAATATTGCCAATGCCTGATTGGCACCACAAGGACTGCTGCGGCAATACGAGTATGAGAGTGTGGTCGACGCTGATGAAGCTCAAGAAATGCAAAATGCCAAAATGCATTCGTCGGACGACGTAAAATGCGGTCGATTGTGTGAAAATCGATAAAATAAATTAGCGTCATGGTAACAATACATGCTTGTACTCGTATGTAGCCCTTGGTAGCAGTTGTCCCGAAAGTTCTTGTTTGAAACAGTGAAAGTGTTTCCCTTGGGAACTGGAACAAGCGAAGTGCATTCATAGGACCTTTAACCCATGACCTGATGAATTAGTTGAATAGGGATGTAACATCGGTTCAATTAGGGAAAGCTAGCAAATTTACATAAGCGCTTAGCAATGTAATCACTTCAAAATCTGATCCATTTTCAATTGAACCCTTGCTGCAATAAATCCTCTTTTAAGTACACCAACGTTTCCTGAATGTTTGAGAAATACTTTCCGTTAACAGTAAGCTCAAATGAATTCTCGCGACATTGACGGGACACAACACATATGAGTATAGTCGAAGCGGCCACATATCCTTCATGCCATGATTTTCTCATTAAAGAAGAAGTCACAGCCAGAACGAATAAAATAAACATGAAAGAAGTTTAGAAAATGTCAAAGGCGATATCTTCCGACAATTCCTTTTTAAACCTCAGCGTTTGTTTTCGCCTTTTCGCTGGCGTGACGATGAATAAGATGAACTTTTCTTGGTTGGTACATATTTGTTTTACAACACGCAGCGTGACTCTGATGACTTTTATATTTGCAAAGCTGGGAAAGACAGCGTTAGAATTGAAATCAAAGCACATTGTTGCTCTTTATTGACTTTTTTTTTGTTGTTTTAAGTAATATACATATTTAGAGCTTTAACAAAATTTGTAATGTTCAGCAGGGTTAAGATTATTCGAGTAAAAAATTGACGCCAGTTGATGCAATTTTTATATCTCAAGCATGTCCTACGATTTTCATTTTTTTTTGTTTTAGCACTACAGCCTCTTTCTGGCCTTCTCTTAGGGATAGAGTAGCTCATTTTCTATATCGTATGTATCGGCACTCGATAAGGTGATAGTCCACCCTGCTGTGATACGTTCTGATTTTTAGACCAATAGGTGTTATGGCCGAACGGGCTTATAGTCTGTCCGGAGAAATCTGTCGATACAAACCTCGTTGTCACCAAGAGACTTGTACCAGGGACCTTCCGCTGATTATAATTTAAATATGTCTAATTTCTTTACAAGGATAACTTTACGAAGCATTCAGCAGTTGTACAGCATGCCCGAAAAAAATTTTCAAAGGACTTGAGAAGGTTTTTTTAATTTCTGTACCATACCTGAAGTATTTTTTTAAGGAATTGTAAAATATTTTTACAATACCCTTCTGAACTCATGACTTGTCTGTCCATTGGTCCATGCGACACACGATGTTTTCTCGCAAACTACATAAGCTAGAGTCACGAAATTTTGTATGTACGTCAAAAGTGGTGCCTGCTTAAAATGTGCTCTCCAAAAAAGTATTTTAAAGTGTTTCCCCATATAGAAGAGTGACCCTTAAAAAAATTTATTTACTTAAGGTACCCATCCAATGAAATGACTTGATGGGAACTTTTCAAAACTGTTCTGAAACAAGAATCATTTGCAAGGAAAGTTGCAAGGCGAGGGGAAATGTACGCAAAATTTGTGTGTCCCCCCATCGCGATTGGACATCTTTGGACAGAAAAAACTGAAAAAGTCTTGAAATTGGGTCTTCATGAGTACAAGGCCAACAAATATTTCAGAAGACAGGATTCGATCAACTTTGTTAAATATAGTACATTTTATGAATCTTGCGTTTTATAATCGAAAGATTACTCTTAAATATTCCAAAAATTTGTACCCAAATTTTTTAATGCATAACGCATGATTTCTAAAAGTTTCATAAAGAGTTTCATTATAGACGATTGAAAATTTACCAATTATAACGTCAATTATACGTGATACTACGTAATTACACGTTCGCAAAGGACTCAAAAACTACCGATGTTTCTGATGAAAATTTTAGAAATATTTTAAAACATTGATATGTTATCATGACTACTTATACATTGAGGTCAACAGACTGAAAATAAGATGGTGATAAATTAAAATATATAATAACCATTTATTAGTTTTCCGAGCTCAACTCATGGAACATCTGTGTGAGTCAGGTTTTGATCTTTGCACTCGCAAATATTTTCAAGACCACAATTAATGCTAGAATATTCACTCCCTTCTAAAATGTTGCCAAAATTCTGTAAAAATTTACTGAAAATAAAGAGAAATCATTCTCTGGTCAAAATATCTGAGATGGAAAACATCAAATCAAGATTACCCTCCTTTCTCTTTGAAATATTATCATTATATAACCCGGCTGCAGAGGACTGCCAAGTTGATTATTCTTGTTTAGAATGTAAATATATAAGTTTCAGTGTTTAAATTTTCATGGAATTGACCAAAATAAATAGGTTGCTAGCTCTTTGTCTAAAAGCTTATTAAATTTCCTGTAAAATGATGTGTCACATTTGTTGTTATAGTAGTACTACAGCCCTTTGCGGGCCTTTGCTTAGAGGTATTTAGAGTACTCATTATCATGATCAAAGGTATCCGCAACTCTACAAGGTGATATGGCTAGTATCACGCCTTGGCCGTGTGTCCATCCACTCAGCGGCGATACGTCCTGATTTTGAACCAGCACGTATCATAACTGAACGGGTTTATTATCCGTCCGAAGAACTACTTGAACTAAATCTCGTTGCTACCAACGAGAGTTGAACTAGGGACCATCGGTTTACGAGATAAGTGAAAATTTAAATCTTATAAAAACTCAATTTACTACTTTCTGCACAGTGATATCTCGCACTTACCTCATCTACTAACCGTAGAATATAAAATTAAACGGACAAAATCAATAGCAATCAATAACGATGTATAACTGTTTAAAGCCAAATCCAAAGAGACGAATATTTTGCTAGCAGAATCTCAGAATGTGCTCTAAACTTACTGTACAACTTAATAACCGGAATTTTTTAGCGAAATTAGATGCTTTTTTGTGGAAAAATCGTACAATATATTTTACTTGAAGTGTTGTCCATCGGAAGCTACAACATTTCCCCATCTTACAGGCAATTTATGAATTCCATCCCAAAAAATTGCACCGGCTTGGCGGCCAAAAACGAATCTATCGAATTTCGGATGCCTTGCCCTGAAGTGAAGCGTATTCCGGTGAGGGCGTTTTGCATCGAGCGAAATAAATGAAAGTCAGACGGAGCAAGGTCCGGACTAAAAGGCGGGTGGGCCAAAACAACCCATCCACTATTTTCCAAATAGTTTTTCACGGGTCTTGCAACATGCGGCCGATCGTTGTCATGATGAAAAATTATAGCCTAATGTCTGGTCACATATTCCGGGCATTTTTCGATGATGGCACGCTTTAAACGTATTAATTGTGTTTGGTACAGGTCACCTGTGATTGTCTGGCCCGATTTCAATAACTCATAATATAACGGCCCCTTCTAATCCCACCAAATTCACAGCATAACCTTGGCGCCATGGATATTTGGCTTCACCGTTGATTTGGCTGGTTGGCCGGGCTTCACGTACGACTTTTTGCGCTTGGGATTGTCATAATGGATCCATTTTTCATTTCCAGTCACGATCCGATGCAAAAATGATTTCTTTTTATGGCACTCAAGCAGCATTTCAGACATACAGAAGCGCCGTTCAACTTCTCACGGCTTCAACTCATAGGGGACCCAATAACCTTGCTTCTAAATGTATCCGGAAACGTTTCAAAATGGCTTGCTGATCACTCCCAACGATTTGGGAATTTCGTCTTGCGTTCGACACGAATCCTCATCGAGTAGCGTCTCTAATTCTTAGTCCTCAAACTTTTTTGGCTGTCCTGGATGTTGTTTGTCTTTGATGTCAAAATCGGCACTTTTGAAGCGTTGAAACTATTCAAAACACTGTGTTTTTGCTAAAGCATCTTCGCCGTAAACTTCTACAAGCAAACGATGACTTTTCGCAACAGTTTTTTTTTTGCAAAAAATGACCCAACAGAACCTCCCGCAAATGCTGTCTTTTTCTCCAATTTTCGAAGTTATTCATTGTGAAAAATAATAATGATGCACACAAGATGAAATTGTTTTGTTGACTGATTTTGATAGCTGTCAAATGTACCTTCAAAATGATATGTGTATAAAGTTCGAGCTTTCACGATATTTGTTAGTACGGACATCTAGCGTCAAATTCCGGCTTAGAAGTTGTACACCCAAAACAAATTTTTCAAATTTTTGACCGGATGACGATAAATTTGTAAAAGTTATATATTCTTGAAGCAAAGGATTCCTGTTAAAAAAGTGGAAAGATCAAATCTGTCCAAAAACACGAGACTATATATATATATATATATATATATATATATATATATATATATATATATATATATATATATATATATATATATGTATATATATATATATATATATATATATATATATATACATATATATATATATATATATATACATATATTGAATATGAGGTCATTCAATAAGTCCGTAGGATAACAAAATTTTGATAAAACTCAATTTTATTATTCAACATATATGCCTTCAAAGGTGATACAACGAGTATAGTGATTTTCCAACTTTTCGACACCACTTTTATAGTACGATTTCTCTTTCTTATCAAAATAGGCCTCAGTTTCAGTTATTACTTCATAATTGGAGTTAAATTTCTTTCCAGCAAGCATTCTCTTGGGATTTGAAAACAGGGAAAAGTCTCTGGGGGCTAAATCTGGAGAATACGGTGGTTGGGTAAACAATTCGAATCCCAATTCATTCAATTTTGCCATCGTTTTCATCGATTTGTGACACGGTGCATTGTCTTGGTGAAACAACACTTTTGTCTTTTGCAAATGCGGCCGTTTCTTTGCGATTTCAGCCTTCAATCGATTCAAAAGTGCACAGTAATAGTCGCTGTTGATGCTGGTTCTTTCTTGGAGAAAGTCGATGAATATTATTCCGTTCGCATCCCAAAATACAGACGCCATCACCTTACTGGACGGCTGTTGCATCTTTGCTCGCTTTGGATTCGGCTCGTCGACTGCTGTCCACTCAGTTGACTGTCTTTTGGATTCTGGTGTATAATATTGAAGCCATGTTATATCCATTGTCACATATTGAGGATAGAACTCGATTTTATTGTGGTTTAACAGCGCCAAATACTCTGACTGTGAGCTCACGCAGCACCCACAAATGTTCGTGTAAAATGGTTAAAACACTGCCATCTGATATTTTTACAATGTCAGCTAGCTTGTGCACCTTCAATTTGCGATAGTTCATAACCAATTTGTGGATTTTTTTAAATGTTTTCTAGAATAACAGCCTCATTTGGGCGTCCACGACGCTCTGCAAAATTTGTGCTGGTACGACCACGTCTAAATTCAGCAATCCACATCTCTAGCATTTGTCTCGACGTAGCAGAGTCCGGATAATGTTTATCAAGCCATTGTTTTGTTTCCACTGTATTTTTTTCGTCAAAAAGCAATGCTTTATCTAAACTCGAAATTCACTTCTTTCCATTTTCTTTCAATAACAAAGGTTGCCTCGCACAAAATGCTAGAACTCACGCTGGCTGCTGTGAATCGCTTTTATATTTTGAGACTACTCAAACATAATGTGCCACATGGTTACATTTTTCAATCGATCTATACTATCCTGGATGAGCTTTCCCGTTTCCCTGTAGAGGTTTTGTTGCAGTCTGTTCCATTTCTCGTGCACAAAAAATAGCTGTCAGACATCGTCTTTCTCTCATGGGCAAAACTGATAGTCGGAGGACCGTGACTTACCAATCTTATGCCGGTAAGACTGAAAATACCCATGCCCGTTCAAAAGCTGGGTAAGATAGAAGCCAGCATCAACATACCTTCGAATTAACCATGGTCTCAGATCCAGGATGGGCTGCGCGGTCCACCTTCTCTTCTGCAATCTTCCCAAGCCTGCTACCAATCACTAAGTGAGCACTGTCTTTCCTCTCGGGCAACCTCTCCCTCGCGTCTTCGTTTCGACGTCAGTAAGTAAGCATGGCACTCTCTTGCAAAGAGGGCAACAGTTTTCACATCTGCAATGACTCTCACCACCGAATCAGGGTCTGCCAGATATGAAGATACAATTCTCAAGGCTCCTCTTCTCTGTATCTGTGCCAAGCCTTTTGGGTACATCTCCTTGCTGATAGCAATACTTCATATTTCTGCTCCGTATAGTAGCAGTAAACTTACGGCGCTCATTAAGAGGCGTCTTCTTGATGGTTTGGGTCCCCCTAAGTCGGCCATAGGTCAAACCAGAGCCGATACGTCCGAAGCAACTTTCTCAGCCATTGCCCTGATTTTTTCAGAGAAACTTATCTTCGAGATGATCAGTAGCCCCAGGTACTTTACTGCTGGATTCAACTGGATTAGTGTGTCCCCAATACTGATTGTCCTTACTCTAGGGATTCTCTTTTTTGTCAAGATGACCACTTCAGTTTTCTGCAGCGCTAAACTTAACTCACGAGTAGTCATCCAGTCTCTCACTTGGCATATTAGGATACCTAGCATAAGTTGCGCTTGTTCAACGGTACGTCCAGTGACTTGAGCTGCAACATCATCCACCTAGCTGATCACATGCGACTGGTTTGGCCTCTCCAGTCTCCGTAGCCCATTGCATGATACGTTTTACAGGTCTGGACCAAGGTTAGATCCCTGGGAGAATACCAGGTGTGACTTCCTTCCTTTGTTGACCCTGTGTCGCGTCGTAAAGCAGGCTTCTGTCCTTCACGTAGTCCTTCAGAAGCCGCATAAGATGTTTTGGAACTTGAAAAGGGTTTCCCTGTGTATCCAGAAGGCGTTCCTAACGTCGAGTGTCACCAACAGAACGATCCGCCGCTTTATGCGACAAAGTGCCGCCACCTTTTGGAATGTGCTCACCACCTCTGTAATCACGTCCTGCTCTAAAGCTGTACTACCAACGAGATACGTCCCCAGTAGCATGAATTGCGTCAGTGAGTCTGGTTTTGCGTTAGTGAGATGGTTTCTCTAGCACTTTCTCAGCCGCGTCTAGTATGCATTACGGGCGGTATACAAACGGCGATTCAGAATTTCCCTATCCCTCTCTGATCATAACAAGCCTCGCCACCTTCCATCGTACCGGGAAAGGCTCGTTCCGTAGGCAAGCGTTGAATGTGCTGAGCAGCAAGTCAGGGCAATGGTGATAAACAAACAAGTTGCAACACCTCGGCTGGAACACCATCCGGGCCTGGGGCCTTCCTTGCTTCTGATAATACGACTGCCTCTTCCAGCTCTGTCTGTGTGAAGAGTGAGCACTTGATTGCTGTTTCACTATGGGCAATGCAAACATGGATGGAATAGGCGGGAAAGAGTGCCCGCACTATCCCATCCAGCTTTTTCAATTCATATTACCGTTTTTCTAAGGGGTGCCCAGAGAGCTCCATCGGGGATGGCACAGGCGTGACTTGTCCGCCCTTGGAGCCCAATTAGAGCCACCGAATGAGGTTACGGATCCCCGGAGAACAAAGAGTAGAATGCTACCTACCTCAGATCCTATTCTACCAAATCGTAATTCCCTACAATACCTGAATAAAACGTTGGAAAAGCCAGGAGGAAACTTTAAGCGGACCTAACCACAACGGGCGCTTGGCAACCCCCTGACCTCAAAACGATGCCAGTAAATTCCCTTCTTGGGAAAAAAAGATATCTTCCCGCTTTCGAGCAGAAAGTTCACAATACGAGTAGCTGAATCAGAAATAAAAACAGTAAAAGAAACAATCGGAAAAAATTCCCTTCAGTTAATCTTTAACTTTAAACTTTAGAATTTCACAAGAAAATATACAATAGAATATTGAGAAAAAAAAGCGGTTGGCCAACACTTACGACAGTGATTCCGCTGCCGCTGATTTGAGGATCTCCAAATAATTGATTTTTGCTTTCTTCACTGATTGATTTATTTCCAGATCTCCATTGCCAATTTCCTCGATCGCGTTTCTCCGGCAGATTCCTGTCTCCACTCGCACTCTTCACCAGATGATTTTTTCTGCTAGAAAGACGAACGGGACATCTATCCGATCCCCTTTTATTAGATTCTCGGCCAACGGCTCTTTCGGGTGGTCGAGGGCCTTAAAATCCCATTACGTGTGGTCACCTATGTAGTTTCTCACTCCTACTAAACGAGTTTGGAGAAATGCCAGTAAGACAATTTACTGACAGTTCGGGTTTGTTGCTGTTGTTGCAGACGAACAACATGTGCTGTTAATTTGGATTTGCTGAACGGACTAGCGGTGGAGGATGTTGCGATTGAGCGCAATTGTTTATTGTTGGAGTTTGCATCCCTCGTGGGTTGCAATTTGTTATTGGTGACGTGCCTTCATTAAATTTTGCAAGCTTTGTATGTTTTGAACGTTTGCATTGTTATCAGTTCTTTGGACTTGCTGTTGAGAATCATTTTGTGCAATCCTTTCACCAGCTCTCATGGCTCCTTGTGCATATGCTAGAGACCAAGCCTGAACAGCTGCTGGTGTTAGAGAGCTCTAAGGACTAGCCACGGAAGCGGCAGCTGCTGGTTGATGCATTCTTTGGACATTATTTTGATTTTGTATCCCTGCCTGATAAGCATTCTTTCTCATTTGTTGCTGTTGTTGCAGCTGCTGGCCTCCTTTCGGTACAGCATTCAAAATTTTTGAAGTCAGCGGTGGCGCTGTTAGTTGTCTCATCCAATGAACCGAATTATTGATATTCTTTGACGCTATCAGCAGGTTTGAATCAAGTATCTTGCTGGGCCAATAGTCCTCGAATTCCGTTCCGTTGGGAAAGTAACTTTTGATACCAGTCAAACTAATCACAGCTACAGATTCACTGGAGAATAATTCATTACGAATGCCTTGAACCCTGAAACAAAATTTCAGGTACGCTAGATCCCATGCTGATAACAGTTCCGCCTTTTGCCTCAGGTTTTCAGTCTCACGCTCAAAGTAGAAGAGCGGCACAACTTGCTCGTTCCCTCGTATTGTATATGGAACGACCGACTCCATGTTTATCCTTATGAATCCACATTTGTTCGATGGGCTTTTACTGCCTGTTACCAGCTTTCTGTAGCATATATCCAAGAACTAGTAGAACTTGTTTGCGTCACTCAATTGCACCACAAGGTCCTTCAACGTGAACATTTCTCGCCCAAATTGGGTATCACAGTGCTTATGGTTGATCTCATTCAAGAGCCGACTTTCTGCCTCCGTGATGTGGTAGCTCCGCAAGCAGGTTCAACTACTGGAGATATCGGGATGTAACTAGCTCAAATATTTGTTCAGTAGCTTCATTTCCACCATCCGGACGGCGCAGTACTTCTCATTCTGTCGAACAATGTAAGGGATGAAAATCTTCCCGAAGGTCACCCAGCCGAAGTGCTCCTTCTAACTCTCCTCGTCGCAAGTCTTCTTGTCCGAGCCATTTTCGCTTGCAGCCCCAGCCCTGCAGCAGGGGAAATTGCCATAGTTGGTTTCCCATTATCACCGTACCGATTGCATTTACCTGACCATTGGAGGCAACGACAGGCGCTGCCACCATTCCAGTGGAACCGATTACTCTTTGGGGACTCCTGCGGGTTAAGTAGTTAAGAATGTTGGTTTGGCTATTTGGCTGTGACCCTATTGTGCTCGTCACATTCCCCACCACTTGCCTGCCTGCTTGTTGTTGTTGACTTTTGAGGTTCGTCAGTTGTTGTTGATGTTGCTGCTTTTATTATTATTATGATGATATTATGGGCCTAGTCTATCACGGTTCGGGTTCGATGTGAGTTGCAAATTCATCATATCCGGACGGGTTTCTGTATGAAGTTCTACATTCCTCCATTCAACTTGTACTTGGTGTGTGGGTTCGAACTCCGCCAGCATGACGATATGCATGGCCAGCCACTTTAAGAATTTGTTGAGTTCACCTAGTACAAATTCATAATACCTAATACATTTTCTTGGACATTACTTTACGCTTTCATTTGTGTATGTTGAGTTTACAAGATAAGAATTTATAATATCTAAGACATTTTAGGTATACGTTACTTTACGTTACTTTTTGTTCATGGGGTTTGCGTTTATTCGCGGCTGATTGCGTAAAGTCGTGCCAAGATCCCTTCGTGGTTGACGCGAACTTTACATACGTGGCGTTACCCCGTAACATTCATGTATGCAAGGCGTCCGTAGGGCGTCAAGCTTCCGCATAGCTAATTTATAGCCAAGGCTGCACATATCCTTGCTTACATTGTCCACTAGATTTTGCTAGCACCAATCATTGCTGTTATTAATCTATTCATGAAGACGTTTCCTGGCTAACTTTTATGTTACTATGCGTTTCCATGACCGTTGAGCCCCACGCGGAATCTTTTAATGCTTTCAGCAATTCAGTCAACCACCAGTACACAGGGGGCTTGTCGTGCTGAGGGTGGAGAAGCACTGCAAGCAGGCTTAATGATGCTCATAGTTGAGTCCACCATGTCTTGAGTTGCCAGTTAGTTACACACTAAAGAAGGTGGTTCCTGAGTACCAAAGCCACATGGAACCATCCCCCTTCCCAAAGTCTTCCCCTGAAAACCACTGTTCTGAACCCAGATGGTGGCAGTACCAGTTTTGTCAGAATATCATGATGCAGAACTTTTATCATAGTGTTGCTCACTCAGCAGCAAAAAGTCGGCTTTCATGTCCCGCGCAAATTGCTCAAGCAGGTTTTGGGCGGTTGAACTGTTGTGTAGATCATCGAAGCTTTGATTTTGCCTTGGCTAGGGCTTCCTGGAAAACCCGACGTTTTCCTGATCCTAACACTTGCCAAAGATCCAGTCTTGGATCAGCATTCTTGCAAAGGATATAGTGTGGCTCCCATTTCACCGCATTATTACAACATAGAGAACTTCTATCGAGTCCTTTGCATACTTGAGCGGTGTGACCATAGCTGAGACATTTGAAACATTGAAGCGGGCTTGCTCTTCGCCGTATCCTGCAGACAACCCATCCTATTGATACTTCACCCTTATTGATAAATTTTTCGGGGTCCGTTTCGGTCAAGTCAATGATGGCCATGCATTGCCCCCTGTGGTTTTCTGGTATCAGCCTAGCTTTGATTTTACACACGCTAGGGAGCTTTTGACTTTTTGACTTGTCTTGACTTTTTGAAGGAGTTTCTTTGCGGCTTTCTTCGCTCCTGTTGTCAGCACTGTATAAAACCTCCGATCTAGCATTTCATGCCTATCAAGAAGTTGAATTGGAGCCGTTCACGCACCTCGGCGCTACCGTGCAAAGTAACTAGATCCAAACCATCATAACCGCCAGCCCAAAGCATAAATTCAAGTTGATTGTCCAAAATGTAGCCCAAATTCAGTCAGAGTCGTTATCTATCATCTCAGGAGGAACCTCAACACAACCTCCATATCCTCAGGTCAATGGTGGCGGCACTCCCCAAAGAATGCTGGCCTCCAAAAGTATTCCTGTCGAACATTTTAAGAAAATCGTTAATGCATATAAACTGATTCAACCCTTCCTACTACTCTTCAATCCATCCTTCCTACATCCTATAGTTCTCTCAAATTCTCCACATCTCATCCGCTTCACATCCACGCGTTCCGGTTATATACTTCTACTATATAAGCAAAGTGATGTGTAATCGAGTGTGATAATTAATACTTTGATTTTATCCTTTCATGTGTTCCATCTACTCTTCAGGCTATTTGAAACCGTGCCCACGGGATCCGGAGGCCGTTGGGTTCTAGGCACTGTCGTTCTTGTCTACTTAATTGCGTGTAACGAGACAAATGGTCCGACAGCTGTTTTTGCTACTCTAATTGCTGCCACATATGGATTGCTTGCTGGTAAGTAACGGATTTAAGTGACTCAACTTAATTAGAAACTAAGATTAATATATTGTAGATATACGAGTACATTGGAAGTAACTGTGAGTGAACTCAAAGCTATTGTAAGAATATTATGCTCACATAAATACTTTTGTGTGATTATGGAGGTCAATTATAAAAACAACAACAAAAAGTGAACACATTTTCTAGTTCGCCTTAAAAGTTTATTTGCTCCTATTTATTCATACATAAAAACCAACAAAGCCATGAATAGTGTGTGAAAAAAATGAGAACTTTCAAGTGCAACCCAGGAAGTGCCTGAACCCCATCAGTGCTTACAGAAATATGAACGGTACTCGTGTAGGTATTTTTGCAAGTTAAGTTACTTGCAGGTATACATTGCAGATTGCAATCCTGCTTACTGCTGGGTCAACAAATCCAATGTTGTATCGAGTCAATATTTAGCTGAAGCACTTCTACGGAACTGAAACTCAATCAACTTTTATTAGCAGCAATTGTTAAGCATTCTACACGTGTACTTATAGGGAGTGATTTTTTCATCTAGATTATTTTCTCCTTGCACTCACATCAAAATGGATTTTTTTTTTCGAGTGCCATTAGAAATCAGGTATTTTTTGGTGGAATGATCACGTGTGCTTCGCCCATAGAATCGAAATTATTGATCCGTTGGCCTAGAAAAAAAATTGTCGACTAGGATGGCAGAAGTTGCTTAGAAATGTGAAATTAATTGTAGCCGTATTTATTTACAATCCTTGCCAGAGGGGATACAAGATTCATTTTTCCTCTGAAAAACGACCAATATTGTTTTTCTGCAATTTTCCATCTTAGAAAAGACAATACCAAAAGCGTTTCATCCATTTAGAGGAAAAAACCTACGCATGATGTATTGCAGAGGAGCCAAAAACAAAACATGTATCCAAGTTTAAGTTATCGTATTTATTTTGCCGCTCTGATTCCAAGCTTTATGGTAGATAAGCACGAAATAATATCAAGCACGTGCTGAGCTGAACTCTATGGAAAGTCATGCTATATATACTTGACATCAAAATAATACAATGGATACGGTATATTGCCTTGAGCATGTGGAAATACGCCTGTAGGCAAATAGATGTAAGAATATATCCCTCTCGGAAAGTACGAGTTAAGCCACAAATGTCGTTACCATAATTAAACAGGCATACCAAATTTCATTTTCTTTACACAAACGCCTGTGCGAATTGAATATATAACTCCTTTGGGATAAGTTAATTTTGTTGAGGTTTATTTGTACATAGATTAAAGGACATTTGAGTAACTTGAGTGGTAAATTATTCGCATGGTTAGCAGCTAAATGTAAATTAATTAACGTTTGGAGAATAAGCGCAACGAGACCGCTTTTAAATTATCATTGGTCTTGTTTGGTCTTATTTAGAGAGATATTTCTCAGATGGTCATTATTTTTTGTTGTAAAATAAAAGCAATTAATTCAAGCAATTTTCATCGAATATGACAATTTTACTTCCATTTATAAAGATAAAAGCTAAGTATTGGGGGAGCCTGGAAACAATTGACAATAATCACAATAAGAAAACAGCATCACGAAAATCCTGCAGATGTCAATTAGAATTAATCGCCAGTAATTAACAAAAGAATAAACTACGCAAAGAAAACGATAAACTGAAGCTACGGATGCATTTTTTCGAAGAGCTAGTTAAGAAAGGGATCAAGATTCAAAAACCGCAGCAGCCAAAAACCAGTTAAACTGGAAACGAAGGTAGAAAAGAACGTGAAGCAATAATAATAGTCAAAATTATTTTGCAGCGCTGGAAGGGTCACAGAAGACATGGGAATTAAAGAAGCTAGCGAAGATTATAACGTCAATTTTACTTACTCTTTAAAAAATAATAGCTAGGATAAAAACCATTTCGCGGTCTTTCTAGTTCGTCAGATAAAGCCAGCAACAAGCTAGAAAAAATTCTGTCAATAAATGTATTCGGACAAGCGGAAGATATGTGGTTCGGCTATTGGTAGCCGAAAATATACTCAGCAATTTTGAAATGAAAAGGGTAAATGTAGAGAAATTAACATTAAAATGAAAGAACTGGTTGACTTCTAGTCAGCCAAAGATGCTATGAATTCTGGGGCACTTTACGTATATCCCAAAAAGCGAAAAAAATTAGAACTTTCTGTTGAAGATTCTGGACTGCGGAGAGAGTACGGTCGATCTCCTTCAAGTGCTTAAAGAAGCTGCATCAAATATCGACCATCCAACCAACCGACCATCTTTAACCACTTTAGTCGGTAAATTTCTAATAAAAGCAATCAATAGATAAAGTACTTGAATTTCAGAGTGGTGAGATGGGAGTACCTCCCGAAAAGAGAAGTCAACCAGTCTTATCGGTGTCGATGGTTTGAACATTTTTCTGCCAATTGTGCCATGCAAGTCATGTATACGCTTACTCCGAATTCCTATAAAAATAATTCTCACATAAATCAATTACTGCAAACGTTGCATTTACCCAAATGCAACGAATCTGCAACGGAAATGACATGTGCCGAACCTAGACAATAGGTAAGCAATTTACGCGGCGGCACATGTCCCATCGTAATCAAAATTACTTTCGCATAATTAATTCACGTGTCGCGAACTCATCATTTTTCGCATTATAAATAGAAGCGTATCCATGAACACCTTCAGTTTTTGCTAATTAGATGTAGAACGTTACGCTGTCCGAGTGAATACTCAAAAGAAATTGTAATCAATAAAGTTTAAAGTTAAATGTAAAGTTCGTGTTTGGATTTCTTGATGTGCGTGGAGCACTTCCTTATTTTTTTATAGTTCGGTCAAACTAGACACAAAACTGGCGCAGTCGGTAAACGCCACAGTTCGAAAATCCGCGAAGGAACTAACGAAAAAGTGTGGTGACTATTTAAAAATAAAATCGGTTAAGTGCCGCGAAGGTGCCGATAAACTAAAAACACATAAATATTAAACAAAATAATAATCGGGAAAGCCGCGAAGGTTAATACGGTTATTATTAACCTATATAATAAGATCAGAGCAGACACACGAAGCATAAAGGTCCGCTTAAAACTCGCAGTGAGGCTGCTGTAGAGATCTGATCGCCCATAAATTAATTTAAAAAGTGTGTAAAACAAACAAAGTTCCTAATAAGAAGTGAAAAGCAACATTTCAAACCGAACAAATTAAACCGGACAAATTGAACAAAGTTTCACAAAACTTGGAAACAGGTAACATAGCCTAAGATTTTTAAAAAACCCCATATAAAACGTGGATCCTGCTGGACGAAGAACAAGAAGAAGGAATATCTTCAACCAAGGCCGGAACGACGCATACAGAATGGAAGAACTGGTTCAACAATTACAACAACTTCAACTACAACTTGCTCAAAGGGAGGAGCAGGTCCAACAGTTGGCAACAGCTCTTCAACAAATTTCAAACAGACAATCATCAAATGATCATAACGATAAAATATTAAAGGAAATCAAATATATGAACAACTTTACCGGCGTCGGAGATATTACCATCAACGGCTTCCTGAGCAGTGTTGAATACTATTTGAGCAAAATTGACAATGAAGATTCAAAGAAAACAGCAGTAAGGACCATCTATTATGAGAAAATCCAAGGCGAGGCTAAGAACGCAATCATCAACATCCCAGAAACAGATAATTGGCAACTCATCAAGGATCAGCTAAAGCTACGTTTCAGACCAGACGTTCAACCGTGGGAAATCTACAAAAAAATCAACGAACTAAAGGTGCGCAATGTAAGCGAATTGGCTGAGGAAGTACAAAAAATTAAGTATAAGGCAGATGAACTAATAATCTATTATCAGGATAAAATGTTTATTGACCTTAGTAATGTTAATTCAATCTTAACAAATGTAGTGAAAGAAATGAGTCAGGGTGTTCTATTAGAAAAGATATACACTGAGACAAATATTGATAAAATAATAGAAATTATGAGATCAAGAAGATTTGAAGATGAATGTATCAGACCAGAATTTAGAAAGGTCAAAATTTTCAAACATAAATTCCACAAAAATAATTTCAAGGATTCTAATCCTAATTCCTCACAAAACAGACAGACTGACAAAAATTCTGACGGAGAGGATAATACAAAACAAAACAGACAATTTAATAAGTACAGACAAAAAGACAATGACAGTGGACAACAAAATAGTGGTCAAAATCAATTTTTCAGATCTCAGAACTCAAACAAATCGGGGCAAAATAAAGCCAATAGTTTTTCAGGTCGTTCAAAACAAACATGGAAGTCTAAACTCCAACCGGGTATTGAGCCCATGGAAGTTGAGAATGCGCAATTCCATAGATCAAATATTGAAAAGGTTAAAAACCAAAACCAATCAAATAATTTATCTGATGAAGAAACCTTCTCTGATTCACCCCCTGAAATTAACCTAAATGAATATTTTTTTCGCAACTAGCCTCGGAACAATTGCCTTTGATTCAAATTACTATAAATAATGTTAAATATGTAGCTTTAATTGATACTGGGGCATCATTCAGTGTAATTGATGACCGAATTAATACATTTAATAAGGTGAAAATCAAGCCAATCATATTTTCAACTATTACAGGAAAAGATAAGATCGAGTATGAAGTTCATACTCCATCGCCAGAAGAAATTGATCCTCCACCCTCACGAGCCTTTGTTCGGTGGAAGGTTAATAGGTTACAAAACCGAAAATATCAGTTCATAATCGGAACTGATTTACTAAATAATCTCGATACATTAATAGATTTCGAGAGAAAATTAATTATTCTAAATGGACATGCCATTAAATTTATTAATAGCCCTTATCCTTTTGATGAAGTAAATTCTTTAGAAGAAGTGCATGGTGATTATTTAAAAAGATTACAGTTAGATCACCTGAACAAAGAAGAATATGCCGAAATAATAAACCTGATAAAACGGTATGAGGGAATATTTTTTAAGGAGGGTGACAAACTCACGAGTACCCCCACAATAAAACATGAGATAAAGACTACAACCGAAAATCAAGTCAACTCAAAACTGTACAGGTATCCTCCTAAGCACGAAGCGGAGGTCCGAAAAAAAATTGCGGAACTTGAAAAGCAAGGAATTATTCGAAAGAGTAATTCAATGTATTCAAGTCCTCTTATTATAGTACCGAAAAAATCGGACAACTCGGGGGAAAAGAAATTTCGTTTAGTGGTAGATTACAGAAAACTAAACGAAATAACATTGGATGATAAATTCCCATTGCCAAATATTGACTCTATCCTCGATAAACTAGGTAGAGCCCAATATTTTTCAACAATCGATTTAGCAAAAGGTTATCATCAAATTCTAGTCAAAGAGGAAGACAGGCATAAAACAGCCTTCGTAACACCTCACGGACTTTATGAATTTGTAAGAATGCCGTTTGGTCTAAAAAATGCACCAGCGACATTCCAGCGCCTAATGAATGACGTGTTAAGAGACTTCGTAAATAAATCATGTGTCGTTTATTTAGACGATATTCTGATTTTTAGCACCTCTTTAAAGGAACACATTAAATCGTTAACAGACATTTTTCAAACTTTGAAAGCACATCAACTTAAAATCCAGATAGATAAGTGCAATTTTATGAAGAAGGAGACCACATTCTTAGGTCATATTATCTCAAAAGATGGACTGAAACCAAATCCCGAAAAGGTTGAAATAATACAAAAATTAGAATTGCCAAAAACGCACAAACAGATAAAGAGCTTTCTAGGATTAACGGGTTACTACAGAAAGTTTATTAAGGACTACGCAAAAGTAGCTCAACCTATAACAAAGTATCTGAAAAAGGACCAAAAAGTTAATTGTAAAGATCCAAATTATATTAGCGCTTTTGAGAAACTAAAAGCCCTTATAATATCACATCCTGTTTTAAGATTTCCTGATTTTCAGAAACCCTTCCAATTAACAACGGACGCGTCTCAGTACGCAATTGGTGCCGTTTTGTCACAAAACGGGCATCCAGTGTGCTTTGCCTCGAGGACATTAAACTGTCATGAGCGGAATTACGCCACTACTGATAAGGAATTTCTTGCCATTATGTGGTCGGTCAATTATTTCAGACCGTATCTCTATGGTAACAAGTTTACTATTTATACGGACCATCAACCTATCAAATACCTTCATGCTAAATATAAAGGGAAGGACCTTTCGCCCAGGCATCAAAGATGGCTCTTAAAACTAGGAGAATATCATTTTGATATTGAGTACGTAAAGGGAAAAGAAAATAAGGTAGCGGATTTTCTCAGCCGTACTAATCAACCTAAGGAGTGTGATGAAAAGTCGACAAGCTCATTTAAACATACAAACTCTTTTTCAGATTTAGGAATAATATTTAACTTGGAAAGTCACGATAGTACAATAGCTACAAAACATTCTGCGGAAGAAGATCTGCAAGATCATATACCTATTAAGGAGGAAATCGTAAATAAATATAGGACACAGTTAATATTGACAAATAATAAGATCCAAGAGTTAGAAGTTATTCATAAAAAGCGAATAATTTATATAGCGGAATACGATTTCGACAATTTACGCGAAATCCTTAGAAAGTACATAAAGAAGGGGATAACCGGCATTTATACGGAACTTGAAGACAGCAAATATAACATCTTGCAACAAACAATAAGGGAAATGTACTCAAATGACAGCCAAGTCAAGTTTATTCGATGCTCTTTTAGAGCTCAGGATATAAAAACGGAAACCGAAGCAGTAAAGCAAATATCTCTGTATCACATAAAGGAAAGTATGCACTCCGGCATACAAGAAACTTTCAATTCTATAAAAAACAAGATCTATTATCCAAAATTACAGGAACTAATACAAATTGTACTCAACCAATGCGATGTCTGTCAAATGGCGAAATATGACAGAAAACCGATCAAACCTAAATTTAATTACACAGAAACACCCGACAGTAAAAACGAAATTATCAATATAGATATTTATACCTTCATGAAATATGATTTCTTAACAATAATAGATCGATTTTCGAAATTTGGCTCTGCTTACTTCCTACCTGACAAAAATCATATAACAATCATTGAAACTTTAGAAGAACATTTTGCAAAAATAGGAAAACCCAAGAAAATTACTGCAGGAAATGAATTAAATACTATTAACGTAAAGGAATTCTTAAAAGAAGAGGAAGTAGAACTACACATAACAAAAGCGCATAGCCATACAGGTAATGCTGACGTAGAACGTTTTCACAACACATTACTTTCGATATGCAGAACTTTAATATTAAATAAAACAAATTTTTCACCAAAACAAATAGTACAACAGGCTGTTAGAAACTACAACAATCGCTATCATTCAACTATCAAGTGTACCCCTATCGATGCTCAGGAACAACGAATAGACGCTTTAAAAATTAAAAATAACATCAACGAAGCAAAACAAAAATATTTGGAAAAAATAAATAAAAAACGTGAAAACTACGAGGAAACTAGGACGACTGGATTCATAAAGGACTATAAAGCTATAAGACACAAAGAAAAACCAAGATATAGAAGGGCAAAATTACATAATGTCCATCCCACAAATATCAAAAGAGAATTAAAACATACAAATCTAAACGATTATTCAGAAGACGATATCGTGAAAACAGAGGATAAAAGAATTCTAGAAGCAGAAATAAAAGCTAAAGAAGGTCCTAACTCCGAGGTTTTGGTAAAGAAATTTAATTTATCAATAAAGAGGAGCGATGCAGCCACCTTACTAGGAAAAGAATGGTTAAACGACCAAATAATTAACTTTTACCTAAATTTGCTAGTAGAAAGAAGCTCACTAGACAATGCAAATAATCTTCCGAAAGTGTATGCAATGAATACATTTTTCACGCTGTGCCTAAACAAAACAGGATATAGTGCAGTTCGAAGATGGACACGGAAAGTGGATATATTCTCCTATGATTTAATAATAATTCCAGTTCACATAAACCAAACACATTGGTGCTTAGCCATAATAAGCCCAAAGGAAAAATACATTAAATATTATGATCCAATGAGGACTCCAAATACCGAAGTTCTAGATTTACTAGAAAATTATGTCAAGGAAGAATCGATGGACAAGAAAGATGAGGTTTTAGATTTTTCTTTTTGGAAAAAGGAGCAAATTCTAAACGGTCCACTTCAAACAAATGCATATGACTGTGGTGTATTTAGCTGCACATTTGCTGAACATATAACTCGCAATTGTGAACCAAATTTTTCCCAAGAGGACATGGTTTATTTAAGGAAGAAAATGCTCGCAGATATTTTGCAAAGCAAAATTCAATAGTTTCAATAATTTAACCTTAACTTAAGTCGTTTAAATCATTTACCCTTAACAAATCAATTACTTTTTATTATGACATATCCAAGATTAAATACTTATTTTAGGTCATAATCATCATATGGTTGCTTCTAATCTCTATGGTAAAACCAACAACTGGGACATTAAATATACAACCAATATCGACTGAAAATGGCTTTACAATAATAAATATGGGAACAACGGAGGTTATTCAAGATGCTAGGACAATAATTCACGTACTCAATTTAACAGAATTTAGGCAGGCAATCGATTTAGCAGAGGAAAACATCAAACGGTTGAACCTTGGGAATGACTTGACTATTAGACAAGAACTAGAAACTATTCGTGCAAAGTTTAAAACTATTCAACCTAGTCCTAGAAAGAAAAGAGGTTTACTCAATATCGTTGGTACAGTAGAAAAATGGCTTTTTGGTACCATGAATGACGACGATAGAAAGGAAATCACTGAACACATGAAAACAGTAGAAATTAACGAAGACAAAACTATCGGTAACCTAAATAAGCAAATAGAAATCAATTCGCATATCAGTGACTCGATAAAAATTCTTAAAAACACCATTGAATCAGATAGAAATCAAATTACAAAAACTTACGAGGAAGTAACTGCTAACGAAAGAAAAATTATAGTAAAACAACTGCAGTTAGATCAAATGATAAGATTGCAGATGCTTAAAGAAAAACTAGACCAAATTATGGACAGCATAGCATTTACCCGACATGGTATTGTTCACCCAAGTTTATTGACAACTACTGAAATCTTGACAACAGGACTAGACTTTTACAGACTTAAAAACGCTAAAACAGGACTTTTGCAACTAGACAAGGACGAACTAACCCTTGCCATCAAAATTCCCAATAAATACAAAATAGTCGACCTTAAATTGATAACCCCAATCCCAAATAAAAACTTTTTAGAACTTAATATAGAAGATCAATTTGTTATTGAAATAAATCAAACAAAATATCAATATAGTGGAGAAATTCAATATGAAAAAGATCTCAAAATTGTAAACAATTGCATTGAAAAAAATAATTGCTTTACACAAATAAATAAACTTCAAGAAATTAAAAAATTGGATGATCAAACTATACTTTGTAAAAATATGAAAAATCAACAAATTATAAATTCTTGTGATGACAGATATATAAAACTAAACGGTAATTACTTAATAACATTCAATAATTGTACTATTCAAATCCTAAATGAAACCTTTAGTAGCAATGATATCAAATTTGTTGACAGATTTTATTATGAAGCAGACTATAATTTTAATTTTACCAAAAGAATTAATTTTGAAAATATTACCATACAACATATTGAAAATTTGGAACCTTTAGAAATTCTTAAATTCTACAAAACTATAAGTCCAATATTAGGAATAACAACAATTTCAATACTTATATGTATCATTTTTGCAATACTTACCATTTTTTATAAAATACATAAAACAAAAGAAATTATGAATGTAAACAAAAACATTAAAACAAATTGTAATGAAAAGGTTAGAATTCAGGAGAATTCTTATTGTAAGGGGGGAGAAGTCATGTATACGCTTACTCCGAATTCCTATAAAAATAATTCTCACATAAATCAATTACTGCAAACGTTGCATTTACCCAAATGCAACGAATCTGCAACGGAAATGACATGTGCCGAACCTAGACAATAGGTAAGCAATTTACGCGGCGGCACATGTCCCATCGTAATCAAAATTACTTTCGCATAATTAATTCACGTGTCGCGAACTCATCATTTTTCGCATTATAAATAGAAGCGTATCCATGAACACCTTCAGTTTTTGCTAATTAGATGTAGAACGTTACGCTGTCCGAGTGAATACTCAAAAGAAATTGTAATCAATAAAGTTTAAAGTTAAATGTAAAGTTCGTGTTTGGATTTCTTGATGTGCGTGGAGCACTTCCTTATTTTTTTATAGTTCGGTCAAACTAGACACAAAACTTGCACGGTGAATTTTAGATTGGCTCAGATGGAGCCTATAGAAAAATTGTACTGCATTAACTGCGGGGCATTTGGTTATCCAGAATCATATCGAGGATACCTGCAATATCCAGACACAAATGTTAAATTTATTCCAAAACAAACGCAAGTATACCGCAGTGTGATACCTTCTAGTTCCGTCAACCTCGGTGTATGATTTGCAATTGCCGCTAGAGGGCTACCAGACAATACTGTAAATAATGTAAGTAGCAACTAGGAGCTGCTTCTTAAAACCTACCAAAAACTTAATTACTGATACGAAAGAATCACCCAACAAGCTTCGAAAATTAACTTTGTTTCAGATCTTCCCATGGAAAGGCTTTCTTAGTGAGTTCATTGTTAAGCAAAAGTTTGGCATCATACTTCTGATTGAAACGCACCTCAATTCAAGGCACTGAATGAAGTTCGGGGATTTCAAACTCGTAAAAAACGACGGAGTAAACGGTGATGAAGGAGCTGGTATTGGCATATCAGTCAGTTTTTTTCAAAATCTTTGAATTTCTCGAAGTGTTCGTGATCAAAATTTCACTGCAAGTTGGGGGTAACATCTTCGTTACCTCGGCCTATGCAATGGGAAGAAAGGTTCTCTGTTTCAAGAAGGAGCCCGATTCTTTGTTTGAAATACTCGAACTGAATAGGCTGCACAATTATTATATTCTTGCCCGCAAACTTAATGCTTGGCATATATCCTGACTGTACTTAATCCTCTGCTACTCTGCTACTGAATCCTATCTACAAATCCTTTGTGGGGACGTAAGAGGGTGAAGGCGAGTCTTCTGCGCCTGATAAAGGAATCGAAGTTACGACCATGCCACCCGAATGGCGGTTGAGTGATGGGCTGACTCCCCGTCCCTGGAAAACCCTACACTGTTTCGGAACCTGCAGAAGAGCCTCGGAATGAATTGAGCTCACGTTAACGACCTCTCAACCGAAAAAAGGACTACGGCATTGAATCCTGGAATGTCAGATCACTGAACAACCCTGACGCTGTTAAGGACCTTTTACAACAGGCCAGTCAATTTTGGGTGAGTTTAACGTTAAGGCTGGCTCACCGGGGTAGATACGCCTGTAGCATAAAGCCTCCGCGATGAAGCAAATGACAACGGCCATCATCTCATTAACTTTGCATGTAGTAGAAATCTAGTCATACATACAATTTGCTTCCCTCATCGATGCATACATAAAGGCCTGGCTATCTACGGATGGCAATACACAAAACCATGTTATGATCCAATAACGACCCAACAACGTTGGGTCTTGAGCATACCTAACGTCCGTACAAAGCGAGTACCCAATTGTAACTCAGACCATTACTTGATTAAATTAACATATCAGTGTCGTATGTCTAAGGCGTATTCGGGGAATACCAGCCAGCTACAAAAATTTGATATCGAAAGGCTCCAAACAGCGTCTGTGGCCAAAATTTCACGGAGATTCTCGACAACCAGTTAGCTCTCATCTTATCAGACACATCGCTGTTAACAAGCAACGAGCTCTGGATCGAAGTGAACGTGGCTATTTAGACAGTGGGAGAACAGGTAATCAGAAATCAATCCCGGCGCAAGAAAAATGATTGGTTCGATGATGAGTGCCAGAACGCGTTAGACAAAAAGGATTAGGCGTACAAAGATGACGTTGGCAGGAAAACTAGGATGAAAAAAAACAATATTAAAATCTCAGAAGAGTAGCGAATAAGATAATTAAAACTACGAAAACTACTCCCCGTCCCTGGAAAACCCTACACTGTTTCGGAACCTGCAGAAGGGCCTCGGAATGAATTGAGCTCACGGTAACGACCTCTCAACCGAAAAAAGGACTACGGCATTGAATCCTGGAATGTCAGATCACTGAACAACCCTGACGCAAGGACCTTTTACAACAGGCCAGTCAATTTTGGGTGAGTTTAACGTTAAGGATGGCTCACCGAGGTAGATACGCCTGTAGCATAAAGCCTCCGCGATGAAGCAAATAACAACGGCCATCATCTCATTAACTTTGCATGTAGTAGAAATCTAGTTATACATACAATTTGCTTCCCTCATCGATGCATACATAAAGGCCTGGCTATCTACGGATGGCAATACACAAAACCATGTTATGATCCAATAACGACCCAACAACGTTGGGTCTTGAGCATACCTAACGTCCGTACATAGCGAGGACCCAATTGTAACTCAGACCATTACTTGATCAAATTAACATATCAATGTCGTATGTCTAAGGCGTATTCGGGGAATACCAGCCAGCTACAAAAATTTGATATCGAAAGGCTCCAAACAGCGTCTGTGGCCAAAATTTCACGGAGATTCTCGACAACCAGTTAGCTCTCATCTTATCAGACACATCGCTGTTAACAAGCAACGAGCTCTGGATCGAAGTGAACGTGGCTATTTAGATAGTGGCAGAACAGGCAATCAGACATCAAGCCCGGCGCAAGAAAAATGATTGGTTCGATGATGAGTGCCAGAACGCGTTAGACAAAAAGGATTAGGCGTACAAAGATGACGTAGGCAGGAAAACTGGGATGAAGAGAAAACAATATAAAAATCTCAGAAGAGTAGCGAATAAGAGAATTAAAACTACGAAAAAAGTACTATACAGGCCAATTGAGAAGTATCGATGTAAGTCTAGCAAACAACAAAACAAGGCAAGCATACGAAGTAGTGAAAAGCCTGGATCGAGGTTACAAGCCCAAAACCACGCTGTTTTGTGATGACTAGGCAATATCATCGCTGATGAAACCAAGATTTGGAAAGATGGGCATCATATTTCAAGAGCCTACTTATTCCTCCGCACAGCTCCACAACATCGGAGCCTATAGATGTCTGCGGAGACCTTCATCTGGCCCCACCGAGTCTGGATGAAGTTTGCTCTACCATCAAAGGCTAAAAGAATAATTAAGTGCCGGGAATCGATGAGATTCCACTGGAGGTCATCAAAAATGGTGGTAGCAGTGTTCAAAAAGCCATACACAGAGTCATCCAAGACATTTGGCAATAAGAACATATGCTGAAAGAATGGAGCTTATCAATTTTAACATATTCCCTATCCACAAAAAAAGATGACAACCGACAGTGCGAAACTGTAGAGACATATCACTGCTTTGTACCGCGTACAAAACATTTTCAAAGATCTAAAAAAATAAATTCGGATCATACGTCGACAGTATTATTGGGGACAATAGAACAATTGTTCACTGTCAAGCAGATACTTGAGAAATGCTGGGAGTTCAACATAGACGTATAACAGATTTTCATTGACTTTAAGCAAGCATCGACAGTATTGATCGTAACGTACTGTACCAAATAATGATTTGCTTTGGTATCTCAGCCAAACCAGTCCGTCTCACCAAAATGATAATGACGTCGACAACCTCAATCAATAACCAATTCACCGATGCCTTTGACACAAATATCCCACTAAAGCAGTTAGATGGGCTCTAGAATATGTCATCAGAAAGCTACCTGCCGATACAAGAGGTACGTTACTATACAAGTCAAGCCAAGTTGTAGCCTATGCAGATGATTTCAATATTTTGTCACGGTTATTAACAACCGCTAAAGAACTTTTCCAGAAACTCTACAGCAGAGCAAAACTAGTAGGGCTACAAATCAATGCAAATAAAACAAAGCTCATGACGCAGTCGAGAAAAAATAATCAAATACCCAAAAAAATCACAATGTGAGTGACTTTGTGTATTGAGGTGCCAAAATAACGAGAAGCGATTATGAAAGGGACGAAATACACCGAAGAATACGGCTCTCAAATAAAATATTTTATTCAAATTAGCTAGCTGTATACACCGGAAAATAAAGCATCAAATATACAAATCTGTGATAAGGCCTGTGTTATGCTATGGGTGTGAAACATGGACCCTACCCCAAGCATCCACAAACATATTGAACATCTTCGAGCATAGCTAGACGGGGACCAATGGCGAACCCGATACAACCATGAGGTGTATGAAATTTTTGACGAGCTGGAAGTCTCAGCGATGGTATGACTCAGGAAGCTGCAATGGGTTTGCCACATGAATCGTATGGACGAACAACGGTTATCCAATAAGATATCCGTCGGAAGAACTGACGGCCGGAGACTAGTGAAAAAACTGAGGAAATGCTAGTCTGACCCGGTCGACGACGACAGTTCATCGGTACTCGTATTTCGGAACTGGAGGACGTGTTCAATGAACTGTGATATTTGGAGGTGCTTGTTGTAGAAAGTGAACGCCCGAAAGCGGCTGTAGTGCTACCAAAAATAAGACAAAATAAGCGTTAAACACTAACATTGAGACATATATATGAATTGATGCTGAGTTGTCTGTTTAGTTTCCGTGCCAGGTTTTCGTACATGCGGTCACGAAAGAAGCCTTGGATATCTGTTGAGAACTAATTAATAAAGAATTTTTTTGGAGCCTGTCTCATTGATATGGAGAAAACTTTCTATGTGGTTTGGTTAGACGGACTGATTTTCAAGCTCCTTCATGACAAGTTCCCCAGGCAGCTTGTCACCGTAATATGTAGGATGTTGTATGGAAAATCGATTTTTGTAAGGGAAAGAAATCTGACGAAGATGCGCGACTTCGAGATGTTGAATGGTTTACAGCAGGAACCATTTGCTGCGCCTCTACTCTTCTCCATACTTATTCACAACCTATGGAATAGCTTTGAATTTAACGTGTCGCCAACGCGACCATTAGTTGCCTTTGCTGATGACCTGGTTATTTATAGGGTGAACCAAAAGGAGTCAGTGGTTCAAAGAAACCTTCATAAAATGTTCAAGGATGTGCAGGCCTACGCTGACGATTGAGAGTGCATACGCGGAAGTGCGAAATAATTTTGTTTCGGACAACGCTACGGTTGGCCAGTCAAAACTTGAAACGTAATTGGAAAAATGTCCAAATAATGGCTGGCGAGGGTAGTTCAGAATGGATTCCACACAAATTCTATGTTCGATACCTTGGTGTTTATCTCGATCAGTATTTGAACTATAATGGACATGTCAAAGCCGTGCACATTAAAGCACTTAAAGTGTTCTTGTCTTTTCGACGACTCTTTCATTTCAGATTCATTGATCGAAAGGTCAACGTTATCTGTTATAAGGCTCCGGTTAGACTAATTTTGACATGTTTATGTTCAATTTGGTGTTATCAGAGTACTAGTAGAATGGAAATGCTCCATATAGAGAGCCTGAAGCCGATTGGAAACACTGTACGAGTATATCGAATCGAAAAATGTATTAAACTGCCAAAGTGATAAGAGTCGGTACATTCATTTTGAAGCTTGATCGAAATAAAATAGTGAAGCCTGTAACTGTTGGCAAAAATCCCTGGATTTAACAGCTATTCTACCCTAGCCATGGTTACATTTGGACTTGTCTCACCACTGGCTTCATTCCTCCAGAAGCATTCGTGTATTTGGACATGAATCGGTATATTTTTGATCCAAATGGTGCTCTTATATTGTATCATTTATAAAGGCGAGCCACCAAAAAGATGATGGAATATCCTCCGGAGTTGAGCTCATGGATCAGTAGTTTCACTGGAGATACTCATTTGTGTGGTATGTTGAGGCTGGTCGAGTTGAAATGGAGCAGTCTATGTTTTGGTGCCTAAATGGCAATTACTGAATTATTCGTGGTCATTTTTCTTAATTTAGGGTTTTGAACTAAAATACAAAACCCAGTGGAAATCACGACGTATGTCCGTCTGTCCATCTGTTTGTCACAGCAGTTTTTTCCGAAACTTTTGAAGCTACGGTCATGAAACTTTGTGGGCAGGTCAAAAATGATGTTCTCTTGAAAATTTTCGGATAAAAAAAATTTTCAGTTCATTTTGGTGGTCTGCCAATATGCGGGGTCGACCCCAAACATTTTCTTCCTCCAAGTTGGAGGTCATAGGGAAGGTCTTTATGGGATGTTTTCATAACTGGTCTTATCGATGGGGGGCAGGGGAAGAGGAAATGTATGAAATTTTCGCCGGTTAGAATGAAGTAAACCTGTTTTTTTAAGCAAGAATACATTTGTTGCAGATATCATTAAAGGTTTTCTTGAATAAAATTATTCTATACCCCTCCATATCGTATGTTAAATATAAAACCCTTCTGACATGAGCGTAGTTCAGTCTACCCAAATTGTTTTTGTTTGTATCTTTCTGATCGTTATGCGGCTGTTAACATAAAAAACGAGCTAATAGCAGTTGCACGTAGTTACGACATTTTCGAAAAGATAAATATCATGATTACTGAAGATACTGCCAATGCTGTAGGTGCAGTAAAATCAACGGGGTGAAAGCATTTGCCATGTTTGGCACATACGCGAAACCTGGTCATTCAAGCTGCTCCTTCTAAATTGGAACCATTCAGAAAAATTTTAAAATAATTGTTCGGTTTTTTCACCGTACGTTCGGTTTTCACTCCTTACATAAGCAAATAGGAAGCAACAGCAAGCCACTAAGACTCATTAATGGTGTTACCAACCGTTGGAATTCAAGTTACATTATGTTTCGAGCAGTTTATAGGAGTCAGTAGAAAGCCCTCTTGGTGTTTTGCACTCTCTATACATGGTCGGAAATTTACCCTATTCCTGCAAAACTGGCACGAGAGCATCTTGGAATATTTAGTACAACAGTACCCAGGGAAACAATTTCTTCAAAAGCCGGTCTGGTTGTATCAGAAAAAAGAAATCGTTTAAAGACAACAAACGTTCAAAAAAAAGAATAACCATTTTTAAACGCAAATGCTAAGGTTTTGAGCACATGAGTTCCTAGAATTATTTTTAGCCTTAAGCTGTATCAAATCAATTTTTTTTTGCTTTGGCACCATAGCCACTTTTGGGCCTTTGCGGAGAGATAGTTAGAGTACCTCATTATCTTGATCCAATTTGTCGGCCCTCGAGAGGTGATATGGTCAGTACTAGGCTTTGCCCGTGGGTTCATCTACCCAGCTACGATACGTTCTGATTATAAACCATAACGAATCATAACTGAATGAGCTTCCGCCTGAAGAATTCTCGAAACAAATCTTGTTGTCATCAATGGGATTGAACCAGGTGCCTTTGACTTACTTTTCTTTGGTTTACTGAATTTTTTTGAATAACCAATAAATATATATTTAGTACAAGTGTTTCTTCAGACGGACTAGAAGCCTGTTCAAATCAGAACGTATCGCAGCTGGGTGGACGGGCATACGGCCAAAGCGTGATAATGATCATATCACCTTGTGGAGTGCCGAGACATTCGATCATGACAATGAGATACTCTAACTATCTCTAAGCGAAGTAGTACTACGAAATATATATATATACGAGGTGTGTTCAAAAAGTATCGCGAATTTTGAATTTTCGCGGGTTTTTGTGGCGTTATGTTGGTACTCATGTCTGTCACTTATGCCGACAAGCTCGGCCATTTTGAATGTTCACTTAATTGGTGATAGCTGCTTTACTTGCACGTGTTTTCAATCGTCTTCGATTTTTACTTATTCAAAAAAATGGATCAAAGAACGTGTATCAAATTTTGTGTGAAAAACGAAATTAAGTGCGCGGATGCATTCCGAATGTTGACTGTGGCATACGGAGAAGCTACGTTGGACCGAAGCAACGTTTATCGGTGGTACAAAATGTTTTTAGAAGGCCGAGAAGATGTGAACGACGAAGAGCGTGCCGGACGCCCGAGCACTTCAACAACAGACGAAAAAATTAATGAAGTGGAGAAAATGGTATTGGCCAATCGTCGAATCACCGTTAGAGAAGTTGCTGAGGACCTAAACATATCGATTGGTATGTACGGTGACTCTTCTCCTTCAATGGCGACCGTCAAGAATTAATTCAATGAGTTTGTTCGTGGCCGCACGTCGGTTTTTGATGAGCCACGCCCAGGTGCCCCGAAAACGGCTGCAACGGAGAAAAACGTTAAAAAATCCACGACCTCGTGTTGGCAGACCGTCGATTGAAGGTTTGCGAGATAGCTTAGACTGTAGGCATTGTAGAAGGAATGGTGCATCATATTCTACACGAAAAACTGGGCATGAGAAACGGTCGGCGCGATGGGTGCCGCGTTTGCTCACACCGGAATAAAAACACAACCGTGAAACCACATCGGTGACGTGCTTGGCACTGTTTCAGCGCAATCCTGCGGAGTTTTTGCGTCATTTTGTGACCGTTGACGAAACATGGATTCACTGGTACACACCAGAGACCAAGGGACAGTCGAAACAGTGGACTTCACCCGACAAATGTGCTCCGAAGAAGGTGAAGACTTTTCGATCGGCCGGAAAGGTGATGGCCACCGTTTTCTGGGATTCGCAAGGTGTGATCCACATCGATTGCCTCGAGAAGGGTAAAACAATCACGGGGCGCTACTTTGCAGACTTATTGGGCCAATTTGATGTCGAATTGAAGAAAAAGCGGCCCCGCTTGGCGAAGAAAAAAGTGCTGTTCCATCACGACAACGCACCAGCTCACACCTCCGCCGTCGCCATGGCCAAATTGGTCAAATTGCGCTACGAATTGCTACCTCATCCACCGCACTCTCCAGGTTTGGCCCCCTGTGACTACTTTTTGTTTCCAAACCTGAAAAAATTACTCGCCGGGAAGAGATTTGGGTTGAATGAGGAGGTCATCGCCGCCACGTAGACCTATTTTGCAGCCCTCGAGAAAATGTATATTTTGGACGGGTTGAAAAAGTTAGAGCATCGCTGGGCCAAGTGTATCAAGCTTGAAGGAGATTATATGGAAAAATAAATTGCCAACTTTCCAAAATTTTCGTTTTTCTTCAAATTATATCTATTGAATTAAAAGTTATTTGGTGGGTACCGAAAAGAGACAAATAGCTCCCTTTGATGGACAAGATATCAACGGACGGCAGCGTGGTTGCCGGATGTGATTTGACAGACAACGATGAACCATTCGCTCCGCTCGTTGTCCAGCTCGACAAGGTAACGTTGAAATTAGATCAAGTGTTTATAACACTATTGCAAATGCAAGAAATACTAGAAAAAATTGATGCCACACCGGTCAACCAACGATGTAAAAATGTATTGCTAGCTGCAAAAAATTCAAAATTGTCTGAATTGTTATTGAATAAAGGCAAATTTCAAAAAGATAACCCTGAGATGAAAAAACGAAAGGTAAGGACATCCCCATCTGAAAAGTCTTCTGCCTTTTCTGAAGATTCAAAAAGTGGATGGAAATTGATTGCATGATTAGCAGTAAGGATAAAGAGAATGAGACTTTCCTTCCCGTTCCATCACTAAAACTAGTTAAGAGATTTACAGATATGGCTATTAAACCAAAAGCAACACTGCCGAACACTACAAATACACAACCAATCATTCTTAGAGAGCCTTCAAAATGGTCCCAAACATTTGGCATTATGAAAATACAACACATCACATACTTTTCCACGAAAAGGATCTACCTTGGCTATAAATTATACAACTGCAAACTACAGACGAACGACATACAATACCACACATACATACTTCCGGAAGAAAGATAGTTGAATGTTGTCATTAAGGCCTATATGGAAGAAATTAAGGAAGACTTACGATCCCACAGCATCAACCCGATTGAAGTTTATTGCATCAAAATAAGAGAAAGTCTTTCTAGGGTAGGCAAGGTTCTCTCCTTAAATCTGAGAGAAGCATCTACAATATTAAATCTGTTCGCCACCTTATGAGATACAGTGTTCTCGCACGGGACAGAGTATGTACCAAAATTGCCAACAGTTTGGCCACTCCTCCAGAAACTGCCATGCGCTCGACTATCCAAAGAAAATTGAGGAGTAACAAAAATGTACCGATTGCGATGGAGAACATCCGGCAAGCTACCGGGATTGTCCCAGAAATCCAAAGAACGTGAAAATATCGGTCGCGCAGATCGTTGTGGTGCAACCTACACAACCAGCACAAAAATAAACAACTCTGAAACAGGCACCTCCACGCACATAAAATCAACCTTTTAATATGGGAGCACTTATTGCATTTGAAGGCCCTACCTTCATTGCAGGAGATCTAAGTACCGAGCTAAAAACATTCATCACAGCCAACCACTTCAGCCTGCATATCTCCAATGAACAAACACATTATGTATCAAGAAATGGCTTTGCACTGGACGTTAGAATATCACGAGATTGCGATACCACCTATTCATGGTCCAAATGGGATGCGATTCTACGATGCGGGTAAGGCTGAAGCATTTTCAGATTCTGTAGTAATTCGAATAAGAGGAGGACTTTGAAACTGAAGACAGAGTTGAATCTTCTGTCAACAGACTCCTGAGAGATAACATTCAGCATGAAGACAAGATCGAATCAACGGACTTACACAAAATCAAGAACATTATACAGACGCTAAAAAAACAGAACGTACCTGGACACGACACCATTACAAATACAACGATCTCTTGGCTACCGGACAATATTTTACAAAACGTACAGACATTACGAATGCAATATTCTGTTTGCGAAAGTATCCCAAAATATGGAAATCAGAATCAATATTGTTTCTGCGAAGCCTTAAAAGGATTCACAATTTCCACAAAACTGGATATCCATCAGTCTCCTCTCAGTGCCGTCGAAAATTGCGGAACGGCAATTCTGCTGCAACTCAATGAGGCTGTATCTGACAAAGATATTACATAGGAAGAACAGTATGTCTTCAAAGCAAAGCACTCTACTGAACTTCAGTTTGTGAGAGTGCTCTAGCACATTATGACAGGCTTCAATCCCAGGATTTCAACAGCTCTAGTCATGTTTGACATAGCATAAGATTTAGATAAAATTGGACATGCATCTTCATAAAGCATCAATTCAAAATACTCTTCTTGGAAGGCACAACATTCCGTGTCAGAATTGACAAACCACTTTCAAGCCTAGACCAATCGATGCTGGAGTTCCTCAGGGCTTACCCATCTTACTCAGCCTCCAAAAGCAAACCCTCACTATTCACTCATGATACCTGTATATTTAATACAGCACGAAAAGCAAGAGTCATCATTTGAAGGTTGCAACGATCTGTTAGAACTAGTATAAACCAAACAATGTAAATTGTCATAGTTATCTAAATAGCTCACTAGTTGGAGCTACTGTCAATGCCTTGATTATGTCATTCTGTTCGGTCGAATAATACTCACTCTTGTGTCAGTATACCAATTTAATCTATTGTTATTTTCGCCCAATCCCATCAGGTTATGGGCCCAGGATACGCGATAAATAAACGGGCGTAAAATTTCATTTTCTAAAAATTGTAACATTCAAGGAGACGCGATTTCGCGTGGGGACGAGGTGCCAGTGCCGGCGCCATCATCTTGAACATCAACAAGTTCCGGAGTTACAGTCAATTTCGAAAAGCTTAGTGGAATATCAAACTATGGAAACTGGAAGTTTATGATGCGGATGTATTTCGTCCATGAAGATTTATGTGATTGCATCGAAGAATCTGCACCGGGTGTTCCCAAGGTCAATGACAACCGCAAACAACTACGGGCACTCGCAAAGATATGTTTGATGGTTCAACCCTTGTGTTTTTACCACGTTAGAAATTCTGCGACTGGTCACGAGGAATGGAACAACCTAAAGACAGCCTATGAAGACAGGGGGCTGTGTTGTCGTCTTGGACTCTTACGCACGTTATTTGGATTAAAATTGGAACAATTTAGTGACATGGAAGCGTATATCTTGAGAATCACGAACTTGGATCAACAATTATGAGACATAAACGCCCCTTTAGAAGATGATTTTCTGTCAGTGTTAATGCTAAGCTGTTTACCCCCAGACTATGATCCGCTTATCGTGGCTTTAGAAAATTCGAACATTAAATCGTGCAGTGAAACAGTGAAAAGTAAATTATTAAAAGAAAATTTACGTAGAGACTTCGACAAGAGTGAAGGTGCGATGTTTACAAACAAGTCTTCCACAAAAAGTGTCAACAAACATCCAAAGTGCTTCATTTGCAAAAAACCAAATCGCTTTGCTAAAAACTGTCCAACTAAAACGAACAATAAAAATATTAATAAAGTGAAAAGTGTGAGAAAGCGTGGAACGGAACATTATTGACAGCACTAGCTGTGAACATTGACTCGAATGCCTGGTATGTCGACTCCGGCGCTACTTGTCACATGACAAACAACAAAAATCTATTGAAAAATTATGTTGTGGATACTCCACGGTTAGTTACAGTTGCTAATAATCAGGAAATGCAAAGTGAAAGTCATGATGAATTGGAATTATTGTTGAAAGGACAATCACAAGTTACAAAATTAAATAAGGTTATTTTTGTGCCAGGACTGTCAACAAACCTTATTTCCGTAGGCAAAATGGCTTCTTTCTACGGTACCTGAAGTTCATTTTGACATTGAAAGGTGTGATGTTTAAAAAAATGCCAGTTGCAAGTGCTACAAAGGTGAATGGTGTCTATGAACTGGACATAGTGAGTCAACAATCAACAAATGGTCATGAGCTGGCTGCGACATGTCAAACAGTGGCTTTGGTGGAGCCACAGATCCAGTCCATGGATGGGAAACGCGCAGAAGCTGTGAATTTGTGTGAAGCGAATCAATCACAGGAGATTTGGCATCGGAGACTCGGACACCTGAACAAGCGAAGTATGGATTTACTGAAAAAAGGCATAGCAAGTGGAATTAATTACACTTATAGTAAAAATAATCCCTGTGCGGCATGTATTGAAGGGAAGCAGAGCAGAATACCATTCCCCAAACAATCCTATAGTCGAGCCACTGGGAAATTAGGTCTCATACATTCTGATTTATGTGGGCCTGTGTCAGTTTCCTCATTTAGTGGTGCCAAGTATCTGTTAACATTTATAGATGACTATACTAGGATGACATTTGGCTATTTTATTAAAAGTAAAGATGAAGTTCTGTCTGTATTCAAGATCTTTAAAAGTTTTGTAGAAAAACAAAATATTTTGAAAATAAAGATGATAAGAACAGACAATGGTCATGAATATGTGAATAAACATTTCCAGGCATTCCTTCAAGAGCATGGCATCGTGCACCAGACGAATATACCCTACTCTCCACAACAGAACGGAGTTGCGGAAAGGGCAAATCGCACGATTACGGAGGCCGGACGATGTATGCTACAAGATGCAGGTATGGACCAAAGATTCTGGGCTGAGGCTTTGAATACAGCAATCTTTATCGAGAATAAATGACCAAGTAAAGCGGTAAGAGGAACCACACCAGAAGAAAAATGGTCTCGATGTAAAGTTGATTTATCAATTTTGAGAATATTTGGCTATGTTGCTTATGCAATGATCCCAGATGAGAGGCGTAAGAAACTCGATGCAAAGAGTAAACAATACATTTTTGTAGGATATTGTAATGAGTCAAAAGGGTACAGGCAAATTGATCCTCAAAATCTCTTCAAATGCATTAAATCTAGAGAAGTGTGCTTCTTAGAAAGAATGATGTATAAAGACTTTAAAATAAATCAGAATAACACTACTACTGATTGTCAAATAAATTTTAATGATGGAATAGAAAATGTTTTGAGAGCAAATGATGATAACAATGTCGATCCCTCACCTACTAGAGTTATCTGACTCGATCACAATTAATTCAACTGTTTCTGACTCCAGCTCTGTGGATGACCCCAATGATGTCACATGGATTCCAGACATGATTCAAGATCAGTATTCTAGTTATTATGAAGACATTGATGAGAGTGTGAATGCTGTAATAGCAATGACAGCAACAACTCTTGATGGAAAACCACAGACAATTGAGGAAGCATTATCAGGACCTGAAAAGGAACACTGGAGGGAAGCTATTGAAGATGAATATAAATCATTTGAGGAAAATGAGGCTTGGAGTTTGACATTACTGCCTGAAGGAAAGAAGGCTGTGCGCTGTAAGTGGGTTTCAAGAAGAAGCTAGGACCAGAAGGTCAGTTACTTCAGTATAAAGCACGCCTTGTAGCAAAAGGTTATACCCAGGAATACGGGATTGACTACAAGGAAACCTACTCACCTTTGGTACGATATTCTACTATACGTACATTGATTGCCCTGGCAGTAAATCTAAACTTACACATGGATGTAAAGACAGTATTCTTAAACGGTGATTTGCAAGAGAGTGTTTACATGGAGCAGCCAAATGGATACAAGATAAATGGTAAAGAAAATCATGTATTTAAACTCCATAAAGCTATATATGGGCTTAAGCAAGCCTCAAAGGCATGGTATGACAAGATAGATAATGCCTTGACAGATCTTCAGTTTAGAAAAACACTCAGTGAGCCTTGTGTTTACATTAAATCAGACAACTCAGGAAATATAATTATATTAGCTTTGTATGTCGATGACATTTTAATTATAAGTAAAGATACACCAGAAAAGAAAGCGCTCAAGGAGAAACTGATGAAAAGGTTTGAAACAAAAGTTTGTACTAGACCAGGTATTATGCATACAGCAAGCCTACTCAGCCAATTTAATAATTGTCATTCTGATACACACTGGAAAGCAGCCAAACGTGTTATGCGATATTAAGAAGGGACTTTTAACCTTTAAGTACACGCGTCATTTCTTGTAACCTAACGTCACGGGTGGGGTCCGCACGTATCCCCATACATTTATTGGGTAAAAATAAGTTTATGTATTAAATGTGGTAATTTAAAGTTTACATTATATTAATAAAACATTATTTGAATAGAAATTATATTTACTTTGTTCAAAATTGTTTTTTGTTCAGTAACAATCAGGGTTAGAAATGAATAGCTAAAAAATACTGACAATTTCGAAGGCGCTTATATCTAACAAGGAACTTAATCATTTTAATTCTCTTTAAACAAAACAGTCTTTCTTTTCTCTTAAAGCAAGTACTGAACTATAATAAACAATCATTAAATATTGCAAAAAAATAAAAATAATTTTTTTTGACAGCATTAACAAATTGCTAATATTTCTACTCTCACAGCTTAAGACTCTATTGATTCACATGGCTCACAATAATTTATTGACTTTGAATGTAGTTTGCAAATTGTTTTTTTACAAGTTTTTCAAACAATAGTGCTTTTTTTATCTTTGGACCTAGGACAAACATAACATCTTCGCTTCATTTTGGGAGAGCTTGGACCAGCCTCGATTGAAAAAGTTGATATGGGGTCTCTGCCTACTATCTTGCACATTATTGATTTTATTTCCTTTGTCAATCCAGGAGTGCTATCCAATCTTTTGCAAATATGTTGTTGTATGAGTTCTTTCGCCGTCGACTTAATATATTTACGCCGTGTAAGACGTTTACCTGGATTGGAAGCCACCCATAGCACGTATCCATTTGCGACAGAAATATTCAATATCGCACCGAAAATTGCATTTGGCCATCTACGTGTTCTACGTGAACAGGAATAATTGGAACATTTCGAATCCAATGCATCAATTCCACCTTTAGTGCTATTGTAAAATTCAATGATCTCAGGTTTGGTTGAGTTCTCGTTAACTGCTTCTTCATGGTGCATTGATGAAAGTAAAACTACACTTTTATTTTTCTTCGGTACATGAGATACCAATGTCATGTCTCGAACGAATCCAAACAATGATGTTCCAACTGGCCTATTCTTGTTACGCAGAAATTCGCGTGGAATTTCCCGCTTATTTTTTCTCAATGTGCCTACATACGTCAGCCCATTTTCTAAAAGTTTATTTACAAGTTCGACAGATGAAAACCAACTGTCTCCTGTTATATTTCGATTTGTACCATAAAATGGCTCAGCAAGTTTCAACACATCCTTTGTGGGCACTGACAAACTTGGATTTTGTTGTGCCACAAGATTCTTACCGGTATAAACAAAAGCGTTGTACAAATAATGGGTCTTTGCGTCACAGATGCATTGAATTTTCAAGCCGTACTCTCCAGGCTTACTTTTGATAAACATTCTAAAAGAACATCGACCTCGAAACTTGACCAACATTTCATCAACACACAGATATTCGGAACATGAATAGTTTGCAGCACAGTTTTGTATGAACTTCTCAAATATTTCTCTAATCAAAGTAAATTTATCCGTCGATTTTCGAAGGTCTCTTGTATTGATATCATCAAATGTTAGATTGTAATGAATAAATAAAAATCTATTGATGCCCATAGTAGCACAAAATAAGTCTCTCCTTGTAAAATCAGAAGCCCATAACGATCGCACATTTTCATGGTTTGATTTGAATATTGATGTAAATAATTGCAGTCCCAAATATGCTCTAAATTCACCACTATCAATGTTTTTGGCATAGTATGGGCGTGATAGAGTGGAAGAATATTTTGCATCTAGTTTCAAATTCGTATGATATACAATATTATCTATAATATCCTCCGTAAAAAGCAGCTTCCAACTCTCCAATGGGGTCATATTATTATTGGTTGCAGCAGGGCCTTTTAGACCAGCTTTCTCTACAACTATATTATGTCGGCGGATACGTGATGAGTGGGGAGCACTTTTCGCCCATTTAAATTTATTCTTACCATAAAAGCTGTTTCCGGATGTTTCTTGATCATCAGAGCTGGATTCCGTGTCATCGCTTTGCTCCATCTCGGATGAAGATAGATGCTCACTGTGTATTGATTGTTGGTCGCTGAGGTCTCCATCTTCCTCAGCAATACCTGCTTCAAAAGTATTTTCTTCACCTTCAGAACTGCCCGATTCCTCCAAAATTCTTCGGATATCGTCTTCACTCAATGGACGGTTCATTTTTATAAGACTATCTGCAAGTAAACCGAATTATATCAATTATAATATTTGTAACAATAGTCACGTAAAATCACGCGTGGGGTCTCCAGGTACCCCAAGAGGTAAAAAAAGGTACTTACCAGTCAGTATATATGATGCACATCCACTCTTCAACAGACCACTCGGCACACTGAGATTAGCTGAGAGCGTTGCAAGCTAGCATGCGTAACATTGAAAATAAGACGGAAAAACTGTGCTTGGGGTCCACGTAGACCCCACCCGTGTAGTTAAAGGTTAATTATAACATAGTATATGAAAAATCCTCATTAAGTGTTACAGGATATGTAGATGCGGATTGGGCTTCTAATCAGCTAGATCGTCGCTCATATACTGGTTATGTATTTAAATTGGGAAATTCAGCAGTGTCATGGGAAAGCCGAAAAGAAAGAACTGTGGCCCTATCAAGCACCGAAGCTGAATGTATGGCATTGTGTGAAGGAGCAAAGGAGGCTAAATTTCTTAGAAGCTTTCTTTATGAATGTTTAGGTAAACATTTATCAGGAACTTTGTTCAATGATAGTCAGCACAAAACATTTGTAAAAGTCATGTTAATCATAGCCGTAGTAAACACATTGATATTAAACATCATTTTGTACGACAAATTGTAGAAAATAAAATTATAATGTTAAAATACTTATCTACTGAAAATATGCCAGGAGATGTCCTAAATAACTGTTTAAGCAAAAATAAACATTTTAGTTGTGCAATAAATCTTGGATTACAGATTGTTTAGTTTAAGGGCCGGTGTTAGAACTAGTATAAACCAAACAATGTAAATTGTCATAGTTATCTAAATAGCTCACCAGTTGGAGCTACTGTCAATGCCTTGATTATGTCATTCTGCTCAGTCGAATAATACTCACTCTTGTGTCAACTGTTTTTCTGTGCTAACCAGATTATAAATAAATCTCAGTATACGCCCAATCCCATCACGATCAATACATATTTTATTGAAATACTTTTGTAAAGGAACACAAAAACTTCCTACTAAACTGGTTTTAGGAAAGATCGCGAATTCGTGCTACTGCCAATCTGGCCAAAATTGTCGAAAATCGCAGTGTGCGCGCTCTCCTTTAACCATGAGTAACTGGCGACAGTAGTGCGACTATATAGTCGTAGTCTGATCCATCCCTAAGATGCAAATTTCATTTATCTTTAGCAAAACTTAAAATTGCTTCAAGGCAAATACTTGAAAGCTATCTCAAGCGTGTTTACGTACACAGATTGATTCCTCGCAATTTCCATAGAATGACCAACCCACGTTGAAAATTTATGCGTACATTGTTTGTTATTTCAATAAACGTCTGTTTTCCAAATCACTGAAAATTTATTCCTCCAAGGAACATGAATTTCAACTTCAACGAATTCAAACTTCAGCGAACATTGTCTATGTTTTGCATGAACAATTTTTCAATAAATATGTAGTGAGTTAGAATTCAAATACGAGTACTTTCTGAGACTCATTTCCAAGAAACCAAAAACAACTCGGCTCGGCGTTTACATAAAACAACTTCAGTTAAAATTTTCTCAGAAACAATTCATCCAGGACTTTTATTGTTGGTGACTTACTTAAGGGAAATTGATCCGTTTTCTTATCCCGGATAACGTTTCTTTCCAAGAAACTGCCATTATTCTAGCAACGCGAGAAACTGAATCTCTACAAACATGTTAGTACCCACGTATCAAATTGTGGCTAATTGAATTCCTTATAAACGTTTGAAGTGCTTCAATATCCTCATAAACGTGTCTCTCTCTCCCAAAAAATGATTCGCCATTCAAGTGAGCCTTGCCGATAAACATTCGCAATTAATTATTCCAGCTCATAAATAAGTATAAACAATGTTACCAAATAATATTCAAATACTAGAAATCATTCCTCCGCCCATAGAAGATCCTTTAAAGTTTAAGTATTTCAACCCCAAGGCGTTAATATGATATTCGCTCAACTGTTTATTGATTTTTCATGGGTAATTTAGTAATTGCTTTCGGGCAGCTTGCATAGCAATCAGACGGGGAACAGTTCTCCGGTATCTTCAAGTTCAAAAGGTACCTTCGCTATTCATCATTCAACCATGAGCAACGCTTAATTAACTCCACTCAGGGTTTTTCTAGGAAATTATTTCATAATGAGGTGCTGCCTTGGAACTTTTTATTTCCTAATTTGCTTCGTTTAAAAACAAATTGGGAGCAATTTGCTGAATTTTAATTTGATTCAAATGTGTGCAATCCTGTGGGGAATGCAAAAATTTCAAATTGGCATTTTTTATTCGAAAAGGATTCGAAGCTCCCAGCGGATGAGGCGCTGTAAATGTATCGGACTCAAGTTTTGTTTATTCATCATTCAATGTCTCCACAAGGGAAAACTTGTGTGAAACATTAATTTGCTTTTGTTGATACTTGGAAAGCGAATGTTTTACATTTTTCTTCGGTTTCATGATGTAGAAGGATTCTGATGTTTAAATTTATTCAAGTGGGACGTCCATAAAGAGAATTTATGGATATACTTGTATAGTACAACGAATTTGTCGGACTCAAATGTAGAGATTGTTTTGCATACATATGTATTTAAAATGCTATCATACTTTGCCGATTCTTTCGAAGTGGGAGTTGGTATAGTGATACTTGATTTAGAAACAACAAGAGCTAATCGAAAACAGATTAAAATTATTCTAAGATTTCAATATTATTCTGCTGCTGAAGAAACAATGGTCACATTGACGGAACTTTCATTCTTTGTCAGCCTTTCTTTGTTGTGTGGAGCACGTTTAGGTCCTTCGAGGAGTCAATCAGAATTCGCATCAGATATTCTAAGGCGTATGAAGGGGTTTTCAGTGCTTCCAGAATATCTGCTCATCAGGCAGAATTGAAGGTATTTCTGACGTGAAGTATCATCAGCAAATCATCCTTTCGGATAGACCGACTATGAGCTTCAGCTCGTTGGATTAAGCTCACTATTTAGAATGGCATTGCAGGTGAAGCGCCTTGCTCTACAGCTATACTGTTAGTGAGATAGGTGATCTAGGTCCCCAGCAGCATGGATCGCGGCGATGAGTCTTCTTCTAATGATCTCGCCAAGAATTTTCCTGGTAGATATACTTTTGTCACGGTCGTTAACAGCCTCAAAAGAACTTTTCCTGAAACCCGAAAACGAAGCAAAACTATTAGGGCTCTAAGTCAATGAGAATGAAACAAAGCTGATGATGCAGTCGAGGAAAAATTACTCAAGTACCCAAAATATCACCCTTGGTGAACACAATATCGAAAAATGGGCAAAGTTGTGCATTTAGGTGCCAAAGCAACGAGAACCAACAATGAAAGAGACGAGATATGCCGAAGAATATAGCTTGCAAATAAAATTTTTCATTCAGTTCTGACGATCTTGAAGACCAGTTGCATACACAGTAAAACAAAGTTCCAAGTATACAAATATGTGATACGACCTGTGTTATGCTATGGGTGTGAAACATGGACCCTAACCCAAGCAACCGCCAACATATTGAACGCCGTCGAAAGACGGGTCCTGAGGGGAATAATTGGAGTGAAAATAAATGGGGACCAATGGCGAATTCGACACAATCATGAGCTATAAGAAATTTTTGATGAGCTGGAGCTCTCAACAAATTTTAGGCAATGTGAATCATATGGACGAACAATGGATACCCAAAAAGGTATTTGTTGCCAGAACTGAAGGGAAACCAAGTAAACGCGGGTCTGACTCGGTCGACGAAGATAGTTCATCGCTGCTCGGGTTTCAAAATTGGAGGACGTGGTCAATGGACCAAGACAGTTGGAAGCGCTTGTTGCAGGAAGCGCAGGCCCGAGAGGGGCTGTAGTGCTACAAAGAAGAAGATAAATATACCCTCATGCAGAAGGATTTTATATTGAACTTATGATATTCAGACACTAATACCGGGTTGATTAACTCATGTATGTAAAACTAATCTATTATTCCTGCATTTTAAGCGGCATTCATTTTATTGTAGTATTATTAGTTGAATAACATTTGAAAATATCCATGCTCTTCACTTTATTTAACATTTTTTAGAATATCATGAAAACGATTACCAAATTTGAATTTATTAGCAAGAAATGAAAACACAACAAACCTTCCAAGCCATCGAAAATTATATAAAGCAATTTTAATTTTGAAACTGATATCTGCTTTTTTGAGTCTTAGTTACTTACTCTATCCCTGCCATAGAACTTATCCCATTCGCTACCAATCGTCACATGTGACACAGTGGTTTCTAAACACAGACCATTGTCACATATATGTGACAGGCGATTTTAGTCAATTAATTAAATGATGCAGAAACATTTTGGGCTTTGCACAAAACTTTCCAGTTCTAGAACGGTCAAAAGTATGGAGACTATCTTTTTTTTTGTGGTAGGGAGGTGCATGCCCATTTACGCACAGAGTGTGGGACTCCCATGCTCGCAAGAAGGCGACTGAACTACCCACTAAACACCTCCCCTGTCAACCTGAGAAACCCAGCCTGGAACCGTTTGACACATTACTTCGGGCCAGGCCGTGTTTTGTTACGCCGTGAGGCGCCTTCAAGCTGGGGGATCCCCTTCCTAGCAGGAGGGGAAAGGGGAAGAGGAAATGCCAGGCAAGCAAACCCCAAGCTCCAGCGCCCGCGGCCGCTGAGTCCCTTTAATATTTTAGGAGTGCCCGAGCATAATGTGCCACCTGGTTCCATTTGTCAACCAGTTCGAGCATCATCGCAACTATATTATCCGGGGTGAGCTCTCCCATCTCTCTCGTTTCGGCGCAGGCAAATTGCGCGGTGCTCTCTACCAAAGAGGGCGACAGGTATCACGCCTGCAATAACTCTCACCACCGGATCAGAGACTGGCGGATATGAAGATGCAATTCTCAGTGCTCCTCTTCTCTGTACCTGAGCCAAACCTCCTTGCTGAGAGCGTCGCCATATACTTCTGCTCTGTACAGAAGCACTGACCCTACAGCACTCATCAAGAGGAATCTGCTTGGCGGGCCGAGTCCCCCTACGTTGGCCATAAGTCGACTCAGAGCCGATATTCCCGAAGCAGCCTTCTCAGCCGTTGCCCTGATTTGCTCAGAGAAACTCATCTTCGAGTCGATCAGTAGCCCCAGGTACTTCACTGACGGCTTCGATTCGATTCGTTTGTCTCCAATACTGATCATCTTTACTCTAGGGATTCTCTTTTTTGTCTAGATGACCACTTCGGTATTCTCCAGTGCTAAACTGAGCCCGCGAGTAGTCATCCAGTCCCTCACTCGGTGCATTAGCATACCTAGCCTAAGTTCCGCCTGTTCAACGGTGCGTCCAACTACCAGAGCCGCAACATCATCCGCATAGCTGACCAAGCCCGATTCATCTGGCATCTTAAGTCTCAGTAGCCCGTCGTAAGATACGTTCCACAGGTCCGGACCAAGGATAGATCCCTGGAGAACATCCAATGTAATTGCCATCTTTCGTTGGCCCTGTGTCGTGTCGTAGAGCAGGCTTCGAACCTTTAGGTAGTTCCTCAAAAGCCGCATTAGATATTCTGGAACTTGAAAAGAGTTTTCCAGCGTATCCAGAATATCCACCCATCTAGTGGAGTTGAAGGTGCTCCTGACGTCGAGTGTCACCAATAGGACGATCCGTCGCTTGGTGCGACTATATGCCTCTGCCTTTTGGGCTGCGTTCACCACCTCTGCAATCGCATCAATGGTAGAATGTCCTACTCTAAAGCCGTACTGCCGAGGAGATATGTCCCCAGTAGCACGAATCGCGTCAGTGAGCCTTCCCTTGATGAGTTCCTCTAGCACTTTCCCAGCTTTGTCTAGCATGCATAACGGGCGGTACGCAGACGGCGATCCGGGATTATCCTTCCCCTTGCTGATCAGCATGAGCCTCGACACCTTCCATCGTACTGGGAAAACCCCGTCCCGTAGGCAAGCGTTGAATGTGCTGAGCAGCAAGTCAGGACAACGGTGATAGACGAGCTGCAAAACCTCAGCTGGAACACCATCTGGACCTGGAGCCTTCCTCGCTTTCAATGAGAGGACTGCCTCCTCCAGGTCCAGCTATGTGAAGAGTGGACACTCGACTGCTGTTTCACCATGGACAGTGTCAACATGGACGGGATGGGCGGGGAACAGTCCCCGCACTATCGCGTCCATCTTTTCCGCGTCATGCATACAACGCTTCCGTAGGGCACCAAGCTTCCGCATAACTAGCTTGTACCCAAGGCCCCACGGATCCTTGTTCACATTGTCCGCTAGGTCTTGCCAGCAGTGAGTCTTACTTTTGATGATTAATTTGTGAAGGTATTTCCTGGCCGACTTATATACTGCCACCCAGTTGCATGCTTCGTCATGGTTCTGCGCCCGTTGAGCCTCACGTCAAAGCTTGTGACACTACCTTCGCTTTTCAGCGACTTCAGTTGACCATCAGTACACTGGTGGCTTGCCGTGCCGGGGTTTTCGACGGGGCATAGAAGCGCAGCAAGCAATCGTAATGATGCTCATAGGAGAGTTCACCACGTCTTGAGCTGCCAGTTGTTCCGTCCCTTCTGAAGCTCCCTGCAGCGGCTCACCTGTTTTGAACACCTCGACGAACCAGTTGTACAAAGCCGAGAGCACGGATGTCGGGTGAGAACATCCCTTATCTCAAGCAGAATGTAGTGACGATCACTGGCTGAGTAGTTCTCTAATATTTTCCAATCACTCATACGGCGGAAAGTCGGCATATTTCCGAAGTTTAGTACGACGAGGGCCGTCCTGCCCGCCATTTCCACGATTCGTTTTCCCCGCGGATCCGTCTGAGGCATGCCCCGTTCGATTGCTTTAGCGTTGAAGTCGCCCCCAACGAGCACTTTGCCCTCTGCGTTCGGGACAGCGTCCTCCAGAGCATAAAGCTTGGCTTGGAAAGATGATATCGATGTCCTTGAGCGCCTAACCTACATGAAACCATCCGCCCGTCCACAACCCTCCCCTTGGAAATCATTGTTCCGAATCCAGATAGCGGAAGTACCAGTTTCGAGTAACACCACGATCAAAGTCCTGCATTATGGTATTATGCAGGACTTTGACCGTGGTGTTACTCACTCAGCAGCAAGAAGTTGGCTTTCATGTCCCTCGCAAACTCCTCAAACAGATTTTGGGCGATTAAACTGCGGTGTAGGTTTAGCTGCAGGATGCGGGTCATCAAAGTTCTGATTTTGCCTTGGCTAGGGCTTCCTGGAACACCCGGCATTTTCTTGATGCCAAGACATGTCCAAAATCAGGTCTTGGATCAGTATCCTTGCAGAGAATACAGTGTGCCTCCTTCGTACACTCTTTTCTTTTATGTCCCAATTTCACCGCCTTTGTAACAGAGGGAACTCCTATCGGGTCCTTTGCATACTTGTGTAGTGTGACCATAGGCAAGGTATTCGAAACATTGAAGAGGCGTTGCCCTTTGCCGTATCCTACAGACAACCCACCCTATTCTTACTTTGCTCTTGTTCAGGAACTATTTGGTCAAGTCAACTATGGCCTGTTGTTGTCAAGTCAACTGTGGCCTGTTGTTTTCTGGTGTCAGTCTCGCTTTAATCCTTCCCACGCTAGGGAACTCCCTTTTGATGGCCTCTTCTACCTCGGCCAGACCCGTCACGCAGTCCACGTCTCTTATTTCGGTCGTTGCGATCGGTTTGGCCGAGGCTATAGTTGCGCTTTTGGCGAGGACTTTTTTCACTTCGTCGCAGAATGCTTCTGCTCCGAATTCGACCAGTATGTGGCCCGGCCGTGTTGGGCGTACTACTTTAATGGCAGTGTTGGTGTCTTCGGGCCGTACGTTTCCCCTGATGTCCCCATTGCCTCCGCGTAGGATCGGCCATCTTGGGGTTTTACGAGCAGTGCCTGCTGCCGGGGTCTTTGTCGGGGCATCTGCCTCTACCGTTTTCCATCGGTCCCTTTTTTGATTGGGCGTCCGTGCGAACTCTACTTTCTGGCACTTCATGAAGGAGTTTCTTTGTGGCTTTCTTCGCTCCTTTTGTAGGCACTATCTGCAACCCGTGATCTGGTGCTCCACGCCCATCAAGTGCCTCTTCCTTCCTTCTTTTATCCCGACCTCTTTCAATTGGGCTAGACGCCATTCTTTTATTGATTTTTAATGATGGAGCTATCTTCATGTGGCTTTTAGATTTCACCCCCAGCGCTTTTTTAGCCTTCTGCTCGTCTTCGGCCCTTAACCAGCTCCTCCGATAGTGCCCTATATGATCTAGGAGCTCCTCTAGTTCAAGGGGCCAAACCTTTACTGCTTTGCTGATTTTTGGGGAGTCGCATGCAGATTGTATTCTTTTCAGAACATCTCCCGCTTTTCGGAATAGCCTTTCTTCTTCGTATCACTGGGCCGCAATTGTATTTTGCAACAATCCTTGGGAGAGATTATCGCTTTCCGTTTCCGAATGCAGTACTTCCGGCACATTTTCGACGTTGGCGGTGCAATCACACAACGTCGCTTTATTTGTCTGGTCACTCGTTGCTTTTCGTGCCATAATCTCCTCGTTGGCTTCAGGATGTTTCTTCAAGAACCCCGAATGACAAGTCACTAGGTGAATTGGACGGCTGCAGTCCTACCACCACGAGATTATTCATCGGAAAGGAGGTGTCCATGGAAATGCTGATGCCTTATCTCGCCGCCCTTGCGCAACGAGTTGTAAGCATTGTCAGCGAGCTGAAGACAAAGAATCAAGTGTGGAAGCAAGGGCCATAAGGTCACCAAATAGGATTCGGGAATGAAGATACTCGGGATCTATTGCTATGGAAAAAGACAACCGGAAGGCCAGAATGGAAGGATGTTTCAGCACGAGGAGCTATTTTGAAAAGCTATTGGGCTCGGTGGAATTCCCTCCAGGTAGAAGGTGGCGTACTCAAGCGGAAATAGAAACCGTGGACGGCAGCTCCCATATAACGCAAATCGTCCTTCCTAGAAGCCTCGTCCAAGAAGCCGTACAAGAAATTCATGAAGGAGCATCAGGTGGCCACCTTGGCGTAAATAAAACCCTAGCAAAAGTGCGAGTAAGATTTTATTGGCTTCACGCTCGAAGAGATGTGGAAGACTGGTGCCGTAAATGCACGACATGTGCTTCCGTCAAAGGCCCAAAGTGAAGGCTGCGAGGACAAATGCAAGCATATAACGTAGGCGTGCCTTTTGAGAGAATCGCAGTGGATATTGCCGGATCGTTCCCGGAATCCGATTGGGGGAATCGTTATACACTGGTCGTGGTCGATTAATTCAGCAAATGGCCTGAGGTCTACCCTATTCCCAATCAGGAAGCAACTACTGTGGCCGAACAGATCCTGCTACAGTGGGTTAGCAGATATCGCGTACCTCGCGAGCGTTTTCAGCGAAATGTGCGAGTTGTTAGGAATACGAAAAACAAGGACAACACCACTTCACCCCCAATCTGATGGAATGGTTGAACGATTCAATGAGACGCGCAACATACATTTGTCAAAAATGGTGGACGAAAACCAGACGGACTGGGATCGACACATCCCCCTGTTCTTGATGGCATATCGGACCGCAGAACCCGCATCAAGGAATGAAGCACCGGCAAAATTCATATTCGGAAACACGCTACGCTTACCAGTTGATGTGAAGTTCAGAACCCTGCCTGCACAGCCTCAAATGATCTCGGAATACACACGTAATCTAAGGAATCGTTTGGACCAAATCCACCAAAGAGTGCGAAAACACTTGGAGTCAGCTACGGACCGCATGAAAACCAGGTATGATTTAAAAGCTAACTTCACTGAATTCCAACAGGATGACTTAGTATGGCTCTATAACCAACGTCGTCGGAAAGGTAGATCTCCTAAGTTGCAGTCTAATTGGGAAGGCCCATACAGAATCCTGAAGAGGATTGACGACGTCGTATATCGCATACAAGAACACCAGAAACCGAGAGCCAAGATGAAAATCGTACATCTGTACCGTCTTGCCCCATATTATGCCCAAGAGGATGAAGGAACATATTTTCGGGGCGAAAAGATCTAAGGTGGGGGCAGTGTTGCATGTGCGCCTAAACAACAACAACAACAATTGTCGCAAGCATCATCATAATACAAAGCCACAGGTCAGGCCACAGCCATGAATGTTGTTTTAATTGTTAAATATTCAAGCGGCTATAATTTAGCTGTTTATTGCTCGATTTTTGTGAAATTTTCAGAACACATACGATTGCTTTCAGAAAACTTAAATAGTAGTTTTTAAGAAATTTAAGGGCTCCATTTTGAATTTATAGGCAAAAATGTAAAATTTATAAAATGTTCTATTATTGACAAAGTTGATCGAATTTTGACTTCTAAGGTATTTGTTGCCCTTGTACTCCTAAAGTCACACCTCTGTGATTTTTTTCAGATTTTTCGGGTCAAAGGTGTCCAATCTTGAGGGGGGGGATGGACGCAAAATTTTCGTACATTTCCGCTTCCCCTGCGCCCCTCAAAGCAAAACTCGTCATTTTAAGACCTGTTTTGAAAAGTTCTCATTAAGAATGTTGCGAATTCCGGCGTATTCGCAGCTTTAAATTGCCGCCGTAACATCTCCACCTCCCTTTGGGCATTTATACCTTTTACCCTGTTATTTATTTAATTTTATTAAAATTTTTCCAATTTCCCTATAATTTTTACTTCCGCATCATCACAATCCTACCCTTTTCCCTTATTTCCAACTAAAATAATATAATATATACTAATAATTTCAATTTTCCCACTAACAACATTCCATTGATTAATTCCCACTAAGAAAACTTCATTCAATACCTTTCCCCTAACAAAACCTAATTCCTTTCTTCATACTAACTAATTCTATTCCCACTAACAAATTTCATATTTTTATGCTAACAAAAATTTATTCACGTTTCCCTTTAATAAATTTCCATTTCTAGCCCATCAAGAAAGATTTGAAGTTGCTAATCTGATGAATAGACGATCGACAAGTCATAGCTCCATTGGTTACGTCGCGAGTTCTCGACCGGGGGTCTGCTGGAACCCTGAGTTCAAGTTCCCCGAGCACAGAGAAGCACTCTTTTTGGGGTATCGGCAAAATCAATAGTTTCCATATAGGTATATGTGACACTTTGCATCTAATCAGGCGCTTCTTGGATTGTGCAAATTGCCAAATAAGCAAAACAATGGATACTATTGCGTTTGTCGATACGGAAAAAAAGATGTGTGGGTAGCGGAATTGAAGTGTAATGAACTTCGATTACGTTACCCAGATGCGGCAGTGGTAATTTGAAAATGAAAAGGATTGCGGGATCTGATTTGCGGAAGGTGGAAAGGCTGGGTTGGGTGCATTGAATTGAGGCAGTTAGTATTTGGCTGGTGGAGATAAGGGAGTTTTCTGTGCGGGATAAAAGTGATTTTTGGGGGGTTTTAAAATTGGGAAAAAAAGGAGTTTTGGGTTTAGAATGTGATTGGGAATTGAATAGATTTTTTGAAGTTTTAGGGACGAAGGAGGAGAGTGAAAGGTTTGAATAAGTGAGGCGAATATTGGATTTTGGGAAGAGAAGGGATTTGATTTTGTGCGGTGTGAGGAAAAAAAAAATTATTAATTTGAAGTACGGGAAGACGAAAATTGTGTGACGAAAAAAACGATATTACTTATTTGAAGTGCGGGGAGACGAAAATTTTGTGAGAAAAAAAAAGATTTTGTTAATTTGTATTGCGGGAAGACGAAAATTGTTGTCAGAAGTTTTGGGTTGAAATTCAGTCGAAAAAAAAACAAAAAATCAGAAGTGAAAGGAATGAATTTAGAAAAACATAACTAACTATCAATTAAAAGAAAAAGGGAAATTTGCCGATAGTAGACGGAGTGGAGGAATCAATTAGTTCCGATAAAAGTGGCTGTTACGTTTTTTTTGTGGCTTAGTGATTTTAAATTACAATTTAATTTTCAGCAACCTCACACTTCTTTTGTTGTATTGCACCGAGCGCTCGGAGTTCTACACAGAAAGAAGTGAGTACAAATTCGGTTTTTTTTTAAATATTTTATGAATTATAGTATCACATTGTCCAGTAGTTTGATTATTATATTCTTTTTAATCTTGAATTATTATATGTTGGTATATTCTAGTTTTTATTTTATGTTGCTTCAAATTTCGAAACGGGATTTAGTAGTTTTTTTTAATTGATTTTCTTCTTATACTTTGGATTTGGATTATGATTTGTAAATGAAAAACGGCCATGTCTCATTAAACCCATCATCTTTCATTTCTCAAGATAGCTTCCCCCTTCCCCGTCCTTTTCCCTCCGTGTTAGTGATTTCTATGTAAGGTGGCTCAGCACGAGTAGACGGTGTCCCGGAAGTCCCACGACACGACTGAGCGCTAGCCGGCCTCACTATGCCACCCCGGGCTTCACATCCTTCTGCCAAACCTTAATGTCTGCAACCGCGGTGACTTCCGTGGTTGCAACAAGACCTTTCATTTGATACCCATATTGCCTACATCCAATGAAACTTTTTTTTGGGGCCACTCCCCTGTATGGGCAGACCCCCCTTAAACACCTTATAAATTTTTTTTTGTGATGAAACTTTGAAGAGGGCATCACTTTACACCTACTTACAAAATCTTGTGTATCTAGCTTGTGTAGTTTGCGAGAAAAAGTGGACGCGATTTAAGTAGGGTATTGTAAAATTATTTTACAATACCCTTAAAGGATATAGGTCAAGTGATAGGTCTCAAAGACGAAAGCAGGTAAAATGTAAGGGATATAAAAAGCGGATAATATTTGGAACTAAACCATGCCAAAAAACACTGAAGAAGGAGGAACTCTTACGTCCGAAATATATATTTGTTTAAATTAAATTTATTTCCGTTTTTCTGGAAAATTGGAGGAACATTGATTTGGAGAATTTTGAAATGGCGCAAAAACACCGAGGTAACGAAAAATTTGAAGCTACAACAAGTTGAAGCACACCATCGTCACCCAACAAACACAGTTGCCTGATTTCAAAGTGGTCGTTGGATATATTGTATTTTTTTTAGCAAAGAAGTTATTCAAAAACAAAATTGGATGATTGATTTTGTGCTACCTTATACATAGACCAAAAAGTAGCTTCTTAAGAGAGTGAAATAAAAAACTTTTAGAAAAAAATCAAATACAAAACGCCTTCAGAATACCCTAAAATGGGTGAAATAAATTTCAGGAAGTCGGTGCTAAACCAATTTGCGCGTTTGGACAGATATTTAACAATATGATTAAATGGGTTAGAAATGATTTGGAACCGACTCTGTGAAATTTATTTCACCATTTTCAGGGCATTTCGAAGTCGACTTGATGTTGTTTTCTTCAATAAAGCGTGCATTCAAAGTAAATGCTAGCATATAATGAAAGGGAGTTTTTGTCATAGTATCGAAACAATCTTAATTGTATTCTACTTGACTATAATATTTAGAAATGAACTGTAACCCAATTACTTTTTCCACTCAATCTAATTAGCATTTTTGTCTTGTTCTTTCATTCTAGCATCATGTAAAAGCAGCATGAAACACCTTCAAGTCCCCTACATACGAGCAACAAATAAATTCGATTTTTTATGCTTATTTCTTGCCATGTGGCTCGATGGCTTGGCAATACTGGCAGCGTGTGGAGCAATAGCAAGGACACTAAGTACCTGTTTAGATGCAATGACTGGTGGCTTAGCTAGAATTTTAATATTAGGTGAGTACCAACGCCTCGAACTGCACAGAACTGGACTGATTTAATCTCAACTTATTTCACGGCTGTTATGCAAATTTAAGGACACTCATTCGAAGTGTGCTCGGGAGAGAACGCATTTCAATGAAAGCATCGTTCAGATAAATAGATGCAATGCGACAAATTTCGTATGCATCGTCTTAAGTAGGAACGTGTCAAAGAGAAATAGTGATTATTTATGGATTGTTGAAGTTTTAAAGGACACGAATTTGCTTTAATCTATTCCAATTTTTTTTTGTGCGTGAAAAGGATGAAGTGTCTTTTAGGAAATTTTTCTCGAAACTTCATACTATTAAGACAAGGCAGATCTACTTATGAGTATGTAAAAGTCATGTTAGGCAAAATATTCCCAGTCAATTTTAGTATCTTGAGATCGATGGCGCCATAAAAAGTAATGATTCGTGTGAAACATGTGAACCCAATATCCGTTTCCCATAGCATCTCGTCCTGTCTGGATCGAAAATGCTCAACAAGGGCGAACGACTGAGTCCACAGGATAAATGATATCACACTGGAAGGGTATATCGAGCCTAAAATATGCTTTCGGGACAATGAACAAAACGTTCATACGAGTATATGGTTGGAAAGTTGCCTTGATAGCAAACACTTTTTCATAGAACTGACATTTTGAATCGTAGACAACATGAATATTGTCTTCATAATATGTAAATCAAGGAGTTAAACTCAAAATTTAGTATATGTTCCCAAAGGATTAGGTTTGTAGTCACAATAGATCTATTGTTGTCAGGACTTCTGGATGCTCGAATCCTATTTATTGTGTAATGGAATCGCCATAAAACGTATGGGAGGTTTGAGTTAACAATTTAAAGAGGACTCAATTGTTACAGTTCTTTTCATCGATTGCATAACCACATAAAATTCAATTATCTGTCTCTCAAATAAAGAAAGAATACTTACTCTGTTGACCTGTTTCAAATACATTTATAGCGTCCTAAATTTAACGCAATCTACCCTATTTGGGCACACATTCTTCAAACACTTGTAGCCTCGTATTCTTCTCTGTGAAATTTATACTTGGAGCCGTTTACAACATTTAGCGTTTGCACCTTTCAGCATTTTATTTAATAGCTTAAGCCTTTCAAACGGTAGTTTCATTTTTCTACGTATTTCCCTATCACAAGGTAGGAATTCACCAACAAATGAGCCATGGCCCGATGTCCTGGGAGTAGCCGTAGTATTTCTTGTCACGGGAATGTTTATGCTGGGACTTGAGGTAAGTGTCCGTGAATGAAGTTTTATATGTGGACAATAAAGAGAATACAAAAGACCATTTTCTATTCCCTTTCTCCGTGCAGAACACAAAAGTCTTCAGCTTTCTTATGACGCTTGGCCTGTTGGGAATAAGTGGAATCCTTGCGGCGATATCTTTGCTTCGAGGCACCACTGATGAATGGAACAAGGAGTATTTCGTTCCTGGCGGATTTTGGAGTGTAATTTAAGAGCTTCTGTTATTTTATTCATAGAATAGACATTATGGAAGGAAAGTATTTGCTCAGCATTTCTGACCTACTGCTACTGGTCTGGGAGCCTTGAATTCTTGAGATTTTGTGGACACATGCAAAAACTTGTTTTAAACGAAATCCGAAGCTTAAATTCTGGGTGTATCTATTCTTTGGTTTGAATGCACAGTGCTATCTTATTGAATTCGTTGAAATATGATAAGTACTCGTATTTAACAAGAAGTCTTCCTAAAATAAGCCAAGCAAATAGTTTCCCTTCATACTGTAACCATGACCCTTTTCTTGCTTTAACATTGAACTATAAATTTCCCATCCTAGTTGCTAACGGCATCGTCGCTTAGTGTATTTGCCTATCCAAGTGAATTGCCAAACTTTCAAAATTGGAGACGACTTCTTGGCTTCGTGATTATTATTCTTGTGGGGCTCTCACATGCATTTTCAGCAGGATGTCTGTCGTTGATTGTTCGCTACAAGTAAATCCAATCCGTGCCCAACAGTGGCAGCGACATGAACTATTTTTCTAATGAATCTTCTCCTTCCAGACCAGACACCGAATATATAGCCGTGCCAGTTTTTCAACTTTTCGAATCATACAATCTTAATAAATTAGTGCCAGCCGCAGCGTGCCTTCTAGTCCTTGCGTGTTCGGGAGCCTTTTTGGAGCTCTTTCCCGAAATGTGCAACATTATAGTTCGTCTTGCCACAGCCGAATGGAAAATTCTATCGCGACAAATAAGTTATGAGAGTCCTGACAGTGGAAGTCCTATGTTAGCTATTTTTATTGCAGGTAAGTGGTAGATTGGGAGGTGATGTTTGAGAAATGCGTTTAACGTTTAGAGGGGTTTATTGACAGAATTTCTACTAAACTTTTCTTCTTTTATTTCGCCCCCTATACAGGAAGTTTATGCGCAATGTTAGCGTTTGCTTGTCCTTTGCAAAATTTGACTCATATTCTAGCTGCTAGCCATTTGTGTGCGGGTCTGGTTAGAGCATTTTATTTGCTTTATTCACCTTTCAGACCAAAATTTTTACAACAATCATGTAAGTACTAATGAGAAACAATATATTTTGAAAGTACATATTTGAACAAAAAAATTAACTGAATATTTGAACAAATATAAATAATCTTTGGAGCAGCTGAAATTTTTTGGCAGGTTTACACAACCACCTAAATAAACATGTATTTATATTTCTATTGCTATATAAAATACGTAAACTGAAATAGTAATGGAACTCATAACATCTACCAAAAACCTTTCTCAGACCTTTTTATCCCGAAATAATAAGGAACCATCCTGAAGTCGATAAAGTGACCATGGCAGGAAAAGAAAGGGGTGACAAGACAAATAAAGTGCCGTTGTTTGATTTTGCCACCACTGTCGAAATTGCGGTGGAAGTACTGTACTCAGAAACAGGAGCCAATAACCTCTCTCAAAAAAGGTAGTTTAAAAGTGCAATTGCCGCCCAGCGACATTAGAGGAAAGGCTTATTCGAAAAGTGGGAAAAGTTCTAAAAAAAATTAAACCTACAAGCGACTCGCTAAAAATCAGCAAAGGTGTAAAGAATGGGCTCCTTGAACTAGAGGAATTCTTAGACCACATACGGCATTACTGGAGGAGCTGGTTAAAGGCCGAAGGGGACCAGAAGGCCAAAGGAGAGCAGAAGACTCAAGAAATGCTGAGGGCTAATGCTAGAACACACGCGCAGATAGCTCCATAACCAAAAATCAATAGAGAATAGCGTCTAGCCCAATCAAACCACTTGATGGGAGTGGAACGCTAGATCAGGGGTTCCAGACAGTGCTGACAAAAGGAGCGAAGAAAACAATAAAGAAACTCTTTCAAAAAGTGCCAGGAAATAAAATTCACACGGACGCTGTTGCGAACGCGGAAGTCACCGCAGTTGCAGACATTAAGTTTCAGCGGAGGGGTGAGTAGTCCGGGGTGGCATACTGAGGCCGGCTAGCACTCAGTCATGTCGTGAGGCTTTCGGGGCACCTTCTGCTCGTGCTGAGCCACCCCACATGTAAAACCTAGAAAAATGACGTAAGCTATAGCTAATTTCAATTCCCGATGAACGCACGCACGAACTGCTACTAATCTTCTATGTTTTTGTTTTTTCTCTCTTTCGGAACTCCGACATTGGTTTGACTAAATATTGGACTATTGAACCAACTTTTAATTTATTCCACTTTTGTTTTCAGGCACTGTACATTTATCTCACATTGCTTTAAACTATCATATACGTCTTGGTATTCAATTCAAATCAGTTTTTTCATTAACAGGTTTCGTTTATTGTTTATTATTGACGCCGAAACCACCTCACGACCCACTTCGATTTGTTATTGTGCATCCCAATTTGAAATTAAAATCATCCACTTCGAACTTTCCTTCACTAAAACTTTATCCCCGAAACCCAAATTAAAAAAACTCTTATCATCAAATTTCCGATCAATATTCACTACGGGATCCCACTGTTCCACTGTTGACTTTTCGTCACTCAGTCTTCCTTCACAAGGTCAAGACTTTTTTCCCCGAATCCATCTCAAAACTTTTTCCCGACACTGCCAAAGAACTTTTTCTCCCTTCAAGACTACTCGACGAATCATTTATCAGCGAATCACTCCACAAAAACGTGAAAACTCCTTCACCAAAAGCAATCCCTGTTTACTTTTCAAAGTCGAAAACTGACTGCCCCAAATCCAAGAACCCAATCCCGCAATCCTTTTATTCTCAATTACCACTGCCGCATCTGGGTAACGTAATCGAAGTTCATAACACTTCGATTCCGCTACCCACACATCTTTTTCTTACCGACAAACGCAACAATTTCCATTTTGCATATATGACAATTTGCATAACCATAGAAGCGTTTCATTAGATGCATATTATCATATGTATACGGAAACAATTGCTTTTGCCGATACTCCAAAAAGAGTGCTTTCTTGCGCTCGGGGAACTTCAACCCAGGCTCCCAGCGGACCCCCGCTCGAGAATCCACGATGCTATCAACGGAGCCACCTTCTGTTGATTTCCCATTCATCGAATTACCAACTTCAACTATGCATCTTTCTTGATGGGCATGAAAAATGCAATTTGTTAGTAGGGAAACGTGAATGTATTTTTTGTAAGTATGAAAAATAGAATTTGTCTGTGCGAGCTAATGAACCAAATCAGTTAGTATGAAGGAAGGAATTAGGTTTTGCTAGGGAAAATGTATCAAAGTAATGAATGGAGTTTTGTTAGTGGAAAAATTAAAATTATCATTATATTACAATTTTTTTTTATTTTGTAATTGAAAAGGAAAAAGAGTAGGATGGAGATGATGGAGGAATAAAAATTATAAGGAAAAAGTTAAATGTTCATGAAATTAAATAAATTTACCGAGCAAAAGGAGATGTTACGGCGGCAATTTGAAGTTCCGAATGGAAGAAAGCCGGTACGTTGGAATTCGCAACAACGCTCAACATGAAAAAGGACCTGATACGAAGCAATAGAAAAAAATCCCGACGAAGACCCTGGTAGCAGGCACTGCTAGTAAAACCTCAAGATGGCCGATCCTACATAGAAGTCCTGCAGGAAATCAGGGGAAATGTAGTGCTCCAAGACACCAACACTGCTATCAAAGCAGTACGACCAGCGCGGTCGGGCCACATACTGGTCGAGTTCGGATCAGAGGCCGACAATAAAGAAGCATTTTATGACCCAGCAAAGAATGTCTTTGGCAAAAGTGCAACTATAGCCTCGCTCTAGCCGATGGCAACGATCAAAATAAAAGACATTGACAACATCAAGGATCTAGCTGAGGCAGTGAAGGCCATCAAAAAGGAGTTTCCTAGCATGGGCAGGATCAAAGCGAGGCTGACAACAGAAAAGCATAGGGGACAACGCATAGCCATCATTGAATTAACCAAAAAGGATGCTGAACAATTTCTGAATTAGGGCAAAGTAAGAATAGGTTGGGTTGTCTGCAGGATATGGCGAAGAGCAGTGCGTCTTTAATGCTCCAAATGCCTTAGCTATAGTCACACCGCACAAGTATGCTAACGATCCGATAGGAGTTCCCTATGTTACAAATGCGGTGAATGGGACATAAAAGAAAAGAGTATACAAAGGAGGCACACTGTACCCTTTGCAGGGATGCTGATTTAAGACTGGACCCTGGGTACGTCTAGGAATCAGGAAAACATCGGGTTTTCGAAGAAGCCTGAAGTAATGTGTTTAACGGTTCCAGCTAGGCTCTCGGGTTGACGGGGGAGGTGTTTAGTGAGTAGTACAGTCGCTTGTGAGTATTAAAGCCCCACACTCAGTGCGTGAATGGAATTTACCGCCCAATAACAACAAAGAATATTTTTATGCATAGTAACCCTTTTGATGATATTTTTCGTCCATTATGCGCATAATTGAAACTGTATATCGTGAATAACCAATTTATTACTTTTACTGGGGCACTTAAATTGTTGCTAGCTCAATAATAGTAAATAGAAGATGAAATCTTTAAAGACACTTTATATTGCATCTTGAATGAAAAGACATTTTTCTTCAGTTTGAGAGGTGCATTAAGCCAAGCAATTACTTCGTTTTAGTGCTACAACCACTTAATGAGTGCATGCTGTGGAGTTCTTTGATGAAGAGGATATTGTTGTAATTAGTGCCAGGGTGTAGAGCATGACTAGGATGTTATCGAGGAGATTTCATCGATGAATCAACCTGACAAATCTAAGCCAGAACAAGTCTGACAATTTGGTGGCAAATGAAACTGATGAGCCAGCAAATGCATGTACACTCGTTCACCCACTTCTTCTGCCATCGACACTTGACCTTTTTCCATGCGCTTTGCTCCTATTCCGATGCTTCATTTAACAACTTCTTCTAACATCGAAGTTTGACTTGTTCACATGCGCTTCGATTCTAATCCAGTGTCTCGCCCACGCTTTTCCCAAATTTTCATCTAGTATATATGTAAATTATATGTTTAAAATGTCTTCAAACGACTGTGCTGTGTATTAATGTAGTGAACACCCCCCACATAAATGGTAACCCCGAGGTGATACATGACAAAAAATGTAAAAACTTATAAAGACTTTATCGCCTCCATGCTTTGAATATGAAAGGATGCTCACTTTCTCCCGCGCCATGATAACTCCAGATCAAGTCCTAGCACACTAAGAGCTATGAAAATCCTGGCCCAAAACAGATCATCGGAAACCTCGCATCTTCATATATAGGCTAATAGAATAGAGAAATTTCTTGCGTTTTTCAAAACGGATCCGACATTTTGGTTTAAGCGTTTACCTTGGATGGAACCGAATATTTTTATGTCCCCCAGTACGTGGAGCCAGAAATATTGCCGTATAGCTAGAAGTCCTCTTGAAGTGAACAAAGATGAGGCAATTTAACAAAATATACTTTCGATGTTTGCGGAGTCCAAAGAAACCAAGCTGTGACGTATCTCCTTGGGGTATAACATTGAAAGAAAAAAGCCTTCGCATTATTTGCAGGGCCTCAGGAATATGAGGGGCAACCAAATAACCAATGCAAAACTAAGAAGTCTCATCGTGTCGTACTTGGCATTTAAAGTCAACCCGACAGGTGTTGTAGCTCAAGCTACAACACCTATCAAACCTCTCAGCGGTGTAATTAAACATGCAATTAACTCTAGAGAGAACTTCACTTGAAGAAAATGTAATGTGACGCCTACGCCCGGGAATCGAAGTGATTCCGATCCCGAACCCTTGCACTCGGCCAGATGGGTATGATCTCGAAATGCAAGCGGACTTCATCTTTCGTGCGGATATCTTGCGCAGAAAATATTTTTTTTTCTCCAAATATTTAGATCTGTGGATTTAAATATTTGAAACAGAATATTAAACAAAACCCCGATGCATTTCGAGACATATCCATTTGGGATTGCCCCTCCACCGTGGCCATCGAAAAACTATGCCACTGGCAACAAATGGAGATGCACATTGCCGCCATGTGGCGTTCCATTCCACACACATCTGTTTTGTCCGAGGAGAAAACCGGTGGAATTTGACAGCCACCTGGCGAAGTGTGTCGGTAAATTCTTTTTGCTAGCTACGGGAGTGTGTGTCCAAACTTTTAAGATACTTAAGTGGCTCATTAAAAGATTTTTGCAAATATTAGCTAATGCTCGTAGTAAACTAAAGTCGTGACATACATAAAGCGCATTCAGCGTCAACACGGAGATACGCGCGCAATTAAACACTAAAGTTAGAACTCGCAACTATTTGGAATTCCATTTTCATCGTACCTTGGGGGCACTCCCAGTTGTTTGCTGCCTTTACGATTTTCTTTGGCGCTGTGGCTTGCAAAATAGGCGAATTCGTTTTGCTCAATCTTCCGAACTGGACTCCAAGAACGAGCCGCGTCGCCCAGCGCTTGCAGTCAACGATCAGCGCAACAAGAGAAATTCCAGCAGCAGCAGCGAGACAACACGCGAGATTCGTACAATTGACAAAGAGGTAGGAGTGTAATTAAGGAAGGAATGGACCATTTTTTTTGCTTTTGCGTTGTGGCGCTACTTCTTGTTTAATGCAAACAAAAGTTTGCAGTCGGACGAATGCCGTGACTACTGTTTGGAGGTTAGCAAGTAAGTTTTACGGTGAGGGATCGGCAGTGCCCACGTCATTAATTTAACGGAATAAGTGCCAGAGCAAGATATGATTTGCATACCATCTCGCCATTAATTTCTTGCAACAAATTAAATCTAGCTTTGGAAGCTGTTTCCAAAAGTTAGAGCAGATGATAGCTATTCCAAGAGATGGAACATCACAAATCGCGTGTGGTGGGTACATACCGTTTGAAAGAAGATGACGAGAGAATGACAGCAAAGTTAGACTAGACTTCAAAATTTGAATCAAATTAATACTCGGAACGTGAAGATAAATATAGAAACTCCCAACAAACATTCTTTTAAGATGCCGATCTCATAGAACTCAGCTCGCTATTCGGTACAGTATTTGAACGGGCTTTAGAAACATTGAATAGTGTCAAAATAGTTGTCTATACGCCACCGAATCGTCTTCGGGAGTGATTGAAGTGCAAGAACACGTCAACCATGGTTACAAACTATTTACTTATGTAAGCTATTGTATATGTTGATCGTTTGAAATTCGCCACCAAAGCCAAGGTATTTGCAACCACGTAAGCGCCGTCCCTGTCGCGCCAATTTTCAATAAAATCGACTGGGGTAAGAAGATACCCTATGTGCCTAGAATTAGGACCAGATAAAATCAAATAATTTGCCATCAAATCAATTCAGGGGTAGTGATATTTGTTTATATACACTTAACTTTTCTCTTCTTATATTTTGAAATATTACTCCAATTGTATAATATTTTTTCGCTACTAACAATCTACCATGAGTTTAATGATTGTTCATTCTGTTTGTTTGTTTTTGGTTATGGAGCGGTAGAGAGACTTTAAGCATATAATAATGAAATTTGTTTAAAAACGATAAATTATAATAGAAATACTTGATTTCAGATTGGAAAATAACTGAGGGTATTGTAAATACAGTGTAGCGTGGTGATAATAAATAAAATGCATAATGGGAAAGAGTGGAAGCCGGTTCAATTAAACGCATATTGCGATAGTAGACGTTAAAAATTATTCGGTCTAAATTTTTTTTTTCAAATATCTAATGTTTGCTTGGAAATAACCAATAACTAACATAACCCCTACTAACAATCAAGGATTATTTGAGTACAAGAAACTAGCTTGTAGGATTTGATATAATTTAGGATGCATATGAGGAGTTTTCAAGAATAATTCTTTACATAAAATATATTTTACAAAAACAAGCATTGTTAACTGCGATAAACTCGTATTATCTTAAATAAGTCTAATTGTAACATATGACCAAGACTGTAATCTATCGGTAATTATTAGGTGTGAAAATGTTTACACCCTCTAAATGAATTATCTGAATATTAAACATGATTTACTAAGGAAGCCATAAGCCTTTCCGTTCCGCATGCTCTTTCTTTTGCAGCGGAAGTGATGACCGAGGGTAAGTATGTCTTGAAGAGGGTTAGGTTTTAATAATCTGCGGATGATTGATTTCTAGTCGGTTACGGTCCGCGGTACCCTAGTTTGCGCTCGTTTTTTTCTTAGAGTTGGTTATTTTGGACTTGAGGTAGGTTAGCTTATTTTCTGGTACCGCGTCGGTGATTCGGTAGCGCACCTATGGAATTTTGTAGCGTTTTTGATTTGAGATCTGTGGAGAGATCACATCCAGAATTAACGTAACGTAGGTTTCCCGTTCTGGATGAGTATTTGTTGTCGCGTTTGGAAATCGGGCATGTGAACCGGTGGCTGAGTTAAGTAACTCGGACTTAGTCTGCTCGCGTAAGACCCGCGACCGAAACTCCTCTCCGAACTAGCTAGCCTACAAGCAGCCACCACGGAGTAGACTAAGTGTGACCGGACTTGTTGACCTGAAGGGTACAGTCCGTTGTCATTTCCAAGACTGCACGTCTCGAACCGATGAGAGGTCGGTTCTGATTGCGATCGAACGAGATGGAGTAGGAAACCGTTACAAAAAGATAGATCACTCAACCAACAGAATAGAGAGGTGTCAGACTGGCGCTCGAAGTCGATCCAGGTCGCATCAGATCAGGCCAGAAAATGAAGGATTTCTGCTACTATCACCGACAATTTGGAAAGAAGACAAATAAATGTCAATCACCCTGTCAATAGAGGCAAAACGATACACCAGCAGAAAACTAACTTCTTTGCCTCACAATACGGCAGTGAACGATGAAGGAACTTGCCAAAACCACCTAATCTTCACTGGCAAAAAGTCTAAGATACGGTATCTGATTGCAACTGGCGCTGGCATATTGATCATCCAACAAAAATTCGAACATAAATACAAAAACCCCAAAAAGCTTAAACTGTATGCAGCGAATAAAAGCACGTCCGGCCTGAAATTAAAGAAAGTGGATTTTGGCCTGCGGCATCCATTCAGATAGAATTTCATAATAGTGGATTTGCGAGGCAAAATGATTTTCAACATTAGAAACCACTTGTTTTGCACTTTGAAGAAAGGGGCATTGCTAGAGATTTCAACCATCGCAGGCCACTACAGATATCAATTTCTTCTTCAAAAATTTTGGGGTGTCACCATCCCATCAGACATCCAACGAGACCAAAATAACAATTTCTTGAATAATATTATCACTGTCAGCCACTTAATGTGCCGGAAGAGTCACTCCTGAAAAACTTAGGGAGGCAAAAGCGTGATTTGCATTCATGATTGATGCCAACCATCAAATAGTCAATGGGCCAGTCCTCTGCACTTGGTCCCCCAACAGGATGGATCCTGGATGCCGTGTGGTAATTACCGGTGACTCAATGCCATCACCGTACCCGACAAGTACCCCGATGCATATCCGTATGATTTTAAAAATCGCCTTGAAAGCTGCACGATTTTTTCGACTTTGGATTTGATACGCGCTTCTCATGAGATCCCTGTTGTACCAAGAGACATCCCGAAGATGGCCACCATCACTCATTTCGATCTGTATGAGTTTAAAGTGATGAGGTTGGGGTTGTGCAGTGCCCCACAAACCTTTCAGCACTATATCAATACAGCACTTCGTGGACATCGACGATATATTCATTGTATCAAAAACTCCAAAAGTGTATCACGATCATATCAAATTGGTATTTAAACGACTTTAGAAGTAGGGATTATCGATCAACGAGACAAAATGTATTTTTGGTAAACATAACATACCGTCAATCACCTGGGATATTCCATCGACAAGCATGGTACTACACCAATGGCAGAGTGAATTGAAGCACTCCTTGGAATTATGAAGTGAGCCACCACTGCAGAGATGAGATGATTTTTAAGTGCCATACATTTTTACCAGTTACAGGTATGCAACCACCTTGCCTGTGTTGGCGTGGTGATCGCACCTCATCACACAAACCTTGATACCTAGGGGGAAAAAGCGCTGTCCTTTAGAAATAAGAAGAACCTTTATTTTCCGTTTTATTATAGCAAATCTTTATTTTCCTCTGTAACAATACGTTACTTTGCACGCACAAATGCAAGTTTCCATTAATTAAACAAATTCAATCCAAAAAAATTAATTATTCGACATTCTCTACTTTAAAGGTATCCAAGTTGATAAACTGTAGATGGCACGTGCAGTTGATGACCATTACTGATGATAGCGAACCTCGTATCATCGTTCGCATACCGTGGTGCACGCGGATGAAATCTGGAACCAGAGCTTCACCGACTCCGAGCACTCCGTTTCCCGTGGATGCCTTCACTGTTTACGTAAAAAAAAGAATCAAAAAGATCGTTAAGCGAAAGACTATTTCTATACGTGAATTAATCATTAAAAGGCTAAAACCAGGGGTTTACCGGCCTGGGCCTAAAGAAACTCCGTTTTAGCTCATTAAAGATTATTTCCGAAATGTAATCTGCAGTTGGTAGTGAAAGATTAATATTCTACGCTAATTAACCATTAAATGGCTAAAACCAGAGTTCCACCGGCATAGGCCTAAAGAAACTCAGTTTTAGCTCATCAGAGATTATTTTTCGGATTCTACTTTAAACAGGAGTTGGCTAAAACCAGAGTTTCACCGGCTTAGGCCTAAGGAAACTCAGGTTCCGCTTGTTCTTCTCACCTTCAGTTCGATGGTTCAGGATGGCGTTGCTTTGCGGTGAACTTCTATTGATGGTTATCGTCTCGACTAACTCTTCTTGGGTCTTGAGTTGATACTTCCCTCTTTTTCCAATTCGCCACTAGCTCAAATACAAACAAATTGCTTGCATTGCTAGTGAGAGTCGTAGACCTTCGATCCAGTTAATCCGCAAAACGCTGAGTTTGTAAGTGTGCTAATTCCCCTTAACCTGCTTTACGAATTCATTCCTCTCTTGTTCTTCAGGAACAATCTTGTTGCATGAAAAGGAACGCTAGCTCCAATCTCATGCTTTTGCTCTTTTCTTCTTCAGTATTCATATATCTGAATCTTCGACGACTTCTCCCCATACAATTTCTGAGTTGGTTGTCGCGGCGAATTGGTACTCAGATGAGCGGATTGCGCATAGTACATACATTCAACTGTATACATGTTCTCCAAGTGCTCTCAATATGGCAATTGTATGGACTACCATGTATGCGTGTGGAATTCGCCGCAGAGCCAATTTAGCGACTTGACCAATGAAGCGTAAGATATAAGTTCTTATATACATTGAATTGCGATTATGTACTATGTTTAGGGTGTCGCCGTTCCCTAAGTATGGGCGGTGAAGTATACATTGCTTGTTGGCTCGTGCGATGAATGATTGGAATTGTGAATGACTGTTGTGAATTTGCGAGTAATTAGTATTCGCATACACTAATGATTGTTGTAACGTGTCGTAAGGGAGGCATGAGAGCGTGATTAATTGTTATGGATTTCTGAGCAATTTGTATTCGCATACGCTATTGATTGTTGTTGTTGTATTTTGTCAGAAGTTTTGAATAGAATTATGAATCGGTAAAGTAACGTAGATTGTCCATAAAGACTCCAGATGCGGTTTCAAATAGCCAATTCGAAGGTAGCTGAAGTTTATAACCAAGCGCAGTCTACTTATGGTAAGACCCACGATCGTACTCCTCCCCGAACTAGCTGTCCGGCCAGCAGCCGCCAAGGAGTAAACTGTGCGTATCCGATGCTGTTGACCATAAGGGTATGGTTCGTTGGCATGGTTCGAGGTTTCACTTCTTTTGATCGTTGAGGACGATTCACATTTCTTTCGGGAAGTAATCGATCGAGGCTTGATTTGAAATCGGAAATCTTTGCTTCAACAACTTTTGAAAGTTTTTGGCTCCGACTCTCAGGATTTGGTTGATGGGCCAATTCAAAATGAGCTCCAATCAGACAAAACTTCTGTAATTCGTCACATAAAATCCTATTTCTATCTGTATTTGGAGTCATATTATTAATTCCGATACTAGCTATATCTAGAAAATCTATGTCACTACAAGTGACTTTAAGATTTAATACATTCACTCGAAACTTCTTACGAAATATACAATTCACTTTCGTGAACGAGCCATCTGGATTCTGTAGGCTGGTACCCATAAGTTTCTCCGCCAACTAGCTGCTGACTTCAATCTTGTAGTATGAACGGATTAAGCTCCGGACATTCTTCGGAGAGCGAACGAATTTATGAATATTTGGGCAACAAAATCATTGTTCACCTCGCTAGCCCGTCCTATTCTTACGTACGGCTGCATTTTCTGGGACCCTATATACGAAATCTATAGCCGCAGACTTGATTTTGTACAAAAACAATTTTTACTTTTTGCTTTAAGATCTCCGTACGGTCCTACTTCTTTTCATAATCTACCATCTTATGAGGATCGACTTCAAACATTAAACCTGGCTTTGTTTGCATGTTCACCTTTCGACATCTTAAGGTGTAATATTCAAGTCCCAGTCAGACAAGATTCACTTTCTATTAGAGTCACTAGACATATTTCTACGTTTACCACGTGTACGCGCCACACTAGTTAAGCAGACAATGAGCCGGTTAACAGATGCTGTAAAATCTTCAATTAATTTAGCAACCATTACTCCTCAACCACTTCCAAGTTCTGTTTTAAGTCCAAAATATTACAAATACTCAATTTCTCGACAGCATGTAACGATTTTAAGTTCTACGTCCGACGAGGAACCGACCTCTTATCGGTTCTAGACGTCAAGTCTGAGTAGTGCCAACGGATGGTACCAACCAGTCAACCAATCCGTGCACCGTAATCCATTCACGCGGTGGCTGCTTGTCGGCCAGCTAGATCGGAGAGGATTTCGGTCGCGGGTCTCCGACGCGGTACCAAAAAATATACTACGCTAACTCAAACCCGACGAAAGCTACGCTGATAAAAAGGCAGACAGACAAAGGTACCGCGTACCGCGCGCGACGCGAAACCGACCTCAGCGGATTTTCTCAAACCCTACCCTCGCGACGGCATACTTACCCTGCACTCTATTTCCCGCTGAAAGAAAGGACCACTGGAAAGGAAAGTCGTTATTAGAGTTTAGCAATTCATGTTGTTATATATTTTAAATTTCATTTTCTCCCCTACGTAGATGCATTCTAATCTACTTAACAATGTGGTGCTGATTTTTTTTTACTAAGATTTTTCTTGTTATGGCCAAACTTATAAATAATTTAATTGTAACTAATTCATGTGGATTTTTTTTTTTTCTTTTTTCTTCCTATGCCAGCATGTTAGATCATTAAATGAAAATTAAATATTCATGAAACATGACAAGGACTCATGCTGTTTGCATTCGGTTGGGATATTCTTTTTCATTGTCTTATTTAGGAACACGTTATATTTTAAAAACTAAGTATTTAAGATTAATACAAGCGTTGTTTTCGTACTAATTCTCGAAACCTTATTGTAAATTATACTACGCCTTCGTACTAATAATTTTTTTACTACTTTTAACTCTTATATAGTATCATGCGAATTTTATTAAGTTTAAACATTGGATGAATTTTAAAATTTCATTTCAGAGTACTCAATCATATTTAATCATAAAAAAATAATTGTACAATTATTTACCAGAAAAAAAAATTGTAGAGTGCATTTTGACTAGCATAGAGAGTAAGTATTTCAATGTTCGAAAAAAAGGTTCGAAATTTAAAAATTGAAGCATGGAGTGTATGTGTTGACAATGAATTCAATATTCGAATGCTCTATTCGGAGCTATCTAATTGGCAGTAGAGGGCATGGAAGAAATTTTATATATTTCACACATCGTTTTTTTGTATCTAGGAAATTTCCAACACACTCTATCTAAAGATTTGTAAATGGAATCATTTAATAGGTTTGACTTTTAACAAAAAATTAAGATTGAACCATTCCCCCTTTTACATTATGCTTAAGACTATTAGACTCTTTGCTTGATCTTCGGAAGTATTTTAAAATTTTCCGTTTAAAAATTTGAAAAATAATTTCAACACATCGGTTGGAATCAGCGTATGTTACTGTACCTTAGCAGTTGCCATAAAAAGGGTCTTGGTGGCTTTGATCCTGCAGTTGTATCAAGGAAATTGCCTTTATATACGTATGTATACTAAAGTATAAATTAGTCCTCATTATAAGTGCTCTTTACTTTTTAAGTATTTCCTAGAGGATTATGTAGATTATTTCCGCGAAAGAAAATAATCCTAAAACTCAAGCATTTAAACCAGTCATATTTATATGTTACGCATGGTTTCTTCTTTGTTTCACAGTTGCTTCTGATTTTGTCGTGTGTGTTTGCAACGTATAACTAACGCTAAACAAGTCTCTAGTTTCTCTACATTCTAACTAACGATTCCTTCGATACAATATAAATTTCTAACTAAGATATTCTACTAAAAGTAATAGTTTTTTTTTCTACAGTTTTATACTCATTTTGTATTAATATAATAAAAAGCGTAAAGCGGACATGAAACATAATTGATTGTATGTGCGAGCGTTTATTCAACTGACGATCGTTAATTTTATAAATACAAATTTAAAATAAAAAATAAATTATCATTTAACAAACACTTTCACGTGATTTTTGTTACGACTTCATACTTTTCTGCTTTTATAGTGATTAAGTTGATATTTAAGTCTCGAATGCAATTTAAGCTTGTGTATGGTTATCGATAAAAATTCACTCTGATATTAAATCGTCTTCATCAATAAGGCTAACCTGTTCCGATGATTGATCCAACGATCGTACTGACAACGAAAGATGATCCAAAATTTCAATATTTGAATCCGAGTCCCATTCATCTATGTCGATATTGTCCTGACCTTGACCGTATGCTTCTATATATGCGGAAAAACCTTTTGGCAGCAATACTTTTGCCTTCTCGATTCCTTTCCTTTGTGCATTCCCGTTTGTCCAGTTCAAGCAATAAACTCATTCGTTTTACACCTCCAAATCATCATGAATCTCAAATTTGTCATTGACTTTGAAGTAATACTCTAATTTATCGGTCAATACCTGCAATTGACTTTTGTCATTTTGTGCGTATTTAACGTGATAAATGGCAATTGTATAGACGAATTCGGTGTCGGGACGATTCCTTACCTTTTAGCCGGTTATTCCTTTCCACCGGGGATTGAAATGAAATCTGTCGTAAGATTACTTCTTTCAGTTCTTGCTTCTTCTAGGGTGGCGGCCACTACGTGCACACTTCGCTGCCATGTGGCTGTCAATTCCTCTTGACATCCCACGACAAAATTGCCGTGGGCATCGCATGATTCATTACAAACATAGACAATATTTTTGCATGCTTTGTATTTTTAATTCAATTTACTATGTATTTCCATTCAAATTGTGCCTTGTTTGGCGAATAAATAAATAAAAAGTGTTACCAACTTAAAGTTCTATAGCTCTAAAAAACCCCTTTACTTAAATTAGTTTTTATTATAAAGATGTTTAGCAAATCTCGTATACTATGTGTTATCCAAAGACGCGATCATATTATAACTGAAAATCTTGAAATGTTGACCGCAATCGAAGTGCGCATTACATAATAAAATCGAGAGTGAATTTCCAGTTGCCTATTCTTTACATAATTGTTTCAAAACAAATCAACCTAATCATCGTCATGTAAATTATTGACATTACTTTAGAAAGCTCAACAAAAGAAACAATTGCCTGCCACTGAATCTGTTCAAAGCGTGAAGACACTTAATGAAATAATGAAAACAAATGACAATCAATGATGTTAAAGCTGATTAAGGTGTATCTAAAATAGGCCGTTATGCTGGACTACCACATCCAATTCATACTCAAGCCTTTTTGTTTTCCGAAATAACAAAATAATTGAATTACGCACACTTAAATGATTTGAAGAAATAATTGCAATCAGAGCAACACTTGGAGCCTAACTGTGGGTGCCAATTTATCAATTCCGTGTTTGGCATCATCTACATATTTTCAATTGCTGGTTATCTCGCTGCGATAAGTTCATTATTCAAATCCGACATGACGCAACGGATATTGATGACTTTGTTGATGCAAAATTACGAGAGAAAAAATCGAGAGTACCAACTAAACTTGATTGTCCATTTACTTCCGACATTGATAGACTCCATACTGTGCCGAGATGGTGCTTTGCTGCTTTAATGATTTGTAACGTGACGAAGCTTTTCTTCGAATGAAAAATTTCGCAGCCATTGATACATTGATTGAGCGGATTGAACAGGTTCCTATTTAGATCCATTGTTAGGCTAACAAAACTTAAGAGTACAAGACGATATGCTTAAATTAAGCCAATAGTTGTGTGTAAAATATTTTACAAGTCACAGTCTTATGGAATGTTATTACACTTTGATTTTACTCAAGTCAATGAACGTCTTTCAGGTGAAACCAGCTTGTCCTACAGCAGGTTATCAACAATACCAAACAATCATCCACCCGGACGAAGAAGGAGCCTTTGGAACTTCCAAAGACCCATTCAAACTGCAATCAAAAAATCGAAATCGAAAAGCAAGAACAACAGCGAAGTGGAACGTGAGTGGTTGCTCCTCGGTGAACCATCTTCACCCCGTCCAACCATTTCGCAAAGGGATAATGCCGAATCAACGATTCTTTCAGATACCGAACCACAAGTATGTACATACTTATAATTTTATTCTTAACGCTGTAAATTAAATTTCTTGTATTTTCGGCCAAATTTTGTTTGTAAACTTACGCATTACGTATGTATTCATTTCTAGTGAAAGTGTTTTTCTTAAACATCTGTTTGTATTGTTCGATTTAATCGTGACCCTACTTTTTGTCACTTGGTATCTTTTGTTCAGGTATCCGATATGGAGTATGTTGCGAAAATTGAAAATTCGGATTCAGATACTTCAACGGATATTGATGCAATCGTCGATGAATACCGGCAGAAAGTTAAGGTAAATAGAAGAGAAAAAATGATTTGAACATCTTATCAGCTTAATTTATGTAACAATGATTATGACCGAGTACTATCCACACTTGACTTAACAAATAACCTAAATATGCCTGAAGCCATGACAAGCAAAGCTTCTTTTCGCGCTTTATGGAAGCACAAAAAATGCACTGGTTCCATTTTTCTACGTTTGATTTACATAACTACAGAGTTTCTTTTTTAGTTTTTCTTAACTCCGACTGTTAAATCAAAAATAGGACAAACTTTTGATTAAATAAAGTTACTGCTAACATCGATAGCGAATCTTGAAAGTTAGCATGTGAGACATTCTTGTTCAGTACAAGCAAATGAACATATGTATATAAAAACATTATTTCGAAAAACGAACCCTGACTTTAAAATGCACTAAAAAGGGGTGAAATAAAGTTTATGGAGTTAGAGTTAAACCCGTTTTTCCCCGTTTTGGTTACGTTTGATTACTAAGTTACTGCTACGCAATGAGGAAACTTATTAAGCTTATATTCCATAAACTAATTTCATCCTAATTGTGTGTTTCGAAGGCGGTTTCCTTATTTTTCCAAAAGTTTTCTATTTCCTGATTTTTACTGGTAAAATGAATCCTAAAATGAATTACCTGGGTTTATGCTGAATACATGTACTCGTTTAATGATTTTCTTCGAAATTATCAAAGTAATTTTCTAAGTGGTGTGAATACTTTTGAAAAGCATTGAGCTACTGCAACATTGTGTAAGAGATCGTTAAAATGAAAAGGATATTCTTTTTTTGTTTTTATCGAGTCCATATGCATGCATTATAAGTATTTAATAATGGAGGGCTGTTGGTTGATCGTGCGTTGCGGCGGTCTAACGGGGCTGCAATTACATTAAAATAAAAACTCATAAGTACTCATGCACGTTGTGTGTGTGTATGACCATGACCAATGTAACCCGACATAGTACCTAACATGCATTAATACACTGATGTTGTGAACTGGATCACTCATCTCACTGCGATATAGGAGGATTCACCATCACTACACCGTAGGAACTTAATCATGCTTCCATGGAGAGTATCGTAATCTCACGTGTGGAAACCCATTCATATAAGGTACGGAAGAAAAGGAGAATCATCCTGCAACCAATGCCACCGATGACGGATCGCCATTCTACACGTTTCACTAGCCCGAGCTCACAACACCACTTAAATTGCGAGAAGGTTTACTTTATCATCGGTCATCCACTATAAATCATTGCGTGTAACCATGCAGAAACTAACAAAAAAACATGCACAAAGTGACACACGAAGTACTTAGTAAGCTTCTTAAAGGAGAAAAATACATCCGCCGTACGCACAAGTATTATCTTACCAGCTACCAGCTGAAACCACACCAATGGATCTACCAGGTAACTCGTTATCTCTTAATTCTAATGAGCCCGGACTTGAACATCTACAGCCTCTACAAGTTATGTATGAAAGCTTACGAACGACAAGCGCTATATATCATCATTCAAAATTGACATTGATGCTGACTTCAAAGAAATCCTCTGCCAAGATGCGCTGGTTAAAGAATTTGTTTTTGGAATCTAAACAAGACCTCAGTCATCATGTAGTCTTAGATAATGTCAACATCAACATGGTTCACAGCCGTAACTTACACTCCCGCAAGGAAACTTTAACTTTCCATTTTTTATCAAAATGATAGAGGCTTAAGAACTAAGCTTGAGGACCTTCTAATTTCTTATCAGCTCAGGAATGATACCGTAATATATTTCTCGGAAACGTGACTGCAACCTTATATTCTCGATTCGGAACTCTTTTCTGATCATATTGTTTATAGGTGTGATTGTGACCACAATGCCACTAACAAGTCTGATGGTGGAGGAATTTTGGTTGTCGCCAGTCATTCTCTATTCAGCTTCCATTGTACTGATTTCAATTTTTCCCATGCATTGAAATATGTAATAGTCAAAATATCCCTACGTAATAATGCTTCCTTACTGATTTCTTTGGTATATATTCCTTGCAATTCTCCCTTACAATTATATGAGTCTTTTTTGATGACCTTGCCTCCTATCTCATAGTACGTCACCCTCAATCCACAATCCTTATATGTGGGGACTTTAATTTACCTAGTGTTAATTGGGTTAACTCACCTGTTTCCTCCATCTGTTCTTCTAATTCTTCTTCCCTAGCTATCTCTTCCTTTCTATATCTCTCTGTGCTCTGTCCCAATACAACCAAGTCCATAATACAAACGGTTGGCTCCTGGATATTTTCTTGTTGAATGATTCTGCTCATCATCTATCTGTATCTCCTTCTTTATATCCCTATGTTCTTCCTGATCAACACTATCCACCTCTTTCCATTAATCTCCCTGTCGATCCTTTTATAATTAAAAAACCTGCCACTGCCCCAAAATTTAATTTTTTCAAACCCGATTATGACGCAATTAATTGAAAACTTTTGACTGTGAATTTGTCTCAGTTCTTTCAAAACCTTGATTGCGAGTCTGCTCTCAATTAATTTTATGCGCTTCTTCAGTACCTCAACTGTAGGTTTACACCTCTTCAGTCGGCCCGTAAGGTTAAACTAAAACCTTGGCTTGTGAATCGCGTTCTTACAGCCTTAAATACCAAGGATAGGGCACGTCATGAATTTAAGCGTTCACGTACAGCAGCGCACAAACTTAACTTTTGCATGCTGCTTTCTGGTGCCAAATAGGAAATAAAAAATGCTATGACGAATTACTTTTCCCAATTTGGAAGCTTCCCTCAATGTTAGTACGTGAAGCCCTTCTGGTCTTATTTTAAATCCTTACGGACCTCGTCGTCTGTGCGTTCTACCATCCACTGTGATAATATAGAATGCTCTTCTCCCCAGGCAATTGCGGATTTATTTTCCCAATCTTTTTCATCTACCTTTGCTCCGCCCACTGAATCTGTTTACTACTCTAAACAATGACCCTTCTGAAGTTGAATCCCTAATTCATTCCCTCATTCCAAATGTCAGCCCTGGTCCAGACGGCCTACTATATATATTTGTGAATTACTTAGCTTTGTCACTTTTCCCTCCCTTGTCTATCTTCTTCAACCTAAGCTTAAGAAGTGGAACTTTCCCCTCTCAATGGAAAGATGCTCGTGATGCAGCAATTTTTAATAGTGGTGATCCTTCGTGTGTATGTAATTAGCGTCCTATATCCTTGATTTTCTGCTTTTCGATGTTACTTGAAGGTTTAGTCTACAACCGGCTTTCTGATCCGTTGAGCTCTGATTTAGCTTATGGGCAGCATTGCTTTTGTAAAGGTCATTCCACGTCCATTAATTTAATTCAGTTCACTGATTTTTGTTGCAAAGAGTTTGGACAGTCAGTATTAAGTCGATGTGACATACACAGATTTTACAAAGGCATTTGATCCAGCCAACCATCATCTTCTTTGCTGCAAACTTGAAGCTTTTGGAATCTCTGATTCTCTTTTGTCATGGTTTTCGTAGTATTTGTTATCCCGCTCTTGCCGGGTTATTCGTTGGTTCCATTCTGTCCTACATCTGGTGTTCCTCAAGGATCTATCCTTGGGCCCCTTCTATTCCTTGTGTTTATCAATGACCTGCCCTCATTAATTTCTTCCCCATGTCTCTTGTTTGCGGATGATTTTAAGGTATTTCGGACTATCAAGTCGCCCTTTGACTGTCTGTGTCTCCAGAAGGACTTGACTGTGGACAATAACTGGTGTCTGTCCAATTTTCTTAATCTCAATGTTACCTCATGCCATAAGATGACTTTTTCTCTTAAGTAACATCCTATTCCCTATACTTGTATACTGAATGCGGCCTCTGTGTCTGAAGTTACCACGTATAGTTACTTTTGACTCCAAACTTAAATTTGACCTTCATATCTCCTATGTGATTGCTAAGGCCTCTTAAGTTTCGGGTTTCATACTAAGGCATGTGCACAAGTTTTGTAATGCCTCGACTATGATTCGTTTGTTTATTTGTCTTGTCCGTCCTTTCCTTGAGTATTGTTCTGTGGTCTGGGCACCTCATCATTCCTACTTTGTGTACTCATTAAAATCTGTGCAGAGGAAGTTCACTCGCTTCCTATTCTATAAGCTTAACTTGCCATATTTCCAATATGAGGATCGTTTATCCTTCCTTGGTCTTCCATACTTGAATGCACATAGATCTTATTTGGATCCGTGCTTTCTATATTGACTCTGCCACTATCAGACTCCGGTGTGTATTTTTGGTGAATTACACTTTCGCCATTCATTACGTCCCGCTCGTGTTTATAGATGAATACGTAAAATTTGTTAAATGTACTATTATTAACAAATTTGTTGGAGTTTTGATTTCTGAGGTATTTGTTGCCCTTGTACTCATAAAGGCCTACTTTTTCTGATTTTTTTAGATTTTTCTGTTGAAAGATGTTCGATCGCGAGGGGTGCACACAAATATTTCCATGCAAATAATTCTTTTTTAAGACCTGTTTTAAGAATTTCTCATCAAGACCTTTGATTTGATACCCATATTGACTACCTTTGGTAAAAATAAATTTTTAAAGGTTCACTCCCCTGTATTGGGAGACCCCCTAAACACCTTAAAATACTTTTTTGTCTGCAGCTTTAGAGAGGGTACCACTTTTGACCTACAAACAAAATTTCATTACTCTAACTTATGTAGTTTGTGAGAAAACTTGCTGTGATGCACGGACAGACAAGTCGCGATTTTAATAGGATGCTGTTAAATTTTTTACAATACCCTAAAAAAACCGGGTAGACACTTGTTTCGGAAACAAGCTATTTCCTTCTTCAGTGGTATATTACTGTGACATATTATCAAAGACTCCTTTATTTGTATAAAGTCACCTAATTTTAAAATCATTAAAATGCTATCTGGCAAAATCATAAAAATATTTCACTCCTCAAATTGTCTTTCACGGTGTCCTAAACTAGATGATTCATTCATTTCTTCAATATATTGATCCGACCAAACTACTGTACGTGTTCTTTAGGTTCGTATTTAGCCTTAAATTTTCAGGTATGAATCGAGCAGTTCAGTCAGTGCGCCCCGACGCATATTCATAGGCACCCGTAAAATGCATCTGCAACACGTATGCATATTTGGCCGGCAATATTATGCCACAAAAAGTCTTCATAACCAAAGATCCTGCGGCGCGATACCCGACAGAGATCTGTCATCCTACACAATTGCGATCAGCTGGCAAGCGTTGGATGAGAAATATCTGCTACTTAACCACCACCGTCGGCAGTGTGGTGATTTTATTTCTGCCACTGAGCCGCCACTTGACGTTGGTCGTGAGGTGGAGAGGGCACCTGTTGCTTGTGGGAGCACATGGGATTTGGTCCGTGAGGTTAGTGTAATTTGTGTCATAATTCCATTTTTTTTTGCGTGAAAGATTTCTTATATAATTGAACAGCGACAGACAATAAACACTCTCGTTGAGAATGAGCAATGCAATACAGTGCTTGGATAATGATCTTTATCATCATAACCATCATCAACATTAACCTCACATCAGCATCTGTAAATCGACTTCATTTGAAGAACGACGCATCGTGCAATACCAGCCAATTAGGCTCACTTGTACCTTGGCAAAGTATTCATCGAAATAAATTCAAGATAATCATTTACCACAGTGTAGTAATCGACCAGCCCATCTAGGCAAAATGCTCGAGGGACCTTCACGAAAAAAAAACAATTTCATATTAATAATACCGTAATATGTGCGGAACAATTTGATACACAACTTATTAATATTATTAGTACTAACCCGAAATAAACACCACCACTATCACCGCTACTATTATCGATAGCAAGTTTCTTCGATCCCTACTCAATGAACATACAAGAAAATTTCAATTAACCAAGAATAACGTTGAGATCAACAAAGTCACAAATTTACTTATACTTACCTTACTTACTTACTCATCAATAACGATCTGACCAAATAATCGATGGTGGGAACAAGCGAAGCAATTCCAACATTCCACTTGCACCAGAATCTTCCGTAACCGCCATCACGAGAACTCGAGCAAGTGGATGAGGAAAAGCTCTCGTTTAGGGAAATGGGGAATAGAATATAGACTTGATCCCATACCGGCGGAGTACGAGCAGCGAAGAAGGGGTCCAAAGAAGGACGCCGACTTTTCGAGGACGTGGGAGGACGTGTTATTTTGTGCATTTCGCTACTAAATACCTCAAAATAATTTCAGAAAATACTTTCAAAGTGAATATTGTTCATTGTGCTACAGTTTTGTGCAAAGTAAACCTCGAATTTAGGAACGATAATGCTCCAATTAGCAAAAAAATAAGTATCTTTCTTGATTCGGTTGCCTACTTCGTTTAGTGCAGTCAGTGGTAGTGCGTGCGTGTTAGAGTGAGACACCTCCAGGCCGGTTGTTGGACAGAGATGACGGGGAATATCAACAACTGGCTTTTGAAATTGAATGCGGACCTGAAACTGGAGTTGACGTAACTGGATTTGAGATTTAAATTGCATCGGATTCATGTTGTCGTTGCTAACGTCGCATACCAGTGAAGGGTGGTCCAACCAAAATGCATGATATTAATTATAAATAAAACAAAAATTTTTCAAAGAATTATGTTAATATTTTTCATTATACTCGTAATAGAAGAATCTATGACAATTATGTGTGAAACAAAATATCGCCCTTCTATCCGATGGTCCATACTTTCAATGAGTCTGAGACATAATTGAGCTTAAATGTCGTTAATGTATTGAATTATCTCATCCTTCAGCCCTTGAACCGCTCTTGGCTTATTGACGTACACTTTTTCTTTTAAATATCCCCAGAGAAAGAAGTCCGACGGTACCAAATCACATGATCGTGGCGACCAATTAACATCGACACAACGTGAGATAACACGGCCATTGAAATTCTCGCGCAAAAGAGCCATTGTTTCATTGGCTGTGTGGCAAGTGGCACCATCCTGTTGGAACCACATGTCGTCCAGGTCGATAACCTCAATTTCTGGCCGCACGAAGTCCGTTATCATCTCGCAATAGCGAACAACATTCACGGTAATTGCTTGGCCGTGCTCATTTTCGAAGAAGTACGGCCCGATGACGCCGCCAGCCCATTAACCGCACCAAAAAGTCACTCTTTGTGGATGCATTGGCTTTTCAACAATCACTCGTGGATTTGCTCAAATGCGGCAATTCTGCTTATTAACGAATCCACTGAGGTGAAAGTGTGCCTCGTCATTGAAGAAGATTTTCTTTGTAAGATCACCATTCACTTCTGTCTGTCCAACCAACCATTTGGCGTATTGCTGATGCTTGAAATGTTCAGTAGGCTTCAGCTCTGGAGTCAATTGAACCTTGTAAGCGTGTAAATTCAAATTTTTATTCAAAATTCAAATCAGTGATGTTCGGGAAATGTTCAATTGCTGGGCACGACGACGAGTCGAGGTTGACGGCTCTTCTGTCGCACTATCGCTAACAACAGCAATGTTTTCCGCAGAACGAACTGGGCGAGCATGCACAGGTGATTTCACATTTTCTACAGACCCAGTTTGCTGAAATTTTCCCACAATTCTCCTGATTGTGGACACATTTGGTCGATTATGCTGACCAAAAAAATTACGAAGTGCACGAAGTGCATTTTGATTTGAACACCCATTTTCGTTAAAGGCTTCAACAACTTTAACGCACTCAATTGTGTAACTCTCCATGGTTGAACTTGTCAAACACCGAAACAAAGAAATATCAAATTAAGTTGGGCAAAAAACTTGGCGTTAAGGTGTGACTCACAATTAAGATCGTGCATTGTGGTTGGACCACACTTTATGTAGAGTGTGGTTAGTGCAAGGTAAAATGCAACAGAACAAAGCAGATCCCCTGGGCCTCCGATCCTAGGGGGCCTCCAAATCTTGAAGAGTTCTTTAAATCATATTCTAAACAAGATGGAAAATGTGTGCAGTAAATCAGTAAGAGGCAGTTCAAAGTTTCGGGCCTCGTAGATACAAATGGAAAACAGCTTAGACCAGTTATTTACAATTTTTAAATTTGAATGGCTGGTGTAAAATTGGGATTTCTTCCACCGCCAATCTACCTTTCTTTGTAGTATCTATATTCCGCCGATAACCATCAACTGCTGAGTCTATAGGCCTCTACATTACTACACCCCACAGTAAATTCGGTTCAACCGTCATTAACTCGGCACTTTTTCAATTTTTTACGATCCTTTGCAAAAGGTTACAGTTTAGTATTATATGAATACGAGTATTTTATGAATAATGTAAAAAATACAACCACAGCCATTTTAGATTTAAGAAAGCATCTTCTTTTTTTATAAAGTGTAGACATCAAGATCAACATTGGAGTCATTTGAAACTTTGATCTCTCGAAGAGGTGATCACAATTGCCCACCGAGATCTTGTAATTTAACACATTGCAACGCCAACAGCCCAGCGTTGATTCAAGACCTCAAAGATGGAATTCGTGAGGCTATCGAGGACATAGGGCAGCCAGTTTGCGATTTGATTATGGAAGATTTCATGAAAAGAATATGGTCCCGTAAGCGTGGTCGTCGTGGTCATTTACCTGATGTTATTTTTCACTATTAACGGCATATCTTCTTGTTTATAATGAATTAAACATCCGATCATTTATATTAAAAAATATTTAAAAAAATAATACCTCTTATTGGAAAACCCTGTATTTTTGCGATTTTTCTTCTATCGCTATAACTGTTTAAATGAGTTCCAGGACCTTACCCCTCCTACAACGAGTGCTCGTCGGAGCAGTGGACAAGTACCCTTTTGTTTCCATATATAAATAATCAATTTAATATTTAATAAATTCATGACAAATTATATTACTAGTATTCATAATGACAAGTTTTATGAAGCCCGAGAACTATTCCAACATTTAAGCGCATCAAACAATCAATAAATACCGAATTGCCAATTTGCATTGATTCCTAACAAAATTCTTGTTAACTTTTCGTTTTGGTTTATTGAAAACTTAATATTCCGAGAATTTTTGTAACAATAAAATGAGAAAAGAAAAACAAACAAAAACATCAACTGCAATGGCCAGAAAAAACAGAATGAGTGTTCTCAATTGTAACAATAAGAAATAAATATTCGTAAATTGAATAGCAATGAGGCCAGCGTCTCTCACTGCTTCAGTCCAATATAAGTGTCAAAGGCATCGGTGAGTTGGTTATTGATGCAAACTTGGGAGATTGTCAACGTCATTGTCATTTTGGTAAGACGGACTAATTTGGCTGGGATGCCAAAAAAAAACATTATTTAGTACAGTAAGTTACGATCAATACTGTTGTATGCTTGCTTAAAGCCAACGAAAATTTGTTGTATGCCTATGTTGAACTCGCAGCACTTTTTAAGTACCTGTTTGACAGTGAACAATTGGTCTATTGTTGATGTACTTGCTCCAAAACCACCTTGATACTCCCCAATAATACTTTTGGCGTATGATCCGATTTTATTTTCTAAGCAAATATTCTGTGCGCCATACAAAGTAGTGATATGCCTCTACAATTTTCGCACTGTAGCTTGTCCCCTTTTTTGTGGATAGGGAATATAATTGATTGGCTCCACTCTTTCGGCATATATCCTTCTTGCCAAATGTGCTAGATGATTTTGTGAATAGCTTTATAAACACTGCTCCACTGGAATCCCATCGATACCCGGCACTTTATTATTCTTTTGGGCTTTGATGAGAGAACGATAGAACAAACTTCATCCAGAGTTAGTAGGCCCAATGGAAGCCCTCCGCAGACATCTATAGGCTCCAATATTTTGGAGCTGTATGGAGGGTTAAGGAGGTGATATTGCCGATGTCATCACGACAGATTGTGGTTTAGAGCTGATAACCATGTTTAAGGCTTTTCACTACTTTGTATGCTTGTCTTGTATTGTTGTTTCTCAATTGGTCGTCATAGTATTTTCTTATCTTAATTCTAATGATCTTATTCGATACTCCTCTGAGCTTTTTATAGTGTTCTCTCTTCGCCCCGGTTTTCCTACCTACGTAGTCTTTGTAGCCTAATTCTTTTTGTCTAATGCATTCTGGCACTCATTGTATAGTTATATTTTAAAAACAAGAAAAAAACAAGTTGAGTAAGCAGGAGAGTGGTCCTACGAGAAGGTCTTTGTACCCATCCTAGTGTTACAAACAAGTTTTCTAATCGCGTGAATCGATAACATAAATTATTCATCCAATACTTGGATTGATCAAATTTATGCTAAAGATGTACAGTTTCTTACATAAGCACAGTGCAGCCTCCATTTTGATCCATCTTAAATGATTTTTCTGAATGCTCGGCCGATTGAATATATTCATGTTAAACACTATTCCTTAAGTTTTCATGAAAATTGAAAGAAAATAAAAGCTTCTAGGTCAATTTCAAGTATGTATCAACCATAAGCACGTGTTATTGTTGCTGTAATTCCATCCGATTGAAATGGCTATAACTCACTTGATTATGCTTCGATCTCAATTAAATTTTCTGAACATATAAACCTTATACCAATCTATATAACTGCATACCGTACCGTTTTGATTTTATTGGCGAAAATTTAAAATCTACAAATCATACTATTATTAACAAAGATGCGGGAATTTCGATTTCTGAGGTATTTGTTGCCCTTGTACTCATAAAGGCCCACAATCGTGGTAATTTTCAGATTTTTCGGCTCAAAGGTGTGCAATTGCGAGGGGGGGTCACAAATTTTTGGTACAGTTTGCCTTCCCCTGGACCCCCTAATTCATAAAATGATTTTTTATTTCAGATTCTAAAAGTTCTAATTAAGACCTTTCATTTGATACCCCAATCGACTACCTATGATTAAAAAAATTCTTTAAGGACTCGTTCGTTATAAGGGGGGATCCCCCTTAAAAAATTTTTAAATTTTTAGTAAGACCTAAACTTTTGAGAGATCATCACTTCTGACCTTTTCACGAAGTTTGAGCAATCTAGCTTCTGTAGTTTCTGAGGAAATTGGGTATGACGCACGGACAGACGGACGGACGGACGGACAGACGGGTCGCGAAACTAGTATGTCATTGTAAAAAAAAATTTTACAAAGGCCTAAAAACGAAACAATTAGTTAACTGCAAAATTGATTAAAATAATTCTATTGCTTAAAGTCAACCAATTAAAGAAATGAAAATTAATTGCTAAACGACAAAATTCGGTCTTCTCATCTGCAGAATTTTCAACGGGTATGGGACGCAGTACGGTGGCTGGACACTCCTCTTCTGAGCTAGCCATCGGGATGTAGCGCCTACCGTTTTGAAGTTCTAGGTGCTCTTGCTGGGTAGAGTGGCCTTCTGCCACTCCTGATCACGACGGGCTTCTCAACTGCTTATGTGTACTACATTTCTCTTTGGAGCGTTTATGTCGTCTGGTTGCTATTTTCGATCCTAAGCCAATCCTTTATTGATGACTTCTTCTTAAGTGTGTTGCATACTCAGATTTTTGAATATCAATATCTTCTTCAGCGTGTGGCTGCCTTCAGCATCGGAAACCTCCAGGTGTGTCATGTTCATCGTTTCAGTTCGCAACAAGATTGCCTACTGTCTATTTCGCCTCTTAGAACATTGTAATATATTAGAGTTGCTGCTGAGATATTCGAATATATCCTTTTTCAGGATCATCTTTAGTTTCATTAATAGACGTTCCATATCTTATAGTTGTTAAATTTGGGTCTTGCCCTCGATTCCTTTTTGACAGTGATGTATGCATTATCATACGATTGCACCCGTTTGGGGCCAGTTTTACCCTTCATCTTTGCAGGTAGCAGGACTCATTCCCCAGCAGCACCATCTGTTTTTCTTCGGAGAGAGCTCCTTATCCTTCAGTTTCTTTTGTCGATCGAGTCTCCTCTTAGTCTTCTATCAATAAATAATCCATACATCGCGATCTTTCAAAAATACTATAATATTGGCTGATAGATTAGTACTACCAAATTGAGTGACGATAAACCATCCTTCTTTGAAGAATATTAAATAATTGTATTAACATATCCTTCCACAAATAGTCCGCCTGACTGGATGCTAAATATAAATTTCAAACATTCCATTATCTATTGTCCATGCATAGCAAATTGAGTTATTGCATGATGAAACCCTCATCGTGCTCCTTGCATCTTTTCGACATGAATCATCGCTTGTTATTCAGGTTACTTTGCAGAAGTAAAATAGAAGAGTTCAGGTCGTTAGCATCTATCGATTGATAGAATTCGCAATAGTTTACAATAATTTACAGTTATTCAATTCACCAACAATTTTTTCACTATCGTCATTCAATATGGTAAGCAATTTCGGCAAGGTCACTGCCGGTCTAGATAGAACTAGCCACTAGTAGACACTCGTATTTGACCATATCATTGAAGACACAATGATTTATTCAATCAACAATTTTGACGATTTCTCGACTTTCATTTGTTTGCTTTGATGAAAAGATGGCAAACTGAAATTTCTATTGGCGGTAGATTGTGGCCAGCAGACGAGCCGCTCATTTCAAAGGATCTATTCAAATTGACTTTTCAATGGTATTTCTTCAAATTGTTAGGACTAACTCTACTCATGTGTGACGAATCTTTTTAAATGCATATTCTTAATATTCTTTGCTGTCTAGTAGACCCACTTTATCATCAATATGGCTGATATACGAATATAAGAGAAGAGAGGAAACATGTGTGAAATTCCTGCGATGTACAGATAACATAGCAATCATCTCAACAAATCATTGTAATCTCATCATGTTTATCTATTTTGCTTATCTGCAGATACTACGTGGATGAATATAAGTAGATAAAGATTCCAGATGCAATGATGGTATCTCAAAATTATTGGTCCATAAGAATTTGAGAGAAGACAGGGCAGTTGTTCTTGAAATAATTTATTAAGGCTGATGCGTGCCGCGTATCTGCTGCAACTTTATCGCCTTGTTAGCACTTCAATCGTTCAGTTAATTCAATTACAAGGTGTTAGACGACAACGAAACTTAGCACGTGTTTCAATATCTCTTGGATTCACACGACTCTATCGTTGGCAAATGATTCTACAAACATCAGGTGATACATAAGAGTAATAACAGTATCTTAGCTTACAAGTCTTAAGATACTGTTAATAAATAAAGAACATTCCTGGAATGATTATTAATTTTAACAGGTTCCCTGTCCAATGTATCACATATGATACATGACGCATTTTTTGTACCAAGTATACCAAGTCCATGTATCATATGTGAACAAAATTATAGATTATTTCAAATAATTGTTTTAAATGGGCGTAGCAGTACAAATTTAATTTTTGTTTTAAGGGCACATAGGTCACATTGTCTACTCTAGAAAAAAATAAAAATTCATGGTGATTTATGTCTGAGTTTTTTTTTCAGATGCATTAATATTTTCTTACTAAAGTTTTTAAGCAAAACAAAAATATAGCACTTATTCATTTATTTAGCACATTAGATACACAGTTACACAAAAAATAAAGCAGAAATCAAACAATTTTTTTTCTACAGCTTATTATGGACCTCATTGTAACATTGCAAACAATAGCCTTTGCCACATTCCAGGCATTCTGTGTTTACCTGTTTGGCTTTTAAAGGATTTCCTTCCTGTTTTTTCTTGGCGTAACAGTGAACACAACGACGTCGTATGACTTTACCATCTCGCCGTGGTATTTCGGAAAGGTGATGTCGTCCTGGAGGAGCTTTTGGCAAGTTTGATGGTCTTGCTTGTTGTTTTTTCTCAACTACTTCGCCAAGCCAATAACGAATCATAGCCTCTTGAATCTCCAAAATACTTACGGAAGATCCATTTGCCTCATGAAAAATTACTCGGGTATTGACAAGTGCTGCTTGGAAGAGTAAATCAACTGCAATTTTTCTCAGTGGTGAGTGGTAGCTACTCAGCTGATCGGCGACATCAATCCCTTTCTTTGCTTCGTTGTAATCTATAACCATATTTGGTTTTGATGATTCCCCTCTCCAAGAGGAAACGTTTGTCATTCCGTTGTCGTGGCACGTCGATATCATCAAGACGTCTCGCTTGTCATGCCACTTCAAAACAGTCACAAAACAATCCATCTGTCTTGCCACGACATCGCCACGTTTGAGCTTTTTCTTTGTGACTGCTTCAGGAAGATTTTTCTTGTTTTTTCGCAAAGTTCTGCATAAATCCGTGTTTTTATCTTTTAAATATTTCGCAAGAGCAATTCCAGTGTAGTAATTGTCTGCTACAATCAGTCTGCCTTCATTTAGAAGTAGCAAACAGAGTTTCACCACAATAGATCCAGGTTTGTCAAGACCTTCTATAATAGTTTCTGATCCCGCATGTATTACGTAAGACCATGTGTAGCAATTGTCAGAATACATTTTATATATTTTTATCCCATATTTGTGAGTTTTTGATGGATTATAGCTCTTAATTCGCAGTCGACCTTGGTGATTGATTTGCGATTTATCAACGACACCTGGCACATATAATTCACGAAACTTGCTGATCAGTTGGTCTACTAGTGGTTGAATTCGGTACAAAACATCATCATTATCAGGCTGCACATCTACAAAATGCCAGCAACGCAGTATAGTACTAAATCTATTGTAGGAAAGAGATATTTTCTGGATGAAATGAGTATAATACAAAGGGTCCATTTTCCAATCATGTTCAATAGATGGTTTCTTATCTATTCCCATATAAAGTATTACTGCAAAAAATTTCTTCATTTCTTCTTGGTCAACGTCAACCCAACGTGATACTCTCGTTAATCATTTTGTGCGTATCTGCTTCAACTGCTCAGCGTATGCTTTTGTTTTTTCTACCATATTGTGAATGATATCGTCATCTATGAAGTACTCGACTATCTTTGCAATGGTGACAGCACCTTCTTCATTTGAAATAGCCTGTATATTTTGAATTCCGGAATTACCTATAAAAGCTTGCCTTCCAATCGGAAGAATGTCTTCCACCCATTGCTCATGTTCTGTATCACCAAATTCTTGTGGATCATACTCGAACTCGCCTTCAGATACACTCGGCGTACGACGCTCCACCCCGGACCTCTGAATTATCACAGAATTAATATCAAATAAAGATTGCGATGAGTTTTTACCTGTGATTTTTCTCGACACCCACGTGTTGTTAGACTCGACACTTCTCGTTCAACATCTCTTATCGCCACTTCTTGATCCTCTTCTTCAGTTTCAGACTCCTCATCAGGTTGATACATTTCATCACTGCCATCACTGAAATCACTTTCCTCTTCACTTTCCTCAAGTGCTCGCCGTATCTCTTCATCCGTTAACTTTTCCCGAGAACACATTTTTTTCGCTAACGTGGAGTTCAACTAACAACTATACTTCTCCAGAGGAACCCGGTCTTGCAACTAACAATTATAATTATAGACTGTAAGTGTCTATAATTATTCCTTTTTCTTCTAAATAAAAAAAAGAAATCATTTGTGAACATGGACGCTGTGAGTTGAATTTAATCTGCGCACGTCAAATGAATCACAAATGATACATACCATATATGATACAAAGGGCGTATAGAGCTAAAATATGTAACGCTGCGCTCATGTATCATACCTGATACATTTTTTTTAACCCGTTAGCGTGGCCTAAATTAGTACAAGTACCTTGAAAATATATTCACTCCCGCTAAAAACACTAATGAAAATCAAATCAAGAAAAAATCCGCAGGACGTGTGACATCTCAAAGTTACCGTTGTATGGGGACAGGGAACCTGTTAATAATTAGTATGCTCGTATGCCTTAACTGGGAATACAATTGGGCTGAAATGTTTGGGTAGCTCTTTTGATCAATATTGTCCAGATTGGTAAACGATTTTGCAATTGGTAATTTTGTTCTACTTCAAATGTTAGAGAAATTCCAACTAAATTCATTAAGCTCTTACGTTAAATATAAAACACTCAATAATTCTGCTGAAAATGCGTTTTAAACGTATGACTGTTGCCGAAAGAATGCAATGTAGTACACTCCTGTAAATGTCCAGATGTCAAAAAAGTAGGAGTCACTGCATAATTCACAATGAACAATTTAGACTTTGTTAAGAACTCCATTTTCTAATATACGTATTAGACCAGGGCAGTTCAGTTGGCTGTTGAGAGGCAGCACACTAATTTTTGCAGAAAATATTGTGGAATATCTTGTCTAACAATAATTGACTTAGCCTCCCTCTCAAAAAAGCTTGAAATATTAAAAATAATTTCTACTTTTCATTCATTTTAGAGCAAATTAAAGTTGCATACCGAGATTTTCTATAATATATCATTAGTTAAAAGTTTAAATATTTTTGAAACTTAGCCGAAAAATAGCAATAAATATAAAATAGGAGAAAACATAGTTTTTTATTTAATTTTTACTAACCATTTAGAATGCACCTAGGACCTAAATATTTTGTCTAGAACAGTGAACATTTTTCATCTCTTCATCGATGAATACATACTTGAAGCGATCATTCAACACACAAACACCAAAATTGAGGAGGTTAAACTGAAAAGCAAAATTTTTAAGCGGATAATCTGCTTGAGCAGTTTGCGAGGGGCATGAAAGCCAACTTCTTGCTGCTGAGTGAGCAACACCATGATAAAAGTCCTGCATTATGGTATCGTGACGAAACTGGTACTGCCGCCATCTGGGTTAGGAACAGTGATTTCCAAGCGGAGAGTTGTGGACGGTGGGATGGTTTCGTGTGGGTTGGGTGCTCAGGGACCACCTTCTTTAGTGTGAACCTAACGCCGAAGGAATCGATATCATCTTTCCAAGCCAAGCTTAATGCTCTGGAGGGCGCTGTCTCGAACGCAGAGGGCAACATACTCGTTGGGGGAGATTTCAACGCTAAAACAATCGAATGGGGCATGCCTCAAACAGATCCGCGGGGAAAACGAATCCTGGAAATGGCGGCGCTTGTTGTACTAAACACCGGAAATACGCCAACTTTCCATACCGGACGTGACATTCACTTCGGAGTTCTTAGTACGGAGGATACACAATTGGAAAGTATTAGAGGTCTACTGAGCCAGTGATCATCAGTAAATTCTGCTTGAGATCAGCAATGTTGCCTCCCGACGTCCGTGCTCTCGTCTTGCTACAACTGGATGGTACATCGGAAGGATGGACGTCGATAGGTTCGTCGAGGTGCTCACAGCAGGTAAGCCACTGCAGGGAGCTTCGCAGGGGACGGAAGAATTGGCAGCCGAAGACGTGGTGAACTCAACTATGAGCATCATTACGACTGCTTGCTGCGTTTCTATACCCCGTCGAAAAAACTGACACGGCAAGCCTTCAGTGTCCTGGTGATCAATTGAAATCTCTGAAAAGCAAAGGGCGTGTCACAAGCTTCGACGTGAGGCTCAACGGGCACGGAACCGCAACGAGGCATGCAACCGGGTTGCAGCATATAAGTCGGCCAGGGAATGCCTTCGCAAATTGATTAACATAGCAAGGCTCGCTGCTCACAAGACCTAGTGGACAATGTGAACAAGGATCCGTGGGACCTTGGCTACAAGCTAGTTATGCAGAAGCTTGGCGCCCTTCGGAAGCCTTGCATACATGATGCGGAAAAGATGGATGAGATAGTGCGGGCACTCTTCCTCGCCCATTCCGTCCCTGTTGACGCTGTCCACCGTGAAACAGCAGTCGAGTGTCCACTCTTCACACATCCGGAACTGGAGGAGGCAGTCCTTTCATCAAAAGCGAGGAAGGCTCCAGGTCCAGATGGTGTTCCGGCTGAGGTGTTGCGGCTTGTCTATCACCATTGTCCTGACTTGCTGCTCAGCACATTCAACGCTTGTCTACGGAACGGTGTTTTCCCGGGACGATGGAAGGTGGCGAGGCTCGTGTTGATCAGCAAGGGGTTGGGAAATCCCGAATCGCCGGCTACAAACCGCACGTTACGCATGCTATACACGGCTGGGAAGGTGCTAGAGAAACTCTTCATGGGAAGACCTATCTCCTCGGCAGTACCGCTTTAGAGCAGGACGTGTTACTATTGATGCGATTGCAGAGGTGGCGAGCGCGGTGCAAAAGGCAGAAGCACATAGTCGCACTAAGCGACGGATCGTGCTGTTGGTGACACTCAATGTCAGGAACGCCTTTAACTCCGCTAAACCCTTTTCAAGTTCCAGAATATCTAATGCAGCTTTTGAGGGGCTACCTAAAGGACCGAAGCCTGCTCTACGACACGGATCTATCCTTGGCCTAGACTTGTGGAATGCACCATTAAACAAGCGCAACTTAGGCAAGGTATGCTTATACGCCGAGTGAGAGACTGGATCACTGCTCGCGGGGGGCACTGGAAAAAACCGAAGTGGTCATCTTGACAAAAAAAGAGAATCCCTAGAGTAAGTATGATCAGTATTGGAGGCATACGAATCAAATTGAAACCAGCGGTTGAGTATCTGGGGCTACTGATCGACTTGAAGACGAGTTTCTCTGAGCAAATCAGGGCAACGGCTGAGAAGGCTGCTTCGGGAGTTTCGACTCTAAGTTGACTTACGACCGACGTAGAGGGACCCAGCCCATCAAGAAGACGCCTTTTGATGAGTGCTGTAGGGTCAGTGCTACTGTATGGAGCAGAGGTATGGGGCGACGCTCTCAGTAAGGAGGTTTACCGAAAACGCCTGTCACAAGTACAGAGAAGAGGATCGCTGAGGATTGCATCTTCGTATCCCATAGTCTCTGATTCGACTGTGAAAGTCATTGCAGGCGTGATACCTGTCGACCTCCTTGCTAGAGAGTGCCGCTCTATTTATCTGCGTCTAAATGAGAATGGAGGGGAATGGTTGTCCGCGAAGAGAGACAGCGCTCACTCAACGATTAGCAGCAGTCTTGGGTGAATTGCACGAAAAGAATGTGGACTTCGTGCCTCATCTCGGATGTGAGACCGTAGATAAATCGAAGGCATGGTGAGACTGACTTCTATCGGACCCAGCTTTTGAGCGGGCATGGGTGTTTTCAGCCTTACCTGAACAAGATTGGTAAGTTAAGGTCGGTATTGCCCAGGAGAGGAAGACAATCCCTGCCACACACTTTTTGCGTGCATAAAATCGAGCAAGCTGCGAAGGGACCTCCACAGGAAGACGGAAGAGCTCACCCCGGATAATATAGTCGCGGTGATGCTCGAACTGGTTGACAAATGGAACCAGGTGGCATATTATGTTCGGGTAGTCCTAAAAGATAAAAGGGACTCATAGCAGCCGGGGACGTCGGGGCTGGGGGATCGCTTGCTGATACTTCCTCTTCCCCTCTCCCATACTGCTAGAAGAGGGATTCCCCAGCTTGAAGGCACTTCACGGCATAAAAAAGCGAGACCTGGCCCGGCCTGGCCCGAAGAAATGTGTCAAACGGTTCCACGCTAGGTACTCTGGTTGACAGAGGAGGCGTTTAGTGGGTAGTCCAGTCGCCTTCTTACGAGCATGGAAGTCCCACACTCTGTGCGTAAATGGGGATTCACCTGGCTACCACAAACAAAAAAACGCGCCTTTATATCCATATATTCTCTTTATTTTCTACAGCTTTCATTTGATGTATGAGGAATTCACACTAGAAACAACAATGTATAATTATTTGCCATTATTAGTAGAGTTTTCATACCAATTGGCTGTGAATATGCAATTGCAAACCTATCGCCTTCATTACTTCCTTGAATTCCCTGGGCCGGTACACAAAAGTGCTACATACAATTTCATCGAGCACGATGCTCAGATAATGTTGAATTAAGATATACCACGAGCGTCTGCACCAAATATTTACAAGCAGATAGTCAACATTATTCAAAATAAGGAGTTGTATCAATATCCATATATTCTGAAAGTAAATACTTTGAGTTGAAATATAATACAGATTGTAAGCCTCATTTGTCATGGTGCAAGTAAATTAAAGACCTGGTTTGGATACGAAGAATTTGTGCCGTCATCAACCAGTAGTAAATGACCGAAACGAATGATATCAGCGAAGTTGTCACGATCTGAGCAACTGGTTAAAGTATTGATGTTAATGAATATCGATAGAAATGTTGTTTTGATTGCGCCCCCGGACGTGTGGACGCTGCGCGAATTAAAATTGACGAATTACAATCCATTGGACAACCAACGAGGGCGAAACCCAATGAAGTGAATGTGGGGCGTAGGTGCGTACCCGATGAACGCCAGTTGAGGGGTCGCTGATGTAAGCGAGCACCGCAATCGAAAGTCCAATTGCTTCGAAGAACAAAATTACCGGCTCGCCGGTTTGAGCCGCGCTGATGAGGAACCTGCGAACAAAGGACGGATCTGTTTTGGTGGACGAAGATCGACAACGGAGGATCGACAGTACGTCGAAGCAAAGTATCAAGGACGAGTATCTTAATCAGCAAATCAATGGAGGATTTGTTGGCCATTGGGGTGAAATTTCATCAGCGATGTGGAATATTGTATCTGGAAGTTTGACGAGTGCTGGAGCAGATAACTTCGCGACATGACTTAATTGAGGAGGATCGAAGAAAGGAAAGGTATAGTGGATATATTGTTCAATTGAATTACAACCAAACAGTGAATTATATTTAGCGATTTGTTTTTTTTAAACACAGTCTTGTGCATTTGAGTGAAATTATTCTGTGTGTGGATTGTACACTTGGCTCGGGTGTGTTTCGGTGTCCTGAGTAAACTTTCAGGGGGCTTTTAATTCAATCTTACGTGGGGTGAAACATACAGGGTAAAGAGTGCAAAGTGGTCGCTCATAATTCGTATCGAGGAAACTCCGCTAGTTTAGTGTAAAAGGTACTGATTTCAGCTTTATGAGGGGTGTTTCGACGGCCGCGTTTCTCGCTTGGCGGCTTCTTGGGACCAAGAAACAAGCGAGTGGCACCTCCTTCGAGCGTCTCCGATGGGCAAACCGGGTCCGAAGTTCCAGGTCGAAAGATCCTCAACGTGGAGCGTACCATTTAGTGCTCAGTGTATTTGTGGCTTTAAGTGAATAAGTCGGAACTAATAAGTGAAACCAGTGTGGTAATCACGAAGTGGCAGTGTGAGGAGAAAAGTGTGAATTCGCGGGAGTGTGCATTTTGGTGCGGAAAATTAAAAAGTGAAGAGTGTGAATTTTGTGGAACAAAAAAGTGCACAGTTCAGCAGTAGTGTTCATGTTATTAGACTCTATTTTTTTGGAAATTTTAAATAAAGAAATTTTCGTGGTATTTTATTTAGCGCATAAGATTATAATTCATATTTTAAAATGTTGAAGACAGGGAGTTATGTAGTGGATAGACTCTCGAAAGAGGAATTGCCATATGAGTTGGTTATACGCGACTTGCCTCAGGCACACTAGATATAACGCGTACAACACTGCGGGATGCTCTACGTGCTGAGGATGACGCTAATAAGTCGCTGCTAGTGAGGGAGTACCCAATACCGCACGAGGAGTATCTGGCGGCGATAAATGACAAGGTAACAGAGGTTGAGAGTTTGGCGGCTGTGGAAAGGAAGCTGAGGGACGTCCAAAAGATTCGGGCGAAAGTCTCATTTGGACTGCGGAGGCTTCGATACATATCCAATTCTACAGGGGTTTCTCTTCCATTGTTGGATAAGTTACGTCAACGGCTAATGATGGCCCTAAAGGGTGTCATTAGTGGATCGCCATCAGCACCGCAGGTAGAGGAAACTAGAGATGTGTAGAGCTACCAGATTACAGTAGAAGTGAAGGCAACGGGGAGTCTTGGAGAGCCCAGATCGTGTTCTTCGCCCCGATTTGGCAACATAGATGCAAATCGACAGGGTGTTGAAGAGATCGAGCATGAGTTAGACGCCGCTTCTGCACAGTTGATCTCTAATTCAACAGCCCAGCTGGTAGCAGAGAGGAACAAGCAGGAACACATCACCAAGTGGAGGGTAAAGTTCACCGGGGAGACACCCAGCTCGATGAGTGCTTTTCTAGAGCGGATGGAAGAGCTTTGAATCGCCAAGGGACTTCCATCGACGCAGGTATATAATTCGGCAGTAGAGCTTTTTGAGAGTAAGGCCCTTATATGGTATAGAGCCAACAGAGACCGCTGCCGAAGCTGGAAAGACTTTCAACGAGAATTACGGGCTGAATTTCTCCCAGCTGACTATGATGATCGCCTATGGGAGGAGATACGACTCCGGATGCAGGGAAGGGATGGCTGTGGAATCATTTGTACCTCCTCCTGACCCAAGAACATATTTTGCAAAATTTAAATTATGTTGTGAAATATTGCATTGATAACTGTTTGTTGTTGATGATGTTGCTCACATTGATGATGATGGTGATGGTCAGCATTTACTGTCATTGGTTGTCTACGTTGTATGAATTGTGTACAGCTCGGGATTCTCGTAGCGCTTGATATTAGAGGTCGGGTGGAATGAAGTGTAGAAGTGGCGGGAACCACTTAAGGATTGCGAATAGTATTTACCTCCTACTGTCCTTTTTGTGATGACTCCTCGAGCAGGTTGCCTCGGTAGACTGCTCAATTACTACAATAACGTTGCTGAAACAGTTCCTGCTCAACAAAATAAGCCAGCAATGATGACCAAAGTTCAAATTTACGTCTTGGGCCAAAAGTGTGCGAATTTCTCAATTACCAGAGCTATTTGACGATGCCCCAGTTACAGAAAAGTCCGAAAATCAACCTAATTAGCTTCGAGTCCCTGGCATTGAATTATGCTTACCATATGTTTTAGAGAGAAAGGATATGGCAAGAATTATGAATCACAACATCAGGAGTGTTCAAATTGTCAAGCCTGAAAGGTATATTCCAAATGTTTCTGTAGCTACACCTAAAAGAAAACGTTGCGGCAAATACCCGTATAGAAAAGCTCGTTAAACTAGCTATGTTTGTTCCTCATGTAAAATTTCTATTTGCAGCAATTGCTTGGTAATTATTTGCCTAAATTGTTCAGGTAAGAAACAATTATATGTTTTATTATTACAAAATGTATATTTTTTCATGTATATTACTCGTATGTTTTAATTCAAAATTTTTGCTTGCATTAAAAATAATCGTTGCTCTTAATGGAGGGTCAGGCTGACCCTTGAATAGCAAACACGTAAATTTTCTTTTGAGTAGTAACCACGGATTAATTAACACTGGTACAAGGCGTAATTTAGTCAATATAAACTAGAATCGCTGGAACATAGTTTGGTTGATACTTGAATGTTATTATTTTGTGCGTTTGTGGGATGGAGTAAATTATAGAAATATTTTAAACACTCATCCTTCCTCCATTTAATTGTCTCTGTACAGAGTCTAGTGTAATGATTTCATTTATATGAAAAGCACAGTCTAACATATGTTTCGTCACTTCATTCGATCAACTGTCACAATCAACTACACCATCGCACCCACGAAACTTTTGGTTTAAGGTTTTTAAACTCCGGTGTTTTTGGTTTGCCACCGAATGATGTGTGAAGGCACGCCGACTTTTTCTCCAACTAGTCGCTAAAAACTTGGAGATTTGTTTTTTGTTGGTCGTACAGTCTGCCACTTAGATAGTCTGACTACATTATACTGAAGATCAGGGAGCTTCAGTCCGAGCGATCTCACTAGATCCGGATTGTTCTAGTATTCTGGTTTATGCATTAGCTCGAGGATCACTGTTAAGTTTTTGACCCAGCAGCAACGTATCTATAGTCTCCGGAGGATTCTCTTTCGAACCCAAAAATGTTTTTGTTTTCGCTATGATTATGAACTCTGGTCGCCCAAACCTTCGTATGAGGAGCTTTATGATCGTCTCTGCACAGTAAGGGGAAATGAGCAGTGACCTCACAGAGCCCAGTGCTTAGCCTCGCTATGCATCTTGCAGCCTCTTAACATTTTCTGTCGATTAAAACTTTCCCACGGTGGACGTTCGGCGTTACCACTTAAAAACAAAGGCCATTTGTCTGTGTTTTCATCAAATTTGGGTGAGTCAATTTTGGGTTGCCTTGCACCGAAAGTGGAAATGGTGTCACAGCACCTAGCCATGTCACTATATTCAATTGACTTGAGAGCTGTTGAACTTGTCCGCGTAAGTCATCAAATAAAGACGTGTTCAAACGGTCGTCGGATGGTGTCTCGCGCTTTGCTGTCAACATATTTTTTGTGCATCAACTGTAATTCTAACTAGTCAGGTTTGTAACACGCGCGTTCCGTTGAGCTATGCTCATCATCTTTGACCAGGTTTTATATTTACGCCCACTACTGCTGACGTCACTAAACAACATGCAACAATTTGACAAATTTAATTATACTTTCACGGACCGACGGGATCGAGGACCAATTTTTGTTCCTTAAATTGCGTTACGCATATCGATTCCCTGTTCGAGTGGTACCTTATGAGGTTTTATCCTTGTTTCGAGTCTGACTTTTCTTTCAAATGGAAACACGTCCAATAATTTTGGAAACTATATTAGTAGCAATATATGTCGAACTAATCTGTATATACGTAGGTCGATTGAATATTTATGATTCATCAATTTTTAAGACTGATTACATTTAAAGCTGCTTTTTTATACTTTTTTCAATATTATCAAGACATTTATATGATAATTTCTTATCTAAATAGGTGACTACTGCAGGGCCAATGGAAAAAACTCACCGAGTACCATCGCTAACATCCTGGAAATTAACGATCCTTTCAATAGCATCAATTGCCATTGCCGTCCTCACGGCTATTGCTGGAATCACTCTGAACTATCAGTCATTATTTATTACTGGTTCTACAGGTAGACAGTTGAAAGACTCTGTACACTCCAGTTATGAACCTCACTAAATCTCCTTGCAGGAACATTCATTATTAGTGTAATGATGTCATTCCTACCGAAAACAACCGGAAACGCTACCAACACACACCCAGTTATATCATCAACATTTTTTTGCTTAGGAGCACTACTCCTGTCAGCTTGTCTTGCGTACTCCTGGCCAGCAATCGTATTTTGGATTCTTGGAGGCTTTATCCTCTTCGCTCGTTGTGACACTTGGTGCTGCCTATGTCTAGACCGTCCTACATCCCAACAAATTATACCTAGTGTGACTGGGAAAGCAGCAACGATTCGGATCCCTCGGCCACCACGCGGACTTTTTGTTCCAGGTCGTATTCAAGGACAAAGATGACATTTGGAATCCTCAGAGAGCGAGCCTTTCAATGAAGATACCACTGAGGAATGGACCGATTGAGTGATAAAAATTTAAGTCATCTTTCCAAAAATGTTATTGATTTAAATTTGAAACTGTAATGTTAGTGAGCTCACTTTATAGAGATTGAAAAACAAATTTGAAAACGGTAAATAGCATCCTTTTAACGCTTTTTGTAGAGATGGGGCTTGAGCATGCCTGAGTTCAAGGATGTTTTGTAACATCAAGTCAAACTTGGAAAAACTCCTTAATTTTAGTCAGGGTAAAAAAAAATTGTTATGTTTGCATATTTGGCATTAATAGCATATGAACATTTTGTGTAGATTAAAATAGAATAATCAATAAACATTTCGGCCTCAACAGTCAATTGAAATCAATTAGCATTTAAATATGATTCAATTGTTTGTACGTGAAACGTTTCAATTTCAATATCATTCTGTGAAATTTAGCCAGAAAATATTTGAATGTATTTTGAAAGAAGCAATTTCATAAGCATATATTTCATGTTCAAATATTTAAATGTTGTATAGAATTTTTAATAAAATGTTTTTGAAAATGAACTACTATTTTGTTTTGTTTCCCGAATCTCTTTCACGGTTAAGTTGAGAAGGAACCATGACTGTAATTTTTGTGGATCAGCGATATTTTGCATTTTATACGGAAACCCCAGTCTACAGAATTTATTTTTTTGTTCCCAAACTGGACCTGGGTTTCGTAATAATTTTTTTCAATACGTTCATCCAAAGCATCTGTTGTTGGAACAAGCGAAGAAAACTTCACAGAATTTTTTTTTCAGGATAGCTTTGATCAAGAGGATATAGTGCAACTACTCAAGATGTAGAGAACTATTTTCTACAATCTTTACAGGCAAAGCCTGTAAAGGAAACATTCATCAAGGTAGAGTCGACGCTGTTCCAGCGAAGAAATCTTGAGGATAGATAAGCGTGATTCATAAAAATGTAGTGAACTTCAAGAAAACGATCCGGATAAATCTTTTTTGTACATTTTCTAGCGTGAACTTCAAACACTTCAAATGAGGCGATCAAACTGGCGAAAAGTACTCAAAGATGGGACGAACCAAACTAGAATATAATTTAACACACGATAAAGGATCGGAAAAAATATAGGAATTTCTTAAGATCAAGCCAGAAATGCGAGAGGCTTTAGAAGTAATTTCAGAAATATGAACGTCGAACTTCAACTTAGAGTCGAAGTGACGCCTAAGTTCCTGAAATGTCTCACCGTGTTTTGGTACGAACTATTTAACGAAAATTGAAAGCTTATAGGGCAAGGGTTATTAGAAATGGAAAAATGGATGCACTTAGAAACATTTAGTGTAAGCTGAATATAAGAACTCCAAAATAAAATGGTATCTTCTTGAAGCAAGGCGCAGCCATCGTTAGACAACACTACTTTGAAAACTTTGACGTCATCTACATAAAGAAGGCAGGAGGAGTTGATAACAACGGATGGCAAGTCATTTATAAACAGAGTGAATAATAGTGGGCCAAGAATAGATCCTTGAGAAACACCAGAAGATTAAGAGATTAAGAGGGTAGAAAGACAGCCTTTAAAAGATACCTGACTGACACGATTGGATAAATAAGAGCATAACCAATGGAGTAAATAATCAGGAACGTTAAGAAATTTAAGTTTGCTAAACAAAATATTATGATTTACTAAACCGAAGGCTTTAGACAAGTCCAAATACAAGGTTTCGATTTGTAAACGGTCCTCCATGGTTTTTGAAGCAACGCTCGTGAATTCTAACAAATTCGTTAAAGTTGACCGCCCTTTGATAAAATTATGTTGTTTAGGAGTCTGAGGTGCTGCGTTTGTAAATACGAGATTAACATAGGATCTTTTCCAAGACGAAGGAAAAGAGCCTGGAGATAAGCTAGACTTGAAAGGAAAGGAAAGGGGGACATAAATAGAAGTAGCCAAAGACTTCACAAAATGATTAGGAATACCATCGGGACCTGAACTAACAGAGTCATCAAGTTCTAAAATAAGCTTCATAACATCTTCTGGATAGCAAGTAAAAAGGAATGAAGGTGGTGTGTGTATGATTAGGAATGAAGGGCTATTGCTGGGAGTAGCATTAAAAGTAGAAGAAAACTAAGTTCTGAAAAGTTCACTAATCTCAAGATGTGAAGTTGCTAAGCAGCCATTCAAATGAAGTGAGGATGGGAAACTGGAAGAGGATTTAAGAGAGCGTATGTGATTCCAAAAAGGTTTTGAATGATGTGAGTTTGGAGAGCCTTCGATACTATGAAAATAAAAATCTCTTTCTTAGCTATCGACCTCAGATGACAAAAAGCATTACGTGACTCAGGGGATCTGTCACGTGAAAAATGTTGACGTGCTCGATCTTCGACTTTCAAGACTCGTCTCGCATCGAGAGTTAATTAGGGACAGTAAGAAATGGTCCTTATACTGACAAGTAGAATCGAGTTAGAAATAGCAGCGTTTAAGAAGTCATAGAAATTGTTGCAACAAGTATCCGAGTCAAAATTGCTCATAATTAGTTTTAAAAGTTATAGCGCTGACAATCCTTCCGACGATAACGAACAGAAGCAATATAGGAAATTTCAAAACGTAAGGGGGAATGATTAAGGTCAGGAGAAAGATAAGGAAAAAGAACTGGAGGTGAGCATAACAACGATTGCTCCATACTACAGAAGAATAAGTCAAGGATATGATTATTAACGTTAAGAAGTTTATTAAATTGAGCCAGGGAGCACATGGACATAAGAGAAGAAATTAAATACCAAATTTGAGATGAGTCAGAATCAACCTGATTGCCATCCCATGTGAGTTTAGGAAGGTTGAAATCTCCACATAAAATAAGGTGACCATTTGAAAAACGCAATAGAAAGATTCTAGATATTTCGGTGAGGAAAGTATTGTAGACCGAAAATGGACAGTTACAAGGTACATAAGTGCAAAAGACAAGAAGAGAAAGGGTCAACGAAATAACTATTTTTGCCCCCAAACATTCTTCAGGAGCAGTGAAAAGTAAATTTGTTGGAGGGACGCCAGTAAACGTATTCTTTTAGGCGACTAGGATACCTCCTCCGTCTAACTTTTTGGGGGTTGACCCCTATCACGATCAAGCCTAACAATTGTATGATTAGGAAAAATTTCAGAGCTCGTCACAGAGGTTCAGCGGTTCATTGCAGTCAAATTATATGCAGGGTTTTTTCAAGGTCAACATTTGGTACATGCCGTACAATCCAAGAAGAGCAACAATCATTATGATAGAGGAAAGCCGCCATGCCGAGGGTGTGGTAAAATGCATTTTTATTTCAAAACTTGTCATTTTTCCAACAAGAAATGTCCAGACTGCAACAAGGAAGAACATAAAGTAGAATACTGTAATGTTCTCCATCTTTGGAGTCCCGAAAATCAAAAGCGCAAGGGCAATAAAGGAATGTACAGAAGCAAATACATTACTGAATTGACAACAGAGGGCCCTCTACGTCCTAGACGCAAATATACTGACGTACAAGTAAACAACCAATAATTCTTCTTGCAAATTGACAGCAGCTCTGATTTAACTGTTATTTCTAATGACAATTTCAACAATTGTAACTCACACCACTACTTGATTAAATCAACCCATTGATGTCGTATGTCAAAGGCATATTCGGCGAAGACCAGCTCGCTACAAAAATTTGACATCAAAATGCTCCAAACGGCGTCTGTGGCCAAACATTTCACGGAGACCTTCAACAACCAGCTAGCTCCCATCTTATCAGACGCATCGTTAAAGATAAGCAGCGAATCCTAGACGGAAGTGAAAGTGGCTATTAAGACCGTGGCAGAACAGATGATTGAACATCAAGCCCAGAGCAAGAGAAATGAATCGTTCGATGATGAGGGCCAGAATGCGCTAGACAAAAGGAATCAGGCTTACAAAGATGACATAGGCAAGAAAACCAGGATGATGAGAGAACATTATGAAAATCTCAGAAGATAAGCGAAGAAGATAATTAGAATTAAGAAAAGAAAATACTATGATGACCAATTGAGAAGTATAGATGTAAATCTAGCGAGCAACAACACAAGCCAAGCATACAAAGTAGTGAAAAGCCTGAAACGTGGTTATCAGCCCAAAACCATGCTCTGACATGATGACGAGATTGAGGAAAGATGGGCATCATATTTCAAGAACCTCCTTAATCCTCAGCACAGCTTGAGAGCGTCGGAACCTGCAAATGCCTGCGTAGAGCTTCCACTGGCTCCACCAACTCTGGCTGAAATGTGTTCATCATCAAATCCTAAAAGAATATTAAAGTGCCAGGCATCGATGAGATTCCAGTGGAGCTCACCAAATATGGTGACAGCAGTGTTCATGAAGCTATTCACAGAGTTATCCAGCACATTTGGTAACAAGAACATATGCCGAAGGAGTCGAGCCAATCAATTATATTCCCTATCCACGAAAAAGGTGACAAGCTACAGTGTGAAAATTATAGAGGCATATCTTAGAAAATAAAATTGGATCATATGCCAGAAGTATTATTGGGGAGCACCAAGGTGGTCTTGGAGCAGGTAGATCGACAATAGACCCATTGTTCACTGTCAAGCAGGTAATTGAAAAATGTTGGAAGCTCGACATTGATGTACACCAAATTTTCGTTGACTTTAAGCAAGCATACGGCATTATTGATCGTAACGTACTGTACCAAATTATGTTTTGCTTTGGCATCCCAGCCAAATAAGTCCGTCTTACTAAAATGACAATGACTTCGACGACCTCTCAAGTCCGCATAAAAAGCCAACTCACCGATGCCTTTGACACAAATATCGGACTGAATCAAGGACATGGGCTGGCCCTATTGCTATTCAATTTGGCTCTCGAGTACGTCATAAGGAAGGTATCTGTCGAACTACGAGGTACATTACTACACAAGTCGAAACATTTTGTCACGGTCATTAACAACTGCCAAATAACTCCTCCTGAAACTTGACAGTGAAACAAAACTAGTAGGGCTACAAATTAATAAAAATAAAACAAAGCTCATGACGTAGTTGGGAAAAAATACCTCAAGCACACAAAATATCACACTTGGCGAATACAGTATCGATGTGAGCAAATTTGTGTATTTAGGCGCCAAAACAACGAGAACCAGAAATGGAAGAAACGAAATACGCCGAAGAATACAGCTCGCAAATAAAATAATTTATTCAGTTTTGACGATCTCGAAGACCAGCTGCATACACAGGAAAACAAAGCTCCAAGTATACAAATCTGTGATAAGACCTGTCTTATGCTATGGGGGCGAAACGTGGACTCTAACCAAAGTATCCATAAATATATTGAACGCGTTTGAGCGACGGGTCCTGAGACGAATCATTGGGGCGAAGTTAACGGGGACCAATGGTGAATTCGATGCAACCATTAGCTGTATGAAATTTTTGACCAGCCTGAGGTCTCAACGATTGTAAGACTGCGGAAGCTGCAAGGGGCAGGACACATGAATTGTATGGATGAACAACGGATACCTAAAAAGGTATTCGTTGGGAGAACTGAGGGCCGCAGACCAGTGGGGAAACCGAAGAAATGCTGGTCTTACTCCGTTGACGAAGACAGTTCATTGCTTCTCAGATTTCGAAATTGGAGGACGCGGTCAATAGACCGAAACAGTTGGATGTGCTATTAGCAGGAAGCTAAGGCCCGAGAGAGGCTGTAGTGGTACGAAGAAAAAGAAAAAGAAGAGTGAAAGTTTTAATTTGGCGGTTGACTTCAGAAAAAAATGTTAATTTTATGTTCGAAGCGTGATAAATTCTCAATAAAAGAATGAAATGAACCAAATTTCATAGTGGTTTTAAACATTCATGTTATAATCTATCGCCAATAATGGGGTGAAGGAGTTAAGTGATAGTGTTAAAAGTGTATGCAAGTTCAACTCGATACAAAGTGAATGCACAATGAAGGAGTAATGGGAAGGGACGAATAAGTCCAATGTTCGTTGTAGAGATACCACCATATTTAAACAATCGAGTGACGGAATTATTAAAGTGAAAACGAAATTATTGACATGAAAGAGGATATTAATTTCGAAAAAAACCCAAACTTTGTTATCCACATTGAATTTTTTTGGAGAAAATACTAGTTGAACAAGAAAATTAGAACAGTGGTCGGGCCATTTAGAGAAAGAGAAATATTGAAGTGATTTATAATTCGAGTAGTCGTTTATTAAATTTATTTTAATTTAAAATAAAAACTAAATAAAATTAATTTTCAGTGTTCCCCCCCACCAGTTGCAAAGCGCTCCACAGACAGGACAGGAGCGAGCCACTCTTCTCAATTGGTTTAAATTTAATATTTATTATTGATTATAATTTATTTTTGTTGTTGGTTTGAGTTTAATTTATTTAAAAGGGGGTTCATTTGTTTGTTTTATTTAAGTTGAATTCATCTTTCATTTGATTGTGTTATTTTTTCTTATTTGAATTAAACCGGCCATGTCCCATTGAAAAATTGTCTTTCATTTTTCAAAATGATCTCCCCCTTTACCTTTCTTCCTTTAGTATTAGATTTTTTTACGTGGGGTGGCCCAGCACGGGCAAAGAATTTCCCGGAAAGTCCTTCGACCCGACTGAGCGCTAGTCGGCCTCAGAATCCACCCCGGGTTACCGAATCCTCTGACAAAAACTAATGTTGGCTACTGCAGTGACTACCGTGATTGCAAAAGCTTCTCTAGTCCCTGAGAAAACTTACTGCAATGCACTAACAGACATAAAGCTCCAAGAAGGAAATAAAAACAGAAGTTAACATTAAACACGCGACAATATCTGAAAGCAAAGTTTTTCAAATGTGTAGTTTTTACGCAGTCCAAATTACAATAATTTATTCAGGCATCCCCTGAAGATAATGCCAACTGCTATTTAATATTGTAATTGCATTCAATTAACGGCAGTCACGGATTGGCTTCCATTTTGCACCGGCAAGGAGTGAAACCTCGTTTCAGCTGTGCTGCTGTGATCCTGCACTTAAACTTGAAACTACTCGTAGATTAAGTCAGGTATCAGGTCTTTTCAATACGACCTAGCTTGCGTGTGAACATGTCATTGTTGCGAGTGTTTGACAGATTTCAAGGCCTTTTCGAATATGATAATTCCAATTGAATTAATTAATTGATTACTTTTTATATATTGGATAGTCTAAAAAGTATTGAGCCATTTTTGTCACTAGATGGTGTTCGTTGTCATATATCGGGCAATACTAATCAGATTGAGTCAAACTGACATGTGTTTGAAAGATGGCACTCCAGTCTGAAATTCACATGTGGACAGTTTTGTATTTTGTCATTCGTGCCAAAGTTGTATTCATTTAAAAATGAGTGAAATTTCTGAAAAATTCGTTATATTTTACAGTATCACTACGATCAAGGTGAGAATGCATCGCAGGCTCGTGAATAAATTTGTGGTGTATACGTTCAAGATACTTTATCAAAAGCCACAGCCAAGAGATGGTTTGTTTGCTTTTTTTGATGTCAAGATGCACCTCGCTCAGGCCGACTAATCACTTAAAACGTCGAAGAAATCTTACAAAAAATTCTAAGAGTGCTGACGGGTGTTCACGGCACTAGCTGTTATGTTTTTGTTTTGAACAACTCTCGCAACCGGGATCAACGATAGCAAAAGACGGTGGGCTCAACCGGGTACGCTATGAAACGATGACCAACTTGATGAGAATTCAAACAGGTGGTAATTAGTGATCTGCCTATTATTTCATCAACCGCAACTAACCTTGGGTCATTACTGTGCAAAGGGACTGAACTAGCGTATTCATTCTAGTCTGTTAATGGTTGCAGCTGGGTATCAAGGACTGTGTTCTGTACTGAATCGGTGCGTGGTTCTAAGAAAAAGTGTCGGTCCACCCGATCCTTATAATTCACTACGAGTCCGGTCACTATTTGACTTTGGCCCAGGTAGATGGCTTCCATTTCCCTTGTTGAAGAACGGAGTACACAAATTGAATATTTAGGGGGTGTAAGCCATACGCTCCCTCCGTTCTGCATGGATTTCACACCAAAGGATCTCTAGATCCTCTTCCATAAAAAGGCTAACTAGGTGCTCCATTAGACAACGAAGAACTTCGTTATAGTCGTCCACTGCCTCGTGGGGCATTTGGCGTCTATTACAAAGCTGCTGCTTGTTAATGGCATCACTCTCAACCGGGGAAAATTGTCTGAGTGCTGCACGTTCCAGTGCATTTTAGTTATAGTCGAGCTATACCTCGACAAATCTCCAGAATCAATCAAGCGCTTTAGTGTCACGTATAGGTACACTTCGGCGGTAAATGTGCTCCCATCTTCATTATCTGCTCAGCCACTAAAAAAAAAAGCATATTTACTCCAGAAATACGAGTATATGTATATTTGTTACTAAAACAAATTCTACAGCGTTTTAGTTCTTTTTCTTTACACAGACTTCCCTAAAGTAGCTCCTTGCCGATTTGTCCCACTTTATAAAAGTTTTAACATATTTTACGGCTTAGGTAGGAATTATGGAAACTGAACAGTAATCGATTAACAATATTAAATACCTTCAGTTATTACTTAACCCAAATTCCGTTAATTTATGTAATGATAACTTTTTTGTCAATACCAAATGTACTTGTTGGCTAACATTGTGAACCATTGATAAACTATTAACGATATACCCCCGCTCCCTCATGATTTATGCAAAACCACTCAAATTCAACGCTCTGGCTGCTATCAACAAAATCGAAATTTTATCAACAAATATTGAACAAGTGAAAATGAATATTTTAAAACTGGCGAATCGGACAGTTAGTCACCCCTTTAGTGAAATATGAGCAGTTTCGATTGAAGAAACTCATACAAATATTTTCGATATGTTCGAATTCACATATCTTTAACGTCTAGCGTCTGGTAATTACGCAAAATATATAAAATACCAACGCACCAGATACGTGATTGAAAATTTAGCGCAGAAATTTAGAGGAAAATGTCAACTTTCACGCCAAGGTCACAAAACTAAGACAATACTTGCCTGGCTAGAATCATTTTCATCTGAACATGAATCAAATGCTAAAGTTTAGTTACTGGGCAAGTAGTAAAAAGTGCAAACGAATTTGGTCAACAAAGCACTTAACCTTTTAATTACAACGTCGTGAAATGCTTCTGATGTGAACTTGCTCCGGTTGTAATGAAATCAGAATGGTGGCTTTACAAGATTTGAACGGAATGGCATTTGGACGAAGGAAAGACAATGATGTACTCGAATTTCGAACAGAAAGTTGCCAGGGGAGTTTCATTTCAGCTTTTATTCATATTTTGGTAAAGATCTGAAAAATTACTCGAAATTTTATTGAAATATTAAAATAAATCATGGCACGACTCATCTACTTTCCATCTCGAACACGAGCAATCTTTAGAATGAAAAAATACTCAAAATTTACATAGATGAACATTATCAATGTAGCAGCTGGACAATGCATGCGGTACAGCCGAAAACGTGCTGTAACAGTTATTAATCTTTCGCGAGAATGTTCACATGCACTTGCTGGCTTCTCGTTGAACATGATATCATAATAAAGAAAATCATTGTTAATTGGTCTTTCTTACATATCAAATCATCGCTTATAGAGCAAACATAAAGACATGAAAATCGTGACAAAACGTTTAGTATTGCGCGATTGCGGTAAAGAGAAATTTAGCGCAGCTCCTGAATTATATTTTAGAATTTTATTTAATCCAAAGTGTGTATCATGTACTCGTATTATATTATGGATGCAGTCCGATGAATAGGCTGTAAAGGCAAGAAAAAGAAACCGATGCGATTATTTAACATAAATATCGGAAAACTTATGTAAATAACATTCAATCACGGTGGAAAAATGTAAAACGAACAGGAACTGAACCCAGCGCTACTGGCAACCAAACTCTGTATGCAACCCCATTCTTGCTGATTTACATCGCCGACCACAGTTCTCCTGAAGTTCCGCAGCCAACGTTGAGTGCGACCAACCCAGATCCTCAAGGAAGTGGCTATGAATCGAGTGTTCCTTGGCTTGTTAAGCCCTTTCATGTTCAACTGAGAAAATATTTTGCTACTTGTCGATGCATTTTCAATGAGAATTAGTCCTACCACTTATCCAAGAACAAAGCGAGCCACCCGCTGGATGCGGAGCTTCTAGAGAAAGATGAGGCTGTCAAGAAGGATGTTGCATGCTATCAAATTAAATGAATTATTGAAGAATGACGTCCACCTGTACGCATCAGTACACATATGGCGGATTTGGATGATAGGCTTAATCAACACTGGAGCCAGTTTCATTTAATTCTCACCCATATACCCCATATTAAATAACAATCAACAGTTATGATCAGACGTGGGTGTAACGGTTTTTCCTTCACATGAGAAGAAAGGTGGGGGATGCTAAATCCATCAAGTAGAAACATTTTGCCATATCTCTGGTGAAGTCGCTATACGGCGAAGTCGACCGGATGTTAGCACTAGGTGTGATTGAAGAATCACAAAGCGCATGGGTTTTGCCAGTTATGTTAGTAGTTAAGCCAAATAAGGTCCTACTATGCCTCAGTGCCAACTGCCAAAGAACTTTTTTTGAAACACCTCAGCGAAGCAAAACTAGTAGGACAACAAACCAATGAAGATTAAATAAAACTCATGAGGCTGTCGAGGAAAAATACCTCAAATACACAAGATAACACAGTTGGCGAATTCACTATCGAAAATGCGGGTGGATTTGTGTATTGAGGCGCCAAAAAAACAAGAACCAGTAATGAGAGGGACGAAATACGCCGAAGAATACAGTATTTTTTCAGTTTTAACAATCTTGAAGACCAGCTGCATACTCCAAGTATACAAATCTGTGATACGACCGATCTTATGCTATGGGCATGAAACAGAGACCATAGCCCAAGCATCTCGAAATACAATGAACGCCTTTGAGTGACGGGTCCTGAAGCAAATAATCGGAACGAAGCTAGACGGGAACGAATGGCAAACACGATACAACCATGAGCTGTATGAAATTTTTGAAGAGCCGGAGGTTTCAATGGTGGTAAGCCTACGGAAGCTGCGATGGGCTGTCCACATGAATCGTATGGACGAACACTGGATATTCAAAAAGGTATTTATTGGGAGAACTGAAGGCCGGAGGCCAGGGGGAAACCAAGGAAACGCTGGTCTGACTCGGTCGATGAAGACAGTTCATCGTTGCTCGGATTTGGAAATTGGAGGACGCGAAGGTCCGAGAGGGGCTGTAGTGCTACGAAGAAGATCCCTTAATGCCAGGCATCTGAATGCTGTCACTGTTAAAGACGCATACCCACCACCGTTGATCGAGGGTATCTAAAGTCGCTTACCTAAAGCGAACTGTATCACCAGCTTAGACCTCAAAGACGCCTTCTGACAGATCTCATTGGATCCTAGCTCAAATGAGAAGACCACCTTCACGGTTCCAGGTCGCCCATTGTACCAATTTGTGGCCATGCTTTTTGGCCTATTTAATGCAGAATGCAGAAGAATGCAGAAAATGACTCGTCTTACGGATGAGGTTATACCACCGCACCTACGACACCGAGTCTTCATATGCCTAAATGACTTATTACTAACAACCAAGGCCTTTGATGAGCATATTGTCCTACTTTAGGAAGTGGCTTTGCATATCCGGAAGGCAGGGTTAACAATCAACATCCAAAAGAGTCAGTTCATCATGACGGAGGTTAAGTACTTGGATCACATCATAGGTCGTGGTAACATAAAAACGGACCTGGAGAAGACAAAGGAGATAGGCGCCTTTCTTTTGCTTGAAACAACCAAGCAGTTGCACCGATTCCTTGGTTTATCTGGTTGGTACCAATGATTCGTGCGTAGTTACCCTTCCATCACCACGCCTTTCACCGTCATGCTGCGTATCTCATTGTCTTGATTAAATGTATTAGTTTTCGGGCAGGTGATATGGTCAGTACCACGTCTTGGCTTTATGTCCAACGACTGTGCTTTGAAACGTTTTAATTTTAAACCAGCACGTATCGTAATTGAACGGATTTATGCTCGTCCAAAATATCACTTGAGAAAATCTTGTTGTCACCAACGGAACTCGAACCAGGGACTTTCGGCTTACACAGCAAGTACTCTAACCACGTAGACTATGATTATTTGTCGCGGTTTCTTTATACCAACTATTTTGCGACTCTTCAAGAATGTAATGGAGATACCGAATCTTTTGGGCATGTATGATAAAAATGATCAGTTTCTTCATAAACGATACATTTTAGTCGATCATTTCTTCCGGAAATAACCAATAAATTAATTCTAAACGCAGCACAAATGCTCAAATACAAGATGATTCAGAACAATATTATTAATTGAATCTTCCGCCTTCATTTTTTGCTTACTGATGAACTTATTTGAAGATCCTTCTCACATCCTTAGATGAAAATTTTTTAAGTAGGAATGGCAAGATTCCTTTAAGAAATAACAAACATTGAATGATTGTAAATTATAGAGCTATGTAATCGCCATTGGTAAATTGATTCGTTACTTTCTAGATAACATAATATTATACAACATATGCCCAGAAGTCCAAAATTAGCGATTTCCATATTCAAGATCGACGGGGATCGCGACGTAAAAAGCCGATAGTTTTCCTTCTATATTTGATCTAACTTTAAAGATGAACATGAAAAGACATAGTCGAGTTTTAAATTAACTATAGGCTATCATTTTCACGAAGCTTTCATGAAAATTATGTGCCATAGTTTACCGAAAATGAAGGCAAAGAGTATCAAATAAATGTGAACGACCGATGCGGTTAAAAAGTATATTTTTGAGTAAATTCCTTGAGAGAAATTTACCCACTGTGTAATTCACGTTTGTTTATATATATATATATATATATATATATATATATATATATATATATATATATATATATATATACATATATATATATATATATATATATATATATATATATATATATATTTATGTGTATATATATATATATATATATATATATATATATATATATATACATATTGTTACGTGTCCAAACAATTCTGCGAGCTACTGTCGCAATTGTTGGCGCAACTATTAATAACATCATGATCAATAAACGAGTGCACTCGAAAGCACAAGAATCGACCAAGTAGATCCATGATCAAGATCTGAAAGTGACGTCACCGCAGCCATTCAGAATTGCTCGAATATTCCAGGTAGTTCTCGTCAGAACATTCGCCAAGTTTCGGAAAAATGGATTGAATGACTAAGACCCTATATAAAGCCGAGCTGAATGAATGAGGGGGGTAAAAGTAAAAACTGCGATAAGAGTGGAGCGGGAATTAAAGACGATATTGATTGATAGTGAAGTGATTTTCGTGATACAGTCATTTGAAATATAAATTTATAGACAGTGAAAATTCAATTAAAATGCGCTTTGCAAAATAGTGAAATAAATGATTGTGCATTCTTAGTAAATAAACTCTTAACACAATTTAAAAGACAGTGTCTTTTCACTCTCCCGGAACATTCAAATTATTGGCCGCGTGCCGAACACGTGACAATATATACATATATGTATGTATATATATATATATATATATATATATATATATATATATATATATATATATATATATATATATATATATATATATACGAGGTGTGTTCAAAACATATCGCGAATTTTGTTTTTTTTTCAAAAATTATTTATTTATTCATGAATATCTATTGTGTCCCCTTCAAAGTAATCCCCATGAGATATTATACACTTGTGCCAACGGTTTTTCCAATCTTCGAAGCACTTCAAAAAATCATTTTTTTTAATCTTGTTCAGCTCCTCCTTCGATTCCGTCTTTATCTCGTCAAGCGTAGCGTAACGTCGTCCTTACATGGGCCTCTTCAGTTCAGGAGACAAGAAAAAGTCACAGGGGGCCAGATCTGAGGAATACGGTGGCTGCGGCATCATTAGTGTGTTGTTTTTGGCCAAAAAGTCGCACACAAGCAACGATGTGTGAGCAGGGGCGTTATCGTGGTGCAAAAGCCAATTTTTGTTCTCCCACAAATCCGGGCGTTTCTGGCGGATTGCTTCGCGCAAATTGCGCATAACTTGCAGGTAATATTCCTTATTGACCGTTCTTCCCTGTGGCACGAACTCATGATGCACCACGCCCCTGCAATCGAAGAAAACTGTCGGCAAAACTTTCACATTCGACCGAACTTGGCGCGCTTTTTTCGGTCTTGGTTCATGCGGCAGCTTCCATTGAGATGATTGAGCTTTGGTTTCCACGTCATAACCATAAACCCACGATTCGTCACCAGTTATGACCCTCTGGAGCAAATTTGGTTCGTCGCGGACAGAGTTTAACATCTCATTAGCAATGTTCATGCGTTGCTGTTTTTGGTCGCAATTGCGCAATTTTGGTACGAATTTCGCGGCGACCCGTCTCATGCCCAAATCGTTGATAAAAATCGAATGGCACGAGCCAATCGATATGTTTAGGTCCTCAGCAACTTCTCTAACGGTGATTCGACGATTGGCCAATACCATTTTCTCCACTTCATTAATTTTTTCGTCTGTTGTTGAAGTGCTCGGGCGTCCGGCACGCTCTTCGTCGTTCACATCTTCTCGGCCTTCTAAAAACATTTTGTACCACCGATAAACGTTGCTTCGGTCCAAGATAGCTTCTCCGTATGCCACAGTCAACATTCGGAATGCATCCGCGCACTTAATTTCGTTTTTCACACAAAATTTGATACACGTTTATTGATCCATTTTTTTGAATAAGTAAAAATCGAAGACGATTGAAAACACGTGCAAGTAAAGCAGCTATCACCAATTCAGTGAACATTCGAAATGGCCCAACTTGCCGGCATAAGTGACAGACATGAGTACCAACATAACGCCACAAAAAAATCGAAATTCGAATATACGTAACCCGCGATAATTCAAAATTCGTGATACTTTTTGAACACACTATATATATATATATATATATATATATATATATATATATATATATATATATATATATATATATATATATATATATATATATATACATATACATATACATACATATATATACATATATATATATATATATATATATATATATATATATATATATATATATATATATATATATATATATACATATACATATATATATATATATATATATATATATATATATATATATATATATACACATATACATACATATATATATATATATATATATATATATATATATATATATATATATATATATATATATATATATACATATATATATATATATATATATATATATATATATATATATATATATATATATATATGTATATATACAGTGAAACCTCCCATAGCCGGACACTCACGGTTCCAAGCTTTTTGTCCGGCTGTAAGAGGTGTCCGCTGCTGGGAGGCACCGAATGAAAGCGCATTTTACCTGCATACTTCGTTAATATAATAAATAAGAGTAAGTTTTTTGCGTGCTAAAATTTCAGCATTCTGTTCCAATTCATATTTTTATTTTCTTATTTACATATTTGTTCTTACATATAATGGTTTTTATAGAATTTTGATAAACATACATAATTATATTACGAATAAACATAAAAAACAGTTACTTGCGTTGGAAAAATTGATTAATTTTTATCTGTTGAGTTTTGGTTTGTCTCATTTTCAACTGTTCGTTCTCAAAATAATTCTCTGCATTTTCCAAGTGTTGAAATGCTAAATAATCATTTCTTGCGAAATGTTTTAAACGTGGCAATTGCTTTAGAGCTTCATCAAATGAATTTAAAGGATCGATGTTTTCATCGATCACCTCGTCTTCGAAAACACTTAAACTTATATTGTCAAGTGGATCATCGCACGAAATTTCAATGTTGTCAGCATCAGTGGAAACATTTTCATTGATGTTCAGATATTCCTCCAAATGTTGATGCCTTAATGCAACGATCCCATTTTGTAGACTCAAAAGTGTTGCCAATGGCAGTTCATCCTCGGCTTCAAAAGACTCGTATTGAAAGCAGTTTTTTATAGTTGCTGCTTCAACTTTATCCCACGAGGCTTTGATAAAATATAAGGCTTCAAGAACATTTATAGATTTGGCTGGTTCTGATGCTGATTTGCTGGTTTCTATTTTCGATATTATGTGTTTTAAAATTAAGATTCTGTAGTGCACCTTGACATTCTGTATAATGCCTTGATCTAAAGGTTGGCATAGTGCAGTTGTGTTAGCTGGTAAAAAAATGATGTTTATGTTGGTAAGATTTAAATTTTTAGGATGAGATACTGCATTATCCAAAAACAAAAGAATTTTCCTGTTCTGAGCCCTCATTTTTCTGTCAAATTGAAGCAACCATTCAGACATGATGTCTCGCGTCATCCATGCTTTCCTATTCGAATTCCAGTGTGCTGGCAAATAATTGATGCAAATATTTTTGAAAGCTCTGGGACGGGCTACTTTGCCGATTACAAGCAGCTTCTTTTTTTCTCCTGCCATATTGACACAAAATAAAACTGTGAGTCTTTCTTTCGACTGTTTGCCACCGATACATTTCTCCGATTTCAAGGCCAGCGATTCCTCAGGTAAAGCACGAAATAAGAGCCCACTCTCATCAGCATTTTAAATATTTTCTGGCTTGTACCCACGTAAAATTGAAGGTAGCTTCAACTTAAATTGTTCAACGTCTTCTTGACTTTCATCAGAAGCTTCACCAGATACGCACTTAAAAGTTATGTTGTGCCTTTTACGCCATTTTCCAGCCACCCATTGGACGCTGAAAATCCTGAGTAACCTACTTGTTCAGCTTTTTCTTTTGCCTTTGCCTTTACGATTGGACCTGAAATCGGAATGTTATGGCTTCTTGCATTTGCGAACCAATTGAAGCACGTTTGGTCTATTTGAGAACCACCGAGCTTAAGGAAACTCTTCTTCTGGTTTATGTTTCTTCCAGACTGCCATTGTAACTGAATAGCTTCTTTATTTTTTAAAATATTTCCAGCCTGTGTTTTCCCGATGTTGAACCTAGTAAAAATATGATTTTTTGCAAAAATTGTCCATTTTCTATCATGTTGAAAAACAAAAACCTCTTAGCTGCATACCGAATTGACAGTTTTTCTTTCTCGATTGTATTTATAACATTCACTTTTTGTTTCAAAGAAAGGATTTTCCTTCGCGAGGTCATGATGCGGCTATGCAACCAAAACAAAAGCAAACAAACACACGAGCTTTACCAAGAATATGAGAAAACTCCTAAACGATTTTCTAGTCACAGATACTCGTACAGTGTATAAACGACGCACACCAATCATTAAATTTCACTGACTGAACAGATATATTGCAATCAACGACACACATCATGCAACCGAATATAAAGAAAGGGGAATCACCAAATCCATTTGAATCAACGATAAACATCATGCAGCCGAATTTCCAGAACGGGGAACCACCAATTTATTTAATGACAGTGCTTAGTGTCCGCTTGTCAGGGTGGTCAAAAAGTCGTGGATCAAACGCAACTAGGGGTTAGATGGGGTCATCAGCTGCAAAAAATTGTTCTACGCGAGGTCTTTAAAGTCAAACCCTGCAGAAGTATAATTTATTTTATGTTTTTATGAGAAAATTAACAATTTTTACTAATTCTTATAAAAATTCGAAAAAATCTACAACCTGTATTGTTTTTATGATTTTCACTAGATTGGTACTGATGAGTCCTTGCGTTAGACATGCTATTTATGGTTGTTTATTGGGTGTGTTGAAGATAATATTGAGTTTTACGATTTTTTTTTTTTCTCAAATCATAACTTCTTATTTACTTCGGACCCCCCTGTGAAAAAAAAATACTCTACCGAAAAGTGACCCTGTATTATAAGTTTTGGCGCATTAAATAGGGATTCTGAAAAGGTATAACACATGGCCATGAGTGACTCTAATATCTTTCTAGGAAGAAAAAACAAAACAAAGATTGTGAAATAATTGTTTTAATAAAATAAAACATTTTACAATAAATGCACTTCATCTTCATTTTCAAGTCGCACCACTGGTCTGCCTGCTCTTGGAGTCCGGAAAACGATCACGGTTAGGGTAGCGTTGACGATATTCCCTGGCAGCAGCCCGGGCATTGCCGTCGCAAAAGCTATACAGGTAATGCATTTCTGCATACTCCCGTTGGGTGTATTCTCTCCTCGCAGCAGCCATCTGTCCACTTATTTAGCCAATCCGTCCGATTCACACAGCACTGGTCACAGGTAGGCAATCTATCACAAGTCCGAAAAACAAAGCGTAGGTCAAATGGTCAAGGGAAAGAAACTGATCACAAGTCGTCGTGAAACCGAGAAAAAGAACACGTGCTTAGTCACAGGCAGGAAACGAGTCACTAAAGAACAGTCTAAACATTCAAAAGAAAGATAATCACGCGCATCCCCCGGCCACCACCCCACCCGGCCCGGCCTTCCGTTTCCTAGAAAAAAATATCGCTACCTGAAGTGATGGGCGAACTGACCTTTTATTGACAAAGGATGAAACGGTTAGTGTAAAAGGGAGGCAGAAAGTCTTTGTCATTAATTGTATTAGTTCTAGTTTATTTTTAAATCGGTTAGGCCGAGTTTTATGGTTGGGTTAATTTTGGTCTTCCTACGAATGATCGTCCTCGAAAGATATCAAAGCTACGCATAGCCATGTGTTATACCTTTTCAGAATCCCTATTAAATGCGCCAAAACTTATAATACAGGGTCACTTTTCGGTAGAGTATTTTTTTTTCACAGGGGGGTCCGAAGTAAATAAGAAGTTATGATTTGAGAAAAAAAAAATCGTAAAACTCAATATTATCTTCAACACACCCAATAAACAACCATAAATAGCATGCCTAACGCAAGGACTCATCAGTACCAATCTAGTGAAAATCATAAAAACAATACAGGTTGTAGATTTTTTCGAATTTTTATAAGAATTAGTAAAAATAGTTAATTTTCTCATAAAAACACAAAATAAATTATAACTCTGCAGGGCTTGACTTTGAAGACCTCGCGTAGAACAATTTTTTGCAGCTGATGACCCCATCTAACCCCTAGTTGCGTTTGATCCACGACATTTTGACGACCCTGTATATATATATATATATATATATATATATATATATATATATATATATATATATATATATATATATATACGAGTATGTATAGCAGTGATTTGAAAACAAATATGATCAGCTGGCAAAAGATTTTCAATCAAAATCACGGAACCTTATGAATCATATGTAAAAACTATTGGAGAGAACATAACCCGCAGTCCAAGGAAATTTTTTGACTTCTTAAATATTAAGCGTAAATCAAACGGGTACCCGAGTCAATGGTATATGGCGAGGTCATCATCTCCTGATTTTTTCACGAGTCATTTTCAATCCATTTATTTTACTGATCGCACCTCGTCCGATACTCCTTCTCCATGCACACGTTCTGCAGGTCTTATTCACGAGGTTTCTATTTCGGAAGAAGAAATATTGAAAGCTATTGAGGACCTTGATTTGAGCAAAAGATCTGGTCCTGATTCATTCCCTCCCTAGTTTTTGTTCCACTGCAAGGAAAAATTGCTTTTAACCACTTCACAATATTTTCAATAAGTCACTCTCCTCTGGAATTTTCCCAACATTCTGGAAATCATCTCATCTGATTCCAACTCACAAATGCAGGGATAAAGGGTCCGTTAAAAACTATAGCGGAATTGGCATATTGTCTACTACCCTGAAACGATTTGAAAAAAATATCTGCTATAAGTTATCTCCCATCTAAGAGCCTCACCTTAATAACCAACAGCATGGCTCCTGAAAAAATCACTCTACAACCACTAACTTCATAGTGATGGTCTCTACTATTCAATGTGAAATGGAAAAAGGACACCAAATCGGTGCTATATATACCGATTTTAAGTAAAGCATTTGATCATGTCAAACACAATATTATGTGCAAGAAGTTGCAGAAATTTAGAATCACTGGCTCTTTACTGTTTTGGCTCAGTTCTTACCTCGAAAATCGAACCCAAATAATCGAATTTCAGGGACATATGAGTGAAGAAATTAATGTTGAGGTACCCCACTCATCTTATTCCCCTTCTTTTAATGATTCAACTAAAATCTGTCAGAAACCTTATCGGATGTAATTCATTTATTTTATGCTGATGACCTAAGACTGTATCATGTGATTACCTCCCAAAATGACTCACAATTTCTTCAAAGCAAGGTAAACTCTCTGAATGAATATTCTTCCATAAACCCTACTTCAGACTTCAAAGTTGATTATTACCTGAACAATACAAAACTTGCTAGAATCAACACAGTTAAAGACCTTGGTGTTATCCTGGATACAAAGATGCGGTTTAATTTGCATTACAATGAATCATCAGCAGAGCTAATAAGGTCCTAGGTTTCAACAAGCGAAGAGCTAAAGAATTTAAGAATATATGGGTGACCAAAACATTATATCTTTCTTTAGTCCGCTTCATAATGGAATAGGAGTGTTTCATATGGAACACTGTTTTTGACGTGCATATAGACAGGATTGAATCCGTGCAGAAACAGTTTCTATTATTTGAACTGAGAGGGTCATATGATTCTAAAATCTACCAGACTTTACCATCACTGGAGATCGATGATAACCTGCTACTTTGCTTTTGACGTGCTTAAAGCACCATTAGCATACCATACGTAACTAATAAAATGAAAATGAATGAAATATCATGTATGGTGATAGAAGAGCAATACCATCCTAAATATGCAATCAACGATCCAATAACAGATATTGCAAAACATTTAACTCATTGAATGCACACCACTCTCCAACAATCACCAAAATTGGTACATTCATTCAAGTGTGTGGTAAAGTTTACAATTAAAAATCCAAAATCGAACAAAATGGCGGCCGCTCGAAAGTCGAAAAAGGTGCAAAATGTTGCTACTGTTGGTTTGAACAAACCTTTGATCCAATGTTGATGAGACTTGATAATGTGGTAGAAATTTTTGTGAAGAGTAAAAAAAACTTCAGCGTTAGATCAGAATATCAAGATGGTGGCTAGGTAATGTTCCAATTACGAAAGCTTTTTAAAGCTAGAATTTTTATTGTATTTTGTGAAACCTAAAATCAAGGCAGACGGTGATGAGATCTTGGACTAAAATGTGCCGGAACGAAATTCGATTTCTATGGACTCTGCAGCTTTTATAAGTAGTGAGTTTTTCATTGCAGTCAAGAAATTAAAGTTTAATTACTGTAATGTGACGCCTACGCCCGGGAATCGAAGTGATTCCGATCCCGAACCCTTGCACCCGGCCAGATGAATATGACCTCGAAATGCAAGCGGACTTCATCTTTCGTGCGGATATCGTTGCGCAGAAAATATTTTTTTTTTCTCTCCAAATATTTAGATCTGTGGATTTAAATATTTGAAACATAATATTAATCAAAACCCCGACACATTTCGAGGCATATTCATCTGGGAATGCCCCCTCCACCGTGGCCATCGAAACACTATGCCACTGGCGACAGATGGATGTGCACATTGCCGCCATGTGGCGTTCCATTCCGCACATCTGTTTTGTCGGCGGTTGTCGGATTGACAGTTCGTCGCCACGAGGAGTGAGAGGTTCTTGATCGTTCTGAGCTGTGTTGGCCACCATCTAGTCTAGTGCATAAGGTGTTAAAAACGTGCAAAGTGAAAAACCTTTATTCCGCGACATTTCGTTAGTTCGCTGGAATTAATTTTAGTCAGTTGGTTCTATAGTATCCTTTGAAAGTGAAAGTAGAACGGCAAGCCGAGTAAGGATAGTGATACTACAATGGTCGTGGCTGACGAATCCAGGATCTTTCAACGGGAAAGTTACCCCCTGTATCCACTTCCAAGCCGATGACTGTATCAAGTGGAGAATTGCTGGAAAACTCGACGACTGTGGAAGCAAATGCACCTAGTTTACCGTTGTATGAGGCTGTTGAGGATCCTAAGTGCACAGCTAAGTATCGTTAGGAAGTGCTTGTCCAATTCTAGGCTACGGGATCCTCTTCAAGGGGCCAATATTATAAGGTCCCATGTTAGTTGGTGGGTCACTGATGTACAACCCCATAAAAATCTCCATCTTGAAAACGATTCCAGTGATGAAGAGCATCTGTTTGAGCGAGTCGTACCTCATTATGATCATATTATCCTGGACCAAGTGGTCAAAATTCTGAGTCACGTCAAATTCACTAAAGATTATATGAATAAGAAACTGAAACGACTGAAAGCTGAAGAGGGAAGGACATCCTTGCATCAGCTTGGTGAAGCTGCATGTAACGCAGATTATAGTCACAATACCGTTATTGAAAATAGGAAAGTGAAAAAGCGAAAACGGACGCGCACTTTATCCGCAAATAATGATTCACTGAATGAAGATGGTGACGCTGATAAGAAGCACAACTATCAAAGACGCTGGAAGCATCGAAAAATTCGCGATAATGCCCCAGAAAGCAGTACCCATGTAGATATTAGTTTAAGTAGGAAAGATGTTGAAGATCCAACTGAAGATATAATATCGAATTCTATTAATTGTGATGCGGATATTGAAGGTGGAGTGTTTTCGTTAACAAATGATGACACAAACCGATATTGTGATGCAGAGAATACACATATTACTGAAACTTTACAGCCACCAATCGAATTACTGCCCCCATCATATGAAGATAGATTGGAAAGCAATAGCGTTGATCCAATGGTAAACTTAAGTAACTCGACTTTAGATGTAACTGTTCATCACATCAACTATCAAATAGCTTCAACAGAACAATCCCGAAGAGAATTCAAAGAGCCTGGTCAGAACGAAAGCTATCGTCACAACTGTGAACTAGTTAATAAGACTGATGACCATATTCGTGAGCCAAATGCTACTGATACAGAACTTATCGAATCCTTCGCTTATCTTAGTAATACAACTAATAACATTAACAATAGTAGTGACACAGTTAAGGACAATCAATTGTTGCCGATTGAGGTGACTCCTATTTTAAACGAAGACGAGGGCAGCAATTCGCGTGGATATTCTTGTAACAGCGGCGAGAGTATTGACCACTATCGTAACCAAGACGTCGACGAAGAGTATGTGATTAATTTAGTCAGTATTACAATATTGCAATACGGTAGCGATTCGTTGGCACTTAAACCTTTATTCTCTGCAAATCACAAAATTTCTCCTAAGCGACTAAGTTTAGGGGCTAACCCAAAATGGCTCACAGAATAAGCCACCCAAGCCGCTTTTGCTGACTTCGAATATGACTCGAAATCTGGTAAAAGAACTTCTGGCAAATCTTTGATGGAAGGATTCGAAAATAAAAAGCAACAAGCTCAGTTTGATTTAAGTCTTATAGACAGAAGTCTATTGCCAGAGATCCAAGATTCGATGAGATACTCCTTCGTAGACCGAAAACCAGGCGGTAAGAGTACAGTTTGGCAAGTGATTTGCTTCACAGAAGAAGATTGGTCTAATTTGGCATCGAAATTTCGAAACTCGACAAGTCCAAAAGAGCGTGCCTTGTACAAAATATTAAGACGAGAAGCGGAACGAGATTGTTCAACGCGTATATGAATTAGATCTTCATCACCTTTAGATAATTGTTGAAAGCGTTAGTTAAAATTTATTATTTAATCCAATTTAGGCAATAATTTCATTTTTAGTCAAATCTAGATATGATATTTGTACTAAACGTAGAAGTAAATATCCAAATGAATATTTGTATAATTTAGGTTAACCAAATCCAATTGAACAAATCTATTTAATTCAATTACGCTTGAATTGCCAAGTCATAGAAGTAAATAATTACCTCAACTCACATCTCACCAGTCACAAATTCCTTTTGGAATCGCCATCATTACAATCATTTCAAGGAATGTTTTGGTTTCTTTTACGCATTAACATAGTCTTAAACTTTGAAACCGGGGAGAGAACAGTATACTGATCAGAATACTTTTCATATGAAATTGATCGATACCATTGAATGAATCTCAGAGAGTGAGCTGAGCTTAGGTACAGATTGGTTACGTAATTAGGTCTTCCATTGACGGAGGGCGGTAGACTTTATTTAGAAGATAACGTAATTGGTAAAATCAATTATCTACGGAATAAGACCACGATTGTGAATTGTCGATGAATACAACATGAATTGCTAAAGATAACCACGACTTTCCTTTTCAGCGGTTCTTCTTTTTCAGTGGGAAGAGAGAGTGCAGGGTAGGTATGCCGTCGCGAGGGTAGGGTTTCGACAGATCCGCGGAGGTCGGTTTCGCGTCGCGCGCGGTATGCGGTACCTTTATAGTTTTGACATTTTATTAGAGTAGTTTTCGTCGGGTTAATTTCGAGTAGCATATTTTTCGGTACCGCGTCGGAACTTCGGGAACGCGAGATAAAAATTAGATTTTGAATTCTTGACTGGTTATAAGAAGAAATACGGAGTAACGTAAAGTAGGTTTCTTCTCCGTATGGTTTGTTTTAATAACGCGTTTTGGAAAACGGGCATGTTCAGGTGGCTGAAATATTGTAATTGAGCGTAACCCATTCGGAGACCCGCGACCGAAATCCTCTCCGAACTAGCTGGCCGACAAGCAGCCACCGCGTGAATGGGTTACGGTGCACGGATTGGTTGACCTGTTGGTACCATCCGTTGGCACTACTCAGACTTAACGTCTAGAACCGATGAGAGGTCGGTTCCGCGTTCGAACCTAAAAGGTGGAAAATCATTACATTACACATCATTCAATAAGTCCGTAGGATAAGCAAGATAATATCAAAATTTGGACAAATCTCGATTTGAGTATTCAATATTGTTGCCTTCGAGGGCAATACAACGAGTGTATCAATTTTTCAACTTTTCGATAGCACTTTTACAGTTCGATTTTTCTTTCTTATCGAAATATGACTCAGTTTCAGCGATTACTTCATCATTGGACTTCTTTCCAGCATGCATTCTTTTGAGATCTGAAAACAGGAACAAGTAGCTGGGGAATAAATCTGGCGAATACGGTGGGTGAGTAAGCAATTCGAAGCCCAATTCATTCAATTTTGCCATCGTTTTCATCGATTTGTTACACGGTGTATTGTCTTGGTGGAACAATACTTTTTTCTTTTGCAAATGCGGCCGTTTCTTTGCAATTTCAGCCTTCGATCGATTCAAAAATGCACAGTAATAGCCATTGTTGATGGTTGTTCCTTTTTGAAGATAGTCGATGAATATTATTCCGTTTGCATCCCAAAATACAGACGCCATCAACTTATTGGCTGACTGTTGTGTCTTTGCTCGCTTTAGATTTGGTTTGTCGACTGCTGTCCACTGTCTTTTGGATTCTGGTGTGTAATAGTGAAGATATGTTTCATCCATTGTCACATATAGACAATAGAATTCGATTTTATTGCGGTTTAACTGTGCCAAATACTCCTCTGAAGTATCAATGCGTTGTTTTTTTGTCGACTGTGAGCTCACGCGGCATCCACTTTGCACAGAGTTTTTCCATACCCAAATGTTCGTGTAAAATTGTAAAAACAGTGCGATCTGATATCTTTACGTCAGCTAGCTCGTGCACTTTCAATTTGCGATCGTTCATAACCAATATGGGGATTTTTTAATGTTTTCTGGAACTTGGGTGTCCACTGCGCTCTGCATCATTTGTGCTGGTACGACCACGTTTGAATTCAGCAACCCACGGCTCTACCATTTGTCCCGATGGGGCCGAGTTTAAACAATGTTTATCAAGCCATTGTTTGGTTTCCACTGTATTTCTTTCATCAAAAAGTTATGCTTTATCAAAACTCGCAATTCACTTTTTTCATTAACAAAAGTTGCTTCGCACAAAATGCTATAACTCACGAATCAATAGTCCGATTGCTGTCAAATTTATACACGCAACGCCTAAAAGTTAGAACTAATAAAAAATCATATGGAAAAAAGTTTAGTAACGCCATCTATGTGTCATCCTACGGATTTATTGAATGGACTATTATCGTTGCCTTCTTACTCAGGCCCGAAAACGAAAACACTACGTCATGTCGCGAACTAACCTCTTCGAGTAGCCTCATCAGCACCATCCTGTGCTGTTTAAACGAAACAAATTTTTTAAAGATTTTTGACTGTACATATGACTGTTGTTTGAAATTTTACGATTTATTTTAAATATGAGATGTCAAAGACATTCGCGCGTTTGTATCATTTCGGCTGAATTTCATCTGAGAAATGTCATATTTGACAATCTCAAAAGCCTACTGAGATGACGTTTGGAAGTTTTCTGGACAGCTGTTTGTCGAAATTTAGGGCTACTGATCAGCTGTTTCCGGTACGGGAAGTGACGTCAGGTAATTGATTTCCTTATGGGCCTGAGTAAGAAGGCAACGCTATTATACATGGTGCAATGTATTTAAAAAATTGAATTTTAATAAATTTGAAATGAAAAAATTTGCCATTAGCAAGGATGAAATAAAAAAACCTTTTGAAAAAAAACCGACTTCAAAATGCCCGAAAAACGATGACATAATATAAATTTTTTATTTTATCAATTTTCTCCTCTCAACATAAAAACTTCAAACATATCCACCATAATATAAGAAACCGGGGAAAACTGAATTTATTTCATCCTTTTTCGGGCATTTTGAGGTCGGTTTTCTTAGTTTTTCTAATAGTTTTTTATGAAGTTCTAGTCGAGATCTTTCATGACAACCCACTCGGCCACTTCGGTAAAAATGTTTAAGGTTCCGTTTCCTGTATGGGGGGAAACTTTTAAAGGGTCATTGCTTTTGGTTTACTTATCAAGTTTGGTGTTTGTAGCTGCGATAGTTTCGGAGAAAAGCTGCTGTAATATACAGACGATCAGACAAAACCCATTTCAATAGGGTTTTGTAAGTAGTATAACACCCTAAAAGAGTTACCTGAAAGCTTAGTACTTCTGAACAAAGGTATGCCGAACAGTGTAACCGTTTTCTCGCTAATTTAATAATTTCTTCGTCTCTTCCAACAAGAGGATATTTGAAGTTGAGTGTAACACTACGATCAACAAACAACTGTAATGAATCAAGCGTATCAAATAGAAATTCATTGTATTCATAATGCACTTTCTTCAGCATGCAGAGTGATGTAATAATATTCAATACACTTTTTCATGCGTAAACATCATTACATCATATGTATTTAGGGGTTTCTTTGGCGTGTAAATACTATTATTTACAAAAATTCAAAATTTATTGTCATAGAGTATTTGCTACAAATGTCGCAACGAATTTCGTCATAATATTTGGGATGATGCCAAAGATGCGGCAAGCCGTTAATGATCCGCTATTTAACTGGCAAAGGTATTATTATTTCTTTTTTCCCTTCTTAATCCGAGATATGGTCAAGTGGCAACCATATGCATACCAAACTAATTTAAGTCTCAACTACGTGATAAAAAAAAATTAAGCCAATATGCGCATCAGACTCTTGGAGGAAAAGTGAAAATTTCGTGGGGTTAATGTTTGCCCAAACAATTCTAGAGGACCCGTCCGCGCACCACCATTCATGGAGCCAAATTTACACCTCTTGCCCCAGTTTAAATTCCTGCACTTCCAATCATTGTCATCGTCCACTGTTGGTCTTGGTGTTATCACAAAAGATACTCACGTATGCTTTGGGGCTTAGGCTTGTACCTCTTGCTCCAAGAAAATTGTTAAGCTACCACTTAAGAAAATGCAAGAAGTGCAAAAGACGAATGGTTACATGTCGTTGGAAAAGTTCGGTTCAGTTGGGGAGAGGAAGTAGTTGTGGTCGATTTACTTTAAAGTATCACCAAATTTTATACTCACTTCCAGTGAAGACTTGACGGTGTACGAAACGAAATCCGCGAAATACTTTTCTTGCAATTAGAGTTGAAGACGTTTTCGAAAAGTTCAACGGTTCACTTGATCTGGTTCGAAATGAAATAAATAGAACCGCGATTAGTTCGGTGTAGTGCTGAATCATGAAATCGGTTATTATTACTACGCTAATTTTTGGGTTGTTTCATTTTTCTGAAGGTAATGTGTTTACATCTTGTTCCGACCTCATCTTTGTGGAAAAGTAAAATTTAACCACAAAAATTCCAGTGAAAATGAAATCATGACAGTGTGTGAAAAATTATGAAGTGTGGATCCTTATCAAAAACAAATCTGAAATGGTTTTAACTGTGGATATTATGACCTGTTCGTATTTAGTGGCTCTGAACATAAACCCCGGAAAACGCAAGTCTTAGAATAAGTGAGATAGATGTAAATCATATACTCTTAACTAACGGAAAAGCAAATTATGCAGCTTTGTCCTTGAGCTCTCCTACCTATCATCAGTGAATTCATTTCGGCGGGAAACAATGGTCCAAATTTATCAGTGCTTTAATTTGGTTTGAAATATCTTTTAATTTAATAAGGCTATTTCTAAATGGAAGCTATCATTCAACCAGTTCCGATCGAATGAAATAGATACATATTTACCAATTCAATTGATAGTTTGTTTCTGGTTCAATAACGATTTGATTTTGAACAATTTTACCGGTTGCCTCTACTTTCACATTATGAATAAGGCACGAAAACTTTGCATTGTGTAGTAAACAAATATTAACAGTCACGATATTCAAAGTGTAAAAATACTCTGGTCCTTAACATATACAATATAATCGTATTTTGGATATTCTGCAGGAAAGACAAACAGTTGGAATTTAATACTTTTAAGTAACTAATAGCGTTCTGTTTAATTTTCTTATCAAGCTGAAAATTATTGTTAAAAGAACTTTCTGCAAAGACTATCAACTACCATCTTCAATTTTTACAATTAAAATAATGTGCAAAAAATTAACTTTATAGAGTTGTCGGCAAAATAATGCGCATATTGAAGTGCACATTTGACAATTCAATATTATTATACGAGTACATATGAAAAGGGTATATGTAAGTAATAACAGTATGATGTCTTTGGGCATTAGTTAAATCTCGCAACTTGGTATAAATATATTGAAAAATTTAGTAAGTGGTGAGCTTTTAATTGATTCAGTCTACTTTAGTCTCCGGTTAACGGTGCTGGTGACCATATGGGTAATGTCCATCGTCCTCTTTGTAAGAGAGCGCAAAAACTATATGCACAGGAGCGAAGGCGATGGAGGCGTTTACTAAGGAGGAAAGATAGCGATGGCTCAGCGATTGGCAACAGACTTGACGGAGTGGCACAAGGAAAAAATGCACTGCGTTCCTGATCCTTGATCTGAGACCGTGGCTCAATCGACTGATAGCTAATTGACCCTGCTCTTGATGGTCATGTATATTTTCGGTCTTACTTGCACAAGATTGATAAATCATGGCCTCCCGGTGGCCTGTTTTGCACAGAAGCTCTTTCCAAAGACTATAATCCGAAAGGTGCTTATATGCATTGCTAAATAGAACCGCGTGGTAGTATTGACAGTTAAAAAAGGCATACTAGAAGTATCGGGAGGCATCGAGTTTGGAAAGGCCTCTTTTCTAACAGTCCCTTTTCTTCCTGTTAGAAAAGAGACTCCTGTAACTTGAGCGCATCTCAAAGAAAAGAAAATCGAGACCCAGCCCGAAGGAATATGCCTAACGGTCCCAGTTTATATTTTTGGATTGTCAGGGAGGTTTCAATAGCGGGTACTGACTGCACGTTTGGGTGTCCCGCTCTCAGGGCGCAAAAAGTCTTTACCTCCTAACCACAAAAGGAGAAAATATTGCTCTTTAAGAGCTGAGAAAACAATCATTCAAATTTTGCACATTCTACTTGCAAAGCAACCTTAATTCAAAGTCCGTTGGCCTCAGCTTCTTTCCCAACTGAAGTATCAAGGTTTCTGTCTCATGCACTACACCCGAATTTGCTGCATTATTAACGTGGATACGCCTAAAAATGTCGCAATTCTTGAATTCATACCTGTAGATGTTTTAACCGACTTAATTGGTTCATCGCTTAGTGCAAGTTTTTCACGCCGTAAATGCCGAGATTTGTGCATTGAGCCATTGCCTGATTTAATCGCCTTAGATACTCACTGTTCTGCTGTAATTGAAACGTGAAACAAAAAAGTCATGGAAAAGTCTCGTTATTTTGGAAGGAGAGATTTAAAATTGATTTTCCTTTATCAAAAATTTATTTTTTTATATCACACTTTTTAAAAACTTTGAGTTAATTGTTGGAAAATAACGAATGCAATTGAATAGGAGGGGAAACTTTGTAGTCAGCAACAAATTTTAGTTAGTATCGGCAAGTGATAGCGCTTATCTGCAGGCATTTTAGCTGATCGAATCTATAATATTTATCGGTTAAACATAATTTGATTTGCCAATTAAAGTTTCAGAAGCTGCCATCTTAATATCACTGGTTCATTTTTAAGCATCACCCTTCTAAGTAAAAGTCAAAAGCGCTTTATTCAATTCTAATCGTTATAAATTTTAAAAGAATATAAAGCAAATTCCAAACAATAAATATACGAAAACTTGATTGCCCAAATGGCTCGCTTAATTTATACATTATCAACTTAAAAACATTAAATTCAAAAAAATAAAATGCGTGTGAAGTACACGCCCGACAAAAGTGAAACGTCTTGCTTTTGGGTGAATATACACACACACACACACACACACATATATATATATAATATATATATATATATATATATATATATATATATATATATATATATATTGTCGCGTGTTTTGAGTTCGCGGCCAATAATTTTAATGTTCCGGGAAAGTGAAAACGCAATGTCTTTTAATTTAAGTTAAAAGAGTTTATTTAATTACAAAAATGCACAATAATCAGTTTAACACTTTCACTAATTTTAATTTTCACTATTAAAAAATCTAACACTTGTCCATAAATTTCTTATCGTAATTGTCTTCTAAATCACTTCACTATTACTAAAATCACTTTTTTATTACTCGAACAATATCGCTTTCCACACACTATCGCAGTTCTTATCGCGGTCAGATGAATGATTCCCCCATTCATTCAGCTCGCTTCTATATCGGGTCTCTAATCATTCAACTCAGTTCTCATACATTGGTGAATTAGCGGGAGCATTGCAGCAGTGAATGAATGGAGCAGTGACTCACTTTCAGATGTTGTTCATGCTTGTTGGGTTCTCGTGGTTTCGAGTAAATTCGTTTTGTTGATGTTCTTCATTGTTGTGAAAACAATTGCGACAGTAGCTCGCAAAATTATTTGTACATGTAACAATATATATATATATATATATATATATATATATATATATGTATATATATATATATATATATATACATATATATATATATATATATATATATATATATATATATATATATATATATGTAAATATTTGAATGCTTGTATGTATTTACATAGAAACATACAGATACTATCAAGAACGTAGGAATCTTAACGATACAAAAGTTTTTGTTCTCATTTTTCTACTAGTTATTATGCTCAAAATATTTATGAGGCATTATCACAGCGATAATTAGCGTGTGTTTGCTTAAATGCGATCTACTGTAGTATGATACTGTTAGCCCTACCTAAATAACTGTGTCATCATCAATTTATCAAATATTAATATAGTATGCTCATTTCATCAATTCGATCTAAATTATGAAGTTATTATCATCTCATCAATTATTTTTATAATATTTTATGTGACTCCGCCTCTGGCACTTTTCCTATAAAATACCTAACTAGTCTTCATAAACGGATAGCGGTTCCGTTTTGATCAAAATATTCAGACCGTAAGCAAAGAACTTTCACCTCTGATCATCAACCACCCACGAAAGATCGTCTGCCGTCGCCACTTCAATTGATTGCATATCGCTGGAAGCAGTATGAAGACCAACTACGGCTACATCAAACATCCGCAAATCCTCATCCACCATCACCACTTTAATCATTATATATCAGCGGCATCATTGCTGTGGCAAAGGACCGAGAACCACGATGAATTTTCTCATGATCACCAGCGGCCAACAAACCATCATCTGTCGTCGCCACTTCTATGTATTGTACATCGGCTGCATTACTACCAGAACAAAGCTGGGCATTACTGCTAGAAGCAAGCCCGGCAAACGCCAAACCATCATGCATCCATCCTGGATCCCCAATGACCAACGATCCATCGTCTTCATTTCAATGCATTGTACATCGGCAACATTGGTGCTAGGACTAAGGACGACTACCACCAAAGCATCATACATTTGCTCATCTTCATCAACAACCCACCAACTATCATTTGTCGTCATATACCACATCATATTCTACATTAGTCGCATCAGTGCTAACACAAAGAATGGCTACTGCCAAACGATCATGTATTTGTCCATTATTTCTAATGACCCACAAATCATCATTCGTCGTCGCTATTTCAATACATTGCATATGAGTGGTATCAATGCTAGCAGCAGGCACGGCTACCGCTAATCATTCACCCATGAGCACTATTCATTCACCCATGACCCCAAATATCAACCAACGACCATTTGTCATGGCCACTGCAATATATTACCAATCGGCAGCATCGGTGCAGGGAGGAACCACCGTGCATTCGCCTATGGTCCCAAAATATCCAGCAACGAACATTCGTCGTCACCACTTCAATAAATTACACATTGGTGGCGTCAGCGCTACGGCCGGGGACGACTTCCGCCAAACCATCATGTATTCGACCATGATCTCTAACAAGCCACAAACTATCGTCCGTCGTCGCCAAGTTAATACATTGCACATCAGCAGTATCGGTTCAAGGAGTAAGCACGGCTACCGCCGAAACATCATGCATTCGCTCATGATCACTCATCAATTTTCATCCTTCGTCACCATTTCAATGCACTGCTCACCAGAAGAATCAGTGCTAGGACCAAAGACTTCATCGTGGAGCCACCATGCATTCGCTAATCATTACCAACGACCAACCAACCCTCACCCATCGCCACCACTTCAATGCATAGCACATCGGTGGCATTGGTCCTAAGAGCAGACGTGGCTACCGCCGAACTATCATGGATTTGCCCATGGTCGCCAAATATCCACCAATGACCATCCGTCGTCGCGATTTCAATATATTGCAAATCAGCGACATTGGTGCTAGGATCAAGCAAGGCTACCGCCGAACCACCATGCATTCGTTCATGGTCCCCAAATATCCACCAACGACCAGCCTTAGTCACGATTTCAATACATTGTACATTGACGGCACCGATGGTAGGACGAAGCATGGGTACCGCCGTACCATCATCCATTCGAACATGGTCCCCAAATGCCCACCAACGGCAATCCGTTGTCACGACTTTCATACATTGCACATCGGCGGCATCGGTGTTATGACCAAGAACTAATATTAATTAACTTACAATGGCCCGCTATCGACAATTGCATTGATTGGAAATCAGTTCTAACACCTAAGAACGAAGTGAACGTCCACCCGACCCTCATTCATTTTCTTCTCATCACAATCCATCGCATGGCCACCATCCGCCACCACCAAACATTCATACTAGGCAACCAACTCTACAGACTACCTTACTATTCTCAATAAGGGTTCGGGCGGAATGCAATAATTTAGTCGAAAATTTATATTGGAGCATGAGTAAATTCCTAGTGAAAACAGATTGTCGCACGAATGTCGTTTTGCTGTCCGCCCGGAGTGTAAACGGTTCTGATTTTTCGTTACTTCAAAAAATTTTTACCCCCCAGTAAAGAAGTTTCACTTCAAAACAATATCAAATTCAAATTAATTAATATTATTACATATTTTATATTGTGATTCAATTGAAAAGAGGAGAAAAAAACCAACCAACACTATTAAAAATCATTTATAATTTGAACACAACAGTAAACTTTTATCCTATACCTAATACATTATAACCTAATTCTTCTCAAATTCAATAAGAAAACGTTATCTCATACTAAAAAATGCTTTCAAAATATTCCTAACCAAAACGTTGAACCTTATATCTAATATGATAAACATAACATACTCGTATGTTACCTATCCTAAATATTGAAATCCATTCCTAATTTTTAACACAAACAAGCAACAACACTATATGTAGCAATAATGAGCTGAAACTTAAAACTATGCAACGGAAAACACAAAACAACAAAATAAATACAAATAATTTAGACGTTGTCATTCAGCCACCAGTACCTAGATCACTCCGTCCCAGCACGACCAACCTCAACAAGTCTAGCAAATGAGAATCTCCATTGGAATTGTTGGTCTCGTGAACTCATATTCAAGGATATCTTATCTTCTTATCGGTGGTCCGTCTATATATGTGATATATAATTGGACTCCGTCAGAATCAAAAACATATCGATTCATGTCCAAATACACGAATGCTTCTGGAAGAATGAAGCCAGTATTGAAATAAGTCTCGATACACCTGTCTGCATGGTGGAACGGCTATGAAATCCAGGGGTTTTCATTCACAGTTAAAGATCTTGCGATATGATTCCGAAGCAGTCTCAATATGAAGATATCGACTCTTGTCAATTTAGCAGTTTGATAAATTCTTCTATTCGATATATAGTGCTTCCAATCCATCTCAGGGTTTCTGTACAAATCGAAACATGCACGAAGACATTTCCTTTTGAAAACTCGTAATCGTTCCATAGTACTAGCACTCTGATTGTACCAGATCTGACATCCATATGTCAAAACTGGTCCAACCAGAGTCTTGTAACAGATAATTTTGACCTGTTGATCAAGTTATCTAGAATGAAGTAGTCGTCAAAGGGCCATGACTACTTTTTGTGCTTTACTGAGTATGATTTTGACATGTTCAGTACAATACAGATAATGATCGAGATGAACATCGATATATCGAATGCAGGGTTTGTGTAGAACCCGTTCTGAACTACCCTCGCTTAAAAACCAGCCTGTTCAATTCGAGTATTTCAAACAAGGAATTGAGCTCCACCTTGAACTTGAGAACATTTTGACCAGTTGCATAGGCAGAGATAACGAAGAGATTACCCCACCTGGCAGTGAAATTTTGATAACTGAAACTTCAAGAGATGCAAAGTTTTTGAATTCGACTTTTTCAATATTTTGGAAACACTAGGATCTTCTAACCAATATCCCGGTGCCACATCCCCCATCACCGTTGACCCTATCGTTTCTTAAGAGTTCAAAACCCTTGAATGGCATGGAGTGCCATGAATTGAGGTGGGTTTCAGTGAGAAGCATGATTTCAGGCTTTTGCTTGACAATGAATTCAAGGGTATAATCACATCGATATATAGTAACAATGGAGTTGACGTTGATCGAGATGAAACGAAGCTTATCCAAGGGAATGTGATTGGATGATAAACTATTTTCGAGAATGTTGGCCTAAACGTTGAAAAAGGAAATTGATTTTTTGATTTTGCTTATTTATTCTTTCTGAAAGAGATTCAAGGTGTTGTTAAATTCTGAGAAACATCCCATTATTGCCACTTACAGTATTTATTTTATTTACATTGTTTTCTGCTGGCAGCGAGTGCGAATGATACTCTGGGTAGGACGAAGTTAGTAAGTAACACACTGCAATATACTTGGGTTTATTTTGGAGAAAATTTAACTTTTGTATCTTGATACCGAGGGCACCCTAGATATGATGCTTGATAACAAAATATACTGCAGTAAACACAGTATAATTTTTCTTTTGGCTCCACCTGAGCCAATTTGCATTCATCGGGGTTGTAAATATCTTTAGATTTAACGCAGCGATAGTGCATGGCAAAATCAGCAGCTAAATGACTGAATTTTTGGCACCTGTAACACTGGTTGACTTTAGTTTTTTTGGAGACGCTCCCACCTCACAACTCTAAAGTTCAAGTACCTTACCTGTTGGAGGGCACTTGGACTACTATCGTTAGAAATTTGTACCAAATAAAATGGTGATATTTTGCCTTCAACAGTTGATCTCCTTGTAGCAAAATCTTTGACACTAATGAATTTGACAGCTGGTGCTACTTTCTGCAACATATCAAGGGGTCTAAGCCCTTCAACCGGAGGGTCTGATTTTTTCCACCTTTGGCGTGTACGTGAAGTGAGGAGTTTGTACACTAGTTAGAACATCTTTCGGCAGCTTGAAATCAGCCAGTGTTTTTGTTTTAATTGTGAGTTTATCAGCGGTCACTCTCTTAACTTGGAAATTATCGATCTTATGTTCGGCTGCCAATAGCTGAACCATATCCCCTCCATGCTGTCCAAAGACATTAATCGGAGGAACTTTCTCAGTTTTTGTATTATTTTTAATAGGAGGAGCAGCAGACACACCGGTTGGCTTCTTCTCCTTCTCCTTATTTTTTGATTTGAAGTATTGAATAAAATTATCACTAGAATCATTAATATTATTATGTTTTCTTGACACTCCATCTCGACTTCTATATCGTCATTCATTGCAGTAAGTATTGCATAGTAATTTGCGCTGTCGTTTGCTCCTCCCGTGCTTAGTATGACATCAGCATCATGGATTGTTGACTTCTTCGTATCTTGTAATCTTTATTTGTTTGATTGTTGAGCCTTTTGCGTGGCTACTATCGTTCGTCTTGCTTGTTGTCGCTTTTCCGACATATTTTGTGGCTTCATCACTTTTATTTTGTTGATGTTTCTTAATTGTGAGGGCATTTCCTCCAAATTTTGAATTAGGAGTTTCATCTCCTCATTTTCTCTAGTAACTCTTGCGTTTTCTTTGGTTACTCTTTCCAATTCTTCGCTTGGAATACCCCCAAAGCTTTCTTGGTCGTATTTCCGTTTCATGATTTTTTCATTTATAACGCTTGCAAAGCCTGGCCCCGGGTCCCCCAGTGCAGGACAGCCATCGGGCTCCTCGATGCGCCGGCGAAAAAAAACGTTTCTTCCTTCTTGAAGTTTTTGAGACTCCCTTACAAGTAAATCCAGGGACTCGATAAATTGTTCGAATAATTCGACGACTTAATAAGTTTTTTAAAAAATTAACTTCCAATTAACGTTTTAAAAATTATGTGGTAATTTTTGAAAATAATTGACAGGAGCGATTAAAAACACGTCTATACGTAACAACTGCTAGACGTAGAAAAAAGCATCACCTTTAAACATCATTATCGTTCTTGAGAACTTACTTTCTGAATCGACTCCGCGGAAAGGAATCATCATCTACTCAAAATTTTCAATTAGTGGATATTTCTAACTAACTAATTTAAAAAAATTTTTTTTTTTTTTTTTTTTTGGGGATATCAATATATTTGGGCAAGAACATTTGCAAAGGATATAAAACTCTGAAAGGATAAACTGTTGACCTATTGAACCATCCTTCTAATTTTTACTTTTCGATGTCGATGTTAGACCGTAATCATTCGAACTTAATTGACAAACAAAAGAATGTGAGTTGCCAGAGGTACGCTGATGTCAGAAAGATTTTATACTGAACTTATTATATGCAAATATGTGTTCTTCTTCGAAGGACAACATCCCATCTTGGGCCTTCGCTTCCTGCGATAAGTGCGTCCAACTGTCTCAGTCCATTGACCACGTCTCCCAATTCTGAAATCCGACCAGTGATAAACTGTCATCATTGACCGAGTCAGAGCAGCATTTCATCGGTTTCCCCACTGGTCTCCGCCCTTCAGTTCTCCCAACGAATACCTTTTAAGATATCCGTTGTTCATCCATACGTGGCCGGCCCATTTCAGCTACCATAGCCTTACAGTCTTTAAGCCTTTTGCCCCGTCAAAAATCTCATGCTTGTATCGAATTCGCCATTGGTCCCTTTCTAGCATCACGTGATGATTCACCTTAGGACCCATCTTTCGAAGGCATTCAATATGTTTGCGGACGCTTGAGTTAGGATCCATGTTTCACACTCATAGCATGACATCAGATCTTATCACAGATTTGTATAAGTGGAGCTTTGTTTTTCTGCGTATGAAGCTGGCCTTCAAGATCGTCAGAACTCAATAAAATATTTTATTTGTGAGCTGTATTCTTCGGCGTATTTCGTCTTTTTCATTACTGGTTCTCGTTATTTTAGCGCCTAAATACATAAATTCGCTCACATTTTCGATATTGTATTCGCCAAGTGTGATATTTTGTGTACTTGAGGTATTTTCCCTCGACTGCGTAATGAGCCTTGTTATATTTTCATTAATTTGTAGCCCTATTAGTTTCGCTTCGCTGTCGAGTTTTAGGAAGAGTTCTTTGGCAGTTGTTAATGACCGTGACAAAATACAGATTTCGTTTGCCTAGGCTACTGCTTGGCTCGAACTTTATAATAATGTATAATACCTCTTGCATCGAAAGGTAGCTTTCTGATAACCTATTCCATAGCCAAATTGAATAGCAATGGTGCCAGGTCATCTCCCTGCTTTCGTCCGATATTTGTGTCGAAGGAATCTGTGAGTTGGTTATTGATGCAGACTTGGGAGGCTGTCGACTTTATTGTCATTCATTTTAATGAGATGGACTAATTTGACGGGATACCAAATCAAAACATTATTTGGTACAGTTTCGATACGATCAATACTGTCATATACTTGCTTAAACTCAACGAAAATTTGGTGTACATCTATGTTGAACTCCCAGCATTTCTCAAGTACCTACTTGACTGTAAACAATTGATCTTTCGTTGATCTACCTGCTCTAAAGCCATGTTGATACTCCCCAATAATACCGTTGGTATATGATCTGATTTTATTTCCTAAAATCTTTGAAAATATTTTGTACGCCGTACAAAGCAGCGTTATGTCTCTAGTTTTCACACTGTAGCTTGTCACTCTTTTGTAGATAAGGAGTATAATTGATTGGCACCACTGCATGATGATTTTATGGATGGCCCTTCTGAACACCACTGCATCCATATTTAATGAGCTCCACTGGAATCTCATGGATGCCCGGCGCTTTATTATTCTTTTGGACCTTGATGGTGGAAAAAACTTCATCCAGAGCTGGAAAGAAATGGAAGCTCTCCAGGAGTATCTATAGGCTTCGATGTTGTGGAGCTGTGCCGAGTATTTAGGAGCTTCTTGAAATATGATGCCCATCTTTCCTTAATCCTGTTTCATCAGCGATGATGTTGGCGATACCATCATGGCAGAGTATGGTTTTGCGCTGATAAACTCGTTCCTTGCTTTTCTCTACTTTGTATACTTTTGTTGTATTGTAGCTCGCTAGACAAACCGAAGCTTCTCAATTGGTTGTCATAGTATTTTCTTCTCGTAATTCTAATGATCCCTTTCACTACTCTTCTGAGATTTTCATAGTGCTCTCTCTTCATCCTGGTTTTCCTACCTAAATCTTGTTGGTACGCCTGATCCTTTTTATCCAACGTATCTTGGCACTCAACATCCAAACAATCATTTCTTTTAGGGCGGCCTTGATTTCCAATCGTCTGTTCTGGCGCGGTCTTAGTTAACGCTTTCACTTTCACCAATAGCCCATTCCCTGTTTTCAGCGATGTATTTGATAGGATGGGAGCCAGCTGGTTGTTGAGGATCTCTGTGAAGTTTACCCTCAGACGCCGTTTGGAGCCTTCTGATGTTGAATTTCTGTAGACGGCTGACCTTCACCGAATTAGCCTTTGACATACGACATCGATAAGTTAACTTGCTCATGTGATGATCCGAGTTACAATTACCTCCTCAATATGTACGGGAAACATGTATGTTCGAGGCCCAACGGTGTTGGATCAGTACATGGTGGGTGACACCCAGGTCATTTTGTGTATGTGTCAATGTGGGAAGCAAGTCGAACGTATGACTAGATTTCTGCTACATGCAAAGCCAATCAGTTGCTGGTCGTTGTCATTTGTTTTCCGTCGAGGCTTTATTCTCCAGTCGTTCCCGATAAGATATCTCATTGCCAACCGTAGTGCTGAAATCACCCAGAGTTATATTTGTGTCATTTGTAGGCAATATTATTCTTTCTAGATGATTGCAGAAAGTTTTTTTTGTTTTTTTCGTCATTTTCTTTAGTCGGGGCGTGTATGTTTATCAGCCAAATTTTGAAGACTTATGTTTTTATACGGATAACACCCGCCTTAGAATCAAAAACATACGATTTGAACTCCCTATCCACAATTAAGGCCATTTCAAAGTCTCATTTTCTAGCAGGCCTCTCACTTTTGAATATTGTGTGTGATCGCAAATATTGAATATCTCTTCCAGTCCAGTTAATTTCCTGGCTTGCCAGTATTTTTAATGGTCCTTAACAGTATCAGGGATTTCACGTGATTAAAGATTCCAGGATCTAATGGCATAGTCCTGTTTTTGGTTGGAACATCATTGTCATAGGTCCAATCCATTTCAAGGCTCTTTTGCAGGTTTCAAAACAATGTAAGGTTTAGGGTTAGCCCGTCACATCCTCTATTCAGAAGGCATGTTAATTACTTTCGATTCCCTTATCAAACATGGAAAACTCGCCTCAACCCTCTTTCGTCACCACAAAAGAGGTGTAAGTAGGATTTAATACCAGATCTGTAGGTGTATTTGCTGCTCTTGGCATTTCTCAGCATTTAATTTCCCATCATTGGGGAACCGGTATACACAATGTGTGACCCCGAGACCATTTGCTACCATTCGCCCATGGCATTTAGGATGACAAATCCTGCAAGCTGCGGGTTGGGGAAACAAGGGGATCCCCCCTCCTTATGCAAACCTTTCTCGCCGAAATTTTTAGTGTTTTCGTATCAGGATTCTCAAGTTGTCACCTGATATTATGTGGAGGCTTTAACATGCCTAAGCTATCGTGGGATGACAATCAGATTGATTCTGACTCATCTCAAATTTGGTCTTTAGTCTCTTATTTTACGTACATGTGTTCTCTTGCTCATTTTAATCATTTTCTCAACGTTATTAATCATATCCTCGATTTATTCTTCTGTAGCATGGAACAATGGTTGTTATATTCATTTTCAATTCCTTTACCTTGCCTTATTCATTTATTTATTTACGCTATTTTACAGATCCATGAATCCAATTACAAAATAGGTAATGAAATATAATAAATGCAAAAACAAAGTGAGCTACTTGAATAGAAAAACAAGTTGGGTAGACAGACCTATGCTCATGTCAGAAGGGTTTTGTACTCAACTTACAAAACGCCGTAACCAGCAACGAATAAAATTAAGAAACACGTCATGTTCGAGGATCATACTATTATTAACTAAGTTGAAAGAATTTTTTAATTCTGAGGTATTTGTTAAAATTATACCCATAAATATCTCGCTTGATAAATTTTTCAGATTGTTTTAGATCACGGGTGTCCATTCGCGAGGGAGAAAACACATTTTTCATGTATTTCCCCCCCTCTGTGCCCCCACTGAAGCAAAAACTTTCAGTTTAAGAACTGTTTTGAAAACGTCTCATAGAGAAGTTTCATTTGATACTCATATCGGCTACCTTTCATGAAATTTTTTTCAGGGGCCACTCCTCTGTACTGTAAGCATCGATTCATGGCCTATTTTTTCGAACCCTAGAATGGCTACAAAGCCCTTTTGCTAGGAACTCTCTCCTGCCTCTTCGACTTGTTTCAATTGTATGTAGTCATCCTCATGATATCTATCATTCCTGAAACTTTCATGCAAATCCTAGCAAAGCTGTAGTGTCTAAGTCGGTAAAAAGCGCATATGGCTACATAGCCATATGTTTCCATAGTAATACAGGGCACATTGTTTCATAGTAATACAGGAAAATTCAAATCGCTATAACTTCGTTAAATACTAATCGATCTTTATGAAACTTTCAGAAAGGATCAATCTTATAAATAGTCATCTCTTTGCTAAATTTCATTGAATTTAAGGGTACCGTTTAGATTTCATTCAAGAAAACATAAAATCGATAAATCATACTATTACTAACAAAGTTGAGTGAATTTCGACTTCTCATGTATTTGTTCTTGTTATACTCATTAAGGCCTACATTCATGATTTTTTTCAGGTTTTTCGGATGGAAGGTGTCCAATCGCGAGGGGGGGTACGCGAAAAGTTCGTACATTTCCCCTTCCCCTGCCCCCCTCGGTACTCATAAGGCAATTTTAAGACCTGTTTTCAAAAGATCTCATTGAGACCTTTCCAATGACACCCTACTCGGTTACCATTGGTGAAAATTTTTTTTTGAGGGGTCAACTCCCTATATGGGGAGACCCCCCCTTAAACCCCTTCGAAAAAATTTTTCACCCTTGAACTTTCAAGAGGTCACCACTTCTGACCTTTCCACAAAGTTTCATGGCTGCAGCCTCTATAGTTTCGGAGAAAAAGTGCTGTGACATACAGACGGACGGACGGACGGACGGACGGACAGACAGACGGACACAGGTCGTGATTGCAATAGGGTTTTGTATTTTAGTACAAAACCCTAAAAAAGAATAAAAAATACTGATAAACTATTAGGAGCTAAGGAGAATATTATGTAAAATGCTTTTAAAAGCGTTTAAGGAATGTGGCAGGGGACTCAGCTGGAGCTCATTGTAGCGACGTGATACGCGTACTAAAAACGAATAAAAACAAATATCGGTTTGAGCGAAGGGCACACTAAATATGTCAGCTGAACGTGTTTTTCACATGGGGCGTTTATAAAGCTTTTCCCGAAGGTTGGATGAGAGAATGCCATGATATTTGATATGAATTCTCTCTTTTTTGAGTAATGGGATATAAGCGCTCATCGTAGGAGCTGTAACGGAGATTATATTTGTAGGTTAGAGATCGTGTGAATTTACGCTGTACAGTCTCAACAGCATCCGATAGATGAGTATCGTGAAGAGACCATAGTTGGGAGGCATACTCAAGGATTGATCGGGCTTAGAGTACAAATAGATGGACGCTGGTTAAGATTTTAAAGAACTTGCTAGAGGATCATAAAATAAAACCAGTGACACATGAACCTCTAGAGGCTATGCACGCAATATGGATGTCAAATTTCAAACCTGTCTCAAATATTACTACTATTCCCAAATCTTTAAATTTGTCCACAAGTGCGAGCAATGATCCATTATATTATATAATAATACTGGATGAACTTTGTTGGTAAATCTCTTGTGGCAACATTTTCAAATATCAAGAGGAAGAAAATTACCTTGACACCAATCTTGGAGATTGTCAAGATCATTTTGAAGGTATCAGCAGTCTTTGCTGGTGTTAATGGAATGATAAATTTTTAAATCATCAGCGTAAAGAAGACAATTGGAGGACAGGCATCGGGGAAAATGTTAAATAGCAAAGGACCTAAAATTTATCCTTAAGGAACATTGGATTTTGGGCTTGAGACCGACAAAAAAAATTATTCCATGCAACGGTGCAGGTGCGATGTGATAGCTCCTGCACCGTTGCATGGAATAAAAAGAGAGGACTGATTCGGAAACGCGGAACGGATGTTTTAACCAGAAGGGCTAAGTATTACTAGATTGCAGTGATGCTTCAATCATATGATAATAAATTCGCATTGCATGATTAACCGCTTTTTGGTTTCTTTGCAAAGCAGTCGGTTGTTAGCAAGGTCAGTGTCAGTTTCAAATAAAGAGCATCTGAGATATTTATAATAATGCTACTGAAACCAGTGATCTCGTTTTACCATGATTCCATCTAAATTTATTCTATAAGGTTCAAAGTTACTCATATTATCTTCGGCTGCCAATAGCCAGATCATGTCCCCTCTGCGCTCCTTGCGGTCATTGATTGGTGGGACTATTTCGATATTCTAACTGATTAGGATTGAAGGACCAGCAGACACATGAGTTGATTTCTTCTCCTCATTTTTCTTTTTGAAATATTCTATGAAATTATTATCCTTTCTTATGTGAGCTTTGGTGCCACGTCATTTAATGAACGATTAAATTTTTCAATTCCAACAGATAGTTCAAAATTGACGTTTTTAAAAAAATAAATTTTTTAACAATCAAAGACAAGAGTGATTAAAAACACATCTAAACACCACGAAAGCTAGACGTCTAATGCAAAATATTTTAAAAATTGGGTGCAAAAAAGTCTAAAAATAAACTATGGCTTCAATGCACAATGGCCATGCTCTCAAAAAATTAATTGCGAATCGCTTGGTTTTGTTAGCAAATGTTTATTTTGCTCTGCCTTGCTTAATTTTGTATATGGTCTAGTATCGAGGAAATTGCGTCGAAGTCGATAATAAGTTATTCGTTGATAGTGTTGCCATCTGCTTTCCTATGTTTATACTTTTCAAGCCTTTCTATGATGTCAAGTCTCGATCCTTTGCTTTGTTTATGTAGCAACGTCATAGAGTTTGTTATAGTGGCAGGCTCGTGTGCGTGGTGTTTGTATATGCCGCTGTTCTCGTATATTGTTCTCATATATGTATTGTTGTTGTTGTTCGTTTTGAATGCAGTTTATACAAGTTTGATAGTTCGTATGTCTCTTTGCCGACGTATGTTAACGAAATCCACTGTTGGTCGTTCTTATGCGTCTCAGTCAGTTGGCGTTCCTGTTTTTGTTTGTACTGTGTAATGAGTTTGTCAATGTCCCGTTGTTTGTATCAGTTATTACTAGTTATTAAGTAAATGTTGGGTAGCTCAATAAAGTAGTTAGTAGAAGTCATGGCGTTGGGGTGGAGTCTTTGCACCATTGATCTAAACGCTGCTAGTTTATGTTGTGTGTATGGTATGATCAGTTGCGGTTGGTTTTTTGTATATTTTGTAGTCTAATCGTGTTTGTTCATATGTCACGGTTTGTTTCTTTTTCTACAGTGAAATTTACATTCGGATGTATTTCATTCATATAGGGAAGAGACTACAAACTATCAAACTTACTTAGAAAATACAAACTGAATGACACTTCAATATAGGAAAACTGCGGCATATACAAACTGACATGCAAGGACTGCGATATGGTTTACATAGGAAAGACAACACAGAAACTAGCGACAAGATAGAAAGACCGCTTACAATCTTTCTTACACAGCAAGGCAGACCCCAATTATGCGACGCACCAACAAAACTACGTACATGTCATGAGGCTAAAACAAATTCTATAAAATTGCTACACAAAGCAAAGGATCGAGATTTAACATTCTAGAATGGCTTTAATTATATAAACATAGGAAAACAAATGGTAATACTATCAACGAACAACTTATTACAGATTCCAACGGAATTTTATCAATACTAGACCATACTCTCCGACAAAAACAGAAACAAGATGAAACAGAACAAACGAACATCCAACAATCCAAAAAACAAAACCCGAATATCCCTCTACCTAACCTAATTTAGTACTTACCTACTTGACCCATCATATAACTATATAGAGTCATTCCCTTTCACACATCCTCAAGACATTGAAGATGACTCAAAGGAGTCGAAACGCGTCGGCACACATGCAACTACTGCGATATGGTATATACAGGAAAGACAACACAGAAACTAACGACAAGATATGAAGAGCACTTACCATGTTTCTTACACAACAAAACAGACTCCAATTATGCGACGCACTTACAAAATCACGCACATGAGCGTGAAGCTATGATAAAGTCTACGACGTTGCTACACAAACAAAGCAAAGGACCGAGACTTTAGATCCTAGAAAGGCTGGAAATATATAAACAAAGAAAATCCGTCGGTAACATTATCAACAAACAAATTATTTTAAGTTGCTGAAATTTTCTCAGTACAACGCCCTCTACGGTGGAAAAGGAAACGATATGAATGAGAAAAAATGGACATCCAGCAATCCAAAAATCAAATCACTACTATCCCTCTATCTGATCTAATTTAGTACCTACCTGCGAAACCCATCCTACACACTTATAAAGTCATTTCCTTCCACACATCCTTTAGACACTTAAAAATGACTCAAAGGAATCGCAACATGTCTGCTCACACAACTGAGCAAGCCCCGACAGCTTTTCGAGAAAATAGAGAATTATCTCACCGGGGCACGACTGGAGGATATAGCCTCCACGATGAAATAAATGACAACGGCTAGCGGCTGATTAACTTTGCATGTAGCAAAAATCTAATCATACGTTCAACTTGCTTCTCTCATCGATGCATACATAAAATTACTTGGGTATCACCAGATGGCAACACACAAAATCAAATTGGCCAAGTTCTCATCCAACAACGTTGGACCTCGAGCGCACGTGACACCCGTACATACCGAGGAGCCAATTGGAACTCAGATCAGTACTTGATCAAATTAACCTATCGATGTCGTATGTCAAAGACGTATTCAGCAAAGACCAGCCGGCTACAAAAATTTTAACATCAAAAGGCGACTTTGGCGAAAAATTTCACGGGGGCCCTCGACAACCAGCTGGCTCCCATCTTATCAGATGCATCACAGAAACGAGCTATGGGTGGAGGTAAAAGCGGCTATTAACACCGTGGCACATAATCAGACATCAAACCCGGCGCAAAAGAAATGATTGGTTCGATTATGTGCCAGAATTCGTTAGACAAAGAGATCAGGTGCACAAAGAACATATAGGTCGGACAACCAGGATGAAGAGAGAACACTATGTAAATCTCAGAAGAGTAGCAAAGAAGGTAATTAGAATTAATAAAAGAAAATAATATGACGAGCAGTTGAGAAGTATCTATGTAAGTCTTGCGAGCACCAACACAAGACAAGCATACAAAGTAGTGAAGAGCCTGAAACGTGGTTATCAGCCTAAAACTACGCTCTATCGTGAAACCATCGGCAATATCATCGCTGATGAAACCAAGATCAAGGGAAGATGTGCATCATATTTCAAGAACCCCCTTAATCCTCAGCACAGCTTGAGAGCGTCGGAGCCTATAGATGTTTCTGGAGAGCTTCCATTGGCCTTACCTACTCTGGATGATGCTTATTTCACCTTCAAAGCCCAAAAGAAAAAAAAGCTACGGGTATCGATGAGATTCAAGCAGAACTCATCAAATATGGAGGCAGCAGTGTTCAAAGAGCTATTCACTAAGTCATCCAACACGTTTGGCAGCAAGAACATATGCCAAAAGAGCGGAGCCAATCAATTATATTCCCTATCCACAAAAATGTGACAAGCTACAGTGCGAAAATTATAATGGAATGTTTTCAATGACCTTAGAAAATAAAATCGGATCATATACCAAAAGTGTTATTGGGGAATATCAAGGTGGCTTTAGAGCAGGTTGATCGGCGGTAGACCAATTGTTCATTGCCCAGCAGGTACTTGCAAAATACTGGGAGTTCAACATAGACGTACACCAAATTTTCGATGACTTCAAGCAAGCATATGACAGTATTGATCGTAACGTACTGTACCAAATAATGCTTTGCTTTGGTATCCCAGCCAAATTAGTCCGTCTTACCAAAATTACAATGACATCGATGACCTCCAAAGTCCGCATCAATAAGCAACTCACCGATGCCTTTGACATAAATATCGGAATAAAGCAGGGAGATGGGCTGGCCCCATTGCTATTCAATTTGGCTCTAGAGTACGTCATAAGAAAGCTACGATACACAAAGTAAATTACTATACAAGTCGAGCCAAGTGGTAGCCTATGCGGGTGACATCAACATTAAGTCACGGTCATTAACAACTGCCAAAGAAATCTTCCTGAAATTCGACGGCAAAGCAAAACTAGTAGGCCTACAAATCAATGAGAATAAAACAAAGGTTCATGATGCATAAATTACTCAAAAACTATTTAATTTGACTGAACACACATGAAGGCTAAATTGATAAGGATTAGTGTACTCTTCTACTGGCCGCCCGCTGATACAACTTTCATGGGACACTCTGTATATTCCAACTGAGTAGAATTTTAATTTTTTTTTTTGCTGTGGCACTACAGCCCCTTTCGGGCTATCGCTTAGAGATAGTTAGAGTATCTCATTATTTTGATCGAATGTATTGGCACTCGGGAAGGTGAAATGGTCAGTACCACTCTTTAATTGTATGTCCGTCCAACGAGCTGCGATGCGTTCTGATTTTAAACTATTTAGAGTATCTCATTATATTGACTGAATGTATTGGTACTCGAGAAGGTAATATGGTCAGTGCCACGCTTTGCATATTATATCAAGTTAAAGTAAATTTTTTAATGTAAATAAGTTTGCTTTAATTAACTTCTTTTACTCTGTATATAAAACTTGAAAAAAATATTTGCTTTTTCTATAAATATTGAATAAATATTCAAATTTTTCAAAATTTTCACAGCTTTATGTATTGAATTCTTCAATTTCAATCAAAAATTTCATTTGTCTATTTCCAGGAAAACCATGTCCAGAAGAAACGCGAGCGCATGCCACACGATGTGATAGTTACTTTCGATGTGTGGTTCTACCATCCAAGTCCCATGTATGGGTACCTACACAATGTGAACGAGGACTAATCTATGAGCCAAATCTTCGACTTTGCGTTCTTCCCGGTGATGATTGGGAGTGCACGTTGGGTGATACAGAATTGCCAAAGAAGGACGAAAACAACGTCTATGAAGTGGATTCCGTAGTATTAAATTCGAACAAACAGAAATTTGATGATAATAATAGCAAAGAAAATATTATTCTCATCGAATCCAAAGTCGACGAAAATAGTGAAGAAGGAGATTACATTGAAGTCAATAGTCCTGTGCACACCACTGCAGATAATAGTAATAATAATAATGCATTGGATGCAAATAACAAGGAAATTCGCAATGACGGTAGCTTAGAGTTCAGTGGGGATGGAAGCATAGAAGATGCGCAAATGGAATTAAAAGATGGAGGCATCGAGGTAGATGATACGAAAAAAGTTGACCCGAAATTAGCCGCTCATCTGCAACGTTTATCTCAAATAATCAGTGGATTGAAGGAGAAATATCAAACAAAATCTGATGTTACCACTGACCTTCGTCCAGATCAACTGAATGCCTTCTTAGCACACTATAATATTCGCTCTCAGTTTGAATCAATTGATCCCTCTGTTTTTGATAAGAGGCCTGTACCACAAGATGGTCGCATTGAGCCGGATGTTCTGCGACAGATTCTTAAGAAGCAACAAATGTTACAAAATTTCCAACTGCCCCAAAATACTTCAATCCCTATCCCCGTATCCGACGGATACCTTCCAGTTCCAACTATCATCCGTCCAACACAAACTTACACCCCTCAAATACAGATGCAACCATTGAAAACAAACAAAAATTACCGGCGCCCCGAAGGATATACAAACTCACAAATAGTAGTTAACAAACCAGAAGGATCTGTTTTATTCAGTTTACCTCCAAACGATAACTATCAGCCACGGCCAAAGCCAGGTGCTGAAGAAGAACCGAAAATATCTGCAGAAACGCTAAAAACTGTCCTTGAATTGTCAAAGCAGATGCTGGCAAATCAAAATATAAGACAAGTTCTTCCTACTAGTGCAATTTACCATTCAGTAGTACAGCCAATGTACGTCCCTGTGCCAATGATTAATTCTCAACAAGGCAATGTTTATTCTAATAACTACCTCCCTCAATCGGGATATGAGAAAGATGAAAACTACCAAAAGATATCCTCGTCCTCCCAACCAAATCGTGGTTACGAGAAAAAACCACCCCTATCAAACATTCAAAACGATGATGTACCTTACACTACTGCAGCTAGTAGTGCAAGTGGAATGATACCCCGTCCTTTTAATATCGAAGCATCTGAGGCAGCTGGTTCAAATGATAGAAACCAAATTTATCAACCCCAGATCAACGATAGAATAGACAGTTACGGCAATAAACTAGGATTCGATTACAGTAAGCCTGATCAGTCTCCTCATGAGCAATATTCTTCTTACCAAAGCTCCGGAAGTCAAAACCAGAACTCAATCTATTCCACAACACTTTTCCCGCCACTTGATTTTGATCTCCCGCCTCACGTTACTCCAGCAACCGTTCATACCCCCAGTCCAAATCATGGTAATTCAAATGCAAACAGCAACTACTACACGCGACCAGAGCAGCCACCGTCAATATATCCCACTGGCCTCAATACTGTTCAAGAAATGCCTAAGCCTATAATGCAACAGCCCCCACAACAGTTCTTACAACCGCAGCAGTCCCTATACCAGCGACCCCAAACATTCAATGACGCGAAACCCCCGGCGCAATATTCATCATCCCAATTTTCTTACAACCAAATCAACGCATTCCCATCGCCCCCTCAAATGCGTCCAATTAATCCAACTTCGGTTAACATTCGCCCCAACAGTTTCCAGTCCAGCGCTAATGGAGCAACCTTCACTTCTTCCGCGGCGGATAACGCAATATCAGCGGATTCGGAAGAATCCCAGTTCAATTACAATCAGAACAACTTGAACAATGAAATCGTGAGTGATATGTTAGCGTCCAATATGGATCACAGTAGTGCGGACGGCAGCCATCAACTGGTGAACTTGGGCGGAAACTTTATCAGCTACGATGTCTACAAAAATCAAATACTTCCGTTATTAGGATCTAACTCAGCGCCAGCTTCACCCAGTAACGTTGAAGTAATTACATGTAGCGCCGGGGTGCGTCAGGCTAACATGACGGATTGTACTAAGTACTATGTTTGCAGCAAAAAGGATGGAAAAGTTCTCTCGTATTCCTGTCCGCCCTACACAGGGTTTAACTCACAAACGCACATTTGTGATGCAAAAACCTTCGCCTTCTGCAACCCCCAAGCTATGTACAACCGATTCACCGTTTCAGAGAATCGCAGGATTCAAATGGACGCGATGCAAGCCCTCGAAGATGCCAAGAAAATTCGCGAGCAAGCAATTCAGGCTCAAAACATGGCGAACCTCATCCGGTTGGAAACGCAGAGAGTGATGAATAGTACCAGACTCCAACAGATGCCAGGACTTGCAGATCCAACAGTTCTAACAGGATATACGATGAACTTGCAGCAACAGAGGCCCGTACTGAAAAGTGTAGCACAACCTACAGCGCAACCACAGTTAAGTTTAACAAAACCGAAGAAGAAACGCCAGCGGATTCGTTGCGTCGATGGGGCTAAAGTTGCTGATCCTGACTCAAACCTCAACTACTACGTTTGCTTCAAAAGCAGCGATGGTAAATTGAAACGCAGGAAAATGGCTTGCACTGCAGGACTTGTGTTCTGCGAGGCGACCTTACACTGCACATTAGCGCGGAAATGTAGTTCCTAAGGAGGATTTAATTAATTTTCCCATTTTTAATAATGAAAATGTGAATCATGTAAAATGCATGTAGACTGCGAAGTAGTTATAACTTATAACCAAGGATATTACGCTGCGATACTTTCTCCTCAAGTCTGCAAAACTGAACGAAAATTTCACTGCATTTAATGGGTCACGATTTAGACCCACGCATACTGTGCAATGCGATGCTTTATTAGAAAAATAAATGTCAAGATTTAAATATCGATAAGATATGTACTCCTTATTTCTATTAATTCGAAAGTAGTAATATTTATCGTAGAGCTTGCCTTTAATTTATATACGAGTATGTATTTAGAATTTTATAATAGTTTTAAAAATTCTAGTGTGTTCCTCTTGCCCTATTTAAAATTTAGAGAAAACAATGTGTGAAAAATCATGTAAATTATTTATAATCTATTCTTAAGACATATTTATACATATTGTTGTTAGATATTTAATAAATCATTTTTTACAAATAGTCATCTTAATCTACATAAATGCTCATGCTTCTACGAAAAAATTCGAAAACGATTTGGATAGCAATACATGCCTCAAACGCATGACGATATGTGATTTGTAGATCATATAATTAGTGTGTTGAATATTCGTGATTCAAGATGAAATTAGAAAGTGAATTAGGCGTGACAGAAAATTTAGTGGTAAGAGAAATTACAACCGATTAGAAATAACGTTAATTGTGGGTGCATATCATTTAAATAAATAAAGGAGGGACTACTGGCATCTTTTAGATTTGATTAGGAAATATTGTTATTTGCAGGCCTTTAGTCACTAATTGAAGTGAAGCTCTTCGTTTTTATGTAGCATAACGTTTCGGCACCAATTACAGGCAAACTATGGTTAGTCATGATTATTTGGTCCTTTACGATCCCTGGAATATGAAATCCTTGGTGTAAAATCTTAAACACTATATTTGTATTCTTAACTGTCACTTTAACCTGTATGTAGGCATATCATTAGCGATGAAGTACAATATGGATACTGAGATGGGGTGCCAGGATAGCATAGGTAATATTAATGATTCTAGTAATAATTTTATTGAATTTTTAAAATCAAAAAATTAGGAGAAGGCGAAGAAGCCAACCGGCGTGTCTGCTGCTTCTCCTATCAAAAATAATACAAGAACTGAGAAAGTTCCTCCGATTTAAGTCTTTGGGCAGCGTGGAGGGGATATGGTTCGGCCATTGGCAGCCGAACATAAGATGTATAATTTCGAAGTTAAGGGAGTGACCGCTGATAAACTCACAATTAAGACAAAAACATTGCCTGATTTGAAGCTAGCGAAAGATGCTCTTAATAGCGTAAAAGCTCCACAGTTAACATACACGCCTAAGGTGAAAGAAAAAAAAATAGGCCTTCCTTTTGAAGGGCTTGGACTATGGGGAGAAAACAGTTGATCTCCTTGAAATGTTACAGGAGGCAGCACCAGCTGTCAAGTTCATTAGTGGGAAAAACTTTGCTACAAGGCGATCAACTGTTGAAGGCAAAATATTACCTTTCTATCTGGTCCAAATTTGCACGATAGCAATCCAAGTGCCCTCCAACAGGTAAGGTACTTGAACTTTAGAGTTGTGAGGTAGAAACGCCTCCAAAAAACGGAAGTCAACCAGTGTTACAGGTGCCAAAGATTCGGACATTTGGCTGCCAATTGTGCCACGTACTATCGCTGCGTTAAATGCAAAGATATTCATGCCCCCGGTGAATGCATATTGGCTCAGATGGAGCCAAAAGAAAAATTATATTATGTTAACTGCAGTATATTTGGTCATTCAGCATCATATCTAGGATGCTCCGGGATCAAGCTGCAAAAGTCAAATTTTCCCCAAAACCAACCCAAGTAGAACACAATTTGTTCACTTCCAACTTCGTCAAACCCGGAGTATCATTTGAATTTGCTGCTAAAGGACCAGCAGACAACAATGTAAATAAAATACAAAATGTAAGTGCCAATAATTAGCTGCTTCTCAAAACTTACCAAGTTTGAATCTCTTTCAGAAAGAATAAATAAACAAGATAAAAAATCAATTTCGTTTTTCAACGATTAGGCCAACATGCCTCGTAATCACTTGTCATCCAGTCACATTCCCATGGATAGCATTCGTCTCATCTCGATCAACGTCAACTCTATTGTTACTATACGAGTACATCGTCGTGACTATCTCCTCGACTTCATTGTTAAACAAAAGCCTGACATCATGCTTCATACTGAAACCCATCTCAATTCATGGCAGTCCATGGCATTCAAGGATTTTGCATTCGTAAGAAACTATGGGGTAAACGGCGATGGGCGAGGTGGCACCGGGGTATTGGTGAGAAGACCCTATTGTGTCCAATATATTGAAAAAATCGAATTCAAAAACTTTGAATTTCTTGAAGTGTCCGTCATCAAAATTTCACTGCCAGGTGGTGATATCTTCTTCGTTATCTCTGCCTATGCAACTGGTCAAAATGTTCGCAAGTTCAAGAAGGAGCTCAATTCCTTGTTTGGAACACACGAATTGAACAGCCTGCATAGTTATTATATTCTTGCCGGAGACCTGAATGCCAAAATATATCATGGCTGAACGCCACCAATAATCCAAGGTGTGTATTCCTGAAAGCGTGGTGTAATGATTTTATTTCTACGTGCGAACGCGGAACCGACCTCTCATCGGTTCTAGACGTCAAGTCTGAGTAGTGCCAACGGATGGTACCAACCGGTCAACCAATCCGTGCACCGTAACCCATTCACGCGGTGGCTGCTTGTCGGCCAGCTAGATCGGAGAGGATTTCGGTCGCGGGTCTCCGAATGGGTTACGCTCATTTACAATATTCAGCCACCAATACATGCCCGTTTTCAAACGCGTCACCAAAACAAAACCATACGGAGAGGAAACCTACTTTACGTTACTCCGTATCTCTTCATTTACTCAGTCAAGGAGAAAAATCTAATTTTTACTTCGCGTTCCCGAATTTTCGACGCGGTACCGAAAAATAGGCTACGCTAACTAAACCCGACGAACGCTACGCTAATAAAACGGCAAAACAACAAAGGTACCGCTTACCGCGCGAGTTATGTTTCTCGGGCCGAAGTTATACAAAAAAAGAATTATATATTCACTCGATTTAAATTAAACAGGTAAGTTCCGCTTGAACGTCTTTATTAATATTTGGTTGCAATACAACTGAACTCGTTTTAACGTTTATGGAAAAGTCTATTGTTTGCAATTATGATGGTGCAGCATAATTTCCGTGGGAAAGGCACTTCGAAATGAGTGCAGGTCCAATGTCTGTCTGCGGGAGTCCAATAACCGTCGCGGAATTCGTCCAGGTAAATGGCACGTGAAACGGGATCCGATCTATTGGTCGGCACGTGGAATGGGGGTCGTAACTCCTCCCCCCTTAGAAAGAAGCGACGGAAGCAGGAACTGAAATTTTGCAGGTCCTGGTGTAGGAGCGGCTGAGGGACCTGTAGTAGGTGTGGCTGAGGATCCTGTTGTTCTTACTTCCTGATTTATGCGTAGTTTTCCCCGGAAAACAGGTCGTAGGGCGAGAATGCAGATGATGATCCCAAGGATAGTGAGTATAGCTGTTATTGATTGCGTCCTTGTTTCCAGGCTTGACCAAAGAAGTTTGACGTCTTCCTTCGCATCAAAGTTGTAGCCTTCAAGTTTCTGAAAGTGTACAGGAAAAAGCTCTTTCGAGGCGGTAAAGTTAATACTGTTATAGAGGACTGGGTAAATTTGGATCTCGTCCCAAAAGAGTTTTGGGGTAGCATCGTAGGTAATCCCATTTATTTGCACCTCGCAATTTTCAAATTTGATAAGGCTTGTCCCTGTGATGTTTTGTGTTCCGACTCCACACGTGGAGTTCATGGGAGTGCTCGGAACGTTTATCAGGAGGATATGGTTTTCCTCTGGTTGAAATATATCCGAATATTCGTTCCTCAGGGTTAATTCGCAATTTGAAGGTTTGTTGTTAATAATGTTTCGGATGCATTCGGCATTTTTATTATTTCGATGGGAAGGTTTACGGCAGAAAAATGTATTTTCGGCTTGTTGGCATATCTCGTCGAATTGTTGTATATCATTTGGATTAAGGATCAGATATGGTTTGGTAGGTATTATTTTGGTTTTTTCAATTGGAAGTGGTATGATATGAAATAGGGAGTACTCTTCGCTGGATAATATGGGGATTTTTATGTTGAAAATGATGTTTAAATTATTGTAATATGCTTGCATCTCTAAAAGTTCATAAATTGTTTCTTGATTATTAGTTTGGAATCCTTGTTTTGCTAATATTTTGTGGATTTCATTAAGTTCGTTACCATTCAGTATCTGTTTTGGTATGACATTTAGTTTTGCTAGAATTATTGATTCTGCAATGTTAGTTATATGATTGTTTAAAATTTCGATATTATAGTTAATTTGATTCAGATACTGTAATTGTTGGAATAAGTGTTCGTCCCTATTAATTTGATTTTTCACGGAACCTATGGTTTTTTCCATGTATTGCTTTATGACTGCTTGTTGTGTGTTAATGTGCTTTGTAATGTTTTCAAAACGTTGTATCATTCTGTGGTTAAGTGATATCTAGGAATCAATTTGGCCTTTGAATTTGGACTCATTAGTAAGGATATTTTGAATTTCGTTATTTAAGTGATCCGCGTCGTTAGCATCCATGTTACCGGTAATGAATTTAATGATAGTACCAAACCTGTTTACCAACCCTCTCTTATTTCTTCTTGTAGGGGATAGCCCGCTGAGTTTTTGTTGGGTTTCTTGGAGTTTAAATTTGGTTGTTTGAATTATGCCGTTAAGTTCCTGAATTTTGTCGAAGTGTTTCAATGAGTCCTGTATCTCGTCCAAGCTATTATAGTATGCGTTAAGTCGGATTATGTGTAGTAGATTGCTGTGCGTCGTGATTAATCGTGCTGGTCCCAGTCGAATTGGTAGGAGTCCTTGGTTGTTTCTCAGGTCTTGTATTTCCAGCCTCTGTCCGCTCGTTGTCCTGAAATTTCCGTTTCCGTTTTAATTTAGATTTGTGCAGTTTTTGATTTCTAGTTGTGATAACTGTGACTCTATTGTTTCTAATAATTTTGTGCTTACTAAACCTGGGGGTAATTTTGTTTCTCCTACATTCTTTCCTAAATACTATTTTATTTTCTGCTATTTCTGGGGGTTCTTCACGGTTTGTGTTTAATTTGTCTAGGTTTTTCTTTGTCATTTCGTCGACCAGTTCTTTAACCTTGGGGTATAGCTCGGACCTAAACTCGTTTAACTTCCTGAGATAATCATGTTCAGCATTGAAAGTAATTTCTCTATCGAAAATATGTGTCCTACCAGTAAAAAGTTCGTGAGGGGTGAGTTTGGTTGCAGAATGAATTGCATTGTTATAAGTGGCTATAGTTTCGTTAAGAATGTCGGTATGGTCTAGATCGAAGTGATTTTCCTTCCTTTTTTGAAGGATAATTCTGTGTGTTTCTGTTAGTGTGGAGTGTAATCTTTCTACAAACGAGTTACTGCTTGTTTGCTGGAAGGATGTGAAATAGAGGTTAATATTGTATTGTTTACAAAAATCTTTGAAAATGTTTGCGGTCATTTCAGAACCTTGATCAGCGATTACTTTCTTTGGGATACCATGATGGCTGATGAAGTCTCTCATGGCTTTCACAAGGTTCAAGGTGTTCTAGAAAACCGGTCAATAAGTGTCATAACGGGGTGACCGTTGATTGTATAGACATCGATATGAACTACGTCTAGCGGTTTAAAAGGGCTTCCTGTTATTTCGTATTTTATTTTAGGTGGGATCCTATCATATTTTTGGATTTGACAAGTATCACAATTATTTATTGTCCTTATGACTTTATTCTTCAAAAACGGGAAATAGTATGTTCGTTTTAGGTGCAGTACAGTCTCGTTTATACCTCTATGGTTGTTGTTCATGTGGTATTCGTTAATTAATCTGTCTTGTTCGTCCTCTTCTGTTACGTCTGTAAGTATATGTGTACATCTAAGTAATTTGAAAACTTTGGAGTTTGAAAAGTACTTAGTGTAAACGTGTTGGACTAATTTGAAAGTGTTGTCGTCGGTCATTATTGCTGTAGTTTTATTTGGGGCTAAATACTCCTTGAAGATTTTGGTAATGTTCTCCTCTGTAAATATTGGTACTCGGAACGTACGTCGTTGTTTATTACGGAAAATTGTTTTTAGGGATATTGGAGGTCGTCTGTCTGTCTTTTCAAAGATTATTTGTAAATTGAATTCGTTTAGAGGTCGCTCGGAAATCGGAATGCCATCTTCTAGGTTTTCAGTGGCTGAATGGACTGTTGAATTGGAACTTAAATTAGCGTTATTCGTAACGTTGTAGTTTATCTCGATCTTTGGGGAGGATTCGTCAGGAAGTTTGATTCGGCTGAGAGCGTCTACATTTGAATTTTGGGTACCCTTTTTATAAACGATTTCGTAATCAAATTCTTCTAATTTTAATCGCCAACGGACTAGTTTTGAGTTTGGATCTTTTAAACTCATGAGCCATGTTAGAGGTTTGTGATCAGTCACAATCTGGAATTTTCGCCCGAATAAATATGGTCTGAAATGCTTCGTTCCCCATACAATCGCCAGTAGCTCCTTTTCTACCGTAGAATAGTTAATCTCTGAATCTGTTAAAGTACGGCTAGCATAACATACTGGTAAATCACTGCCAATTACGCCTTGCGATAGAATGGCTCCTATCGCAAAGTTGCTAGCATCCGTGGTCAAGATAAACGGCTTAGTAAAGTCGGGGTATTGCAGTATGGGGTCGTTCATCAAGATATTTTTGCACGTATTGAACGCTTTTAAAAAACGATCATTAAACTCTATTTTTCTACCCTTTTTCAAGCATTCTGTTAAAGGTTTAGTGAGACGAGCAAAGTTTTGTATGAATTTTCGATAATATCCAAGGAGGCCAAGAAATGCTTTAATTTCTTTAGTAGTTTTAGGAATAGGGAAATCTTTGATCGCCCTGATTTTATCAGGGTTGGGTTTTACTCCTTCGGGTGTGATCACATGACCCAAGAAGGATATCTCTTTATGAAGGAATTCGCATTTATCGAGCTGTATTTTGAAGTTTGCTTCTCGCAACCTTTGGAAGACTCGTCGCAGATTGATTTTATGTTCCTCAAGTGAAGTGGAAAAGATGATGATATCATCAAGGTAAACTAGGCAGACTTTCCCTTGAAGGTCACCAAGTACGTTGTCCATCACTCGCTGAAATGTGGATGGAGCATTTTTCAGGCCAAATGGCATTCTCACGTATTCGTAGTGACCTCCTTCCACTGTAAAAGCGGTCTTCTTTATGTCTCTGGTATCCATCTCTATTTGATGGAACCCGCTTGCAAGGTCAAGGGTGGTGTAGTATAAAGATTTTCCCAGTTTGTCGAGAAGCTCTGCTATGTTGGGTAATGGGTACCGATCGCCGATCGTCTTTTCGTTAAGTTTACGGTAGTCTATGACTAACCTCCACTTTTGTTTTCCTGAAGCATCCCGTTTCTTTGGAACAATCCAAACAGGGGAGCTCCATGGGGAATAACTAGGGCGGATTATTCCCTGATCGAGCATATTGCTTATCTGCCTCCGTACCTCCTCTTTATGAATGAATGGATACCTATAGGATTTGGTGTAAATTGGTATCTCATCGGTGGTTCTGATTCGGTGTTTAATCTGGTTTGTGAAACTCAAGTTTTGTCCTTCTTGAAAGAACAAATCCCTGTATTCCTTGCAAGTGTGCAATATAATTTTCTTTTCCTCTTCATTCATATGAGAAGTACGGAGCAGATGAGATATTTCCTTAAGTTCTTGCTTGCAAGTTGGGGTGTCGATACTGAAGTTATTAACTTCAATAAAGTTGGTATCTGAGAACATCTGAGCAACCAGTGGTTGCTCGAGAAACGCGATTTGCTCAAAATCAGAAGTGTTAATCAATTCTACGTAGCTGTAGTTGGCTTGGCAACAGTAAATTCCTTCTGGTATGTACACATCCTTATTCGGTTGGGTTTTTCCGACATAGATGTCTCCTTCTGTAACTTGCACGGGGATTTTAACTATTTGTTTGCTGTTTGCGCCAATTTTAAATTTTTCAGAACTGAAATTTGGTTTATACTGCAGCCGAATAATGGAATTGTTTGTAGTTAAAGTATTCTTCTGGAATATCGAGGCCTAGGAGTCCATCAAAATATTCATGGAATTTAAAAATTAGAAACGTGATTTCGCCGGGTTGATTAAATTCGATGAAATTGTTTAATGTTATCTGTTGATCAATTTTGTGTTCACTGAGAATGGTTTTAATAGGAATCGGTTCAATATGGACAATATCACATTTCTTTGCAAATTCAGGGCTGAGGAAAGATGCTGAAGCTCCTGTATCAATTAAAAACCTTAAAGGGCGGCCAAAAGGAGAAGATACAGATATATATGGAGGTTTGTTACCATGAAAGTTAATATCTAAGTATCCGATGGGTTCATTGAGGCTTTTGCTGGAAAATTTGTATCATCGATCTCGTGAATGTAGTTGTTGCTTTGATATTGATCGTTGTAATAATTATCTAATTGTTGGTATTGACCTTGGGGTAGGGGTGAGTGATTTTCTTCGAGGCGTGAGCTATCACTTTGATAAAAGGGATTTGGATAATTGTTAGAATAACCAAAGTTGAATAGCTCTTTGCTATCAGTTTTTTGGGGTTGATTAGAACGGAAATTATTCATTTGTGGTCGATTATTTCGTTGATTTTGTGCAGAAAACCCTGTTCTATTATCTAAATGTTGAGATCTTGGTATATTTGGTGTAGTGTGTCTTGAAAAATTTGTATTTTGTCGGGGAGGAAATGGAGTATATTTACGTGGAGGAAATTGGCCGGGAAAGTTTGTTGACCGATAGTAATTTGAAGGTTGATTCTGTTTATATTCCTCCCTAGTTCCTGTAAATGTTTTGTTTAGGGCAGAAGGAAGTTGTTGTGGGTTATATCTAAAAAATTGTTGTGGAACTACTTTCAGTGGGGGTAACCTTGCAGTGTTTAGCATCTTGGAACTATTAGGCTCACTTTTCATGTATGCAATATTTTGTTCCTTAATACAGAAAGAGAATGCAGTTGGAAGGGAATTAGGCTTCATTGCTCTAATTGTGGAGCCAAGAGGCTCTTTGAGTCCTGATAGGAATGTATTTAAACACATTTCAGTATAAAGTTCACGTTTTGATTTAATGACATTTTCATCAACTTCGTGAATTTGTATATGGTTGGTCATGATTGCGAGTATTTCAATTATTTCGCTGTAGAATTTTTCGATGCTTTTCTCCTTTTGTTTTAAGTCGTGTAGGTCCCGGATGAGAGATGTTTCATTCCTCTTGTCAGAGTAATGAAGAATTAAATTTTGCTTAATATCAGGCCATTCCAAAGGAGTCCCATACATGTTCAGGACTTCGTTGGCCGGTCCAACAATTTTGTTACGAATGGCTCTAAGTAGTAGTTTCCCATAGGGCGTCCCATTCGTACAAGAAACAAGAGAACGGATTTCCTCGACATTATTTATAAATTCAAATAACAATCTAGGATTTCCTTCAAATTGAGGTAAATCCTTGATTGCGTCTGGAACTCTAAGTGTATTTGCAATGTCCGCCACGTTAATGGGAATGACATTTTCTTCACCGTCTGCCATTACAACTGTAACACACAACAAGTTCGGTTTAAAACAGATTAAGTATATCTTTTTAATGGACACTAATCTGAACTTTCGAATAAATATTTTATTTATTCTTATACAGGTACTTCACCAGAATATAATTCGGTTAATGATTCTTAAACAGTTCGATCCTAATTAGTTTGCATAGAATAGGATTATTACCCAGATATTTGTTTTTGTTTCACCAAAATATAAATTTTATTTCATTGATTTTGTTAAATATGGTGAAAAGTGGATAAAGGAAAGGTTATAAAGGAGATACATCAACAAATTCGACTTACATGAGGATTGCTGCCAACGAAATCAGTAACATTTCCATGTCTTTGTTTCTTTATAATGTCTTTCACTTGAACTTTTCCTTTCTTTTGGTTCTTTTTTCTTTCGGCACTTTCACTCCTTTCACAGAACTGAATTTTATTTGTGTTGTAATTGATGATTAACTATACAGCACTTCTTAGTTTTTGTTCAACATCGATAAACCGTCGATGTATGTCTCTCTTTTTCCACTTTACACTATCGATAAGCCGTCGATGTGAAATGGCTAATTGTCCTGTATGAATGGACCACCGATAAACCGTCGATGTCTCACAATACACTTTCAATAATCACCGATAAACCGTCGATGATTTCGGAATTCAGAACTGCAATTTCAGTAAAACCGATAAACCGTCGATTTACTTTTATTTAAAAAGTCGTGAAAGCACCGAAAAGAAATCCGCACGACTGCGCCAGTTATGTTTCTCGGGCCGAAGTTATACAAAAAAAAAATTATATATTCATTCGATTTAAATTAAACAGGTAAGTTCCGCTTGAACGTCTTTATTAATATTTGGTTGTAATACAACTGAACTCGTTTTAACGTTTATGGAAAAGTCTATTGTTTGCAATTATGATGGTGCAGCATAATTTCCGTGGGAAAGGCACTTCGAAATGAGTGCAGGTCCAATGTCTGTCTGCGGGAGTCCAATAACCGTCGCGGAATTCGTCCAGGTAAATGGCACGTGAAACGGGATCCGATCTATTGGTCGGCACGTGGAATGGGGGTGGTAACTCGCGCGACGCGAAACCGACCTCAGCGGATTTTCTCAAACCCTACCCTCGTGACGGCATACCTACCTTGCACCTCATTTCCCGCTGAAAGGATGAACCACTGGAAAGGAAAGTCGTGTTTGTAGTTGGGAATTCATGGTTTTTTTTATTCTCTGATTTAACTTTTAAGTTTTTTATAATAATTCTATTCAAGTTTTAATATTTTCTTCAGTTCATCATTTTCATAGTAATCACGGAAGAAAACCATAAAATTTAATGTGATTTAAGAATAAAAATAATTGTTGAATATTATCAAGTAAATCTAAATAGTTAATTCTTGTTCTCTTTTCTTTTTTAATAATTATATTAAAAGCTTCTTAGTCTTAAATTGCAGTTTTAATTAACGTGTTCTTTTTGTTGTGTGTTTTTTGAAACAAAAGGAAGTTGATTTCTTTCACTTTATCAAAATTATCGGCTAACAATAAAGAAATATACAATTTTTGAAAAACACGCCATTGAATTTATTACTGGTGGGAATGTTCATGTTGATTTGAAGTATTAAGTTTATTCCGAATTAAAACAATATCATTGAAATGGGTGCATTCCACTATTAAATTGACTGATAGAGAGAGGAATAGAAAGATAATAGTTTCCAAAAAATATATTTATACAGCAGGAATGGTAGGGATTTTTTTCTTTTTTTTTTATAAAATGAAAGCCTCAATTAGCTCACTTAAGTTTTGCAGTTGATTCGGTAGAATCCTTTCTATGGTATTAAAATTTTATCGAAAGAGATCTTTTCAAGATTAATTCCTCGCATTCAAACATGATAATATTACACTTGTGCTGGGCTAATACAGTTCTCATTCTCAGACGTGCAGCTCATAATTTTTTTAATCTACTTTATGAATAGGCAATACAAAATAATATATACAAATTATCTAAGCAAATGCATGAACAGAATTTTGTGAACTATTCAAAGGTACCGATTGGAAGAATACAACGCAGGTTGTATTCTAAAACAATTACGAATATTCAAAACAGGGCATTTCTTATATTAAATAGTTTTCCATTACGTATTTACACTACAATGAATTCTGTAGAATTTCCCTTTTAAAAACTTCAACGGGCACAAAAAAACGGTGACTAATTATAACACAATCAAACCTAAATTTTCTCGCCAATTGCAATTATATTAATAGAATATGCGATCAACATTCGGGGTTGCTTTAGTTTTTTCTTCTTTCGTTTTAGCGGCGTGTAGTATTAGGGAGGCTAATTTTTCCTTTCAAAATTTACGTGATAGTTCTGATTCACCACCATTTTCTTTGTCCTAAGATCTCGTTATATTTATATTGACTGTACAGTTCAATAGAAATTAACTATTTGCTCTTTAGTACAACTAAAACCCTATTGTCCTCAATTTTTCCTAGTTTTCATTCATTGTTTTTTTTTTGTTTTAACTGATTATTTATCTATCTATTAACCACATATTGTATTCTCAAGGAATATTGCTTCCATTTGCTTTCTAAATAATGAATAGACTATTATTTCAACTCTTGATAAGGAAGTTCCAGCACCAGAACATGTAGAGGGATTAAATTATAACATGCATTTAATTAATCAGCATTCCCCTTAGGTATATTCGAAAGTAATAAAAAAAAACGTATTCCGATTTATGTATGCTGACAACGTCATAGTTGATTTCCATCTGGAATCAGCCGAAATTGGAGCGAGTTAATGAGCTAGTCAAGTTCAGTCTAAAGATAGTTGAGTTTTACGATCTAAGAATACGGACAGTTTGCAGTACCAAGTTGAACCGTAGAAATCAACAAACTGCAAAATCTATAATCAATCCGTTTGAGCTCGGTTGAACGCCCCTTTTCCTACTGACGTTACCTTCGATAATAATCTGTAGGGTTTAGCTAGTTCAAAGGCTGTTCCAGGCAGCAGAATAACTGGAGTTGAAACATGTCCAGATTCAACGCCTAACATATTTGGAAATTCATCGTCTCCAAAATCTGCTATCTCTCGGGCTTGGTCTATCCAAGGATTCCAAATGACTGTGTCGAGGAAATTGTATTTTTGCAGCCTCCTCTTTCGTCCGGAGACAACACTCGCAATAAGTTGTCCTGGTGGTGTATGTTGATATATTATATCTGTCCATTCACCTATTGTAACAACTTCACGACCTCCTTGGTAGGTAGCACCATCTCTAGTCTTATCAATAAATGTACAACCGTGTAAACCTGTTATTTGGCATCGGCGCACCTCGGGAACCTTCAGGTAGGTATGTAGGAGTAAATTGAATGAAAAGGTTAAGTCCTTAGTAGGGTTGTAAAGACCGATATGAAAGTGCAGTTCTTTTTCACATAGTATTAATCGGTACGTTATTCGAAATGGATAACTCCACATTGATCTAGTAAATTAATAATCGCCATTGTGTAATCGTTCAGGGGGTCGTTCCAATGTTAATCTGGTAATCCTTACAAATCCATGTTGCGGCCTGCGCTCCTCTATAATACATTAGCGCTAAACTGTGATACCTGTCTTGTCCGGCCGTATCCCACGTTTCCAATTTAACTGTCGTATCATCTATACAATCAAATCTAATTACCTTGGTAGTTCTGAGGCCAAATGGTGGGAACATTCATTTGCACACTGTAGTACTGCTAAAACGGCTAGTACGGCATTGAAGGTGGGTATATTGTTGGCACCACTGCTGGTGGGTAAACTGCTGCTAACTGATCCCTAGATATGTTGCTTATCGGAGCCGGTGGAGTAGCGGCATAATAAACGGCACCATTCGTTGCACATATAGTCTGTTCCTAAATGGTAGGAGGAATCCGGAAAAACAGACTATTAGAGCGGTGAAACGAAAACTCACCTTTGGAGTCGTATTTAAAATGCTACTTTTTAGGTTACCTTACAAACAGGGCATTAAGGTCACTTACCTACCTTTTCGGTTGGCTCGTACTCGTATTCTTCTTCTTTTTTCCCAATTCCTGCAATCCGACTTTTGATGGAAACGCTTTCCGCAATATTGACAAGAATATGGCCGTGTATCACTATGTATAAGTAAGTGAGTTGATAATGTACTTGAGCGTTTGAAACTTCGTTCGCGTGGTTTCTCCTCCGTATCGCAATTTCTTATCAACGGAACGACATCGCCACCATGCACTATAATCGCCGTGGAATCAGGTCTTGCACTTTCCGTTTCACTTTTCACACTCCGGGACTACCTCGTGGGTGGCGGCCACTACCTCCACACTTAAATTCCATGTGGCTGTCAAATTCTGTTGGCATCCCATGACAAAATAGACGTGGGATGTGCACTGGTCGCAACCAACGTAAAATGACAAGCCACATAGCAGCAAAGTGTGTTGGTAGTGGTCACCAGCGGCGTCGCACGATTCATTACAGCGGATAACAGAGAACCAAAATGAATACAGTTGCAATCTATGTAGGTCTTACGTGAGCAATGCAGAGGTTGGACCTCTGCATTGCTCACGTAAGACTTGAATTCAGCTTTAATAGTCCTCAACGGAAACTGCAAGTGCTTCCTTACGATAGCGACCATAACGCAATCATAATGGAAATCAATCATCAAAGGGATGATGTCTTTCTCATTCCAATTTAGCATGAAAATCATCGGTAGAATTGAAAAAACAAATACTGAAGAAAGCTTCAAAAGAAGTTTAATCGGGAGTACTAGAAGCAATGTCCCCCTTTTGATGATGGCAACGCTTACTCAATGGTTCCTAATGACAGGAATCTAACTAACGATGAAATACTACTGTGACCAAAGAATAAGGTGACATTTGAATTTAAACTGCGCGCGCCGAAGGTTTTGGAGAATTATTTTTTTTAGGTTGGTAGTACTGTCGGTGATATCTGTGTCAAATTTACATGTCAAAATATTCATTATTGTTTGAGATACGCGTCGTTTCTGAGATGGCCTTCAGTTTTGTCTTCACTGCGGCTTGAATCTCCTCTATCGTATCAAAACGGTGCCCCCGGAGCGGTCTTTTGAGCTTACTGAACAGCCAGAAGTTGCACGGTGCTAGATCAGGTGAATACAGTGGTTGCGGAACGATATGGGTTGAGTTTTTGGCGAAATGATCACGAATTACGAGTGCAGTATGGGATGGTACATTATCGTGGTGTAAAAACCAAGAATTGTTTTTCCACAATTCCGGCCTTTTTAGGTGGATAGCGTTACCCAAACAACGCATAACGTTCAAATAATATTCCTTGTTGACTGTTTGGCCCAGCGGAAAGAATTCATAATGCAAAATACCACGATAAGAGAAGAGGTTGATGGTCGCCCAGGACGCTCTTCGTCTTCGACACGTTCACGGCTGGCTTGGAACTCACTATACCACTTGTAAACATTTTTTTTAGACATTGCCCTATCACCAAAGGCTTTTTGCACCATCCTCAATGTATCCGCAGCGAAAATTGATTCCACAAACAAAATTTAATGCACATTCAACACATTTCGACATTGCAAAAAACGAAAAACAATCTTTGCAGCTCACAAAACGACGCGTATCTCAAACCCTAATGAATATTTTGACATGTAAATTCGACAAAGATGTCACTGACAGTACTACCAGCCTAAAAAAAATAATTCTCTAAATCCTTCGATGCGCGCAGTTTAAATTCAAATATCACCTTATTTTTTGGACACAGTAGTATATATCTATTTGTCGAAATCAAAGAAACTGACCTAGGAAATGATTGAGAAAGCCGTTTCCAAGATTAAACATCGAAACAATATGGAAGGATATGAAACACCAACCATTGCAAGGTTGAAAAGATTGAAAAAGCTTCTTCTCACACGCATCAACAATATTTATCTGCGATTTTTGGATTACAACCATCCCTCGTTGAATTTGCTGAAAGAACACCTGAAGAATGTCCGGAACTTAATCCGTTCATACTTCAAGAGTGAAGTCAGCAATCAATGGGCGGAAAAACTGAGGGGTATTAGCCCACTGGACCCAGATGACGTTTTCATGAAAGTGAATAGCTTATTCCGTAAGAACTCTCGAGTGAAGGTATCGAATTCTGGAGTCGCTAGTGATGAGATAAATCTTCTCGATAGGGCTGGTGTCGAAATTGATAGTACGCCTCCGGATAGAAATGGAAACAGGATTATATATCATGGACAGCAAAAACTTGCCCTGATTGAAACACATTTTGAATTGTTTCATCTACCAAATCCTGAGAGAGGGAATCAAATATATTCAGAGATCATAGGGGCAAAAGTTTCCGACTTCAAATGAAGCCTGAACGCCGAATGAATTCTTCATTTCAACGAATATTAACATCTGACCTCATACCGAGCTTGAATCTTATTGATTATTTTGTCAGCTATGAAGACTCATGTTTCATATTTGGCAGGATAAGCAACAAGAAATCATGTGGTACTGACGGTGTTCAAAATATAGTTCTCCGAAATTTACCTGAGGTTGCTATAAGGAATTATTGCATATTGTTCAAGAATATGTTTAACAATTCATATTTCCCGAATCAATGGAAAAAGCTAAGGTATTTCCGATCTTGAAGAAAGGAAAAGAATCCTCGAGCCCTAAACGTTATCGTCCAATGAGCTTGCTGCCTAACATTAGCAACGTGTTTGAAGTGATAGTTAACAATGCATTAAACGCTCACATTGAGAAATATCAGTTGGTTTTCGTACCAAGCATTCCACCATGCATGCGATAACGACAGTAACCTCAGACATCTATTGGAAACTAAATAACAAAGAATGCGTTGGAACATGTTTCATTGATATGGAGAAAGCATTTGATACAGTGTGGTTAGATGGACTAGTTTTTAAACTCCTTCAGGACAGGTTCCCCAGATACCTTGTTGCCATGATGTGCAATATGTTATACGGGAAATAATTTGTTGTAGCTGATGAAAATCTGACGACAATGCGCGACCTCAAGGTCTGGAATGTTTTACAGCAGGGAACAGTTACTGCGCCTCTGCTCTTCTCAATCTTCATTCGCAAGCTATTGAACGGCTTCAATTTTAACGTCTCGCTAACGCGATCTTGGTAACTTTTGTTGATGATTTGATCATATATACGGCAGACCGAAAAGCTACAATAGTTCAGAGCAATCTTTAAAATATGTTTAATGATGTGCAGCTCTGCACTGTCAATTGGCTAATGGAAATCAATGCGCAGAAGTGAGAAACGATTTTATTTCGGACAACGCTGCAGGGGGCCAGTCAAAACCTGAAACGCAATTGGAAGGATTTTCACATTATGGCTGGTGAGGGTAGTTTAGAACGGGTGTCACATAAATCCTGTGTTCAATACCTCGGTGTTCATCTCGATCAGTATCTGTACTTTACTGAACATGGTAAAATCATCCTTAGCTAAGCACAAAAAGTAATCATGGCCATTTGACGACTCTTTCATTCCAGATACATTGATCAAAAGGTCAAAGTTATTTGTTACAAGACCCTGGTTGGACCAGTTTTGACATATGGATGTCAGATCTGGTACAACCAAGGTGCTGGTACTATGAAAAAATTAAGAGTTTTCAAAAGGAAATGTCTTCGTGCATGTACTAGTTTCTACAGGAAGCCTGAGACGGATTGGAAACATTATATATCGAATAGAAGAATTTATCAAACCGCTCAAGTGACAAGAGTCGATATCTTCATATTGAAACTTCTTCGGAATCATATCGCAAGATCTGTAACTATGAGTGAAAACCCTTGGATTTCACAGCCGTTCCACCCTACAAACGGGTATATGTATTGCGATTTGCCTCACTACTGGCTTCGTTCTTCCAGAAGCGTTCGTGTACTCGTATTTGGACATGAATCGATATCATTAATTCTGACGGCGTTCCAACCATATATCATAGATATCGAAGGGTCACCGATAAAAAGATGAAATACCCTCTGAATTTGAGTTCACGATACTTATTTGCTAGATTCGTTGAGGCTGGTCCAGCTGGGACGGAGCAATCTACACAGGTATTGGTAGCTGAATGACACTGTCTAAATGATTCGTGTTTATTTCCTGTTTTTGTGTTTTTTCTCGTTGCTTAGTTTTTAGTTTCATCTCATTATTGCTACCTCCAATGTTTTTGTTTATTTTTATTATAAATTAGGGATACATTTCAGTATAAGATCGTGTTTTTTTTATTGAATTTGTTTAGAATTAGAGTCAAAGTCAAAAGCCTTTTATTTAATACTAATCGTTATAAATTTTAAAAGAATATGAAGCAAATTCCAAGCAATAACAATAAAAAACTTAATGGCCCAAATGGTTCTCTAAATTTATACGTTATCAGTTAAACACATTTTATCGAAAAACTATAGCAAATTCAAATTAATTAAGATTATTACATATTTTATGATTTGATTGGAAAAGGAGAAAAAACCAACCTACACTATTCAAAATTATTTATAATTTAAACACAACAGTAAACTTTGATCCTACACCTAATATGTTATTACCTAATTCTAATAAAATTCAATCAAAAATGTTATCTTATACTAAAAAATTCTATCACAATGTTCCTAACCGAAGCGTTTAACCTTATCTCTAACTTAATAAAATAAACATGACGTATACCTAACCTATCCCTAATTTTTAACACAAATAAATAACAACACTAAATGTAGCAATAATGAGCTGAAACTCAAAAACTACGTAACGAAAAACACCAAAACTGAAAATAAACACGAATAATTTAGACATTCAGCCACCAATACCTAGATTGCCCCATCTCAGCTCGATCAGCTTCGTCGAATCTAGCAAATGAGTATCTCCATTGGCATTGTTAGTCTCGTGAACTCAAATTCCGAGGATATTTTATCTTCTTATCGGTGGGATGCCGTCAGCATCAAAAACATATTGATTCATGTCCAAATACTCGAATGCTTCTGGAGGAATGAAGCCAACAGTGAGATAAGTGTCAATATACCCGTCTGTATGGTGGAACGGCTGTGATATCCAGGGGTTTTCACTCATAGTTACAGACCTTGCGATAAGATAAGATACCGACTCTTGTCACTTGACCAGTTTGATAAATTCTTTTATTCGACATATAATGTTTCCAATCCATCTCAGGCTTTCTGTACATACATACCAGTAAATGCACGAATACATTTCCTTTTGAAAACTTTTAATCTTTCTATAGTGCTAGCACTCTGGTTTTACCAGATCTGACATCCATATGTCAAAACTGATCTAATCAGGGTCTTGTAATAGATAACTTTGACCTTTTGATCAATGTATCTGGAATGAAAGAGTCGTCGAAGGGCCATGATTACTTTTTGTGCTTTACCGAGCATGATTTTGACATGTTCAGTGATCGAGATGAACACCGAGGTACCGACCACAGGATTTATGTGGAACCGTGTAATGATTTTAACTTTTCAAGTTCGTACGCGGAACCGACCTCTCATCGGTTGTCACATCCGACAAAACAGATGTATGTGGAATGGCACGCCACATGGCGGCAATGTGCCTCTCCATCTGTCGCCAGTGGCATAGTTTTTCGATGGCCACGGTGGAGGGGCATTTCCAGATGCAAGGGTTCGGGATCGGAATCACTTCGATTCCCGGGCGTAGGCGTCACATTACACATTCCCCCCCCCCCCCCCCAAAATCGAAGTAATTACGATCCCGCCTCCTATGTAAAAGGTCTTGGTTAGGGCCGTGGCGGGTCGAAGGTCGGTTTCGAGGAATAGGCTGCAACCATGTTCGTGAAGACTCGACAGTGACTATACCGTAGGGAGTCAGGGGTCATTCGGAGGTCTTCGTCTAGGCAGGGATTGGGGTAAGCCAAGGTTGTTCGTGGGAAATAGTTGTACTTCATCGTCTAAGGTCTTTTGCGTGGTAAATTCCCAGGGTTTTACCAGTCATGTCCGCGATGAGGTATCGGGTGGGGCTTATTACTTGTAGGACTCGGCACTTCACGAATTTCTTGTCTAGTTTGGCATTGTAATGTCGGGTGGCATCGCTCTGTCGGAAGTTTCGACGATATATCTCGTCGCCTACCTTAAAGCCAGAAGGATAAGATCGCAAGTTGTACCGCTCCTCTCCCATCCGTCGACTTTCTTCAATCTTCTCCCGCAGTTGCTCTCGCAGAAGTTGGAGCTTTTCGTGCGGTTCCAGAACCACGATTGGGTCCTCTAGCGATTTCAGTTGCCGCAATAGCCGGTAAGCGCTCCCATGACAGATCATGTACTGGCCGAACAATGCGAAATACGGCGAAATGCCGGTAGTGGCGTGGTACGACGAGCGCAGCGCACTAGTGATGGCGGACAATTTGCGATCCCAGTCCTTCTGATTCGGGTGGACATAGGCGCGGATGGCCGCTATGAGCGTACGATTCAGTCGTTCGGATGCGTTGGCTTGTGGTGAATAGACGGCAGTTCGCTGGTGGATGATGCCGTATTTGGACATTAGGTCTCGGAACTTGCTGGAGATGAACTGGACCCCATTGTCGGAGACAAGTTTCTCCGGAACTCCAAACATGTGAAAGACTCGGTTCTCCAAGAAGCTGATTATAGGTCCAGTGTGCATGTTACGTAGTGGTTCTATGATGGGGAATTTAGAGAGCTGGTCCAGGACCACGACAGCTCCCGTGTGACCAGAAGCAGATCGAGGGTAAGGACCGATGAGATCAATGTACAAGCGCTGGAACACGCGTTCGGGGACCTCAACCTTACCCATGGGTGGCCGAAGAATGGTGTTGGGCGCTTTAGTGCACTTGCATAGCTCACAAGAGGCTACGTACGCTTTTATCTGTTGTGCCATCTTAGGCCAAAAGAAACAGGCTTTCAACCGCCTAAGTGTACGACCGTATCCGCCGTGCGCACTTGATGGGTGGTCATGGGCCCGTCTGATAAGATCAGTGGTTAATTCTTCGGGCACCCACAACTTCCACTGTTCTTCTTCTTGTATGGGGTCTCCGGAGGCGTGTCCCATTCGCTTATAAATAAATCCATCCGTCAACCGCAGTTCAGGAAGCTGGGAAAGTTGATTCTGGATAGTGTGAATCAGTTGGGTGTAGCTGGCTGACTTGAAGGCAGGATGGTCCAGATCGATCAATTGGGGGCTGTCGTCCTCCTGGACCAACTCGGCTCCTTCCGGGGCGAACATTCTGGATAAGGTGTCGGGGACTACATGCTGGCTTCCTTTTCGGTGGCGGATTGTGAAGTCAAATGCCTGTAATTTCAGTGCCCACCTGGCCAATCTGCCGTTGAGATCAGTCTGGCTCATTAGCCATTTCAGAGAAGCGTGATCCGTAACGATTTCAAAGGTGTGTCCCTCCACATAGGCTCGGAAGCGTTTCACTGCCAACACCGCAGCTAGACATTCCTGCTCGGAGACCGTGTAATTTCGCTGGGCTGGGTTCAGCTTGTGAGACATGAAGGCTATAGGTCTCTCCTCGCCGTCTTGTGCAACCTGGACTAAGACTGCTCCCACCCCATGTTGACTCGCGTCACAATGGATTGAGAACGGTTTGTCAAAGTCCGGGCTGTGCAGTACGGGGGCTGTAGTCAGACTCTTCTTTAGCTCTTCAAAGGCTCGCAAGCTGGGCTCTTCCCAGACGAATTTACGTCCCTTACGCAGCATGTCGGTCAAAGGAGTGGTAATGGTGGCATAGTCACGTACAAAACGCTGGTACCATCCGCATAAGCCTAAGAATCGGCGTAATTGTTTGGGGGTCTTGGGTAATGGAAAAACGTCAATCGCTTGAGTCTTTTCCGGATCGGTCTTGATGTGGCCATGCCCAATGATGTGACCTAAATACTTCACCTCCGTCATCACGAACTGACTCTTCCTTATGTTGATGGTTAATCTTGCCTTCCGGATGTGTAGAGCCACCTCCTGAAGCAGGTCGATGTGTTCGTCAAAGGTCTCGGTTATAAGCAACAGATCGTCCAAGTAAACGAAAACTTGGTGCCGCAAATGAGGTGGTATCACCTTATCCATAAGGCGCGTCATTGTTTGGGGGGCATTGCACAATCCGAATGGCATGGTCACGAATTGGTATAGGGGCCGACCTGGGACTGTGAAGGCTGTTTTCTCCTTTGAACCGGGGTCTAAAGGAATTTGCCAGAAGGCGTCCTTGAGGTCTAAGCTCGTGATGAAATGGGCTTTAGGCAACCGACTCAAAATGCCTTCAATCAACGGTAGAGGGTATGCGTCCTTGACTGTGACGGCGTTCAAGCGTCTGGCATCTAAGCATAACCGGACCTTGTTCGGCTTGACAACTAAGGTGACTGGGGAAGCCCACGCGCTCTGTGATTCTTCGATTACGCCTAATGCTAGCATTCGATCCACTTCGGCATATAACGATTTTTCCTTCGCCGGAGATATGGCGAAATGTCTCTGTTTTATGGGTTTAGCATCCCCCACATCTATAGTGTGGAACACCAGGGCAGTCCGCCCGAGACCTTCCTTCTCATGCGATGGAAAAGCCGATATAGCCGAGTCAAGACGCAGTTGCTGATTTACATCCAGTGTATGTCGTAATAAGTTAGTGGGTTGAGATTGGTCAGGAACGGTGGTGACGGACTCCAGGGTCGAACCGGAAAATAGTGCCGGGGCCAAGTTAAATTTTCGAACGAAATCCGCTCCTAAATAAAGATTCTGGGTTAACTGAGGTATGATGAAAAATTCCATAGGTTTAGTTACTCCTTTAAAGGTGACATCCGTCATAATTTTTCCCACTACAGAGTGACGAGTTCCGTCCGCCGTGCTTAACCAGGAGGTGAAATGACGGATTTGGTCCGCGTGCTTTGCCAGTACCTCCCCTGCAAACTCGGCAGATATGCAATTCACACTGGCTCCCGTATCGACTAAGCCTGATACTCGTTTTTGCAGGAGGTGTACTGACGCATATGGCCGAACATCATCCCTCAATAATTCGTCTAAGTATATGTCCTTCAACACTTTCCTCGACTGCCTGACTTTTCTCCAGAAGCTCCACATCCGACGCGTGGCTCGCTTGCTTCGCGGTGGGACAGTTGTGGCCAATTCCTCATGGAAGATGCGCTGTCGAGTAGCCAAATAATTCCGCAGCCTGACATGAAAAGGTTTTACATGCCAAGGAACTTTCGCCTCGCTATCATTGCCCTGCGCGTTGGCCTCGGCGAAGGACGGCGTCGGTTGTGGAACTTCGGGAGAACTGTGGTTAGCGGTGCGAGTCAGCAGAGTTGGAGTCATGTTGGGAGCTTGGTCATAGCTAGGGATAGTGTCCAAATTGGTTCGTCCGGGGTTTAGGAGTGCCGACGGGTGGTCGCGGCACTCGGTGGCAAGTTTTTTCACCCTTTGCAATTTGCACAGTCAGGTGCGTATGTGTCGGCCTTCCCGCAGCGATAGCAGAAAAGCGTCGGCTCCGCTGGACATGCATAGAACCGATGTCCCGGTTGTCGGCAGTTCCAACAGACCGTCGGGCTTGTAATCGCTTCCAGGGAGGGTCGATCAATCAATGCTGGGCCCTCAAGCTCCGGTGGTGCTCCGCTCCTCGTTATTGGTACTGGATCAGCAAGCAGGTGGTCCGCTGCCATCAACTCCGCGGTGTGATGATTTCGGGGATTTGGTCCCGTTATGCGAGGTTGTGGACGGAAGGTACCTCGCCGCTCATCCAAGTGTTCTTGTCTACGGGCATGAAGGCGCAGTCCCTGTATGGTGTTGATTGGAAAATGTAGAAGGCTGTTATGGAGATCCCAGCGCATATTCTCTCTGATAATTTCTACCAGTTCGTCCTCGGGCATGGTATTTCGCAAGCGAGTGCTCAATCTCACTATACTTGTGTAGTACTGGTCGAACGGTTCGTGAGCGCCTTGTTTCCGTTTCTTTATTTGCTCCCTTAGCTCTCTCTCAGTGAAGACATCCTCAAATCGATTGCGGAAGGCTGCACTGAACGAGTGCGAAGTGGGACGTGGCGTGGATTTAAAGCTCCAGTACCAGTCGGCAGCGTCGCCGCTGAACAAAAGATGTGCATGCCGGAGGAAAGCCGAGGAATCACCTCCCAGGGTGCTGGATACCAACGCCTGGATCCGGAAAAGGAACCGGTCCGCCGATATCATATCGTTGAACCCTGTAAAGTTCAGGCGCCAACTCTCCATGATACGAGGCGTCGGGTCTCGAAAAGGTGTCAATGCGTTCCCGGGGGGAATCACATCCTCTGTTGACCTGTTGTACTGAACGGCCTCGGGGGCTGGAGGTACCAACGGAGGTCCGGTACTGTGTCGTGGTCTATATTCGGGAGCTCTGGGATCCATTCCCGAGTTCCTTGGAGGTGGGACCCATTGCTCGGATTGTCGGGAGTGGGGCATCGCCACACTGGGATTGGGCTCCCAGCCAAGCGGAGTTCTCACGCGACTGGGTGGTTGGCTCATAGGGAGATTCTGGAGCTTTCCCTCCAGGTTGCCAATCCTCTCCGACATATCCCTCATCAACGCCACGAGGGTGTCAATGGAGTGGGCGGAAGGCATGGGTGTCACCTCGGACACGACACTTGCGGCCGGAACTTCACCGCCTACGGCTCCTTGCAGATCTAAAAGTGGTTGTGACGGTTCGACCTCTGGAGCTCCTTTCGCCACTGCTCCACGCGTTGGTAGGGGCGTTCCGAGGGGGACGTCTAGGGCAGACCGCTCGATGGGTCGCCGACATAATGGGCAACTCTCTGACGTGAGGAGGAGCTGTTGTACACAGGCACGATGGAATAGATGTCCACAATCCAATCGCACGCTGTGTACGCCCTCCACTACGTCTTCGAAGCAGATCCCACAGTTAGCTGGTTGGACCGTTTTAGATCGGGTCCAACGCTTGTCTGGGGTCCGCTTCGTTGCCATGTTTGTTCTTGCTGGTTTTGGGTGGGTGTTATGTCTTAGTAACGAAGAAAGAAAAATGTAGTTATATAATATGACTAAGGACTTAAGTATAATATGACTAAAGGCTTAAAAATAATTTAGCGGCCGATAGTGGCGAGCTATTGATAAGATATAGCGAAAGGGAGAAAAAAAAATTTATTTGATACATACTTTTCTTTTCAGTGGTCGACTCATTCAACGGGAAAGGAGAGTGCGTGGTAATCTGCCGAAGAAAGGGTGCTTTCGGTCGATTTACGAATTTTAACCCCTAAACCCACATACATTACAAAAAAACCGTCTCTAAACTTCGTTAAAGTGACTCGACGAGACAAGTGGTAGAGCTACCGTAACGATTTTGTACGCGGTCAAAATTCCCGACGCGTGGAAGCATTCCGGGCTTCGCAACTCCAGCATACGCCACCGAACGTTGAACCGATACCACTTGTCTATCACGCATACGAAATATTTAGAATCCTTCCGCGACATAAAGGCAAGGTAGCCTTCTATTTTCTTGAGAGTCCATGCTGATAGGTAAACCCATCAGACTGGCAGTTCCATCAAGAAAATAGAAGGTCCTTACAGGGGTTAACCTGGGACAACACATCGGAAGGATTCTGTCGCGAAAAAAAAAAATCAAACAAAGGAGAGCGGAAGCTACAACTCACGTGAAGCGACTTCTAGTGTGTATCACACAACTCCACTGCTCCTGATAGTGGGACTCGAGTACCAAAGTACCTTACATCCTCCGTAAAGGACCAACTCGTCAGAAGACGCGAAGTTCTTTCCCCCTTAGGATGTTTTAGGCCCCGCGTTGGGCGCCATTTGTCATGATTTTAACTTTTCAAGTTCGTACGCGGAACCGACCTCTCATCGGTTGTCACATCCGACAAAACAGATGTATGTGGAATGGCACGCCACATGGCGGCAATGTGCCTCTCCATCTGTCGCCAGTGGCATAGTTTTTCGATGGCCACGGTGGAGGGGCATTTCCAGATGCAAGGGTTCGGGATCGGAATCACTTCGATTCCGGGCGTAGGCGTCACATTACAACCGGTTCTGAACCACCCTCACCAGCCATATTAAGTGTCAGGTCTTGACTGACCCCCTGCAACGAAAACAAAATTGTTTCGCACTTTTGCCCATCGACTTTCATTCGCCAATTGTCGGTGTAGAGCTGCACATCATTGAACATTGGTTGAAGATTTGTAGTGAATTGGGTAGATTAAAATGTCCGTAAAGGGCTGCAGCAATGGTCTGCTGCCTCGGCAAAATGGGATGGTGAGATTCGCCGAGATTGGCCTTGTCTGAGGAGGCGGGAATGCGCTGACAGGCTAGCGTTGCGGTGTCGTGGGGCGGGTTCTTTTCCCCAGCATAAGGACCCAGTCCAAGAAAATTCCGCATTCACGAATTGAAAAGATTGAATGTCGATCGACTGGTGTTGAGGCGGAGGTAACCTACTAAGTGTTGAAATTGCTTATAACCAGTAACAAACTAGGTCGGGAGAAAACAGACGGACCTAAGAGCAGACTTCATCGTTACCGACGATGCTTATGGCTCCCAAATAACACTATACTATAAAAGTGCACGCGAGCGGAAGGCCACTTTAACGCAATAAGAAAAGGAGGAGCGCGTCCGATGGGTAGCTCGTTGCGGATCCCATACCTGGTCAGGTTGGAGAAAAGGAAAGGCCGAGTTTAATTTTAACTTTATCTAAACATTATTATTTCCCATGTAAATTTTCATTAACAGTTTTTCTATATACTAATATGTAGTTCATTTACCTTGTTTAATATTATAGAATGTATGTTTAGTTTTTCATATTGAATTTTGTAGACGGCACATTTAAATTAACTACTTAAGTACATCCATAAAAAAAATATTTCTTTGATAAGTTGGTTGACTTTTTGTTTTATTTCGAAAGATTTTAACTGAAACTATGTACGTTCTAGTTCCGTTGAATTCTATTTTGATATGATTTGAAATGTATGTAGATTCTGTTTTGAATTTGATAAAAATGATAAGTGCTATATTAGTAGTGGGAGGAAAACGTAAATAATCAAAAAAAATACACTACTTTGTTTTACTGTTTTTACTTTCGTTTATAAAATAAAAATTTTTTATAAAAAACAAACATTGGAAATAATATTTAAAATCATGCAAATAATAAAATATAATGTAGCAAAAATTTATAAAAAAATTCAGAAAATTTATAATTGAAGAGAAAAAAGAGAAAATAATAAAAGGGATATTATATTAAATCATTCGCGGTGCACAGAGTAGTTTAAATTCCGTTCCAGAAACGACAAGTAGTCATAGGTTTAATGGATCATTGTTTCAACAATAAACCGACACTTTTTAGGAAATGTGCCTATCTTCCAGCTCCGGAATTAGAATATCCAAAAATATAATAATTTAATTAGTTTTGAGTTAAACGATAACGCTATTAGAAATTGTTTTTTCATTTACATCCTCGACTTTGCATGTGTTTTAGGGACATGTTCTACTCAACCGCAAATCCTGTTAGACTTAACCCGTTAATTTTCAAACCTTCCGTTATGAGCACAAAAATAACTAGAAAGATTATTCTCACAATTCACTTTTCGAGAGTATGTTTAACGCAAAAAAAATTTTAACTATCTTAATTTTTACTTTGAAGTTATATCGCGGGTGTTCCCATGGGGCACAAGATCTTCACCATCTCATCATAACTTCGCCTTCTTCGTGTTACTCCCCATTCAGACATTTCGGCTTTTTTTCTCGAAAGCAACAGACGCACAAATTATGCCACCTTTTCTTTTCTTTACACACTCGCCGCTCGTGAAAACTTACGATCACTCACTTAAATATATAAATCACCAAATGCTCGGCTGCGATACGAAACTGGATATCCTTTCACAATAATGTGAAATTGCCAAGATTTTCCAAAAATTGAAAATTCGCTTTCGTTGATCCGGCGTTTTCAAAGCAATCCTTTCTTGTTCACGGCGCGGGACTCGCACACACAACTCCAATGCAAATTTTGCGAATCACTGAAATACTTCGCGAATGAGTTTTTTCAATTTTCCTCGTCGTGAACGATGCTGGCAATTTTCCCATTTCAACTTGCAACGCGCGACGGCAGCTTTTGAATGGAAAATTCTCAAAGAAAATTTCAATTTTTGCGAACGTAATGTGCTCCCGGCAGTCTGCAGTCACTTTCCAATGAGATTTTACAAGTGAACCACTTTTAAACAACTTCTGGAATTAGATTTTCCTCAACCGAGTGACAAATGAGCGACTCCTTTAACAGATGTACTAATCTTCACACCAAACCGCCGCGGCGTCCGCACTGGTGCGAGATCTCGACCAGACCCCATGATCTGTCCAAATCTCCGCATGATTTTCTCTGCCGCACCTGTAAATCCCAAACCGCTGCTAGCTCAGCTGAGTTAGGTTGCATTCGCCAATGCAATACATGGATGTGATACACTGAATCAGTGTTCCCATGTTCAACCGAACGATTACGGTCGAAAATCGATTTCGAGAAGAAAAATAAAAGGTAAAATACACAAAATTTAAAGGAAGCTGTCTTTTTCTATTTTCAGTTGAAGTATTTTGTGAAGGTGAGAATGAATTCGATTACAAATATTGAAACTTACTTCTTTTTCTTTCTTCATGGTTTCTTTTCTTTCGTTGAACGTCAATTTGCTAACTAGCTCTTTTAACGACTGGATCCTAAGTCTGAGTTCCTCGTTTTCCCTGTCATACTTCTCCACTAATTTCTGTGTCAGCTTTTTCTCGCCCGTCATTTTTGGCGATGGGCACGATCGTTCTAGTTGATGGCTGAAACCATCGGACTCCTCCAGTTCGTTTTTGCAGCGAAATTAGAGGGAATGTTCACAAACCGGGACTTCCTTTTGAGACTTTTTCAGAAAAGAAACTTCAGGTATTCAACAATTGTTCGAATAATTCGACGGTGATGATTTTCAACTAAAAAATTAGTTTTAGCTGACGTGCTAAACGTAGAATATTTGGTAATAAGTTATTCGTTGAAAATGCTACCATCTGTCATTCTATGTTTATATATTTAAAGACAAGTTTCGGTCCCTTGCTTTGTTGGTGTAACAATGTCATAGAATTTGTCGCAGCGTCAGGATTGTGTGCATAGTTTTGTAGGTGCATCGTATAATTGGAGTCTGCCTTGTTGTGTAAGAAAGAAGAGCATAATATTATTTTTATCTTTATAATTTTTGCTGATCATTTGAAATTCAACTATAAATTTTCAGCTTCTGGGTCTTATATGTCCCATTTATGTTCATTGCCCGCCATTGTACAACTTGTTCGGTTTAAGAATCAATTTGGTTTTTTCTTGCACCAGCTAATGCTATTTCGCCAGCTAATAGACGTGGATTGTTGGTACAATATGCATCTCGAAACATGAACTCCACCACCGAATCACAAAATTTATCACGAACTTGAAAATGATAATGCAATACAATGTGTTGTTAAATAACTGATACATGCAAATGTTACAAGTCTATTAATATCGTCTCTTTATAAGCTTAAGGCAAAGATAATGAGAGCAAAACAAAAGTTTTTGAGCTTGTTTTTATATTTTTAAATATAATTTAAAAACATTTACATTCGTTCTGATAACATTTTTCTAGCATTTAAAATTCTAGCCCTCGTGCTCATTGTTCTTAACCATATACCCCTGACAAAACGAAAAATTTTCCAAAATGAATAATCAATCGATAGTAGAGGACCCCAGAATAGACGAAACCTTGAAAATTTTAAACGACGAGAGACAAATGAAGTTGAAAATAAAAATGTCTTTTGATATCTCACTGACAATGAGTGCCGTAATGAAACTAGTATAGATGACCCAATTTACCACACTAAGGAACTTATTGATAAATCATATTCTATTCGACTAGGCTTACATTTAACAATACAGAATACGATTTTATATCGCTGGCAATGTGAAGATTGATTAGGCAGGTTTAAGAAGTTTCTGTGGAGCCATCTTCGACCCGACTTTTATTTTTCAGGAGGTAGGCGGCAAGGAAACTGACTGGATCTGGCGGACGTTCACGGGCTAGTGTCTGCAAACCACTCAGGAGAATCGGCGCCACAGTTTGATCTAAATATTGCCGGGTTGGTAACGATTGTAAATCTGTCCGTGATTTTTTCGGTTGCTGCGGTGTTGCTTGATTTTCAGGCTTTTCCGCCGTGGCTAAGAAATTTCAGAGAATGAGTTGAGGTTATACCATGAAAATGATTTAAGATATGTGTAACTTACACATTATGGAATATCAAAGCTGCGAAAGACAGAAACTGTAAACTTAGTAGAAACGCACAAATATCCAGGCCAGAAAGATTAGCAATAGAATAAGAAATTGCTAATGCCGGATAAATAGGATCGAGATAGAAAGTTTAAGAATTGTTAATGTTTTTTTCTATTTGACAGTTATATGAGGTAGCTTCCAAATTTTGAGCAATATCATGTGTTATATCTTAATGTGGGCTTACACTAAAGGAAAATTGTATCATTGAAAAACTACCGAAAAATTAAATCAGTCCATGAATAATTATGTAAAACTCCTTCCAAATAAGCAGTTGTTAGTTTGTATGCATTGTTTGAAATCAATTTAAGACCCAACGCATTCCAAAATTCAAACAATTTAAGGTTAAATTGTTTAGTTAGATGGTTTTTTATTTCGAATTTCAATTCGATTCTAAGCTATGGAAGCAAATTCACACCATGTATGCAAATTCACTGCAGGTGATATAAATATTCTATACGTTTACTACGCATTGATGCTTAGATATATTTATATCAATTCTGACTAATATCCAACATTTCATGCAGGTGACCTATTTCTAAACGTTTTACAGTTGGTAAATGAAGAAAAAGATAAATGTCAATTGTCGACAAGAGCAGCAAAGACTGAGATTGACAGTTGTTGAGTCCTCGTAAATGTCCGATTAATTTGCACGAGTCATGACTGAGTTATTAATCGATCCACAAATCCGAGTTTGGGTATTCTTGCCCATCGTTGTGATAACATTTCTAGTTGGCATCATAAGACATTACGTGTCTATTTTAATCACTTCTCAGAAGAAGGCCGAAATGACTCAAATACAAGACAGGTGAGTACCGAAGACTAATTCTATGCAATTAATAGAAACGTTTTCCTCATTTCAGTCAAGCGATGATCCGGGCAAGACTCCTGCGAGAAAATGGCAAATACATTCCCGCTCAAGCATTTGCAATGCGTCGACATTTCTTTAATAACGAGGAGACAGGATACTTCAAAACACAAACACGGCCCCCGGTCAGCCCCAACTCAACAGCCATGCTGTCCGACTTAGTGAAAGGAAACTTTATCAATGTATTGCCAATGGTGATAATTGGAGGCTGGATCAATTGGATGTTTTCTGGTTTCGTTACAACAAAAGTCCCGTTCCCACTTACGCTTCGATTCAAGCCTATGTTGCAAAGGGGTGTGGAATTGGCTTCTTTGGATGCCGCCTGGGTGTCATCTGCTTCCTGGTACTTTCTGAATGTTTTTGGTCTTAGGAGCATTTACACCCTTGTGCTGGGAGAAAATAACGCGGCAGATCAAACGCAAGCTATGCAAGATCAAATGTCTGGAGCGGCTGTAGCGATGCCGCAAGATCCTAAGGCAGCATTCAAGGCTGAATGGGAGGCTTTGGAGATTACGGAGTATCACAACGTTGTAAAAGCTGTTGAGGCGGAAATGATAGCGAGCATTCTTGCGTCAGAAGGCTCTTCGATTTACCATCAAAGTAAATCAGAATAAGTGCGATTCGATGATCAGAAGGATTAATTATTAAATCTTAGCTGCATTTTGCTTTTATTTCAATTAATTAAACTGTAAAGTTATTTATATGAAATTTGTTTTGAAAATAAATTACTATAACGTATGGGAAAGCGTTTTTCGCATGAATGTTGTGCCCTTTCCGAAATATCAGTTTTTGGCTAAATCACCATAATTTTGATTGCCTGAAGTAGTCAAATTGGTTCCAAATCTTGAAGAAGATAACTTGTAGTCAGGTTAATCTTTCAAAGAGATTTTTCAGCATTATTTAGTTTTATCTTAAATTGCATCTCCTATTGCAGATTTTCGAAGACGTATTTGAAACGAAAAAATCGCCTTCACAAAGTTTCCCTTTCGATGAACTTTTGAAATTAAATCGTAACTATAGAAACCCAAAAATTTAGTTGTTTAATATCCGGTTATTTCTGAAAAATAATTCAGGTGATATTTTTTTATGCATCAAAGGTATAGTGCACTGTTCCAAGGTTCACTGGCAAAGATTATTTCAATGAAATCATCACGATTGCGCACAAATTCTGAGGCACAGGAATAGACATAATGATCTATGGATTGACGCGTTAATAATTAGCACAAAAAGAATCTACGTCCAGCGTTAATGGCTTTCAGATGTGTTTTCGATTCGCTCCTGTCATTAAATTTGAAAATTAAGAATTTTATAAAACGCAAACTGATTATTAATAATATTTTCTTGACCAAAATGGGCATTATATTTTATAAGTTGAAACCGCTCCGTTTGGAAGAAGCCTCCGGAGGCCAATCAACTGTTTAGAACAGAAAAGTGACATCCCAATTACCTTTTCCGCTGAAAAGTGGGACGGAAGAGCCCAAAGGCGAGTTCTGCAGAGAATAATAGAATTGTATTCGAATATTGGTATGTGTGAATTGTGTGAAAGTAAAAACTGAAGTGAACTAATGTGAAAATTTGCGTCGATGGCGCCAGCGAAACTGAACAACAAAACGGAAAACTAAAACAAATGAATGCGATTAATTCCATTCGAAACTCCCACTTTTAGTTACAAGTTCAGGAGCCTGCAAAAGCTAAGTCAAAATTGCCGAAAATAACTTGATATGATGCTTTTTCTAAAAATCGAAGTAACGTTGATTTACTCAAACGAAAACGCAAAACAAAAGCAGAAGCAAGCAATTGAGAAATTAACTGCCTTTTGACATAATATTCATCATTGTGGAGAAGCATCGATGTCTTCCTCTTTGCAGCGCCTCCGTTATGGTGTCCCCCACTGGTTCAATCGCTATGACGTATTTCAAATCGAAAACTCCCTTGTTGTATTTCTTACGCAGGAAATGATAACGAACGTCGATGTGCTTTGTACTCTTGTAGAATTCTGGATTCTTCACTGAACAAATCGCACTTTCGGTGCCCATAAAAAATAATGGCATTTTTAAGTGCTCACAAATTTGAACACTTATACTATAGTTCAAGCACTTGAACCGTGTCACTATCAAAGTTTAATGTCTACCAAGTGCAGCACGTATACATAGTTTAATTAAGTGACGACGGCACTTGAATCGTGCAATTATCGACGCACTAAATAATTATACACAAAAGGGATGTCAACAGCGCTTGAAATGCGATATCTTCCGCAAATGCAAGTATTTGTTTGGATTGCCACAAAATAATGATTTAATTCTTCATAATATGAAATATTTATATAATAAAAATGCTTAGTCTTCAATATAACAATAATACAAGAATATGCAAAATGTATAAATACATCAATCAGAAGTAAATTGCCTAGGTCAAAGATTGAAATCAAAACAATTAAAGGTGAGTGAACATGAAATGCATCATCAGTGTGACTTAAATTTATCGACAATCAAAGGTAACGGAACAAAAAAATGCAAGATAAGTATATGATTTAATAGCAATTTGACGAGTGAATTGTAGGTAAGTGAACTTTTATGATGATACGCAAATTTCAAATTTCTTCAAATGAATTCAAAGTCAATAGCGCTTTATTCAACGACAATTTGAATAAAGTGCTATTGACATCAAATTTTCTTTGACTTTAAGCGAGCATACGTCAGTACTGATGGTAACGTACTCTACCAAATAATACTTTGCTTTGGCATCCCAGCCAAATTAGTCCGTCTTACCAAAATGACAATAACGTCGACGCCCTCCTAATTCCGCATTAATAACCAACTCACCGATATCTTTGACACAAATATCGGACGGACTAAAGCAGGGAGATGGGCTGGCCCCATTGCTCTAGAGTACGTCATAAGGAAGCTACCTATCGATACGCGAGGTACATTACTATTCAAGTCGAGCCAAGTAGTAGCCTATCCGCGCGACATTAACATTTTGTCACGGTCATTAACAACTGCCAAAGAACTTTTCCTGAAACTCGACAGCGAAGCAAAACTAGTAGGGCTACAAATCAATGAAAATAAAACAAAGCTCATGACGCAGTCGAGGAAAAATACCTCAAACACACAAAATATCACACTTGGTGAATACAGTATCGAAAATGTGGGCGAATTTGGGTATCTAGGCGCCAAAATAACGAAGACGGGTAATGAAAGAGACGAAATACTCCGAAGAATACAGCTCGCAAATAAAATATTTTATTCAGTTTTGACGATCTTGAAGACCAGCTGCATACACAGAAAAACAAACCTCCAAGTATACAAATCTGTGATAAGACCAGTGTTATACTATGAGTGTGAAGATGGACCCTAACCCAAGCATCCGCAAATATATGGAACGCCTTTGAGCGATGGATCCTGAAATGAATGATCGGAGCGAAGCTAGACGAGGACCAATGGCGAATTCGAAACAATCATGAGCTGTATGAAATTTTTGACGAACCGGAGATCTCAACGGTTGTAAGACTGCGGAAGCTGCAATGGGCTGGGCACATGAGTCGTATGGACGAACAACGGATACCCAAAAAGGTATTCGCTGGGAGAACTGAAGGCTGGAGACCAGTGGGGAAACCGAGGAAACGCTGGTCCGACTCGGTTGACGAAGACAGTTCATCGCTGCTCGGATTTCGAAATTGGAGGACGTGGTCAATGGACCGAGACAGTTGGAGGTGTGTGTTGCAGGAAGCGAATGCTCGAGAGGGGCTGTAGTGCTAAGAAGAAGAAGAGGAAGCGCTTTATTCAATACTATCGTTATAAATTTTCCAAGAATATAAAGCAAATTCCAAACAATAAAAATACTAAAACTGAATGGCCCAAATGACTCTCTAAATTTAGACATTATAAATCAAAAACCAATATCAGATTCAAATTATTACGTATTTTATGATTCAATTCGAAAAAGTAGAAAAAGCTAACCAACACCTGTAGGGAATTGAACGGATGTTCAGTATCCGCGATGAACGGCAGCGACGGTCTATTGCCTTGGCGAGCGAAAATGTTGGTGCTCGCCGAAATTGGGCAGGCTGGCATTGCAGTGTCGTGGCCCGGGTTCTTTTCCCCAGCACAAGAGCCCACTACGAAAAAATTTCGCATTCACAAACTAAATATCAGATGACTCGGTTCGACGGTGGCGAGCCCGACGTACACTACTGAAGGGATGGGTTGCCAAAGCAAAACGATAGACATAACGCATGTGAGACTCGAGAGGATCTCGTCTTTACTATTTATACTTACGGCCTCCAAATAAGAGTGGTGCATCCAGGTGGAAGCGGTGCCCCCTTGCACCCCCCACCCAGATCAACATCCATCGTAGACGTGGCCATATATTTTCCATTTAAATGAAAAATTCATACAAACATAATTCGCTTCAATTTTTCCTTTAAATGAAAAATAAAAACGTTTCAAATTTATGTTAAAGTATTATATGATGGAATCACATAACACTTTAACATAAATGAGAAACCCAAGCGGAAGGCACCTGCAACGCCAAAGAACAAGTTGGGTAAACAGACCTACGCTCATGTCAGAAGGGTTTTGTATTCAATTTACAAAATGCAGGCACCAGATCGAATCAAATCAAGAAACATGTCAAAGACGATTTTATTGGAGGAAATAGGAAATACGAAGATCATACTATTTTTAACAAAGTTGAACGAATTTCGACTTCTGAAGTTTTTGTTTTTGTTATACTCATAAATATCTTCCTTGATAATTATTTCAGATGTCCATCCGCGAGGGAGGAAACACAATTTGTTCGAATCCTAGAATGGTTACAAAACCCTTTTGCTAGGAGCTCTCTCCCGCCTCCTTGACTTGTTTCACTTATGAGCATCAATTGTAGGTACTCATTTTCAGTCATTCATTAAATTGAATCAAGTTTTCAAAGCATGCACCTTAAACGTTGAAGTTGTGTGAAAAAATAACTCAAAATTATTCAATCTTCGCATTGAAAACAGCCACTATTTGGTTTTACGATTACCGATACCACTAGCTGAACCGATTCTCAAAGACATACATGACACCTATCATTCCTGAAATTTTCATGCAAAAAAGCGCATTTTGTTCCATAGCCATATGTTGCCATAGTAATAAATGCAGCGCATATTGTTCCATAGTAATACAGGAAATTTCAAACCGCTATAACTTCGCTAAATATAATTCAATCTTTATGAAACTTTCAGGATAGATCAATCTTATAAATAGTCATCTGTATACTGAATTTCATAGAATTTAAGGGCACCGTTAAGATTTTATTCAAGAAAACATAAAATCGATAAATCATACTATTACTAACAAAGTTGAGTGAATTGCGACTTCTCATGTATTTGTTGTTGTTGTACTCACCAAGACCTACATTCCTGATTTTTTTCAGATTTTTCGGATCACAGGTGTCCAATCGCGAGGGGGGGGACACAAATTTTTCGTGTATTTCCCCTCCCTGTGCGCCCCTCGAAGCAAACTTTGCCAAACTAAGACCTGTTTTGAAAAGTTTTTTTTTCGGGGGGTTACTCCCCTATATGGGGAGACCCCCCTTAAATACCTTACAAAAATTTTTTTGTAGTTGAACTTTGAAGAGATCACCACTTTACACCTACGTACAAAATTTGATGTTTCTAGCTTAAGTAGTTTGCGAGAAAAAGTGGTGTGACACACGGACGGACGGACGGACGGACGGACGGACGGACGGACGGACGGACGGACGGACAGACAGACGGACAGACGGACAGATAGGACGCGATTTTAGAAGGGTTTTGTAAAATTATTTTACAAAACCCTAAAAAGGGGTGAGCTCATCCGATGGCTAGCTCATGAGTGGCGGGTCCCATACCCGTTTAGAGTTCCAAGGAAAGTTTTACTAGATTTATCTATTCATTATTTCCATCACAATTTATTACAACTGCCTTTTGAAGGGGTGAGCTCATCCGATGGCTAGCTCATGAGTTGCGGGTCCCATACCCGTTTAGAGTTCCAGGGAAAGTTTTACTAGATTTATCTATACATTATTTCAATCCCAATTTATTACAAATGCCCCTTAGAAAAGACATTGATGAAACATTTGTCTCTATAAACATATTGCAGAAATTTGTAAATTTTTAATGTTCAACTATGTATTATTGAAACAGTAGAATAATTATTTATTACTAAAAAAATCATTTAAATTCAAATTATTATGAGAAAATAGTTTTATAATAAAAATATAGAAAAGTAAAGAAATAATTAAACTTACCCAGTCCTTCTCCGACGAGTGCTCGTGTTTGGGGTGAGCAAGGGCCTGTAATTTAAACTTCGTAGCAATTTGCTACTTCAATTTGCTGTTATGTTACATGGAGTGACAATTAGGCAGAACGTGTTGAAATTCACGTCACGATGTTCTCACAGACACGATATACTAACTCTAATATATTTAAATCGACGCAGTTAGATAGATGTTGTATTCACTTTGAAAACATCACTCTAATAAAATGATCAACGAACCTTCATTTACGTAAAACGTATTTAAATTTAGATTTCGTTCATAAGTGATTAGAAATTTATTGATTTACGGCTAGTGATTGGAATTATTTAATGAACGTTAATTTGTTACAAGCACAGCTGCCATTTTGATATATTTTTGAAGACTTCCACGTTCATATATAACAATATTCAACGTGATTGGCGTAGCAATCCCACATCCTCCATACAATCCCACTTGCTCTCTGACATGAATTATTTAGTGCATACTTTATCACCATCACATCAAATTACACATTGAAGAACTTTTCACTCGACATTCGATAATTTGGCTACACATGCATTAATTTTTGCTGCGTTTCAAGGACTTAAGCCTCTTATAATATGATCACCTTTGGCCACTTACTACACAGGCATCACTTGTCATGCCGTTTACTCATTCGCACAAAAAAATAGCGGAGGCGTTTTTACATTTCGCGGTAAAATGATTGAAGGCAAACTCTTGCCCCAATTTCTCACTCCAACTTCCAACGCAGTAGCCTAAGCAAAAGTACGAAACCGATTTTTCGGGAAACGGTGTATGATCAGATGATTACACTTGATTATCACATTGAAATTTTGCAATGCATACTTTCATTAAATTTTAAAAACTACGGATCCATCGCAGTTGTAATCCATGCAACCATCGTTAGCTTCGCGTAAAACAAAAGTTTTTCTAAAAATTTAGTAACAAACAAAGAATGGGAGGACGTACGATCCGATGTGCTCACATATTTTAATTATTTCGGCACTTATTACGTATCATCGTAACATGTTTATAGATCAACGGCAATATAATACTTTACGCATTTAATCAATTGCAGATTTTCAGAGACGCACAAGATGAAGTGACTCGAAAACATAAAACAATCCTACATCGATTATAACTTTCACCTGTACCGATGCGAGTCCCACTTGACAATCTTCTCGATTATTTCGACAAGCTTTTTCATGGCGGTAACGGAGGTTTTTTCTCAACGGGACAATCTGGTAATTGCTTCGCTAGATTGCGTCGCAAAGAAGATTGACAATACCAATTTTTTTTGTAGTTTTATTTAGTTTTTCATTTGTATCTTTGGAAAAGTGTCAGAGTTTAGTGCAGATTAGAAAATAACAATGTTAATTAGTTGCATATCAAACTTTTCCGCACTTGTTGCGGTGTTATTTTCATAAAAAATGGTATTTCTTGGCAAAGGTCTTTCGAGCAGTTTGCCTAGGTGGCCTACTGAATTATTACACACTATTCAAAAATTAATTATAATATTAATATAACAATGAGCTTTTATCCTAAATAGAATATGTTCTAACCCAATTCTGACAAAATTTAATCAAAAACTATATATTTTACTAGTACAATGCTTCCAAAATATTTCTAACCTAAACGTAAAATATTATCTCCAATTTTTATTTTTTTTTTCTTTAAAAGCCGTCGGGCCTTGCTTTGTTGTGTGAGCAGACGCATTTCAACTACTTCGAGTCATCTCGTCTGCTCACACAACAAAGCAAGGCCCGACGGCTTTTAGAGAAAAAAGAGAATTGGCCTTCGGATATCAAATAAACAAAATTATTAACTACTCTTTTCTCTAAGCCTAATATAGAGTTTTCCATTAGGAACATAATAACTTCGTATCTTTACATAAACGCACTAATAAACTTTTTTAATAAACTGTCAATGTCAAAACCTTAGTCAAAGCCAACATTTTGGAAATTATGAAAAATAACTACCGAAATTCTGAGTCGGTGGTCGCAACATGCTCCAATTTTCGGCCGTAATAATCGTCCCACCCGACAGGCTGTGTGTGCTATAGTGGATAAGTTTGAGTCCAAATTTTCACTATTGGACGTTCTGGTGCCAAAAAGATATCGTACCGGTCAAAACGAAGGAAATATCACATCGCACAAATGACACTGTTGCGTATTTTGCGAAAAGATCATAGCCTAGATTATAAGATCAAATTGACTCAAGAACTCAAGCCACCTGATCGCTTAAAAAACCGAAACTTCTCCAATTGGGCTTTGGCAAAGCTTGAAGAAAATAAAGAATTTCATCGCAAAATCATCTTCAATAATGAGACTCATTTCTGGCTCAATGGTTTTGTTAATAAGCAAAATATGCATAATTGATCAGCAATAAATCCACATGGTCTTCTTAAGACACCGTCGCTTCCGCGAAAAATTACTATTTAGTGCGGTTTTCATACCGGAGGTGTGATTGGGCCATATTTTATCGTGGATGAAAACGACCGTCATGTTAACGTCAATGGAGAGCGCTATCGTATGTTGGAGGATTATTTGTAGCCAGAATTGGATGAACTTGACATCAAAGATATATGGTTTCAACAAGAAGGTGCCACTAGTCACACAGCACGCCTCACAATCGACTTATTGAAAGGCAAATTTGGTGAGCGTGTTATCTCAAAAATTGTCCGATCAAATGGTCGCCTCGTTCATGCTATCTAGCACCATTTGATTTCTTTTCATGGACTGGGTTCTGCCAACAAGCCAGTCACTTTAGACGAGCTCGAAGACAACATCCAACGCGAAGTTGCCAACGGCGCAGTTGGCGGCCGAATGTCCAAGTCTTTGACACCGATAACACGGGTTCACTTTCTTTTTCTGCATGCGTTCCCACCTCACCACTCGGAAATTTAAGTACCTTATTTGTTGAAGAGCACTTGGACTGCTCTCATTTGAAATCTGTACCAAGTAAAGTGCTAAATTATTCTTTTCTACCGTCGATCTTCTTGTCGTGGTTTTAATGGAAATAAATTCAATTTCAGGTGCGGCTTACTTGAACACCAGAAGAAGATCGACAATATCCTCTCCTCTGGGGTTTAGGTGAAGTGTGGAATCTCCTCAAAATTTAGTGCATTTTTAGCATATTTGAAATCAACCAGTGATTTCGCTCTATTTTTTAATTTTTCAGCATTAACTCTTCTAGTCTCGGAATTGGTAAGCTTATTTTCAGCTGCCAATAGCCGAACCATATCTTTTCCGCTTTGTAATAAACATAACATATATCTAACCTGAACTTTTACACTATTAAGAGCATCTTTCGGTAACTTGAAATCAGCCAGTGTTTTGTTTTTAATTGTGGGTTTATCAGCGGTCACTGTCAACTTCAAAATTATCGATCTTCTGTTCGGCTGCCAATAGCCAAACCATATCCCCTCCGTGTAGCCCAAAGACATTAATCGGAGGAACTTTTTCAGTTATCTTATTATTTTTAATAGGAGAACCTGCGGACACACCGGTTGCCTTCTTCTCCTTATTTTTTGATTTTAAGTATTTAATAAAATTATCCCTAGAATCATTAATATTATCTATGTTTTCTTGCCACTCCATCTGTATCCATATCGTCATTCATCGCTAAAAGTACCGCATAGTAATTTGCGTTGTCGTTTGCTTCTCCCGCGCTTAGTATGATATCAGCATTATGGATTGATGCCTTTTTCGTATCTTGTAATGTTGCTTCATTAGTTTGTTGAGGCTTTTGCGTAGCTACTGTTTTTATGTCCGTCTTGTTTGTTTTCGTTAACGTTTGTTAACTTCCGAATAGTTTCCTCTAAATTTTGAATTCGGAGTTTCATCTCATTATTTTCTCTAGTAACTCTTGCGTTTTCTCTGGTTACTCTTTCCAGTTCTTCGCTTGAAAGCGTGATACACTTCCCGTGCTCAAAGTTTCCTTGATCGTATTTTAGTTTCATGATTTTTTCATTCGTAGCATTTGAAATGTCTGGCCCCGGGTCCCCCAGCGGCGGGAAGCCGTCGGGCTCCTCTATGCCCCAGCAAAAAAAACGTTTCTTCTTTTTTGAGACTTCCTCGCAAGCAAAATCCAGATACTCGATAAATTGTTCGAATGATTCGACGATATAATGTTTTTTAAAAAATTAATTTCGAATTGACGTTTTAAAAATTATCTTAATTTTTAAACATTCTTGACAGGAGCTTTTAAAAACACGTCTGTTCGCAACGGGTCCTAGACATAGAATTCCAATGCTAGTTTGTTTCCGAAAGTCAAAGTCAAAGTCAAAAGCGCTTTATTTAATACTAATCGTTATAAATTTTAAAAGAATATAAAGCAAAATCCAAACAATAACAATCAAAAACTTAATGGCCCAAATGGCTCTCTAAATTTGTACGTTATCATTAAACACATTTAAAAAAAAAAAACTATAGCAAATTCAAATCAATGAAGATTCTTACATATTTTTACAATTCAATTGGAAAAAGGGGAAAAAACCAACCAACACTATTCTAAAATTATTTATAATCTTAACACTACAGTGAACTTTGATCCTACACCTAATATGTTTTAACTTAATTCTAATAAATGCAATCAAAAACTTTATCTTATACTATGAAAAATCTTTAACAATGTTCCTAACCTAAGCGTTAAACCTTATCTCTAACCTAATATAATAAACATAATATAAACCTAACCTATACCTAATTTTTAACACAAATAAACAACAACACTAAATGTAGCAATAATGAGCTGAAACTCAAAAACTAAATAACGAAAAACACCAAAACTGAAAAATAAACACGAATAAATTAGACATTGTCATTCAGCCACCAATACCTGGATTGCGCCGTCTCAACTCGATCAGCTTCAACGAATCTAGCAAATGAGTATCTCCATTGAAATCGTTGGTCTCCTGAACTCAAATTCGGAGGATATTTTATCTTCTTATCGGTGGCCCGTCGATATATGTGATATATGACTGGGACGCCGTCAGAATCAAAAACAAATCGATTCATGTCCAAATACACGAATGCTTCTGGAGAAATGAAGCCAGTAGCGAGGCAAGTCGCTATATACCCGTCTGTAGGGTGGAACGGCTGTGAAATCCAAGGGTTTTCACTCACAGTCACAGATCTAGCGATATGATTCCGACGAAGCTTCAATATGAAGATATCGACCCTCGTCACTTCAGCAGTTTGATAAATTCTTCTATTCGATATATAATGTTTCCAATCCGTCTCAGGCTTTCTGTACAAACCAGTACATGCACGAAGACATTTCCTTTCGAAAACTCTTAATTTTTCCATAGTACTAGCACTCTGGTTGTACCAGATCTGACATCCATATGTCAAAACTGGTCTAACCAGTGTCTTGTAACAGATAATTTTGACCTTTTGATCAATGTATCTGGAATGAAAGAGTTTTCGAAGGGCCATGACTACTTTAAGTGCCTTACTGAGCATGATTTTCACATGTTCAGTATAGTACAGATACTGATCGAGATAAACACCGAGGTATCGAACACAGGATTTATGTGGAACTCGTTCTAGACTACTCTCACCAGCCATGATGTAGAAATCTTTCCAATAACGTTTCAGGTCTTGACTGACCCCCTGCAGAGTTGTTCGAAACAAGATTGTTTCACACTTTTGCGCATTGATTCTCATTCGCCAATTGTCAGTGTACAGCTGTACATCACTGAACATTTTTTGGAGATTGCTCTGAACTATTGTAGCTTTTTGGTGTGCCGTATAGATGATCAGATCATCAGCAAACGCTAGCAATGATCGCGTTGGCGAGACGTTAAAATCAAAGCCGTTCAATAGCTTGCGAATGAAGATTGAGAAGAGCAGAGGCGCAGTAGCTGTTCCCTGCTGTAGACCATTCAAGACCTTGAACTCGCGCATTGTTGTCAGATTTCCATCAGTTACGACAAACGATTTCCCGTATAACATACTACACATCATGGCGACAAGGTGTCTGGGGAACTTGTCCTGAAGGAGTTTAAAAATAAGTCCATCTAACCATACCGTATCAAAGGCTTTCTCCATATCAATGAGACATGCTCCAACACATTGTCTATCATTTAGTTTCCAACAGATGTCTGAGGTTACTTTCGTTATTGCATGTGTGGTCGAATGCCTGGCACGAAAACCAAATTGGCAATTCGGCATCAACTCATTTTCCTCAATGTGGGCGTTTAATGCTCTGTTTAGTATCACTTCAAACACCTTGCTGATGTTAGGCAGCAAGCTGATTGGGCGATAGCTTTTGGGGCATGAAGATTCTTTTCCTTTCTTCAAGATTGGAAATACCTTAGCCTTTTTCCACTCATTTGGGAAATATGAATTGCTCAACATGTTGTTGAACAATATGCAATAGTTCCTAATAGCAACCTCAGGCAAATGTCGGAGAACTACATTTGGAATACCATCAGTACCACATGATTTCTTGTTGTTTATCTTGCGAAATATGAAACACAAGTCTTCATAGCTGACAAAATAATCAATAAGATTCAAGCTCGGTATGAGGTCAGATGTTAATGTTTCATTGAAATGAAGAATTGATTGGCCGTTCAGGCTTGATTTGAAGTCGGAAACTTTTGCTTCAACGACCTCTGATAATATTTCGTTCCCTCTCTCAGGGTTTGGTAGATGAACCAATTCAAAATGTGTTCCAATCAGGGCAAGTTTATCCAATCCTTCACAAATAATCCTGTTTTCATTTCTATCCGGAGTCGTACTATCAATTCCGATACCAGCCCTATCGAGAAGATTTATCTCATCACTAGTGACTTCAAGATTCGATGCCTTCGCTCGAGACTTCTTGCAGAATATGCTATTCACTTTCGCGAACACGCCGTCTGGGTCCTGTGGGCTATTACCCCTCAATTTTTCCGCCCATTGATTGCTGACCTCACTCCTGAAGTATGACCGGATTAAGTTCCGGACATTCTTCAGATGTAATTTCAACAAAGACAACGAGGGATGGTTGTAGTCCAAAAATCGTCGATAAATATTGTTGACGCGTGTGAGAAGGAGGCTTTTCAATCTTTTCAATCTTGCGATGGTTGGTGTTTCATATCCTTCCATATTGTTTCGATGTTTAATCTTGGGAACTACTTTTTCAATCGTTTCCAACGTCAGCTTCTCTAACTTCGACAAATAGACATCTATTTCATCGTTAGTTAGATTCCTGTCATTCGGAACCATTGAGCAAGAGTTGCCACCATCAGAAGGGGGACATTGCTTCTGGTACTCGCGATTAAACTTCTTTTGAAACTTTCCCCAGTCTGTTTTTTTGAAGTTCAACCGATGATTTTCGTGTTGAACTGGAATGAGGAAGAAATCATCCCTGTGATGATTGATTTCCATTACGATTGCGTTATGGTCGCTATAGTAAGAAAGCACCTGCAGTTTCCGTTGAGGACTATTAAAGTTGAATTCGAGTCTTGCGTCAGCAATGCAGAGGTCCAAATATGAATTTGTCCTAGGGTATGTTGGGAACTCCGACCCATAAAGATTGCACGTGTATTCAATTTGGTTCTCTGTTGTCCATGATTTCAGGAATACACCTCTTGGATTATTGGTGGCGTTCAGCCATGATGTATGCTTGGCGTTCAGGTCACCAGCAAGAATATAAAAGTTATGCAGCCTGTTCAATTCGAGTATTTCAAACAAGGAATTGAGTTCCTCCTTGAGCTTGAGAACAGTTCCACCAGTTGCATAGGCAGAGATAACGATGAGGTTATCCCCACCTGGCAGTGAGATTTTGATAACGGACACTTCAAGAGATTCAAAGCTTTTGAATTCGACTTTTTCAATATTTTGGAAACGATAGGGTCTTCGAACCAATATCCCGGTGCCACCTCCCCCATCACCTATTACCCTATCGTTTCTTACGAATTCAAAATCCTTGAATATCATGGAGTGCCATGAACTAAGGTGGGTTTCGGTTAGAAGCAGGATGTCAGGCTTTTGTCTGGCAATGAATTCAAGGAGATAATCACGCCGATGTAAAGTAACAATGGAGTTGACGTTGATCGAGATGAGACGAATCCTATCCGTGGGAATGTGGCTGGATGACAACTTATTTTGAGGCATTTGAAAGTCCTAAACGCTGAAAAACAATGTTAATTTTCGAATCTTGTTTATCGATTCGCTCTGATAAGGAATTTAGTTGCTGATAAATTTTAAGAAGCAGCTCATTATTGCCACTTACATTATTTACACTATTTTCCGCATTTTCTGCTGGTCCTCTAGCGGCTTGTGCAAATGATACTCCGGGCTTGACGAAGTTCGGAGCTAAGACACTGCGGTGCATTTGTGTTTGCTTTGGGGCAGATTTCAATCTTGCATCCTGATATCGGGAGCATCCTCGATATGATGCCGGGTGACCAAAAACACCGCAGTTCACACAATACAATTTCTCTTTTGGCTCCGTCTGAGCCAATTTGCACTCACCGGGAGCATGCACGTCTTTGCATTTAACGCATCGGTAATGCATGGCGCAGTTGGCAGCCGAATGCCCAAATCGTTGGCAGCGATAGCACTGGTTGATTTCTCGTTTCTGGAGGCGTTCCCACCTCACCACTCGAAAATTTAAATACCTGATTTGATGAAGAGCGCTTGGACTGCTCTTATTTGTTATTTGTACCAAATAAAGTGGTAAGTTTTTTTTTCTACCGTCGAACTTCTTGTCGCGAATGTTTTAACTGAGATAAACTCGATTTGTGGTGCTGTTTCCTTGAGGACCTGAAGAAGATCGACGGTATCTTCTCCGCAGTCCAAGCCCTTCAGCAAGAACGTCTGGTTCTTCTCGCTTTTGGGGGTATAAGTGAAGTGCGGAACCTCCCCAGAATTCAAAGCATCTTTCGCTGATTTGAAATCAACCAGTGATTTCGTCCTAATTGACAGCTTCTCGGAATTTATTCGTTTGATTTCGAAATTTGTCAACTTGTTTTCGGCTGCCAACAGCCGAACCATGTCCTTTCCGCTTTGACCGAAGACATTAATTGGCGGAACTTTCTCGGTATTCTTGGCTACTTTTTGAGGAGGACCAGCAGAACTACGGGCTGGTTTCTTCTCCTTATTTCTACTTTCATTATTTTTATTTTTTAAATATAAGATAAAATTATCATCTTTATTACCTTCGTCTACCTCCATCTCCTGTTGGAGTCCATCCGGCGCCGCAAAGTAATTCTGGCTTTCGTTGGTGCCATCAGCACTTAATACCTCTTCAGTGATTATTTGATTTGCAGCTTTCTTCTGTTTTTCGATTTTTCGTATCGGATCACTCTCTTGAACTTTTTTTGCCGTCTTGCTTTAGCTCTTCGATTTCACTTCGAAGGCGACACACCTCCTGTCTATCCTCGAGCACTTGTGTTTTGCGACCGGCATCTGCGGTATCCTGGGTGCTCGTGTGTCTCCGCTTGTTGACACTTGCCAATTTCACACCGTCACTTTCCCCGGGGCCCCCCAACGGAGGGAAGCCGTCGGGCTCCTCCATACAGCAGTCCCGAGTTGTCTTTGGTTTGGCCTTTTCTTGGCTTATGGGTACGGTTGGTCGATGCCTTCGACGATAAATTCTTCCCCAATAATATCAAAACTTGCTTTCGACTGGCTCGTAAAAATTTATTCCAATATTTTGAAACTGACTTTTGTGAAAAATTAATTAATTTTTAAAATTAATGACAGGAGCGATTAAAAACACGTCTACACGCAACGAGTGCTAGACGTAGAATTAGTTTGTTTCCGATAGGCCTATCCGATGTTTTTTTGGATTCTCGTTGATATTTTCCATAATAACTTTATCATGTCCCGAATAGAGAACTACTGTATCGTATCCCTAAGAAATACTCAAAAATTTCCTTCGAGATAAATATTCCATCATTATTTAACGATCTTCCCTAATTTATCGTTGATTTAATAGTAAAGTGTATTTTTCGAGAAAATTAAAATTTTATTGCTAATAAACATCTTATATATGAAACAAGTACACAAATATATTGATAATGTCTACGTTTAAATTAAATAAGATAAAGTCTACGCTCGATTTGGTAACAAAAGATATAACGTTAATTTACTCTATCAATTAGTTCGTGTAGCACATGGTGCCGTGCACACTTGCTGATTTCTCTTGACCGTCTCCACCTTTTCGGCCGCATCCATTTCGTTTTTGACGGGAGTCGAAGGACGCGCTTCCGGACGATTACCCTTTTTCATTGAACCTCTCCGCACATCCGCCTGCGATGTCATAATCCGGAATTCCGATGGCAACTCGTCTTCCGTGTAGAGACGATCCGTAAAGTAGATTCGCCTGATTCGAACGTTAGCGTGGACTTGAACGCGAGTTGTTTCGACATAATTCGAGCCGTAGGCTCGTCGTGTGAAATCGGCCAAATTGAATTGGATCTGATTCCAGCCGGGCGACATACCCAACGGCATGCTTGTCGAGAAGGGTTTCACCCGGGTCGTGCTTTGGTAATTGGAAATGCGAAAACGACGATGCATGTTTTTATCGTCTAATATCTGAAAAGAGTTCAATTTACGCCCGGGGATTACATAAAATATCTGAGATAAAATTTTAATGAATTCTAATGAAACTGCTGCACGAGAAGCTTTCCAGGAAATAATTGACCAGATTTTTAGCGAAGCCAACAAGTTATAGGTAGATTAGAAGAAATGTAGGCATAAAACTGAATTTGGATTTTCTCAACAATTTAAAAATAACAACAAGTGTCCTTATGAAGTAAACATTACGTACCGTAACTTCGAAAGAGAAAAATTTTCTCAAATTTTTCACCAGCAATACCAAGAATGGTAGCTTTATCCCTAAGGACTGTTTGGGGTCGATGGGTGTTGTCATATAGGTTGTCGCAACGTTCGAGCCCATTATTTCCAACGCAATCGATTGAACATCGTCGTCGAGTAAGCGCTTGATGTGACCGTTTTGCACCTGTAACAAAAGAGAACATGAAAGCGTTTAATATTCTGTACGGGAGTACAACAGCAAAAATTCAAATTAAATCACATCGCCAGAAGTGTTTAAACATCTCATGCTGGTGATACATCCCCATTTCAACTACTGCAACGTACATTTGTCTTCCATATCGACAATGGCTTACTCCCTAAGCTGTAAAATATTGAAAGGAATCCCTTTTGATAGGTGTTTCGGAACATGATGTCCTATTTTCTATAAAAATAGATTCCAGATAAAGATGTCAATTTCTATGACGGATTACCGGTGGGATTTTATTTTAGCCCACTCGGATGTGAAAAAAACTAGGGGAATTGGAAGCTGTTCTTTTGTTAATTTTTCTACACGAATATAGTATATGTTTTTGTTACTTAATTTAAATATAAATAAAATTATCACAATTACAATACGCTACTTCGAAAATTAAAAACGAAGGCAATACCCGGGCTTTTGTTAAAAGCTTTTATCTACAAGCTTTTAAATTGTAACTGCCCTATTCCTTTGGCTCGTATTTTTATAAAACCGTAGTTTATTGATTAAAATAGGTAACTCCTACTCTTCTTTAATAAGTGTATATTCTGGTGTTCCTTAGGGTTCTATTCTTGGTCCGTTTCTATTCAATTTCTATTTGGCTGATATCCCTTGCGGCATCAAAATAAGATAAATGACAATTTTAAAATTTAATTACCATATTCGGTCAATTCTGAGCAAAGCAGTTGGTACATCTTTAGCATTGTCACCTCTGTCTGTAAGTTGCAACTTTTATTCGTTCAATTATCACGTATTGTTTTCCTGTTTGGCATTCTGTTTCCTCAACTGTTGCTGATGATATTCAAATTTATGAACGCAAAACCCTTAGAAAATGCTTATCAAAATACAGAAGGCCAAACAAAAAAAATTTCAGAAACAATATACTTTACGGTGAGACCAAAATTAGACCAATTCTATTTTTCATGATCGGGTAGAGTATGCAGCGCTTAAACTCTTGGGGCTCTCACCCTGGCCCAATTGTATGGGAATGATTTGATCTAAACGTAACTTTAGAGAATGTTAGTCGTAATATCTCACCTATCAAATCAATTTGTGTAGAAAATTCCTCGTTAATTACTCCTTCCTCATTAGATCCACATAAGCCATTATTTTACTCACCGGGTTTCGAATATTACGCATTTGATCGTGGTTAGTAATTTAGTTTTTATATTTTACTTATTTCTTACTGTTTTCTTCATTGTTTTACTATAAATACCATCTCTTAAACTTTTTACAGTATACGTTATCACTTCCTTCTGGTTTCATTTACTTAGTTCATTATATTACTTGTAATTAATTATTACTGTTAAATATCTTATCATATTTTGTAAGTTCAAAGTGTCATATTCATGTGAATTCCTTTCTTGTTGTTTTTTGCAAATAATTCTCAATTTTAGTCATCAATTTATAAGCCATTGAGCACTGGTGTAGTACTATTTATATCAATCTTTCAATCACATTGAATTGGTTACGACCGAATCTTGTAATAATTGCTGTTTGACTATAGTGCCGTTGTCAAGCTATGTATCTACTTATCATGTTAAAAATGTTTGTATGTAAAAAAATTCAATAAAATATCTATCTATTTAGATATAATAAAAGACAATATTTACTTCATGTGTTGGCGAGTTTGTTTTCGTTGAGCGAAAGCACGATCGAGAAGTGCTCCGACTGTATTGGTGACAATAATAATGCTGATAATTCTCACAGAGCTGACTCGATAGTGTCCGGAGTTTCAAGGCAGAATATTGATCGCTAGGAGGAGCACCGACTACAACTTCGATGATTGCTAGTCTTTCGAATCAATCAAGTGGAACAAATTTAACACTCGTGTATACTAATATTAGAAGCTTAAGACACAAGCTAAATGACATTCAGATTTACCTGCAGCAAAATCCTGACATACTCGTAGATTTGATTATTCTCAATGAAATCTGAATTTTCCCAGAAGAAGCACGATTTTACAATATATATATAATGCGGTATTCTCCTGCAGGCCTGGAAGAGGTGGAGGCACAGCAATATACGTAAAAAATACAATCAATTTCATTACCAAGAGAGTGACACCTAATATATATAACGTTATAATAATTGAAGCACGAAGTGCAGGTAAAAAAATAGTATTAGGGACGTACTACAACCCCAATCGAATGAATGCGCCAGACTTTTGCACAGTACTGGATACATTATTCTCAACGGAAAATTTACTCACAGTAGTGGACACAAACATTGATGTACTAATGGAATCACCAGAATCAACGATTCATAAGGATACGCTAGAAATAAATGAAGTGGTAATCATAAATAACAACAAAATTACTCGCCCAGTTTCAAATACCTGTCTGCATCATATAGTAACCAATGATCTAAAAGTGGCTGAAAATATGACATAAACAATTCAGGACTGGTCGGAGCTGGATCACCGTGTGTTAAAAATAGCTATTCAAGACCAAACCCTGAACAAACAAGAGCTGACCTACAAAACGTTCAGATATCTAGGCAAGGAGCTCTTTAAATCAAACCTACCAGAATTACTGAAGAAACGGAAACCAAATAGCCTTATTGAACTGAAAAATATTATCTTCTTTGCTAAGCAAAGCTTTACTATTGAGAAAAAAATCAGGTGTCGAAAATGAACTTGGATAATGAAAAAAGTAATTGATGCAAGGATCAAAACAAGATGGGTAAACAGACCTTCACTCATGTCAGAAGGGTTTTGTATCCAACTTCCCAGAAATGCAGTCACCAGCAATGAATAAAGTCAAGAAATATGTCAAAGAGATGTGCACGTTCAAAGGAAAATCCATTGTTTTTTTACTTTCAACGGTCGCCATTTTGTTGCAAACCAACACAAATCACTCAAATCATGAATTCTCAAAACTATTAACCTTATTGGAAAATTTCAAGAAGATTGTTGTTGTAATTGGAGAAATTTTAAACCGCTATAACTTTCGTGTATATCATTCGATTTTCATCTCACAAAGTTTGAGAACCCTCAGTAGGACTACGGAGATATCGAATTTCGTTCAGTTTAAGGGTACCGATGCGATTTTATTAGGGAAAATGTGAAATTTGAATTTCATACTATTATTAACAAAGTTGAGTGAATTTCGACTTCCAAGGTATTTGTTGTTGTTGTACTCATAAGCACCACCATAATTTTTTCAGATTTTTCGGAAGACAGGTGTCCAATCGCGAGGGGGGGACACAAATTTTTCGTGTATTTCCCCTCCCTGTGCGTCCCTCGAAGCAAAAAGTATCAAATTAAGACCTGTTTTGAAACGTTCTAATCGAGACCTTTCATTTGATACCCATATGGGCTACCTTTGATGAAATTTTTTTTTCGGGGGCCACTCCCCCATATGGGGAGACCCCCCCTTAAATACCTTATAATATTTTTTGTAATTGAACTTTGGAGAGAGCATCACTTTACACCTGATGTTTCTAGCTTAAGAAGTTGCGAGAAAAAGTGGTGTGACACACGGACGGACGGACGGACGGACAGACGGACAGACAGGTCGCGAAACTAGTAGGGTTTTGTAAAATTATTTTACAAAACCCTAAAAAGGAAGGCATACATGGACTACAGAAGAACAATGGAAACAAAGCTTTCAAGTTTGCATATATGCAAGCGAAAAAAGAATCGAAACGATTGGTGAACGAGGCTAAATTCTCATATTTTTCAAGAAGAATGGAAACAGCGGCTGACAACTCCCATGAAATATGGAAAGTAATAAATGAGGTAAAGGATAACTCTTCACCCCGGTATATAACACAAAGCTTTCAACTGAATCCTGATGGGCCCTCTAATACATTGTGTCCACGTGAAGCGGCGAACTCATTAAATATTTTTTCAACAGCCAGTTCAGAAAGCAATTTAAATACTACAAATATCTCAATAAATTGCTCCATTCACATTCATCAAACAAATACAAGGGAAGTCTTAAATGTAATCAATGGATTGAAAAAGAATACGGCGCCAGGCATCGATAGCATCACGATAAATGAGATAAGTATAATCAAGGAGGACATAGCCGAGCTTATGGCAAATTTTATAAACGTGCATATTGGGAATGGGTTATTTCCGGAAGAAGAAATGCTTGCAAAAATAGTTCCTATATTTAAGGGTGGTGATCATCTCGACCCGAATATCTATTGCCCGATTGCGCTGCTGACGGGATTTAGTTAGATATTTGAAAAAATACTAGGGTAAAACGCTACAATATGCCCAGTTGACAATATGCCCCATTGCGCCTACACACACATGAATACAGACATCAAACAAGTAGTGACACGCACAGTGCCGCGACATTCGCTTGTCAACATTGCTGCTAGTTAGGTGTGTGTTCTTTGTGATTTAGTTCGAATAAAACATTAAAATCTTTACAAAGTGCTTCGAAACAATTTGCGGTGAGTACTATACAAATTAATTTACTTTGGACAGTGATTTTTTTCAAGCAGATTTTGCATTCAAACAAGTGTTTAGCTTTAAATTACCTATCGTTTGACGTACTGTCTGCATTGAATAACTGTCAATGGCGTCCATCACATGACTGGGGCGTTTTGTAATCATGAGTTTTACAAAACGGCCCATTCATTATAGTACAATACGCCCCACGATGAAGGCAACGTACAAAATCAAGTTTTTACTTTTACAGATGCCGTGTAATTATCAAAGGAAGACTCTACGGGCTTCTTGGTCCGAGAAGGATTTAAATGAGGCTATGCAAAAAGTGCACAACAAGGAGATGGGAGTTAATGCGGCCACTAGGATTTACAATATCCCATCAAGAACGCTTAGACGACATTTGTTAACAGGAAAGCTCAAAGTACCACTCGGGAGGCCGCCTGTTTTTCCAGAAGAGCATGAGAAAAAGTTGGTAGTTCATATTAAAAAAACTTGAAAAAGTTGGCTTTGGACCTGATTGCAAGGCTGTTAAAGAAATGACCTACCAGTTAGCTCAAAAGCTTAATATTAAAAACCCGTTCTCAAATGAATCTCAGCAAGCAGGTAATATTTGGTTTAATTGGTTCTTAAAACGAAATCCTGAGTTAAGTCAGCGAAGGGCTGAAGGTTTGTCACTTGCTAGAGCTTATGGTGTTAATCGGGAGGATGTTCATGATTTTTTTACACTGCTAGCTCATATGTATGAAGAAAATGACTAAGGCCAACATCCAGACCAAATATTTGACATGGATGAAACTGGCATCCAAATAAATAATAAACCTGGAAAAGTTATTGCCAGCAAAGGAGCTAAAGACGTTTATACTTTGACTAGTTGCGAATAAGGAGAGAATGTGACAGTCATAGCTTGCTGCAATGCTCAAGGTAACTTTATGCCATCAGTTTTGATTTATAAAGGTACCTACAACAAACCTCAGTTTTCTGAAGGACTACCGCCTGGTACGCAAGTATTTATGAACAAAAAGTCTTCATATATAAACTCTGAGCTTTTCATGAAATGGTTCGAGGAAATATTCTTAAAACAAAAAAGTCCTGGAAAATCCCTGCTGATACTGGATGGTCACTGTTCACACAGCAACAATATTCGTTTGTTAGAATGATGTTACATTACTATGCTTACCAAGTCACACCACTCATGCACTTCAGCCACTGGACAGGGAATTTTTCAGGCCTCTAAAGGTTTATTTTGCCCTCTTGGATGGTCATGAATAAAAAAAAGCGACTTACTCGGTACGATGTATCCAAACTGATTGGTAAAGCTTGGGGAAGTGCTAGTGTATCCAATGGTATCGCTGGTTTGAAGTCCTGTGGAATCTACCCTTATGATCAAAACGTCATACCAGAGCACTATTTTTCACTCTCAGATACTTTGCGGGAGCAAGATGTCGTAAGCGATGAGCAAGGAAACGATAATGAATTAGGCGAAGGCTGCTCAGGGATAAGAAACATTAACAACCTTCCTCCTGAAAGTGAGCCAGCAGTTTTGGAAGTGGAAATAACTGCTAATGAATTGAGATGCAATCAACAAGAAATGGGTTCGAAAAATCTTGAACATGATACTTTTGCTGCTCGGAATCTGCAGAAGAAACGCCCACAAAAGTTTTAACTAGAATTCATCCCATACCTAGGTTACCAGCAATGACGTTCAAGAAAAAACAAAAGGCTGTAGTATTGATATCTCCAGATAATATACAAAAAAGACAAGCGATAGAAAAAAGGAAGAATGATGCATTGACCAGAAAACTGAAGAAACATGAAAACCGAAAGTAACAATGGAAAATAAAAAAAGGAAACCCACAAAAAAGAGAGTGACTGATTTCTCTTCATCATCACAAAGCGATCTTGATGAACAAAATTGTAAGAGCTCTTCGAATGAGGATATTTCTGAGGAAGATGAGAATAAGTGCATTGAATGTACGGAAAACTATTATTGCACGACTTCTAACGAAGATTGGATAAAATGTACATCATGTTCATCTTGGATGCATGAATTTTGTACCATGTACAACCCTTTTTGCAACGTTTGTGGTAAAAAGGCTAAACAGGAAGCTGTCAAAAAGTCTAAGGAGACAAAAAAATAAAATAAGTACTACGTGACGTAATGATAGCATATCAAAATTATTATGGCGATGAAGAATTTCATCTTAAAGTTATTTCCGGAGACTGGTTGTTAATTTTTTATTATTAAGCTTAAATTTAGTTTGTCATTTCATTATTTCTTTATAAAAATTACAGTGGGGCATTTTATAATAAACGAGAAGCGTATTATCAACACATAGCGTCACAAAACGCCCCACCTAACGTTTGAAAAAAATATTTTTTTTAGCTAGTGTATAAGGAAATGTTACCAAATTTAAGTGCCATTTTGTAGTTTAAATACCATTTGTTAAACTTTTTGATAAATATAGGGTTGAAAAAAGTTAAAAGGCCATTTTATTGAGCATCTCGTAAAAGTGGGGCATATTGTAGCATTTTACCCTAAACAATCGATTGACATCATTCTTAGTTGAAAACTCTATCGTAAGCCAACATCAGTTCGGTTTTCAAAAGAACAAGAGTACTTTGGATGCCCGACACTCTGTCACACGTTTCATCAATCGAGGACTTGACAGAGGTGATTATGTCATCGCAATTTTTGTGGATTTGAAAAAAGCATTTGATACAGTTGATCATGACCTCTTGCTATGTTGGTCTAATCATAGACCATCGTATGACCTGGTTGCCACACATAAATAGCTTAAGGAGGCAATTAGCCCCAATAATAGGATTTTTAAGAAGATATGAGGATTTGCCAATGCACGTCAAGAAACTAAATGCATTTATCCTGACGAAATTACATTATGGAGTACTTACGTATTTGGAGTCAATCAGCAAAGCAACATTTAAATAGTATCTCCAGGCTGCTGACCAATGCGTATAAAAACATTCTGAAACTGCCAATGCTTACTCAACAAGTTTGGTTTACCAATTCGCAAAATCATTAATCTTTAGTCAAATCATTATAATGGAGAAAGCTAAGTTTATCTACAAAAATTTAAAAACGAATGGATCGGAACGAACAATATTAATTAAAGTATCACAGATCAACCTATATAATGCGAGGAATGGCAGATCAATTCGTAATACCTTTTGCGAGAACGGATCATCTAAAGAACGATGCGTATATATAACAATCTACCAGAAATTGTTAAGAAAGCAAACTCATTTTTGGTATTTAAGAAAAGACTAAGGGAAAATTTAATGAGAACTGATTGGCGCGTGGACCTGTAATTCTGCGTTTATGAGTCCAGTACCTTAAGGTGTTTTTTTGACTCCATCGGCGAGATACTGAAGTGACAGTTACTCAGATTTTTTTTTTGAATGCGTCGCATTATATTGAATTTTTTTTATCTCTGAGAGCTGATCATGATTTTGGACAAGATGTTCATGAAAAGGACTAGTTCACATTATATTGGGCGCCCCCTTTTACGGATGTATTAAACGTTATCTGGGTGGTACAGAGGACCAAGCGATGTAATGTGAATGCCGATCGCACGAGCGTTGTGCGACGAAGAAAGAGTGATGAAGAGAGTGGTAGGGAATGGAGGTAATAAACAAAAAAAAAGGATACGATTAGCGCCTGCAGATACGTCACAATAGACAGGCGTTACACAATTTCCAATCCGCACGGGGGTTAGTCGCAATGATGAAGATGGTGGCTCCTTTAAAATATGCTGCAATTCTTCGCCAGTAGCTTGCTGATCTGCGAGTTCTTGCAAATCGATTGTCGACGGCATAGTTATTTCTTCGATACGCGATAGCGTATCGGCCACAATTTTATTTTTGCCCTTAACATGCAACAATTTTATTGTATATTGTCCTATGAAATGTAATTATTGCAGTTGACGAGGTGAAGCTTTGTCGGATTTTTGTAGAAATGCATACATAAGCGGCTTATGGTCGGTGAAAATTGTTAAGTTACGGCCTTCCACGAAATGACAAAAAAATTTAACTGCTTGATACACCGCAAGAAGTTCGCGGTCGTATGCGCTATATCGCTTTTGCGTTCGGTCCAATTTACGTGAAAAGAAGCCTAGTGGCGACTTCCTGTTCCAAAACTGCTCCAATAGCCACATCTGAGGTATTGCAATAAGGAGTAAGTGGAACGTTTCCGTTAGGATGTGCAAGTAAAACTGCATTTGCCATCAGTTCTTTGCATTTTTCAAATGCTTTTTGCGTTTCCGGGGTCCATATCACTGGTCGTTTGCCACGCTTACGCGCTCCTTTTATGAGGTCAAGGAGTGGTGCTTGCACATGAGCCGCTTGCGGGTAGCAGTTTCGGTAGAAGTTGATTGTGCCAATAACGCGACGTTGTTCTTCGACAGTTTTTGGTTTTTCTATTTTAGTTAGAGCTTCAATTCTGTTCTGTGGAGGTGTAATGCTTTGTGCATTGACATTGAATCCTAAATATCGAAGCTCTTGCTGTCCAAAAACGCATTTTGCCACATTAATGTTTAAACCATATTTTTGTAGATGTTGCTGAGAATCTTTGGGGGCGGTGAGAATGTGGTTTATGTAACAGTGGCAAAAATCCAATCCACAAAGAACAGTATCTATTAAACGTTGAAACGTTTGCGCTACATTACAGACGCCAAAAGTCATCACTTTGAATTCAAACAGCCAAACAGGGTGATGATGGCTGTTTTTTTAAGATCCTCAGGAGCAATGGGGATCTGATGGTAGGCCCGATTGAGATCCAGCGTTGAAAAATCTGTATAGCCAGCTAACTGGGTCGTGAAATCGCTCAAATTGGGAATAGAGTATTCGTCAGGGATGGTGATACTATTCAGACGACGATAATCCCCGCAAGGCCGCCCTTTGCTTCTCCCCAGATAGCTTTCGAGCACGTTCTGCGACCGGTGCACCTTTTGTTATTATGTGGTGCTGGATTGAATGCAGCACAGGTTTTTGTACATAAAACCGTGTTATTTGGTCATACTCTGTCAAAAGTTGATGATATTCATCGGTTATGTCATACGTGTGGATTACACTTTCATTGCGGCTACTGATGCAAAAATCTTTAGATTTGTAACTTACCCACTAGCTTTCTAGCTTTTAAGTCAATTACCAGGCCATGATGCTACAAAAAATCGGGTCCTAAGATTGCTTGTGTGACGTTAGCTACTACAAAGGCCCAGGTAAGTTTGCGCCTGAGTCCTAATTCCACTGCCACGACTTTTGATCCGCAGGTTTTTATAACTGAGCCGTTTGCGGCGTAGAGTTTCAAATTGGTGGAATGTTGCTTGTTGCACGAAGATATCTGTATGACTGATTATTGCGCTTCCGTATCTGTCAAGAATTTATATCCAGATTTTTTGTCGTAAATGGAAAGACGGCTAGTTTTTTCATTCCGACAGGCGTTCACCGATTTGCATGCCATTGAAACTAGTTTTTTTTGCTGCTCCGACTTGATGCAAGGTGCGCGACATTTACTTGCTCGCTCACCAAACATGGAGTGGTAAAAACACATACCATTTTTCTCGAAATTTATGGTTCGCGAAGATGATCTAAATTTAGATCTTGACTGTGAACGTCCACGGCATAGATGCTGAATTTCGCGAGACAGCCTTTCGATTTCCTTTTGTAACGTTTCTGTTTGTATAGCCGTTTTTTATTTGATGCGGTTGTTGATGTAGCCGATATCGATGGACGCGAAATTTCCATTATTTGGCAATATCTGTTACCTCGCTACCCACTAGGATCCCGCGAACGTATTCCGGCATTTGTTCAAGGAACAATGTCTTTAAAACCGCGTCGTTGAATTGGTCACCGGCTAACCCGTAGTTTTTGTAAGAAAAGAGATGTTTTTTCTCCTTCAATGTCAACACCACGCAACACTCGACGCAATTTCACTTCACTTGATTCCGCGAAAGATTCTAAATTTCTCATTTAATTGTGTCATATTTTTCATGCTCAGGCAGATTTATAGAGATATCCGAAACTGCTTGCAAAATCGAAGCGTCCAAGTTCACTATAACATACAATTTAGCTTTATCCGACACCACATTGGGAAATTTCAAACGCCATTTCCAGTTGAACGCACCACAAATCCAGATTATCTTTTATAAATGGCGGAGTTGTAACTTTGTTCATGTGGATGTGGATTTTAGATCGCGCGGGACTTTCTCCTGTCCGTTTTGGTGTGTAAGGAGGCGTAGACATTATTAAAGTTGAAATGGTTTTTGTGAAAATAATAAAATGGAGTCATTTTTTGTGTCACTATGCACTTCCTAGCGTCACTATAACTTATATCGTCTTTTTCTCTCTTTGCGCGTTCAGGGTCACCCCTGTGGGGTTTAGCTATATGCGATGCAAGCTCCCCATACAAGGCGGAAAGAACAAGTTAAAAAATTCACGGAGGTTACAATTCAAGTGATCGCTTGATTGACAGGAGTTGTGGAATTCATTATATCCATTAAACGGTTGAAGTCGCTACATCTCGCCAACAGATGCGCTATGAACGCTCGAGTGTCGCCACAATGCTTTTAAAATTTCCAAGTCATTTTAATCCGTAGAAAACACATGGTAACCTTCCAAAGTTGACAGGTAACATTTGTTACGAGCAATGGATAAAATCGAGCATCTCGCGGTGATAAAGTACCTCTATTTGAAAGGGAAAAAACTCGGGAAGTGAAAGAAGAGCTAGACTCCATGTATGGTGAATCGTCACCCTCATTTACAACCGTGAAACATTGGGTGGGCGAGTTCATGCGCGGGCGCACAAGCATTTTTGACATTGAACGTTGGGGATGTCCAACAAATACTTCAACGGAAGATATCGTCAGTTTAGTGCACACACAATTGTAATGGAGATCGACGATTAACTATTGAGAAATTGCTGAGGCTTGTGAGATATCAACTGAATCGGTTCATACGATTTTACGTGAAGATTTATGGATGAGAAAATTACCCGCTCGATGGGCGCCGCGTTTGTTGACGATCGACCAAAAGTGCATATGGATGGACATGTCGCGCGACTACCAATTTTTTGCGCCGATTAATTACCATCGACGAAATCTGGAACCATCATCACACTCTGGAGACTAAACAATAGTCAATGCAGTGGATTGCGGTGGGGAAACCAGCTCCGAAGAAGGCGAAGGTCGTTCTTTCTGTCGAAAAAAGTGATGGCAACAGTTTTTTGGGACACCCGTCGAGTAATTATGGTTGATTAGCTTAAAAAAGCTAAAACCATTAACGGACCCTGTGACGCTGCGCTGCTGGACCAATTGAAGGCGGAACTCAAGAAGAAGCGACCAATTTGGCGAGGAAGAAGGTGCTGTTATATCGGAATGGTGAAATTGGACGAATTAAAGTTCGAATTGCTTCAACACCCACCCTACCCACCAGACCTATCACCAAGTGACTCTTTCCTGCTCCCCAACTTAAAACAATTTCTGGGTGGGATGAATTATGGGTCAAATACTGAGGTTGAAGAGGCAGCAAATCTATATTTTTCAGGTTTACCCAAAGAATTTTTTCTAATGGCCTAAAGGATTGGAAAAAGCGTTTGACCAAATGTATTGACTTGCGTGGAGACTATGTTGAGAAATAAATTTTTGTTTGGCTTGAATTATGTGTTTATCTTCAAAACGCCGGAAACTTTTCCAATGACCATCACACTTATAAAGCCAATAAACTGTGCAAATTTCAAAAGAATCGAATAGTATTTAACAATGTTATAGTGCTTTAAATTTGCGTTGTTACAACAAAAACAATACGTGGATATTGAGCATTGTGCTTCCAATCGCTTCTGAGAAAGTTTACAGTCAGGGATATATGGACAAGCTAGAAAGATAAAGAGAATCCTGGACTTAATATGTTTTCATTTTATGATGTTTATATATTGACAAAACACAAATTATTACAAGTAATTTAGCTTCTCAGCTTTAATGATATTATGTACTTGCATATATGCACATACGTCAAAGTGTCATAAGTCATTACTGTTATGCGAACAGCGATTTTAATTCAGTTTTTGAAATATTGAATGTTACTTTTACGGTCTTTTTTCAATAGCAAAAAAATTTCAAGTTGAAAAATCATGGAAAAATCTCAACAAGAACCATTTCTATCAATTTTTTACAGCCAAGAAGATCGTCCTTTGAAAACGTGGAAGAAAAACGTAAAATAAAACCTTTAATAAAATTAATTTGATTCAGTTTTGTCTATTTCCAGCTAATGAATGGGCAAATAACACGTTTACGTGATACAGATATGGAGTGTCCTGTGCTTGAAATGCTTGGGGCGAGTGTCTCGAAATGTTTCATTACGACTCCCATAGAACTAGGAAAATCTTTATCAATCAAAATGCCCGTCCTAGTTTTATTGGTGAAGAGTGTAGGGAAAGTATTTACTTTTGAAGTTCAGGTAAGATATACTCGTAAATGCAGCGGCGACTGCAAGGCAAATAAATTGATTTGTATTGCAGGTGCTTGACGATCAGGACATCCGAAGAAGATTTCGTGTTACTAATAATCAACAGAAATCAAGTGTTACCCCATTTCTTACTGTTATTCCATTGAAAATGTCCTCAGGTTGGAATAAAATTGAAATCAATTTGGCTTACTTTACCAAAGAGGCATATGGAACAAATTATGTAGAAACGGTTCGACTGCAAGTACATCCAAATGTTCGCATTCGTAGAATATTTTTTACGAAAAAGGAAAATTCTGAAGAAACGCCATCACTAAAATCATATTGAAGATATTCTACCCAAGTTTTCGGATAACAGCAAATTTCTGTACAGCAATTAACGTGAATAAATTTGACAAACATTTACAAACAATTGAAGCTATATACTTAGGAATCCGAGGAGACAGTTCAGAGCTGCAAATTCATTTTATGAATGCTCCTGATTTTTTTTATAGAGTGTGTTTTGGTTTTAAAAGCTTCAAAGTTGCGTTTTATTTTTTAAACCTGACAATCGCATTGTATAACAGCCACTTGTTAACAGAACGATAAAAAGAAACTCAAATCATGGGCCTCCTACGTATGGCCCGCCTCATTAGTCGTGACGTCACAATGACGACCATGGAAACGAAGAGTATCGCTATGCTCCTCCATTACTTCTCGTTGACAGTTTGCATTGAGAACATAAGCGACAGGTTCACCACAGTGAATTTATTTGAATTAATCTCTCAATAGTGCTAATACTTCATTTTCACGTTAACGGTGAGTTGAATCAAGCTAAAGAAACTTCGATAAACGAAATTCCATTACTCGGAACCATCAAGCATACGACAAGAATAAACGCGGTTATCACTGTGAAGCGAAAAAAATTTTGTGTATTGCAATTAAAAAGTGAATAAAGGTGCTTTTAGAAATAACATCATGTTAGTTTTTACCTTTAAAATAATTTTTCTTGGTTCTTGAAAGAAAAATAGTAGTTATAAGGTAATCAAATGATTTGTGGCATGAATGCATGGTTTTGTTTCCATCCACTCAGTTGATGAAACCTGCACACGAATACGGTAACAGCTCTTTACACGGGTTATTTTCAGTTTTTTCTGGTAAATGACAATGACGTCACTATGGAGAAATTTAAATGTGGCGGGTGATATGTATGAGGGCCATGCTCTAACCATCCAACCCTAAACTACCCACCCTAGGCAGTAAAGCGACAAATGATCGTTCTAATACCCAGTATTCTCACCGATGAGAAAATATAGATTTTAAGGTGGTGGAAGCTTGCTTTAACAAATTAACTGCATATTCTGTTTCCAAGAGAATCGAACTGATTTTGTTTTTTAATTTTTAGCGAACACAGTGGTTTTAGAAAGTAAACGTTCTATTATACAATATATTTAACACATCTTCCTTAGATTTTGGGTCCTTATACTGCAACGTTATTTCATATTTTGAGGACATGTATACAAGCCAACCCCAATACAATGAAAAATTTGTGTTGACATGTATGTATGTTAAACGCTTAAGAATATTTTTATTTGGGTTTTATAAAAAAATGTTTACAACATTCTACTAATATCGATACCCACCTGTCCGTCAGTGCGTCGCAGCAGGTTTTCTCAGAAACTAGAGAAGCTACAGTCATCAAACTTTGTGAGCAGCTCAGAAGTTTCTGGCTAGTGAAAATTTCACAGTCAAAAAAATTTCAAAGGATTTTAAGAGGAAACTCCCCATATACGGTTGTGACCTATTAACATTTTGTTCACTAAACGTAGTTGAATAAAATAAAAGTATTACGAGGTCTGGAGGAACGCGAAAAATGGTGTCCCCTCCTTACGATTGAACACATGTAGACCAGAAAAAATTGTCGAGGTATTTCTTTGCAAGTACAACAACTACAAATATCTCACAAGTTGAAATTCACTAAACTTTGATAGTAGTAATATGACTCAATCTCACATTTTCTTGAATCAAATAGTGAGGGTACCCTTAAATTCCAAGAAATATTTACATACGTATAAGACAAATCAACCATGGAAATTTCAGAGAGATAGAATAATACTTAACGAAGTAATGGTGGTTTGAATTTTCCTGTGTTACTACAATAACAATACGTGATTATAAGGAAGATATGCGCTTCCAGTCAACTCAGACATTACGGGTTTGTTAGAATTTGCATAAAAACCATGAATATCTTTGAGAATTCATTCAACAATTGACATCAGTAATTGTAAAACAAATCAGCGGTCACTTTAAATGTGAATATTCAGTAAATTTGTGTATTTTTTCCCATTTTCAACATTCGAGGTGCATGCATGCTATTGACTCTTGATGAAAGCGTACAAAAATATCAAACACCTTAGAAATCGAAATGCCCTCAATTTTGTCCTAATGGCATTTCTAAATGTTTCATTTTCCCCCGTAAAATCATACAGTACCCTTAAATTCACTGATTCAGTATTGAGTAGTCCAATAAAAGGTCCTAGTATTCTGTTAGTTTCAATAAAATTGAATAGTATTTACGAAAGTTATTGTCATTTGAATTTATATATATATATATATATATATATATATATATATATATATATATATATATATATATATATATATATATATATATATATATATATAGATAGATATATATATATATAATTTTTTTCTTGAAGAGCCACCAGGGCGTGATTCTTTGAGTGAGCAGACGCGATTCGACTCCTTTGAGTCAACTTCAGTGCCTGAGCATGGGTTAAGCAGGTAGGCCCAAGGCTAGGCCAGGTAGAGGGATATTCAGTTTTTATTTTATTGGTTTATTGGATGTGCGTATGTTCTGGTTCGTCTTGCTTCAGTTTTCGTCTGAGGGTGTGCTCTAGTACTGAGAAAATTACGCCGGAATTTATAATAAGTTGTTCGTTGATAATGTTACCGTCTGACTTCCTTTGTTTCTCTATCTATACATTTCAAGCCTCTCGAGCATCTCAAGTCTCGGCTCGTGTAATTGGCAGCCTTTCTAATTCCGAGGAAGTTTTGCATCGCAGGGACGAAAGCTATCCAAGCCTTCAATTCAAGTTCTGTCATTGAATTCCGAAATTGAGTATCTTTTGAAAGTTGCCTTATTTGTGGCCCGTCAAAAATGCCGAGTTTGATTTTTAAATAGTGAGCTGAGGAAATTTTTGGCAAATGTAGGAAAAACTGTTCCTGTTTTTATCAAGTGATTTAACAATCTGTTACATGATCCTCAATTTTTGCAACGCAATTCATCCAGTTTGGCGGCGACAACTTCAGATGAATGTGCTGCTGCGTTCTCATGGTGAAACATCCCCTTCTTTTTCGCCAAATACGGCCGTGTCTCCTTCAATTTTTTGTCGAAGTGACCCGATAACTCATTGTAGCATTGCCCAGTGATCGTTTTTCCTTTATCTAAAAAATCCATGAGGACGACGCCGTTCGCATCCCAAAAAAGTAACGCCATGACCTTTCCGGTCGATGGGACCGTCTTCACCTTCTTTGGAGCAGATTCACCGGGAGAAATCTATTGTTTTGGTTGTTGTTTAATCCAGGTTTTTTCAACGGTGACAACTCGACACAAAAACTCCTTCGGATCTCGCTTAAATTGCTCCAAACACTACTTCAAAGTTCACAGCCACATCCGCTTGTTGCCCACCGATAATTTTTTCATCGCCAACTTATCACGTGAAATATTACTGGCCATTCCAGTCGACACACCTACAGCCTCTACTACTTCACGCACTTTCGTTCGTCAATCAGCGTGAATCATGTCATAGACTTTTTGAATGATTTCCCCGGTAACTACGTCTGTTGGGCGTCCTGGTCGCTCCTCATTAAAAACGGATGTTCACCCACGTTTGAATTCATTGAATAAGTGGCGAAGTGTCTCCATAAATAACATCCAACTTTGCTTTTATCTCCTCGCAATTTTTTCCAACCAAAAACAAAAAGCGAATTACCGAACGACACTGCTCTTTTTCCATCTTAGCGAAAATCACTAAATACGTCTTACTCGAATGGCTGCGAAATCCAAACTAACCTATCAATCAGTCTGAAATTTGTTTTACCATCGTTTGATAGACAGCAGCACACGATGATAATATCGCCTTCCCTCAGGAACGCCCTCTTTCGTCAAACATGGGTACTTATTGAACCACCCTTAAATATATATATATATATATATATATATATATATATATATATATATATCTATATAGGTATATATATATATTCATATATATATATATATATATATATATATATATATATATATATATATATATATATATATTTTTTTTTTTTTTTTTTTTCAATTAAATTCAAGGTGCTTTATTAAGTAAATCCATAACATTTTTTATAAAAACATAAATCAAAGTTTCAAAAACATTATACAATTAGAAAAACTTAATGGCCCACTTGGCACTCTAAATTTAAACAATATCGATACTAAAATTGATTTATAAAAACATTATGTGAAAATAATCAAATGAATATTATTAAATATGATTAATCAAATGGAAAAAGCGGAAAAAAACCAACCAACGCTATTTAAAAATTAAATATAATACAAAGAACACAAAACAGGAATCTGTTGACTTATATCTAATATGTTGTTACTTAGGTCTAATAAAATTTACTCAAAAAAACTCTAACTTATCCTACTATAATACTTTTATAATACTCCTAATCTACAAAGTAAACCTTATCTCTTAGCCTATTATAACGAACATCACAATATACCCATTCTAAATCCTATAACACAATCAAATAACAATTAAATGTAGCAATAATGAGCTGAAAATAAAAAGAAAACAAATACAAACGAGACACGCGAACACGAATAATTTAGTTTTTGTCATTCAGCCACCAATACCGTGTCAGCTCCCTCCCAGCTCGATCAACCTCAGCAAATCTCGCAAATGAGTATCGCCATTGTAGGTCGTGGTCTCGCGAGCTCAAATTCGGAGGATATTCTATCTTCTTATCGGTGGCCCGTCTATATATATGATATATAATCGGGACTCCGTCAGAATCAAAAATATACCAATTCATGTCCAAATACACGAATGCTTCTGGAGGAATGAAGCCAGTATCGAGACAAGTCTCAACGTACCCGTCTGTAGGGTGGAACGGCTGTGAAATCCAGGGGTTTTCACTCACAGTTACAGATCTTGCGATATGATTTCGAATGAGTTTCAAAATGAAGATATCGACTCTTGTCACTTTAGCAGTATGATAAATTCTTCTGTTAGATATATAATGTTTCCAATCCGTCTCAGGTTTTCTGTACAGATCAGTACATGCACGAAAACATTTCCTTTCAAAAACTCTTAACTTTTCCATTGTACTAGCACTCAAGTTGTACCAGATTTGGCATCCGTATGTCAAAACTGGTCTAACTAGGGTCTTGTAACAGATAATTTTGACCTTTCGGTCAATGTATCTGGAATGAAAGAGTCTTCGAAGGGACATGACTACCTTTTGCGCCTGTTCTGTACTACCCTCGCCAGCCATAATGTGGAAATTTTTCCAATTACGTTTCTGGTCTTGACTGGCCAACTGCAATGTTGTCCGAAATAAAATTGTTTCGCACTTTTGCGCATTGATTTTCATTCGCCAATTGTCTGTGTAGAGCTGCACGTCATTAAACATTTTTTGCAGATTGCTCTGAACTACTGTGGCTTTCCGATCTGCCGTATAAATGATAAGATCATCAGCAAACGCTACCAATGATCGCGCTGTCGATATGTTAAAATCAAAGCCTTTTAATAGCTTGCGAATGAAGATCGAGAAAAGCAGAGGCGCAGTAACTGTTCCTTGCTGTAGACCATTCAAGACCTTGAAATATAGATATATATATATATATATATATATATATATATATATATATATATATATATATATATATATATATATATATATAGTTCTAATCAAGACCTTTCATTTGATACCCCACTCGACTACCTTTGATTATTATTTTTAAGGGCTAATTCGTTATAAGGGGGGATGCAATAACCTCGCTCATGGCGCCCTACGCCACGGATGACGACCAGCCGATCCACCTACCCTACGCCACTGATGTCGACAGTTCGGGAGTGACTTTTAAACTATTCTCGAACAATCGACAACAATCAATGTCAAGATTGGTGCACATGTGTTTAGCGTATTAAGTTTCTCGAAGTCAAAGAAATTTGCGCGTCAAATCAAAGAACCGTGGAACCTTGAGGGACCGATTGGTTGGCGACTGTAATTTTGTCTTCCTTCGGTGTGGTGGCAGTTAAACGGATTATCGACCCCCATTGAAATCGCATTCATTGCAATAGAAACAAGGTTAGGAAAGTAGCTCCGGTTGGGGTGGAGAAAAAGAAGGTATGTTTCGTTTTGAAAAAAGTGACGTTAATAGTTAGGTTTCGTCGATTTTCTAGCCGTCACGATGGTGAGGATTCTGTATCGGCCACTGCAACGAGTACAATAGCTCCCTTGGCGTCGCGAGAGAAGATGTCAAAGCACTTGCTGAATGTGTTGTGTGTATGGAAAGAACTGTGACAATTATTTACATACCTTGCGGCCATCTGTGCTGTTGCGCAGAGTGCCAAAATAATTTGGAATTGTGTCCAATGTGCCGCGCAAACATCGAGTGTAAAATAAAGGTTCTTCAGCCTTAATACAACTTGCAATGTTCAAACTGACAACTTTACAAATTCTTCACTTCATCATTCTTTGCAAGTTCAACGCTTCTAAGCCAAACTAAGAAAAGAAATGAAGACATATAATGTGATATCGATGCCAAAATCGTCTGTATAACAAGAACAACAAATTCAGGATAAATATTCATTAGATTGCCTTTAAGACAAAAGGAGTAAGGTACGTAGGCTGCATCTATTGTAGCTATAAACAATAGATTGGAATACTGCGATTGGCTATATGGTATTAAAATCAAACGACTTCATCCCAAACAACTTTTCAAACTACGATATGGCTCAATCTATTGAATCAACGCGATAAGCATTTTTTCTTAAACATTTTGTGATTTTTAATATGTGACAACGCCGAAGTCTGTTTCGATTGTTACTTGATGTAATCCAGCTATTAATCATATCGAAAGGACTTGAATATTAAATGATCAAATTTAAAGTGCAAGTGTTATCGCACAATTCTTCCGATTACTTGGAGCTTTGACGCTTGAACATCAGTCTCTTTCCGCCTACTAAATTTTGAATTTCGTTTGGAATAGAGTATAAACGTATTCGAGAATTTCGTCGCTATGTCTATATTCTTGTATTCCTTTCTTCATTTAATTAAATGGTACGAAAGTTTATCAATCTCGTAGTAATTGATATAAAATAATTACTAAAATCACATTAATTTCAAATTGTGGCCGAAAGTCGAATATTGGGATTTTCATGCAGCAAACACCCTATAAATTACAAAAACATGAATTTATTCTATGACTATAAAAATTATGGTTCTTGTTAGAGATTGGCATCAGTGATGCAGTAAAAGTTATAAATTGAAAATGAATGATTTGGAGGATTAACATTTAGAATATGCATTATAATACGAACTTTCGTTGAAAAAAATAAAGCAAGTGCATTTTTCAATGGCACCCAACTTGGGGCTCGAAGGGGAAAACATGACTCTCTTTCGAGTTCTCACAATTTTTAGTTTTACTGTCGGCAGACGAACCGATTCAATTTTTATTGTTGCCCTCACCATTTAATATTAACGTAGCTTACTTTGGAGGTTTCCGTAAAGTAAAGATAGACTCACCGATAAACTTTTTTCTGGTGTGTGTTATTTGTTTTCTGGATAATAACGTCTATAGCATCTTCTGGAATTCTTCATTCGTGGTGGCTCAGCCGTCTGAACATGCCGATGATGTTATAGAGCATTACATCCTTTAATGTTGCCAAAAGAAAGGTTTGTACGTTTTTATACAGTTTGAAGTCGGACAGTTCTAACTTTGAACAAACTGATGGTACCTGGGATTTCCAAACACACTGCTTGGTTTGCGTCAGTTTTTGCTGGGGGCTAACCTGATGACCGGCAGTGATAAAACCTGCATCATCAATTAGTCCTGACCGACAGCCGGTTGGTTTTTATGATTGGTTAGCGGTTTTTATTAGCATACTTTCGTAGAAGACAAGGACTTGTATTCAAGGAGAGGGGCCTAAGATTACAACAACCATCTCTCCAATGCGGGAACAATTGTTACTTCAGTAGTGAAGATGGAAATCCTTCAGTCTCTCCATGCCTGCGTCGGCATCGAAGAGACTGCCCTGTAATTAAAATAAGCAGTCGAGCAGCCCCGTGGTGATCAGGGGTGGCTGCTCCTGAAGAGTCACCCAGTTGAAACTGCTTAGGTTGTTGTTTTACGGGATTAAAATCAACTACATCTGTCAAGTTTCCATCCTTCAGGCAGAGATGATGTAGTGAATAGTTAAGTTCCAAAGTCCGTGAAGGACTGCAGCGATGGTCTGCTGCCTCGGCAGAAGAAGATGTAAGTATCCGCCGAAAATGCCCTTGTCTGGGGACGCGTGAATGCGCTGGCCGGCTAGCATTGCGATGTCGTGGGGCGGGTTCATTCCCCCAGCACAAGAACCCACTACAAAAGAATTTTGCATTCACGAATTTCTGGGGTCAAAAGGAAAGGCGAACGAAGTCGCAAAAATTGTAGGCAACCATACTGAGAGAAAATGACTTGTTCAGAGAACAAGTGAAACAAGTAAAAATGGGCGGAATTAGGGTAACTTCGTTTTTACCCGAAGAGGCTCATGGCCCACAAATGAGAGAGGGGCAACCGGGTGGTGATGGAGCCCCCGCGCACCCGCCCAACCGGATCAAAATCCATAAATGTTGTAGTGGCCAGGTATTCCTCTTCTGAGTGGAAAACTCATACAACTTAACTTGCATGAGCCTCCCCATCAGAGAAGAAGTACCCCGGTGATCAATTTATGCCAAAGGATTATGCAATTCGATTACATAACCCTATGTCATATAGAGGCACCTTGCTCGGGCCACTCAACCCGCGGAGTCAACTGAAACAAAAAGAGGTTAGCTAATGCCCGATGGCTGGCTCATTTGTGGCGTGGAGAGCTTACCATCGTACCGGGTCCTATACCCGGTCAGAGGAGAAGGAAAGGAAAGACCGGGATATCAGTTCAATTCCACATTCCTTTATTTTTCTATATTTTTAACATGCCGATTGGTATCTATTACGAGAGATAAATATAGATATTTAAAAACAATATTATGAATCGGTAACACAAATGAGAATAAAAAACAAAATTCATATATAAAGAAACTATAAAAAAAATTTACGTAAAAAAATGATTTGTAGGGAAACAAAAATAGAATTTACATAAAAAATAAATTGGAATGAAAATATACCAGAAGGGTACTTACCCACATGGTCCATCGAGCGCTCGAGAACGATGCAGGTATCCTGTCAAATTGCTGGTGTGTTACACAGAGTGACAATCATGCAGAACATATTGAATTTCACGTCAGGGTGGTGTCACAGACACGATGTATTAATTCCAAAAGATTATACAAATCGGCATCGCTAGATGGATGTTGTAATCACTTGCAACATGAAACTATCTCGGGACAGCAATTTACGATATAGTGCTCGGTAACGCTGTACACATAGTTAGTTGTAAGGCAATACGAGGACTTACAGTTTTTTTCCGGATTTTTCCAGCTATGTATTTCGCCGGCAGCTCAGTCCTATTTTCTGATATTCAGCCTTAGCGCTACCACAGAATGAATTTGAGATAATTCACTTTTGAGAGTTTTCGGCAAATCGCAAATAATTGTAGTAACTTCCGAGCGCATCAACACAAACCGAATCAACCACTTTTATTTTGTTGTCATTGAAGATGCGATACATACTCATTGAGGATTTTCTCCTCGGACAGTGAACGATACACACAACATTTCGAGTTAAGGTCTGTCACGAAGGTTGAATTTAGGGAGCTTCAATAACAAGTATGCAAATTTCCAATGCAACTGATTGGAAAATCCACAAGAATCTTCTATATTTCGTCGGTGATGATTTAAACTCGTAATCAAAGCAGAAAATTCAAATACAGGGTACGTTCATATTGAGCATTCAGCACACAAATAGCTTATGTAATTCGAAACTACATTAATTAACCGTAACTTTACAACTTGCACCCAAGGCTCAGTAAGATACAAATTTTCTTATCGATCAGAGATGCTGGTTGGCGGAAAGCGCACTTCGGCGCACGTTCAAACGTTTCCTCCGCGAACATTCAGTAAATCCGCTCACTTGTCGTTCTCAGCACAGATTCCCGTTTGCCGCTTTGGCAACAGCAATTCGACTCGAGCATAAAGAAAAATGAAAGGAAGTACAGTTTCGGGTCGTGCACTCACTATGGGGTTGACGCGAAAACAGTTTTGCAGGTCGTTCGCCGTTTTTCTCCCCCCGCAACACACGCACTTTTCTGATTCGTTTTTGGTTTAGCGTGGAGCTGAGCCAATTTACGATCGATTACCGTTTGTTTTTGCCGACTTGCTTGTCGCTGTCATTGCTTCCACCACCGACGGCGCCACGCACCGCACTTTTTCAATCGATTCCCGTTGTCGGTGACGATAATCGCTTGCTAAATTCCGCCTAGCAATCCATTTCGCGTCGTGCGACACTTGAATTATATCTGCATGTACACAATGGCATATTTGCCGGCTCCACGAATTCCACAACAATCTGCACTTCTCGCGACTATTAGAGCTTCACCTACAACCACCCGAGATCTTGCTCCAAACTCCTTCACGTCCCTCACAAGACTCCCCTTCCGTTCGATCGAAAATTTTCATTCTCTGCTCGATACAAACTCACCCAAATGTATAAAGGCAGGTTGTTGAGCTGACGACGACGATGCCGACGAGCATGATTGCTGTGTAGGATGCAATAGCATACCATGACTCTGTAGATCTGGATGCTGTTGATGTTGTTGTAGCTGTTGTTGATGTTGAATTGGATCGAACATTTTCATTATGTGATCGATACAAACTGCACGCAAATGTATAAAGGCAGGTTGTTGAGCTTAAATGTATATTTTGTATGTCTAGGATTACGATGAGCTTGGTGAGAGACTGTGTGTTTTACATACTTTCAAGTCATAGTAGGATTTTCTAGATGGAAATGGTTTGCTGGTTGTGTAGTGAATTAGTAGATCTGGTCTATATTATGCATGAATTTTCTTTAGCCCTTTGCCTGCGCCGAATTCGAATCGAACATTTTTATTTATATTTAATATGTGAAATATTAAATATATAAATTTAACATAAAAATAAAGTTTAACTTTTATATAAAATTATTAAATAATTTAAATATAAAATAATAAATTTAAAAGTTTTTTTTTTGGAATATCACGTTGATTGGAAACAAAATGGATATGGAAGGTGTTTTTTAGTTATTGATGATTTTAAAGAAGACATTGGATATTTGAAAAAAAAATTCTAAACTGCATAATCATTAATGTCTACTTGATAACCATGCTGAAGGAATGAAGGAGATAGGAAAGTTTTAGAGCAGTTTGATAGGGTAACTGCTCTATTACTACAATGAGTGGTTCACTTTAGCCACTTTTAACAACTTTAGGTCTGCCGTTCCGCTTACAATGCAACGACCTTCTTCGGAGAAAGTAGCGGTTGCTTTTGTAGAATGTTTGCGTTTGTTTCAAGCCTCCGTGTCCGCTAACTTTAATTAGACAAAAAAAATGTTGAATTAATGTAGAGTAGCTTGATTGCCACATTAAAGAACATTTCTAAAGATAATAAAAATTGATCGGTACGCCTCGAAGAGTAGAGTACGCGTGATAAATATTTTGTAGTGTAGCTTCGTGGCTCGACAAGAACCCGCCTCATATGATCCCGCATGAAGCTAGTCGACAAGCACGCGTACGCGTTCGTTGAGCGAAGCTAGTCAGCTGAGCTCGGTTTTGTGTATAGCTCGCTAACATTTGTGCCAGACAATCGGCACCCGTGTCCTACACGAATTTTTAGACGTGTTGAATCATTACAGGGACCGCCTTAACGATTTTTTAAATTTTTGCTAGGACCTTAACTTTTGAGAGACCATCACTTCTGACCTTTTCACAAAGTTTGAGCATTCTACCTTCTATAGTTTCTGAGAAAACTAGCTGTGACGCACGGACGGACGGACAGACAAGTCGCGAAACTAGTAGGTCTTGTGAAATTTTTTTTTACAAAGACCTAAAAAAAATATATGCGACGACTTGATAACCTTCCTTCCTTTGGAAGTCGGTTAAAGATATAAGTATAGCCAACCACTTGATTATTACTGTGACTGGAGTTTTAAAAATTACGAATGATTCACACATCAGTTATTCCCGTTTTCGTGCTCAACAAATGTCGATGCTATATAGTATTCGACAGTAGCTCGATCATTAGGATTATTGTGTTAATCGCCATAAATCTCAATAATTTCAATGATTACATGGAATTTACCATAAATATAACACATAAATACAGAAATTAATTGAATCTTGTGTAAATGAAGTAGCTAGATTGCATTCTTCCACCTGCCCTGTGGTATGGTAACATCAATCGAGGCGCCAATGAGTTATGCCTAATGAGAATATGGGTTCCCCATTTTCAATGCGAATATCAGTGCTGTTCAATTCTAGCTTTAATTAGCATCTCAAATATCAGCTTTACTACAAAAAATCCGTCCAACAATTTTTTCATAACCATGTGGTTATTACTTCATGTTCACCGATTATTTACTTCCTGGTTACAATTCATCCTTGTGTAATTAATCGTCCAAGGGGAGGATTTATCAAGCAAGCGACGCTGAGCACAATACGAGTACATGCAGTAAAATAATGTACTTTAATTCGCGTGCACCATTATTTCTTCTATTCGCACTGAAACCCACATACTCGTACATACAGGTAGTTCTTGTTATTAATGTGAAAGCATTGCTTGGGAGAGTCAAATACGGACTTTAAAAGACTCATTTATATGTAATAATTACCAATGATTTGCTCTCATTTAACATACTTGGTAGTTGTTGTCGATTTACGATCTTAAGGATTTGTAAGACATGTTTTTGCAAGTTTTACATTTTTACGATGCTAACTAAAATATTTTTGAGTTAAGACTAGTTTATTTTCACCAAAAAAACAAATTACCAAACAGGACGCTGTTGATGTCGAATAGGATACAAAAGACAATTCCTTTGTCAATACAAATCCATCAATCTGCTTAAACCTCAGCTACCGCCTCCCTCTGGGGCCTTCAAGGAATACAAAATGGAAGGCAAAAGGCAGTCGTTTGTTTTATAACATCAATACCACCCTAAACTATCGTAATGTTATGCATTCCTCATGCAACGATATTTAATTATACACTTGAGGTATTTCGCACCCTTCGTATTGCCAATTGCGTCCTAGACATTCAACCAGCTGGAGATTTCTTGCATGTTATGCTCCCTTGCATTCTTTTATGTATTCGATCAGAGGTGCTAAACCGTCAAATGTTCGTCCTTAGCTTTAGTGTGAACAGATCTGTGATGATTTTTGAGCCCTGGACGTACCGACAGTTAGTTATAATAATAGAACTCGATTTATGCAAAAATAGGTTTTGCAAATTATAGGATTGTCTACAGGAAAAATTCAAATCTCATCAATTTCCCGCCGTTGAACCGTTAAGGACATCTGGTACATACTCGTATTGCATCGACCGCTCGATACACTGTATAACATAGTACACTTTCCTTCCCTGGCATGACGGGATGGTACTATCGAATCCGCAGGGGTCCATCCATGATGACAAGTGCAAAAATGTACAACAATCCTTCAGCTCAACAACTATAACACAGGCTGTGATTATCGATTCGTTTGTCGTTTGGTCCTGATGAACGAAAGCTTAGGGCATCATGCTGGGTGCTGTGGAAAGCATTGCAAGTGCAACCACCCCGCAAACACATGGTTCACGAAATATACGCTCAATTCACGAGCAACGTACGTCGAGGTGTACGGAAAACGTTAGGGAAAATCGTGAAAGCTTGGGGTTGTTCGATTGCCCGAGGGAGTAATGGGTGCAAAAATACATTTTTTGGGGTGTGAATGATTGAAAGGGCGGAAGAAATTTAAATATAAAGATTTCAATGGGGTATAATAGGTAGCTCGTGAAATTATCTTGCCACGTGTAGATAATGGAGATGATTGTCCCGGACCAAATTTTAATTAGATTTGCAAAGTGAGCTAGTGGCTTATGTGTAATTGAGACACACTTCAGTTCATATTTAAGTTTAATACAGTACCTACTGCTCAGTTTTAGAAGAGGCAGCTCAATGGATACTTCTGGTCTTTTTTTATCGGGACCCAGTAATATTTTTTAAAAAATCGCGCCTCTGCTCTTCTCCATATTCATTCGTAGCCTATTAAACGGCTTTGATTTTCACGTGCCGCCAACGCGATCATTAGTGGCATTTGCTGATGGCATGATAATTTCGACGGCAGATTGAAAGGCAGCAGTCATTCAAAGGAACCTTCAGAAAACATTCAACGATATGCAGGCTTATAAGGACAGTTGGCGAATGAAAGTGGCGAAGGTAGTTCAGGACGAGTTCCACATAAATCCTGTGCTCGATACCTTAGTGATCATCTTTATCAGTATCTGTACTATAATAGAGATGTCAGAATGATGCTCAGGAAAATATTCCTGTCGCTTCGATGAATCTTTCATTCCAGATACTATACATAGATTAAAAGGTCAAAGTTATGTGCTACAAGGGTCTGGTTAGACTTTTTTTTTTAAGAAGGCTGATATAATTTTAGGTACTGTTTGAGTAGCATCAATATTATAGTTGCATATTGATATTATATTTTTGTTATTTAAATGATTAATAGGATTATTTGATTTTTTTAAGAAGTCTAATCTAGTTTGATAGACAGTACTAGTAGCAATGGTGTCATACTGGAGTTGAGTGGCTTCGGATATCAGCTGGGAAGATAGATTTTCAATCCCATTTGAATTTGCTACACAATGTGCTACACTGTGGTTTCTGCAAAAACGATATCCTAGCGGCTGCGCCATTTTCGTTATATAACCAGTATACCCTATGTGAACTGGGAGCTCGCTTTGATGTGATTCCTATGTACATCATCGAGGCTCCCTGGGAGAAACAGAGATCTTCCTGCATAACACTTACTTGCTACTGTACCCATCCAAGCTAGATCAACGAAGGCAAGCGCTAACTTTGTAGAATTATTTCTATTTCGTTGTTAATACCGTTGTATATTTACACCTTGTTCAAGTTTTAATGGTTACATTTTTAGAATTTCTTTGTATTCATTGAAAAATTATAACGATATAAATTGAATGAGATGCCTTTGACTTCCGCTCCGATTTGGAGTTCCCTGATGTCGGCGGGATTTATCGCGCTCCCCATGTGAGCACCAGGTAACTGTTCAGAGTGGCCACAAAGCGTCAACGCCAAAAGGCCGGTTGAAGTTCGCAGCTCAAGTCAACACCTTACCCCTAACCATTGGTCACACAACAACACTTCCATCGAAAACTTAAACCACGAATGTCACGTAACTACTCGAACGTTGAAATTAAGGAATTGGTAGCAGCACGCTCCCTTATAGACTTGAACACAGACTGCTCTACCAGCACTTCTTCAGAGAGTATGAGCTAACAAACGCGTTCACAAAGAACAAATTTTCAACCGAACGGTGTTCAACCTACAAAGATTGATTTGAGTATGTATAAGCGTTCGCAAACGCATTCATGGGAAAATGTAAGAAAGAGATTGAATTGGCGAATATTGCCCTGCCTAGGCACTTGAATAGAATGCATAACGATGAGTTTTCATTTTGATCAGATGGGCAAAAGATTCCCCTTTCATTAAGTGTACGTACATGCAAACACAGCAGCAAATCCATTTTCCGCATGAAAGTTTTATCCCAAGTAAATAGCGCTCTCACGCTTTATCTCAAATGGAAACAAATTATGATAAACGTGCTGTCTATCTTGTGCAAGTTTATCGCTTGTTTTATTCAAACATTTTCCCTCTCTTTTAATTTGACCGATTAGGTGGTGAACTTGCCTGTTAGACTATGTGCTCTGACCTCATCAAGTGTTTATATTTGGTCACGAAACGAGCTTTAGTTCCGTATTTCGCCGAAATTTGCCAAATATGCAACATGTGAGCTCCTTTTCCACGGAACACTTTTCCTCCCCGCTCCGTTTCGCTTGCTTGGATGGTGAAAGTCAGTAGACAAATAGGCAAAACAGGGGAAAATGACTGAGGGAGTGCTTTTTGCTTAAGCTTTCAGCTTTCTCACGATCTTTTAAGGCGAATCGGCGAAACTGGGGCCATTAAGCGAGAGAGCGTTTTCGCCTGAGCGCGAGTATATGGGCAGTATTCGCTTGCTCGCAACAACTTCACTGTCGAAGCGTAAATACATAAGCGGTATTTGTTTGCTCGCAACCCCGCATCGTCGACGCCCACCGAGTATAAGTGTGGAGACCATTACTTAAAGTTGAATTATAGATGTACTCAAACTTTCATTGACATTTCTTGATGATAATGTCAATTCTAAGTTTACTTTCATTTGGCCGTCAGTCAATAGTTAAAGTTCGAGTTATGTTTTGTCGTTGCTCCCAGTTTTGTTTTGTAGCTACAATAGTAGTTACTATTTAATTTCCTCATACCGAATGCTCTGCAAAGAGTGTGTTTGCGTACGGTTCTTGTCGGGCTGCGCGTTAAAATCCACCATACGTGGCGAAACACTCATTATGGAGCCTGCCAGAGCTGTCTAATCGACATTACTGCAGTTTTAGTGGGGTGCTGGAAGGGTTCAACCACCCTTAGGAGTTTTAATTCAATAAGTAATATTTGATGCATAATATCAGAAAATGAGCAGATTTTCTCTTTTGCCATGAATTGGAATCATTTTTTTAACTTCCCGTGGCTTCCGTAAGGGCGATGTCAATGGTGGAAATGAATCACGCCACCTGCAATTCTGTAATCAGTCCTAGAAGCCCACCTTTACCCAATTTATTAATTCAATTATTTCATTTGTTCTATGTATCGTTGGGTTCAGGCCATTGGCAAAATTCAACTGGGTAGGTGGACGAATCTGGGGGACGATTGATGAACAATCATTCATTGACACGGCTACGGTGGGTTCCAGCAAGTGAAGTAGGTTACATGAACGGCTGTCCCCGCTAGTGTCCTTTAGCTTCCGATTCCTGAGCAGCTTGACGGTATGATAGTCAAATGATTTCGCTGCATCCCCAACCAGACAACAAGCTATGCATTTTACTAACTTAAGCTAAATTCAAGCAGTTAACAAAAATATTGAAGTGATTAATTTTTTTACCTACTATGGTGCATTTTTAATGAAAGAAACATAAATTGTCAGTGAAATAGCTTCAAATACCTTAGTTTGGGGGCCTCTGATCAAGTATTATAGTACAATATGACTATTCTAAGATTTTGCAAATGAATCTAATAAAGACAAGAAGGTACGGAGCTTTATTGAGCAATATGCCTCGATATCTTCCACCAAAGGCCATAAGCGGAGATTTAGAAGACCAATGTTAAACTTTAACGTAAGGGCACCTTTTGCTGGATCGAAAAAAGCAAGGGTGAATGGATGAAACTCCAGTCAATGTATGTATAGCAGAACATCCTCTGAACAGTCGCAAAGCATCTCCAAGTAGAAAAAGGAACTAAGACGCTGGGTGATGCAGATACACCCAAAATGTTGGAAGAACCTCAAGTCAGCTAAGACCAGATATGCTTGAAGGTGAACTTATCCGGATTTCAACTAGACGACTGAGTATTGCTGTACAACCAACAACGTCGGAACAAGAAGTCTTCAAGTTGTAGCTTCATACTGAGTCCTCAAGCGAATCAATGATGTCGTGGATCACATACAGGAACATCGAAATACAAGAGCCAAAATGAAGATCGTGCACCTGAACCATCTTACCCGATATTATACCTAGAAAGGTGCAGATACAGCTGGTGGCACATACTTTCGCGGTGACAGGAGCTAAGGTGGAGGCAGTATTACATGTCACAATACGCTCGTAAATTACTGCTGCTATGCTATGATAACATCATTCCATGATCAACAAAGTGAAAAATTACATGGCAAACAATGAATCATTATTAGAAAAATCAAGACCATGCTTTAATAATTGCCAATTAAGAAAACAAATGCAACGTCGGCGTTTACATCATTACAACGATTATAAGTATGGATCTGGTAATTAATAACACTGATGAAGTTATCTGTTTACGATATTACAGCAACAATTTGTGCAGGGTCAGTAATTAAAAACATAAACAACGGCATTGTTGCTTACGTCATTACAAAAACAGTTGACGTCATTGGCCAATGTTCGAGGTATATTGATTACTCTATATAAAGTGCCACGCCACACATGTATGGCGATCAGTAGGCTCATGATATTCCAATAGTAGTATTGAAGAATATCGACAGTACGCGAGAGGTGATAATTATAGTAAAAAGTGTATATTGTGATAAATATTTGCGGTAAATTTGCAAATTGGGATAAATAAAGATTTTAATTTAATTAAAAGACAGTGTTTTACTTTCGCGAAAAGATAGTAATAGGCTGCACACTTGATATGCATGGACATTTATATATATATATATATATATATATATATATATATATATATATATATATATATATATATATATATATTGGCATTTATAAATGTGCGAAAAAAAATTAAACTGAAAATTGGAATGAAGCTATGTTTCAAATTTAAAGCATAAGACTTAACACATAACAGAATATGGATGACTTAAGAAGTAAAATTGGATACGACTGTAACAAGAACTTTATTTTGTTTATATTTTGCTATTTGTATCTTTAATAAAATTTGTATTACTAAGCAAATAAAATTCGTGTTCCTGAACATAATGTAGTGTTCCCGGAATGACCGAGGTGTTCACTGGATGATGCAGTCGGGATTTTGTTACAGGATCGGGTATTTTTAAGTGGTCAATACGAATTCTTCAGTCAAAGATTTGAGCCACAAATATATGTCTGTACGATTACGATATTGCGAAGTGGGTCCGTGAGAGTAAGTATGCAAAGTGTTAATTTTCTTGTTTTTCAATATTTTCCTTAAAATCGTTTTCATGTGTGCCCACACCGCATGGTCCTGGTGATCCAAATTTTCACCCACTATAGCGAAAGACGTTGCTTGTAACTGATGGTCACCATTTCGTGAGTAGTAAACTCCACTATGAATAATTAATTGATTTTGACAAAGTGCGAAGATTGTATTTCTTTTGAATATTTTGTTGTATAATTTTCCGAAGTCTACTTTGATCATGATCTCATTCTCAGTCATGGTTTTTAAAATAATTTTACAAAACCCTACTATAATAGCGCCTATCTGTCCATCCGTCCGTGTGTCACAGTACTTTTCCTCGCAAACCGTATTAGCTACACATATAACATATTGTGTGTAAGTGTAAAGTGGTGTCCTCTTCAAAGTTTCCACTACAAAAAACTTTTACAAAGTGCTTAAGAGGGTCTCCCCGTCCGTATAGGGGAGTGGCCCCCTGAAAAAACAAATTTAATCGAAGGTAGCCGATCTTGGTATCAAATGAAAGGTCTTGATGAGAACTTTTTAAACTGGAATTTTTTGCTTGAGGGGCGCACAGGAAGAAGAAATACATGAAAATTGATCTTCTTGAAATTTTCAAATAAAATCTATAAAAAACATATGTTTGGAAATTCATGATTTGAGTGATTTTTGTAAGTATGCAACAAAATGGCGACCGTTGAAAGTAGAGAAGCAATGGATTCTCTTTGGCGTGTTTCTGGCCTTTATTCTTTGCTGGTGACTGCTTTTCGTACATTGGGTACAAAACCCTTCTGACATGAGCGCAGGTCTGTTTACGCGACTTGTTTTGTTTGTTATAGTTGTAAATACCACAAATATGTTGTTTGATTATCGGGATTTCTTCTACTAATGCTTTCCTCAATTTTTTCACTGTAGTTTTGATAGGAATTTTACTTGTACAGTAATTCCTTAACATTCGTGGTCTAAGCATATGGGGTTTTCGTTATTTACGGAAGAAAAACATTCGCACGGCCGGATTTCATTATTCGCGGGAAAGAAACAAAAAACTTGCGTAAAAAATTCGATTTCGGCATCACATGGATTGGACCCAAGTTCCTAATTCATTTTTCCTTCTTTTCAGTTTGTTTTTATCTCTCGTGGAAATTTTGTCGCGAAATGCCTCCTCTACCGAAATGTAAAAAAAATGTCCTAACCCTTGGCGAAAAAATTAAAATTTTAGACAAGTTATGTGCGGGGGAAAGTTTTGCCTCCATTGGTTGCTTGTTTAAAATAAATGAATCCAATCATGAACAGTGTGGGTGCTACTTTAGTAGCGTTTTCAAAAAGAGTGTCACATATCAGAAATAAAGTGCTTGAAGAGACGAAACAAGCTTTAGGAATATGGATGGAAGACATGTCTCAAAAGAAAATGCTCTTAAGTCCAGCTTTGATCAGAGAAAAGGCAAAAAACTGTACGATAGCATCAATGAAAATTCTCGCTCTGGATTTATCCTCCTTGCAAGCAAAGGGAGATTCGAGAATTTTAAGAAGCGACTTAACTTGCACAACATCAAATTAGTTGAGGAATCTGCTTCTGCTGATCACGAAGCAGCAGAAAAATTTCCAGCGAGTCTTCAGGAAATTATCAACAGAGGAGAGTTTTTTCCACTACAAGTCTTTAACGCTGATGAAACTGGTGTTTTTTGGAAGAAGATGCCAAATCGAACATAGAAAGTACTGCCCCAGGATTCAAGGCTGCCAAAGACCGTGTTATTTTACTGCTGTGTCCAAATGCTTCAGGGTATTGTAAGATAAAACCTATGATAATTTACCGATCCCAAAATCCAAGAGCACTATAGGGAAAAAACAAAGATCAGCTACCTGTTTTTTGGAGGGCTAATAACAAAGCATGGGTCACTGGTGCCTTATTCCAGGACTCGCTTTATTCTTGTTTTATTGAAGAGGTATAACAATATCTTGCTTCGCAAAACCTGGCTTTTAAGGTGCTTCTTCTTATCGACAATGCCCCGAGTCATCCTTCCAGTTTAGTTGGGACTTACCCGAATGTGGAGGTAATTTTTTTGCCCCCGAACACGACATCATTATTACAACTACTTGGTCAAGGGATGATCGCAGCTTTTAAGGCTGATTACACCAAACACAGTTTTAAGTGAATTTTAAATTCGATTAAATGCTGTTCAGACGAAACAGTAACGAGTTGCTGGAAGAAATTTAACATTGCCGATTGCATTGGTGACATCGATGCATTTTGGCAAGAAATGAAATCTAGCTCAATCAACGCTTGCTGGAGACAGATATGGCCACACGTGGTTGAAACGGAAAGCACTGTCCCACCAGTTCAAGATGAGGAAGATCAAATAGTCTGACTACCACATCAGATTGGTGGTGAAGGATTTGAAGGTATGAGACAAGACGCAATTAACGAATTGCTGAATTCTCATGACGAGGAGTTATCGGATGAAGACCTATGCAAGAAAAAGGAGAGGAAACTAAAGAATCTGAAGATGTTGAGTGCAAGAAAGAGAGCCGGGAAAATTCGGGTGAGTATTTTAGCTAGTTTTTATTAATTTGTTTTTACATTCGATGTTTTGTATGCAGGCCAAAGTGTTTCTTCAAAACAGCTCAGGGAAATTCTAACCTTGAGGGACCAACTTGCTCAACAAGCAATGGATTTGGACCCATCTCTTAATCGAAGTTTGCAGTTTAAAAGGAATATCGAGGCCCCTTAAAATCCTTATGTGGAAATCCTTCAAGAAGTTGATTTATCAGCACAACAAAGTTCAATTACGAGTTATTTCTTTCCATCCGCGTCGAAAACTAACACTGGCTAACACTAACATGTACCCATGTTTTATTTTATCTTTTATTTACACACTATAATTTTGAGTAAATGTTTTTTTAATGTTGAATTTTATCTCAATTGTTACCGTTGTGGAACGTAACCCCCTTACTATATGGGAAAGTAGACTCAATATTCGCGGATTTAACATTCACGGCAGTTTTCAGGAACCTAATGTTAAGGGATTACTGTAGTTTTAAATGTCTTTTTCTCTCCCTTAATAATACTTTCTTTATTTATGGATTGTCATTGAAAATATGTTACTGAAGCTTCGTTTTCTCCTTCTTCTAAAGTCAGCTCTATACAATTGTTGCATAATCCATTTGTGCGCTCATACTAGAAATCACATTTATTCTAACTCTATTCCCTCACTCCAAATTCGAAATGAAAAAATTGCTAACAACGTCCTGAAATCAAAGCATTCCTAATTTCCCTCAACCTGATTTTGGCGGTAATTTCAAATGTCTAAAGGAATCTCTCATATCGTTCACCCAATGTCACCCCGATGTTCGTTCAATGCATCACATTCCCCTTTTGAATAATCAACCCTTAATCCACAGGTTCTTCGCAAAGGGGTTGTAGCCATTTTCATAATTACGTTCCATGTCCCCAACAGGGTTACATGCGTTTAAATCGAAAAGTTTACCCGTTCATCGAAACGAATGAATTTGACTTTGGTTGATTGTCCCGGGATGGGGTTGTACAGGTTGTGGGCGCTTTGCGAAGGACATGCGCGCATTTAAACTTTGCACTGTTCCAAGACAACATTCAAAGTCGACTTTCAGTCGTCATCGACTTTTGCACAAGTTTCCTTTGAATAGCAATTGCTAATGTGTGCGGGACAGGTTAGATGGACATTTTGCTAAGAAGACAAAAGCATACATACACAAGCTCGAGCCAATATTACCAGCTTCTGCGCAATCTGTCCAATCGATCTCCTGATGGCATCAGGGATTTCTAAGATTGTTTCGAACCCGTAGCTGTTCTGAACGGAATAGTGCGAAACGGTGTTTTTTCAGAAGGAAAATTTCTTTAAAACTATCGCGATTTCCGTTTTCAACTCGGAAAAACAGCCGTGTTTCATTGTTCGTTGGTTTCCAAACTAATTTTTTATTGAAAATCGGTAGATTCTGTGCTAGAACGTTACTTTGGTTTTCTCGCTGGGTTGTGCTCGAGGTCGGTGCGTAGAACAGTTTAAGGGAAGAATTCCTTTATAGGTACGGTACTGAGGAAGAGTGAAAGTATTCGATGGCTGGGATTCGCTAGTGGCAACTTGGGATTTTCTAGTGAACAACAGCCCGTCAAAATGGCTTTCGTGTTAGAACTTTGATAATTAAACACATAATTCGTATAATTTCTGTTTGCTTCGTCTGTGAGTCCTTTTTTCCTGCTGCTGCTGCCACTGCTGAAATTAAGGTTGTCGTATCTAAGTCGCGAATCGCTAGTTCGTATTGTGTGTCTAATTTCGCTGAATGTCCGGGTCACATTTACGTTGTGTCCATAATTTTCCGGTGCGCGTGTGATGCTATTTTATGTATAAATTTTACTCCTACGTCATTTCTTCCTTTCATAGAAATCAAATTAAAGTCGCGAAAGCTGTGTCAAATCTTCTAAATATAGTGCAAGTACGAGCTGGGTATTTTTATAGTCGTCCCTGTTGTGCCGTGGCCTGTGAAAAATTACAAGTACTGGTGGAGTGAGGTCACTTGGTTTATGGCGAATGTGACTAGATAAAATTCATAGGATAATACTGGACAAAAGTGTTCGAGTCGAATCAGCCTAGAAACGAGGGCGAGTTTACGCGACAAACTCGAAAATCCAAGTTATTGCCAAAACAACTATGGGTACTGTTTTAAGCTTTAGTCCGCGCGAGAGACGTCCCGTCTATTCGACGCATCATCACAGTCATCACCACCATCACCATCATCATCACAACGGAATAGGAAGTGGTGGGGGTAGCGGCGGTACAGGAAGTCTGAGTTCATCAAACTCTGCTGACTTCCCTCTCAACAACTTCTCCTACGAACAACTGAATAACGCCAAAAATCGGGAAAATACGAAGCCCATTTGTCAACAGTTGCCTAACAACAATAATGGTAATATGGTCCTGCACGGTCAGACTCACAACAACCACACCAACACCATCAACAACAACAATAACAACAACGGTAACAGCACGTCGGATCGGAGCAGCGATAGTGCTCGAATACTATCGGAGAAAAATGCACTGGAGAAGAACCTGAAGAAACATTCCTTGTTCATCAATGCACTGTCCTGGAAGAGATTAGCAGCCTCGCACGGCAAGAAAAAGTTGGATAACAACAAGAACAAGGCGGCCAACCTACCAACCGCCAACTATCGAGCACCGTTGGTGGATGCCACCCATCCCCTCGTTGTTGATAAAAACAAGAACATTCAACAGCAAGCGCAGCAATTGCAGCTGCAGCAGCAGCAGCAAGCACAACAACAAACACAAGTATACTATACGCCCGGTGCACCCAAGAGTGCTTTACTAGCATTGGACCTGGTGCGAGCCAATAACACCAATCCAACGCAACAGCCCGACAAGCTTGCGACAAAGCTACCATTGTCCTTACCGTTACCGCTACCCCTACAGACATCACTTTCACAACCTCAACAGCATAGTCACGGACCCAGAAAGACTGTTATTCAGGTAAGTGGGAATAGGTGCTAGGCAAACGCTTAGAATTTCAGGAATAGAGGGTAGCAAAGTTAAATATGGGAAGTGTCTAAGGACTTCGATTGGGATGAACATCCTTTTGAGTTGCTACAATTTCAATTAGTTTTACAAGCAAGCCATTACAGCTGGCGGTGAACCAAAATTAGTAAAGTCAAATAGAGCTCTAGGATGAAAGTTCTGATCTCATTAAAAATGCATTCAATCCTACTAAACTAGTCTAAGGATAATGTATCTTCGGACTCCTTGAAGTTTGCAACTTACTTACGGCCATCAACTTGTCAAACTTATTGCTGAATTTTAAATGACCATACCTTTGTGAGTGGATTTCCTTCAGATCAGTAAGTTCCTGGGAAAGGATAATGATGGTGAATTTCCTTTTTGTTGTAAATAGAGGTTCCTAGAAATTATTCTTATCCATAGACTCAATGGTACCCATCTTCTGCGAAAAGTCTTACATCAAAACTAATTAGGGGATGATACGAACGTAATTGGAGATTCCGATGCTTCTTCAAGGGGCTGAAGAAAGTGGGATTCTGTTGATATGACCAAGGATCTGCTTGGCATCACTTATCTTTCATGAATTACATTTACTCTTACTGAATAAAGAAAAATTGTAATTTGGCCAGGGATAAAAGATAATAGCTCGAGCAATTAGTTGTGGACCCAAATCACAAAATTATGTTTTCCAGGAAAATTTTAGCTCGGCACTTTTAAACACATACTTGTAACTATTAAAGCAACTCAATGTAGGTGGTCAGCCTTAATTCAGATTTTCATGAATAGGAGTAAGATGTTTGAATTGTTGTACGGTTCAGGTTGACAATGTATAACTTAGTTAAGTAAATAATAATCCATCGCACAACAGTCCAAATCTGAACCTTGGGGTTGAGATTTGTTGTTAAAGTCTCTCATTCTTGAACCGTAACGGAATTCCAGGTGATATGGTCAATAACACGCTCATCCATGTGATTATTACCTAATTTTTCAATTAGCACCTATCACAGCTGGGGTGGGCTGATAGTTCGACAGCAGTAACAGAAGATCAAACTCGAAGCTGCGACTGAGGCTTGAAATTGGGGCCTGCTGCGCATGCGGAGTCTGCTCTAACCCACTGCTTCACACGCGCTACTAGTTAAGTAAATACGGTCTCCTATTTATTTATTTATTTAGAAAATCCTATTTACAGATTTACTTTATCCAATTACAAAATAGGTGAAAATAAAGAAAATACAAAATCAAAATTAAAAAAGAAAGCTACGTTAACCATTAATATTGAGAGCATTCCGTACTGTTGATTTAAAAATTCGCAAAGAATGCGGTGGAGGACCAAGCTGAAGATTATTGTAGGCTCTTATAGATCGCACCAAAGGCGAGTACAGATACGTGTCGGTTTTTGCAAATGGAACAATAAAGTGATCGGATGATCGTGTCCTCAATGGCGCACGGGCATGTAATGCATTGCATAGGTCCGATGCTAAGAGGCCTCTGGAGAGCTTAAAAAGGAAGCATACATCTAAAAATTGTCTTCTAATGTCGAGAGGTGGGATATGAAGGAAATTTAGACGTTCACTGTAGGAGCGATACGAAAGGTTATATTTATATAAGAGAGTGCGTGTGAACTTGCGCTGGATTGATTCGACAGCTTCCGATAGATAAATGAAACGGGGTGACCATACTTGACAGGCATACTCGAGAATGGAGTGGACCAACAGGATGAAAAGGCGAACACAGCTATGAATACTGAATGTTCTATGAGAGCATCGTAGTACAAAACCAGCGATTCGCGATGCTCTAGAGGTTATGTCAGCTATATGTACATCCAATTTTAAATGTGTATCCAGTATAACACCTAGGTCTTTATAATGATCCACCGTAGATAGCAGTGATCCGTTAATTGAATACGCATTGGCAAGAGGCGTACGCTTATTGGTGAAACACATATGCAGACATTTGGACACGTTGAGAGGAAGGCGATTCATAGAGCACCATCGAAAGAGGGAGTCAGATTGAAGGTCACTACAGTCCATTTGTGAATAGACGACTTTAAAGATTTTTAAATCATCTGCGTAGAGCAGACAATCTGATGTCAACACAGTTGGTAGATCATTTATGAAAACATTAAATAGAAGAGGGCTGAGGATTGAACCTTGAGGTACTCCAGAAGAAGGAGAGAAAACGTACGAAAAGCAACCACACCAAGTAACCGATGAAGAACGATTTGTCAGAAAGGAGGATAGCCATGTAAGAAGAGGGCCAGAGAGGCCAAAAACCTCAAGTTTCTTCTGTAATAGACTATGGTCTACCATATCAAAGGCTTTGACGAAGTCCATGTAAATCACGTCCATTTGCTGACCTTCATCAAGTGATAGGGCAATCGCATTGGTAAATTCAGCCAAATTGGTTACCGTTGATCGTCCCTTAACGAAACCATGCTGCTGTTTAGCGAAGTCATTGAAGATTGCATCATATATTCGGTTATGAACAATTCTCTGAAAAAGTTTTCCAAAACACGAGAGTAGGGATATAGACCTGTAATTAAGTGCTAAGCTACGGTCCCCTGATTTGTGAGGAAAGATGTTGGCTCTTTTCCAAATTGCTGGGAATGTCCCTACAGTCAGGCTGATATTAAATAATATTGACAAGGGTAAGCTTAGGGATGAGGACAGCGTTTTCACAAAAAAGTTCGGGACTCCATCTGGGCCCGAACTCACGTTAACATCAATGGAGTCAATTATAATTTCGACTTCGGAAGGTGTTGTCAAAATGGTGCTCAAATGAGAGGAATGGTTAGTTGTGGGAATGGGTAAGGGTGACGAAGATGATTGGAAAACAGAAGCAAAATGGTCTGCAAATATATCGCATATGGCCTGACCATCAGACGCTTGTTTCCCAAGCAGGCTAACAGAGCTAGGTATATTTGAAGTGGATTTGAGGGAGTTGACATATGTCCAGAAAGATTTAGGATTGTTTGATTGTAAAGAGGCCTCGATGGTGTTAAAATATGAATGCATTGCGCGCTTGATGACCATTTTGGCACTCTTACGTCGTTGTTTATAAGACGAGAGATACGTCTCTGAACCGAAACGCTGTAACTTTTTACGCGCTATGTCTTTTAGCTTTAAAGCTTCTGAAACTTCTGCTGTGAACCAAGGAGCATTCTTTTTGCGAGGAGGACGACTACGGGGAACGAAATTCATTATAATATTGTTAAGTCTACTATAGAAGGCCGTGACGGCATCATTGACATCAGTAAAATGAGAGAGAAACTGCCAATCGATCTGAGAAAGCTATAATTAAATAGCTTCATAGTTTGCCTTGTAGAAGTTGTATCTAGAAAAAGCTTTGTTATTCTTATGGCGTGAGATGCGAAGCGATAGTTGCATTTCAAGTGGAGGATGGTGAGAATCAGGTTTGACATAAGGTGTTGGTGATTGAGAAACTGAGATAATGCTCATGGGATTGTTAGTGAAAATGAGGTCCAGCAAACTATTGTTTAAGTTTGGGAAATAGTTTAACTGCGTTAGCAAGCATAGAGACGAAAAGGATAACAATGAAATTGATATCTCATTATGTGACACAATCCTTCTAGGTCTTAAATCCCATTCAACCGTTGGCATGTTAAAGTCACCGCAGATCACAAAGGACGCAGAGGGGTATGAAACATTAATGTAATTAGAAAGTTCAGAAAAGAAGAGAGTATAGACTTGTAGCGGGGAGCTGCATGGCACATAGACGCACACAATAAAAATTAGCAAGCTAGATGATAATCTCAAACCAACTACAACGCATTCAATAGGAGGCGAGAAGGTGATATCTCGACAGAAGAAACTTTCAAAAGGTTTACGGACCGCAATCAAGACACCTCCGCCATGGCATTTACCGGATATAGCTCGGTCCCTATCTTCACGATATACATAATGTAGAGGAAAGAGTTCTTCATTCGCAATTTCCTTTGAAAGCCACGTCTCAGTTAAACATATAACGTCATCTTTCGCCAATATGGATGCTAAATTCATATCATTCAGCTTGGTTCTCATACCGCGAACATTTTGATAATATAAGTTAAGATAATTAGTTGATGTGTGATTGTATTTTTCATTCAGTTTCTGGTTCTTGTTCTGTTGGCTGATCGAAAAATGTTGTACGGCCTTCGCCCCAAATGTTTGACAAGTATACCAGTTGGCCAAAAGTCTGGTTTAGAAAGTTCCTGTAATTCCATTGGAACGGTAAGTTTAAACGACGCTACGATTCTATTTGTGTTCTCTTTCTTTGTTAGTTTAACACAATCTAGCACAGCCAGCGTAAAGCCAAGTTTAGAAATAACGTATTCCTTAATCTCCTGCTGCGGTGTATCATTTGATAGACGAGATATAAATAATTGCATAGGGGGGGATATCACTCTTCGTAATAGTCCCGAGTGATTGTTGGTTTCTTGACTTGATAAATTTGGTGTTGAGTTTGCAGGCGCTAGTTGTTATTGCTGATTAAGAGTAGAATTTGCTGATCTTGATGATGCGGGTGCCTGCGAGCTCAAAGAAATTTCTCGCGGACTATGACGAACAGGCTGTGTTCTACTTCTCGTTAAGATTTGCGGTGCCTCGACGGACAAAGAGTTGGTTGCAGATTTGCTATCTTTATCCTCTGGCTGAATGCTTTCAACAGTTGGTTCAACCAGTTCCACAGTATCGCTTACACTTGGCGATGGCAAAGGACTGGAGAGGCTACGATTAAACGGTACTGTTATGGATAGCAAAGACTGCTATTCTGTATCAGCCATCGTTAAAAGTTGAGCAATTTCTTCATTTGCGGTCTCAAGCTTCTCCTTTAATTTAAGTATTGCTGACGAAAGGGCATCTACGGTCTACTTAGCTTTCTGAAGTCTGGTTACGTATGTTGCAATGCTAAACTTTCTGCAGCGTTCACAGTACCAGTAGACACCAGTTCCTCTTTTCATGATGGCGTCTGCAGTTGGGCTTGTCAAGCTCGCACATTTCGCATGGAACGGTAGACCACAGAAACCATAGCAGGTTACAAATGAGGTTTTGCTATTTTTATCCATGAGCGTTCGGGCTGCACAGTTCGCTATTTTTCTTGTTTATTAAATGTAAGTAAAGAAAGCAAGGAAAGACTTACGCACCAATTCACAGAAGTTTAAATTCCAATTCACAGCAGTTTAAATCTTGTAAATATGCACAGCAGTTTCACTAATTTTTACATTACATACTTACTTTACATTACTTCTAACTGAATTTAAACTTTTATTTATCAAAATTTCCTTAGTTTTGGCAAATATTTATCATAAGAATCATTTTTAATTTTACTTGCACTTACCTGTAGATTCATTTTTTCACCCTTGCAGCTATTTGCTTCTCATGGCCCTTTGCCGTTTATATTGCAGGTCTAATAATCATAATGCTTGTGTGCTTTGGCACTTTATATAGGGTAATCGTTATGTTTTGTTTATTTGGTATCTCCAGGCCGATTCTCTTTTTTCTTGTAAAGCCGTTGGGCCTCCTTTTGTTGTGTGAGCAGACGCTGTTATGTTAAGCCTGACACGACCAAACAAGTTCGAGTTCTGATTGCAACTGATTTATTCTCTTCAAATATAATACGAGTACATATATAATTACATGACTTTCCTTCCGCCGTATCATAAGGCGATACATATTCAATTATATTAAATTATCAATATTAATTTAAAGCATAAAGCGAAATATAAAAAAACAAATGTAATTCAAATATTTTGAAAGTACTAGCTGAATGAATTCAATTATAAATATTAAGAAAAACATTAAGTATGTAACAAATGGTAAGCACTGCTTCTGAAATGGTCTGGCTCTCTGCAAATACGGTTGCTTCGTCTCGGTTCTAAGGGTTGTTCCATACTTTCCATCACAGACTCTCGAGACCCGACTTGAGATGTCGGAGTACTGGTCGTAATAGGCTGTGTCTTCTCAACGATTATTGGTATATTTGGTGAGATCTGCAAGTCTGGAAGAATGTCGTTTTTATCGATGTCTTCATCTTCATTACGTTCGCGCATGTGGTCGCAGTGTCATCTTCTCTCAACAACGTCGTTTTTTCATGTTTTGTCCTGTAATAGGCTTGTTGCCATAGTTGGAATTCGCGTATCTTCTTACCTGACTCAATCTCCTGTCTTAGGCTCTTGAACTGCAGTTCTTGTCTCTTGTCAGGTTTTAAGTTGTTGAAAATACCCTTCAGTCATCTTCCAAACATTATCCCAGCTGGCGTTTTACCTGTTGCAGCATGTGGAGTATTCCTAGTTGTGGACAGAAACTCACGTAGACGCTGCTGCGTTGTCTTGTTTCCATTTTTACTGGTTCTCATTCTTGTTTTAAAAGTCAGAACAAAACGCTCAGTGAGCCCGTTGGTCCTGGGATGGTATGGTGACGATCTAATGTGGTTTATGCATCGTGCTTTACAAAATTGTTGAAACTTTTCGGATATAAATTGTGGCCCGAAATCCGATACAATGACTTGCGGCAATCCAAATGTGATAAAAATATCATCTAGCGTATCACATAGACGTTCGGCTCTTGTTTGAAAGGTCGGATATCGACCCATTTTGAAAGGGCATCAACTACAACAAGCTACTGCTGATCCTCGTATGGTCCAGCCAAGTCTACATGGATTCGTTGCTATGATCGTCCCGGTATAGACCATGAAAACACTGGAATCCTTTCTGGCATGGCCGGCATTTTTTTAAAAATGTGTCAATGTTGGCATTTATAAGTGGCCACTAGACATAAAAATGGACTATTGCACGCATAGCAACTATTCCCGGATGTCCGATGTGTAGACATCTTAGCACGGGTTGGCGAAGTTTGTTAGGTATGATTAGTCTACCCTGCCAGGTTAGAATATTGTCCGTTGTAGCGATTTCGTCTTTTTGTCGTAGCACAGTTTAACCTCGTTCGTTACTTCTTTGCTACTCCAACATGATCGTACTAGCCACAATACTTTTCGTAGCACAGGGTCATTTCTTCTTGTTTTCTGTAAAGTCTTTTGTGATAGTTGTCGACTATTGAACAATTTCGGCGGATTCCGAATTTTGCCAAACAAATATTGTAACGGCTTATGGTCTGTGATTTTCGTGAACGAAGTACCTCGTAAAAACTGGTGAAATTTTTTTACTGCGAAAAATATTGCTAAGGCTCCGCGATCAACCATAGAATATTTTTGTTCGGCGTTAGAAAGTTTGCGAGAAGCAAAGGCAATAGGCTCCTCGCTTTGCACAGTAGTTTTATGAAATCAGACGGCTCCTACTCCTTTTTTAGATGCGTCACATGTTATGTATAGTTGGCGGTTAAGATCGTACTGCACAATAATATTAGTTTTAACTACCTTTTGCTTTATGTGCTCGAATATCTGTAATTCCGCAGGACTCCACCTCAATTGTTGTCGTGTTCCTGTTAATGATTGAAGATTTGCACATGTACCATGCAGGTTAGGTATGAATTGTTCATAAAAATTTATTAAGCCAAAAAAAGATCTGAGCTCCGTCACGTTGGTTGGTATTGAAGTATTTGCAATCGCTGCCAATTTGGATTGTGACGGTCGTATACCTTCTTTACCAATCGTATGTCCCAAATATTCGATTGAGGGTTGAATAAGCGCGCACTTGCTCAGTTTTCCTCGAAAGCCTGCCGCGCATAGTCATCGTAAAATCTCTTATATCTTTACCAAATGCGTGTGATTGTCCTTGCCCGTGATGGCGATATCGTCAAAATATACCGCAACGTTGGGTATCCCTTCTAATAAGTTTTCCAAATGTCTTTGAAAACAAGCCGGGGCATTTGGTATTCCAAAAGGAAGGCGGTTGTACTGGTAATAACCTCTGTGAGCATTTATTGTTGTTAATAATGGCGATTATTCTTTTTCCCTTATTAACGTGGAATATTGAGTTGGATTCCGTTTCGATGTCAGCGCTATGCATCTTGCTCATTTTAAAAATTTTTCTCTGCTGAAAGCCGCTTCGGTTTTTCGTTTACTTTTTGTTGCTTTTAGCAGCTCTATTGTTCTCGCTTTCGCTTGTGTTGGCATGTGTGTGTGCACATGTGTAACTTAATTGAGCTCGACCACATTTGATGCAGCACGATCCAAAATGTCCTCGGATACCGCACTCTTTGCAAATGTTATTTTTTGCGTGGCACTGTTTATGCATTTTTGGCTTACCGCATCGTCGACACTGGTTACTTTAAAGTTTTCTAACTATTTTACGTTTTGCCGAGTCATGAACGCGTTTCACCGATTCACAACCATTAGTGTCATAGTCTTTTAAGGAATTCGAGTCAATGTTAGGAATTATTCACCTAAAAAGATTAGAGTTTTGAAACAATTTTGGAAAATCTGGCACCTTCTCTAGAGTATTAAATTAGATACCGGGAAAGTGTGTAAAAGACATATAAGTATGTTAGAGAAGATACTTATTATTGGAAGAAGCATTCCTAAAGAGTCTCCAATACCATCTTGTCGGTTTTCTTCTACTGATAATGAATTAAAAATACAACCGGAACGACAAAGCAATTTGGATAAGCCTTATGTTGATGATTCAGTAACCAAGTCTACTGAAAAGATAGTACGTGATCCGGATAAGCCATTTTCGTTAAGACGTTCGAATAGCGTACGAAAACCAGTTCAATGATTAATTGATGAAATTTACAAATAAAGCATGAATTAGTATCGTAAGGACTGGCTCTCGCATTCTTAAACATTTATTATTAAGAAATACTGTATACAGAATTATACTAAGAGAGGAGGGGATTGTTATAAAATGAATATTTTATCAAATTAACATTTGCATTGAATGCACTTAATTTTTACCGGGCATCTTATTGTCGTAATTCGTCTTTCCTATAATCACTAAGTCCGTTGATCACTGCTGGATTTCTTTCTATGCGACTCCCTTTTTTGAGGGCATCCGCAGTGCTGGTTCTTATCATTTCTATTTTCTCCATAATCAACAAGTTTATATAGGACAATCCACTGATCACTGCTCAATATCAATGTTTTCGCATTTGTATTTCCCCAGTATTTTTGTCATATGTGCGAGAGCATCAGTTAAGGTTTGGTAAACCTTGGGATTCAAATGTTCAAGCGTACGTTCCTTATCGCATGAGTACTCTATTGATTATGCTAGCGGTAGCTTAAGGATTTCCTTTTACACCGATTTTCCTTTTCACTCACTTTTACATCTTCATCTTCGTTAAAAATAAGGGAGCACCTTTGAGGTATTGTCTTGCAAACTCGGGTGCAGATCGTTACTTTCCCTGATCCTCTCCAATTTCACATAAGGTCGTGTTGTACTCGCCTTTACCAACTCCATTTTCAGAAATTCGACCATTGTGGCCTTCTCGAACTGTATACTTGTCTCGAGCGTAACGGTGTAGCTTTTCAGGGTGATTTTGTTATCTCTCCATTTCTTTAAGAGAATGCATGTCCCTTCTCAGAGATGTAATGAATTTTTGTATTGGACTTGGGACCATAGTACCTGTTACAGAGTTTTTGTTTTTGGTGGAAAAATTAACTTACTTTATAAGCCTTTAAACACAATTTATTTGTTTCTTATTTTTGCATATGCACTACATCCCCTTTTCAGCCTTTGCTTGGAGATAGTCAGAGTATCTCAATACCCTGATCGAATGTATTGGCACTCAAGAAGATGATATGATCAGTACCACGCTTTCGTCGTACGTTTGTTCACCCAGCTGTGATACGTTCTGATTTAAGCCAGCACGTGTCATGACTAAACGGGCTAATAGTCCATCCGAAGAATCTGTAGTGAAATGGAGTAGATCAAGTATCCGTGAAGGGTTGCAGCGATGGTCTACTGGGGTTCGCTGAGATTGGCCGTTTCTGAGGACGCGTGAATGCGCTGGCAGGCTAGCATTGCAGTATCGTGGGGTGGGTTCTTTTCCCCAGCACAAGGACCCACTACAAAAAATGTCGCATTCACGAGTTTTCAGATGCAAATATGTAGGTAACCCACCAAGGGTTGGAATCGCTAAAGCAAATGGCAAACTGGGTCTGGCGAAAACAGACGTTACTCGGGAAGCCTTCGTCATTACCGACGATACTTAGGGCCCCTAAATAAGAATGGGGCATCCAGGTGGAAGCGGTGTCCCCTCCCAACCTCCATCCGGACCAAGATCCAATGTGGATATGGCCATATATTTTCCATTTTTCCTCATACAAACATAATTTGCTTGAATTTTTTCCTTAATTGAAAAATATGAACATGGCTAATTTGTTATAGTCTTATGTGATAGAGTCACATAATACTTGCTACCCTACCCTCAAGGGCACTCCGATTGAGGGTTCTGCGGGCCCCAGGCTTCACCCGTCAGAGAAGGGCGTGGGCGCTACTCGCTTCAACCCTAAACCCTCACGTTAACCGCTAAGCGAGCAGATGGTTTATCGGAGAAATTTCACTGCCGCACCTGAACTGGCAATTTCCAATGCACAAATTGAAACTATACGAGAAACCGACAGCCAAAGGGATCCCACCAACACAACCTATCCACGAAAGCGATTTCCACTAAGCTGGGAGGCCAAGAAAATTATGAGGCGGTATCCCGAAATTTGAAAGGGGATCACCTGGAACCAATATTGCTCACTTTCCAGCCTTACCCGCGAGCCAAGTTCACTACCCCAGCCAAATCTAAAATTTTCCCGAAGTTAACTAAATTCAAACAACTCTAAAACTTTAACGCAATTCATCAAAAATTCAAGCTTCAATTTAGAGGAAAACGTATTTATACTGTTAACAATAATTGAAATTGATTTACTAAATATGAGTCTACGCGTGTAGGGGGCCCCGGATAATTCCGCCATCTATCAAAAATTCTTCCTCGCCGCCTCCGGTGATTTTGCCACCACTTCTAGCTACTTGCCGGCCACCACCGATTTGAAAGTTCTTTTTTTGTAGATCTGATTCCGCAAACTGGCTTGCCGCCACCAGCCTTAATCCTGCCATTGTCGCCACTGAGAATCAATCAATCAATGTTTTCCGGGCTTTTCTTTTTCTGCTTCCATCGCCACCTATGTTCGTTCCGCTAAAAAGGAATATTTCATTCTTCCCGGGTCCCTCGTCGATTCGTTTCAAATGGGAACCCGTTAAGCTCTTATCGGGGGAAATGAACTTTGTTCTAGCTGTGTGCAATCTACCAGCGGCACCCAAACTGTGGCGATATTGGGCAATTGAAATATATTTTTCCTTCCATCTAGCACATTCGTGAATGTTTACTCGTTTAATTCTCGTTTTAATTATTAATTAATTTTAAAGCAGAAATGAAAAACTGGTGGCATATTCCACCATACGCGGTTATATTCGTAAGTTTGTCGTACATGAACAGGATATTTTCGATTGATAAGTGTTGTATGAGTTTTATTCCATGAGTAGAACGAGTGTATTTATTTCTTGAAGCCGTATTGATCCTAGCATCATTGCTAGTTGCAGTTTATGTAGTTATTGTCGCCGTAATTTGTGCTGGTATGCCGAAATTGGTCAATTTTGCATCTCCGTGTGCAGGGTTTTCGCTCGACTTTTGTCCCTATAAATTTTTTCATCGATTGTAACTATTCCAACCCCTTGTGTGCTTCACGGCACATATGTCGTTCTATTGGCGGACCCAATACTTAGAAGATATCCTGCAACCTGCCACCACCACAGTATCCCATCAGTTCCAAAAGTTTGTCCTGATTTTGAAGTGTCCTGATGTTGAAGGGCGCTATAAATTGAAGCTACAAAGTCGAAGGAATCGCAGTCGATGACCATTTGATCTTGTTGTTCTGTCGTCTCGTGAGAGGATACTTTTCCTTTTCCTTGTCTGGCGTTTATGTTGCAGACTTACGCACTAGTTATATACATCCGGTTGATTACTTTGCTTTACACAGTTTTTTTTTAATGCGAACAACTATCTGAATAAGGGTACTATGACATAAATAGGCATACGAGCGGAAGGCCACTCTACCCTGCAAGAGCACCTGTAAACGGCTTCAAAGGGGGTGAGCTTACCAACGTGGTGGGTCCCATACCCGGTCAGGTTCAAAAACATTTCGAGGATATAATTGATTTATCTGTTGGTTTTATTTCTTCAGTTCATAGGCCAGACAAACCATTCCAAATATCAATATTTATGTGCTTTCAACTTGTTGCAAAATATAAACTGTATACAAATAATGTTTCCGAAATTCTATCAGAAATTTATTATCCTTCATCCTTCGGTACTAATCTATGCCCATTAAAAATTTTTTATTTATCAAACAATTTAAATATTACCAAAAATTTTAACTATTTTCAAAGGATTTAGCTATTAACAAAAAATTTAACTATTAATAAAAAAATTCAACCCATCAAAAATTCAACTATTCTCGAAACAAATCTCATTGTCATCAACGAGAGTCAAACCAGGAACCTAAGGGTTACGCAATGAGTACTGTAACCACTACACTACGCGGACTACAAAATGAAATTCGTACTCAACAATATTTCTCAATCCTAAACATATTCTAAGAACTTTTAGTTGCGTTGAAACGTATACCCTAGGCCAAAAAGTGTGTGGGACTCCCAGGCTCGCAAGCGACTGGACTTCTCACTAAACACCTCTCCTGTCAACCCGAGAACCTAGCCTGGAACCGTTCGACACATTACTTTGGGTCAGATATCATTTTGTTACGCCAGGAGGTGCCTTAAAGCTTGTGGGTCTCTTTTATAGTGGGGGTGGTTAGAAGGATCGCCAGACAAGTGATCCCCCAGTCCCAACGTCCCCGGCTGCTGTGAATCCCTTTTATCTTTTAGGACTACCCGAACATAATGTGCCACTTGGTTCCATTTGTCAACCCATTCAAGCATCATTGCGATTATACTATCTGGAATGAGCTCTCTCGTCTCTCTGTCGAGGTTTCAACGTAGCCTATCCCATTTTTCGACCGCAAAAAATATGTGGCAAGCATCGTCTTTCTCTCCTGGGAAAATTGACAATCGGGGGACTGTGAATCACCAAGCTTGTGCAGGTAAGACTGAAAACACCCATGCTTGCACAAAACCTGGGTCAGATAGAAGTCGGTCTCCACATACTTTCGATTTAGCCACGATTTCATATCTGGGATGAGATGCACAGTCCATCTTCCCTTCGTGCAATTCACCCAAAATTGCTGCCAATCGTTAAATGAGCACGGCGCTCTCTAGCAAAGACGGCAATAGATACCACACCTGCAATTAATCTCACCACCGTATCAGAGACTGTCGGATATGAAGATTCAATCCTCAGTGTTTCACTTTTCTCTACCTGTGCAAAGAGTTTTTGGTATACCTCCTTACTGAGAGCATCGCCTCAGATTTTTGCTCCGTAGAGTAGCACTAAGCATACTCGCACTCATCAAGAGGCGTCTTCTTGACGGGTTGCGCCCCGTACGTTAGCCATACGTAGACTCAGAGCCGATACTCGCGAAGCTGCCTTCTGAGCCGTTGCCCTGATTTGCTCAGAGAAACTCATCTTCGAATCGATCAGTAGCCCCAACTACTTCAGCGCTGGCTTCGATTCTATAAGTATATCACCGATACTGGTCATCCTTACTCTTGGAATTCTCGTGAGCTGAAAAACTTGGAACAAAATAACGAATTGACTCACAACTGAGACGAGTAACATTCATGGTCGATTGGACATCTATAGTACTACTCATCACATTTACAATGTTGACATGTAGTAGTTTCATATTTTCCAATAAAATTTCATTTCATCCTCTGCAATATTTTTCAATTATACATTTAATTTTTGAAGAAACAAGTTTATTTAACTAAATCAGCCTCATCCTCAAAAGGTCATAAACCTGTGTTTCAAGAGTCGTCCTTTCGTTCCGTCATTTTATTATTTATCCAAGTCAAGTAGAATCAAAACAAGTCTTGACGTTTAGGTTTTCAAATTAATTCACAAGAAACTTTTCCATTCCCGTCTCGTCCACAAATTCGCCTATATTCAGGATAAGCTCCCAAAATATTGTTGGGTCGTGTCAGCTTTCGCATATCTTTCACATCAAGCCCCATAAATTATTATGATTTATTGTTGTGGTGCTATACAAACAGTGTATCCTAATAGGAGCAACTGGGCAAGATTATAAGTGGATAATCAATAAATATGTATTTGGTCATATATTTTGTTAGTTAGGCCTTGAATTTAAGCCTGTGGCATTTATTGACATTATTTTCACAGCCCGAATCCATTCTACCGAAATAAATGCATGGTTAATGCATCGTGCGAGTATGAACAGTATAATACGCGCCTACGTAATATCTTGGGATCCTGTGGTTGTTTATCCATAATAAGCAGTTCATACTGCATTCAAGGATGTAAATCATGCTCTAGAAAGTAGGACAATTCAAAACAGATTCATATCAGATTTGACTATTGCCTATTACATTTCGATAAGGATACAAATGAACCAGAGCTTTTCACTGTATCTCTCGATGTACCCTTGAGAGTTGATACAGAATCCAATTGCCAATACAAATGTATCCTTCCCCGGTGTTTGGCCCGACAATCTAAAATAAACCACTATTTCGTGTGCATGTGAACAGTCTTGCGGCTTAAGCCTTCGCTCTCAAGCCCACACAACTGAATAATTCATAATGGACTCAACATGCGGCTGTCCTAGTTTCCGAGCGTGCCCCTTGACTCGGACATAGTGGAAACTGCACAAGGAGATACAACATTCATACTTTTATAGCTCTACTTAAAAACGATATAAAATTCCTCCTCTCAGGTGAATTTATATTTTGGTACATTAGTCAGGCTGCCAGGACCAAAATTCGGTTCGATGTAGTAGAACTACTTTGTATATGTATGTATAGTCTATGCCAGGAGCTTTCCATACGTGTGAAATTTGTTCATCCTAGATATGAATATGCGCATGAATGAGTTTGTGTTTGGCCAGACGTATACTACCAGTACAATCGTGGTGGAAGAATAAAAGTGCACTAGTTATCTATCATCTGTGTCCCTGGCGCCTCGCTAGATAAAAAGGAGCAAAATGAGGCGAGGAAAAAATTTAATTTTCAAAAGGAAAGAGGATAAAAAAGGCTGCAGAATAAAAGGAAAATTCTATTTCAACTAAAAGTACGATGAAAGTGGTGTAGAATTATATATTGAGAGATGCCATGGGGGTTGAACAAATATGGCGTCGTGGTTGTTACCACGGTAATGACGGTGGCATTTGTAAATGCATGAATAGATATGAAATATACAAGGATGGCGCAAAAGCCTTTTTGGTGAGGAAGAGAGAATGAAGATTTGTTTATAATGTTATATCAAAGTTTGTTCAAATGGCAATTAGCAAATGTGAAAGTTAGTACTGTTTTGTATCTTTATTTAGAATGTAGGATGTGACAAATTATAGTTTTTTTTTTATATTACATTGCATTGTTTGTTTGAACTTTTGTTGAAGGCAGTGCCATATATGTGAAAATAAGAAATAACACTGCCCATCACAGAGTTTGACGCCGGAGATCTAAGAACTGATTTCAGGTTAGGCATTTATAGAGATATCAAAGCCGTGATTAGAACTCGTGTACTCGTATCAACTCTAACTTAAACACATTTTATTCCAAAAAATGGCTTTATTTTAAGAATCTACAGAAAAAGTTGCCTTCTTAACGGTTTGCGTTGATATTGTTCTTGTGGGCTATCACATATAAGTCCCCAGCATTAGTTAGCTTACAAGTGTACGTTCCAATTTCCCTTGGTGTCTGTTTTCTTTCGTTTTTATGTCTTGATGAAAAGCTTCTTCGTGTTCCTCGCTGAAGTCTCCAAGTCTGGAAGTGATTGATATGACTGTGAAGATAGTACATCTTTAAACTTATCTTCTTCTTCGTAACACTACAGCCCCTCTCGGGCGTTTGCTTCCTGCAAATAGCACCTCTAACTGTCTTTGTCCTCCAATTCCGAAAACCGAGCAGCGATGAACTGTGTTCGTCGACCGAGTCACATCAGCGTTTTTCCACTGGCAGCCAGCCTTCAGTTCTCTCAACTAATACCTTCTTGGGTACCCGTTGTTCGTCCATACGATTCATGTGTCCAGCAGCACATGAGCTTCCGCAGTCTTATAATCCTTGAGACCTCCGGTTCGGCAAAAATTTCACACAGCTCATGGTTGTATCGAATTCGCCATTGGTCCCCATCTAGCTTCGCTCCGATTATTCGCCTCAGGACCCGTCGCTCAAAGGCGTTCAATATATTTGCGGATGCTTGGGTTAGGGTCCATGTTTCACACCCATAGCCTAACACAGGTCTTATCACAGATTTGTATACATGGAGCTTTGTTTTCCTGTATATGCAGCTGGTTTTGAATATTGTCAAAACTGAATAAAATATTTTATTTGCGAGCTGTATTTTTCGGCGTATTTCGTCTCTTTCATTAGTGGTTCTCGTTATTTTGGCGCCTAACTACACATATTTGCTAACATTTTCGATACTGTATTCGCCAAATGTGATATTTTGTGTATTTGAGGTATTTTTCCTCGACTGCGTCATGAGCTTTGTTTTATTTTCATTGATTTGTGGTCCTACTAGTTTTACTTCGCTGTCAAGTTTCAGGAAAAGTTCTCTGGCAGTTGTTAATGACCGTGGCAAATTGTCGTCCGCATAGGCTACTACATACTTTGCTCGACTTGTAACATATAGTAATGTACCTCGTGTATTGACAGGTAGCTTCCTTATGACATACTCCGGAGCCAAATTGAATAGGTTGTGGTCTAATGCTTTGACAAATTGTTTTATTAGCCCTAATTTTATGTGTAAAGATTGTAGTATGATTTTTTCACGTGGAACTAGAGGTTTGTCTACTATATTTTTTCGCTAACTACCAATTCTTTCCTAGCAGGCCAATCTTCCTAGTTTTCCTGTTTTGGCTTGACTATCTTAAAAACAAATGTAGCAGGGATACTTTCTAAAACCAGTTTTTTTGGCCAAGCCAGAAAATTATCATCTGCAAATCGGTGCATATTACCCATTAACGTTAAGAATATTTTATTCTCTGCAGGAACATTGAATTTTGCTCATATTCTGCTTTCATTCAAGTGAAATGGGCTATTGGAATAGAAGCATATTTATAACCGTTGTATGAAAGAGCGCCTTTCTAACCTCGTTTGTTGCTCTCAATAAAGAGATGCCAGTCGTTTCATATATGTTCAAGCCCATGAGCTTCATCAATCTATTCATATCATTGCAATACACAAGATTTTGATCAGCGGAATAAAAAGACAATTGATCTCGTTTTCTCCTCCAATATGAGAAGAACGGTTGGTTGCTCAGCTTATATTGAGCCACTTAGTCACTGTGAGTAAGAATGTAAGCTTTTAAAAACACACTGGGAAGAAAAAAAAATTTAATAAAAAAAAAACCTGTTTTTTTAAACTTTAGGAATTTTTTCATGGCAATGACTAAGTAGTGTGCTCTAGAGTTCGAGTATATGAATACACTCACTGAGTACTAACTATACGTGGAACCTCTATTCGTTTTAGGGACCCCATTGCCGTCTCCTTGTTGGTTTTAAATCTTTTTAATAAAACTATAAATTGAAAATAAGAAAAGGTTCTTGTCGTCTTTTAGAATTAAATAGTCGAAAAACTTAAATTTAGTAAATCCAAAATTGAACAAAAGATAAGGTTTACTTAACTAAAATATGAATACTTATTTAGAGATCTGATCTGAGCAAAGGTTCGCGTAAGACTGAAGGTATGAGTGAAACGCAAACCGTAGGTGAGAGTAAGAAAAGAGAATATGTTGATGTGAAAGATAAACAGTGAATATGAGCGTGTGAATATTGCGTGGGGTTTCCCACACTCCTCTCGCTTTAAATTTGTTTATAATCTTGAGGCCAACGAGGGAGTACGCCCATGACACAGCGTTCATATTGCCAGATTTCAAGTTGAGCAGGATTTTCTAAGGGGTCGTCATGATTGAAGCTGTAGTCATCCACATCATGAAAACTGTCATCAATGTCACTTTCGTTTTGCTGCCGATGATCTTCGCTCGGTTGCAAGGGCTCCAGAGCGTCTTGCGGAACAATTTCCATTTCGATTATGTCGGCCGTCTCTGGAATCTCAAAGGGCACATTCAAGTCGTTTTTTTATGTCGACATTTCAGTTGGTTTGAGTGAGCTTTGACAATGCAATTACTGTCGGGCATATCAATCCTCGCAGTGCAGTTCACAGTGCCAAGCTTTTACGTAATGTTTGTTAAATTACAAACAAGTGCTCAAACCTCGTTGAGTATCTGAGGGTTCAGTCGCGTTCAATGTGGACGAGACACACATGATCAAATGAAGCGCTCATTGCCAAATTTATGCATTAGGACTGCATTTATGCTATATTCTGAGGAATTCATTGCGAGAAAGATGTTCTTTGCTGGATCGAAGTGCATGAGGTAAAGATCAGAGGCAAGCACCTTCCTGATGTTCTGGAATGTGGTGTTGGGCTGCTTATTCCACTCAAACGTGGTGCCTTTTTTAAGCAGTTCAGAGAGGGGGCCTATGAGCTTCTTCATGCCTTTGATGAACTTTCCTTCGTAGTTCACGGTTCCAAGGAATGATCTCATCTGCTGAGAGGTCCTAAATTGATTAATGCCGTAATCTTGAAGATTTGTTAAAATTTTGAATTTTTTTTTTGTCAACATTAGCGCAGATTATGCTATCAATGAAGCCAAATATGTTCACTGCACTGCGCATTGTGATGGTAATCCGTTGAAAGGTTCCTGGAACTATTTTCACAACTTCTTGACGCCGATAGACTTTGTAGAGAGCAAGACCAGTATTCATCGTCATGAGATTCTGCACTTCTTCGTTGACTGGAAGTAAGCGTATGACAAATCAAACGAGCTGAAAAATTTCATTTCAGAGAGCTTCAAGAAGATTTTGTGCGGTTTTGGGAGTGGACACTTGTTGAATTCTAAGCTGTCGTTTGGGCCCATTGAGTAATTGGCGCAGATGTGAAGCTTTTCGTTATATTTCTTAACGACAATGATTGGCGTTGCAGATATGGAATACTCAATCCATAAAATAACGTTCAGGTGATCTGGTCATTCCAATTGAACTGCGGTATTGGGAGGTACGGCAAGAGGAATTGATCAAGCGTTTCAATTTGAAAACTTGGCACCTAATTTGATTGTCAACGATACCATTGGCTTGGTACAATAGCTAAGTCCATCAAAGAAGAGAAACGGGAACCTTGCTTTGACTTCTGCGGGCAAGTTGTTGTTCTCGGTTTGCACTGCTTTGCAGAACGTGTTCAACGGGCTTGTCCAAATATTGAGAGCTATGATCAAATCGATGCCAAATAAATTCAGCTGCGAGGAAATGACAGCATTTGCTGTACTGCTTTTTTCCGTCAAGGTGTTGATGGCGTTGAGTAGGTTTGCCATGCTTACTGTAAATTCGGCATTGTTTGAATTTGTAAGGGCAACGTCGATTTATCGATTTCATTGTGCAACACCACAATGCCAGCGCCGCTTCGGTGGTTTGTTGGTTCGCTGTTCAAGGAATTGGTTAATGAATTAAGATCTTTGCAGTTTTTAAATGTTCGCTGTTTGACTGCAAACACTTTCAACTTCGGTCGGGACCCGACGATGCTGATTTTGTCTCGCTTAAGGCAAATGATATTTTCAGCTTTGCTGACAAGGTCTTGAAGTGTTAGGTGAACGAAAGCATCTTTCTCTGCTTGTGTCATGAGTGCTACGAGCTATGTTGATTTTTTGTAGAGCCTTTTCAGCTTTAGTAAATTTTGACTGCTTTCCAGACTATTAACGATGATTGGTGACTTAAATTTATCACTTAAGCAGTGTGTCATGTGAATTTCTCGTATTTTTTGTTGACACGAGCAGTATTGAGCGAACTCTTCATGGTCAAGTTTGGTGGGTGTGAGGTATTTTTGTCGTTGCGAAAACTTTGATTGACGGTGACCGAAGAGAACTTGTTGAAAGCTTCATCCAAACTGAGGTCATGAGGCTTTTTCGGCGTGATCACGTTTGTGTAATGTTCGAAGTCTTGGTTCTTCAGTTTGCTTGTTAGAAGGTGGACTCTTATGCGTGCTGAGATATTGGCGTCCTCCGTTGTGAAAACTGATTTGTATTATCTATGTCAGGCGTTACGTTCTTTTCAGGATCAAAATCCAATTTCTCCCCTCCTTTTTGAATGTCGATAATGCCTCAGTCAGAATTTGATGATGTTACTGTGCAGCAAGCATTTGAATAAGTTGCAGCAAGGCTGCTTCATGTTGAGCTTGCAAACATTCGATAATATTTTTCAGAGCATTAGTATTCATTAGTATTTGTTGAATGACGCTTCGAAATTTTATTTTTAAATTCCTTTTATCCTCTTGAATAAGAGATGAGGTTTACTTAAACATTTAAAATATGAAAAGTTATTTAGAGGTTTGCGTAAGATTCTTATTTAAAATATGAATATTTATTTAGAGATCTGATTTGAACAAGGGTTCTCATAAGCCTGAAGGTATGAGTGAAACGTAAACCGTAGCTGAGAGCGAGAAATGAGAATGTGTTGATGGAAAAGGTAAACAGTGAATTTGAGTGGATGAATATTGAGTGATGTTTCTCATACTAATTGCACTCACAGACTTATCTGAGTCGCAACATCCATCATCAGCCACTAGAAGTGCTGGAGCCTCGTTTGCTTATGATACATATCCATCGAACACTGTCATTGTAATTCACTGTACATGCTGTCGACGTTGTCAATAACTTTCACCTCACACTTGGGCTGTGGTTGATGTTATTGTCTCTTCACGCAATATTATTTGGTACAGTTCATTATGATTTTATCCTTGTTTAAAATTCACGAAAATCTTATTTATTTTAATTTGAAAGTAGTACAAAGTAGTCTGTGTCTGTCTTTTTTACTCCTCTCCTGTTTATGAAAAGGAATATGATTTTCACAAGTATTACATGGTCTCCATAACCATAAAATGGAGAAAAACAAAATCAATGATAACTATGTTATTGTTTCAAAGTCTTATAAGATTCACTTGATATTCAATTCACTGATAGATAGGTATGCTTCTATGAAAATACACAAAGAGCTTTGTATGCGCTCATATCAAATACCAATTACTTCAAAGCTTGCATTAGGTGACAGAAAACAAACAACGTTGAAATTAAAGCCTTTTGATTGCCAACATTACATTCATTTCCTAACAGTCTAAAGTTTGTGCTAATTTTATGATGTAATTATCTAAAACAAACTTTGCAAATTGCAATGGCAACGCTTAGAAAGCCACTTTACATGATCTACTTCCCACCATTAGACTTTCACGAAGTAGAATCATGGCAGGAAAATTCAGTAGTCTCATTGTCAGTTCAGTTTGGTGTAAAGTCAAAACAACAGCATTAGTGTGTTCTGTATTTTCTCATTAGCGAAAACGTTTGTATTCAATGCATTCATTGGCGTTAAACTGAAGAGGTAAAGGAGATTTGTCAATGTAACGAAATAGTACTCGTATATCATGCTCCCGTACATTTTTACATTAATTGCACTCGTCGCTACAGTTTTCAATTAAATTTTTATATACGGCATGGAGTAGGCCAGTAGCCAATGGCTGCCAGACAACGAAATTCGCACCTGGAGATACTTTGAAACCATTACCACCGCAATGGGCACCGTCTAGTTAAATTTCAATTTAGACTGCTCAAGCCTCTTTTTTTGGGCTTTGTAAAAATTTTTTTTACAAAGAGCAACTAGTTCTTTCCGTCTGTCTCTCCGTCACAGCAAGTTTTCTCAGAAACTATAGAAGCTATGTTAGAAAGCTCAAACTTAGTGGGTAGGTCGGAAGTGGTGGTCTCTCAAAAGTTTGTCTTATCAAACATTTCAATTGTTTTAAGGACGTCCCGCCTAATCATCTTTTTTTTATGAAATCTAGTCGAGTGGGGTATCGAATGAAAGGTCTTGATTAGATGTTTATGCATCAGGGAGGAATTCAAGTCGTCGATTCATGCCATCAGAAAACTTGTTTCGAGCACCAGGATGATTACAAAGCCCTTCTGGTAGGACCACTCTCCTACTTACAAAACTTGTTCTACCTCTAAATTGTAGGTGCTCAGCTTCAGAGATACATTAATAACTTCAATCAAACGTTAATAGCATGTACTCGTATCTTGAATTTTGCAGCTGGGAAAAAATAACAAAAATTTATTCGATTTTCTCATTTAAAACAGCCACCGTTATGTTTTGCGAATACCGATATCACTAGTTGAACAAATCCTCAAAATTATTCATAACACCATTCCTGAAACTTTTATGTAAATCCGTAATGTCTGAGCAGGTAGAAAGGGCATATTGTTCCATAACCATATGGTTCCACAGTAAGACAGCGCATGTTTCATGGTATTGTAATGCATGAAAATTCAAACCGCTATTACTTCGTTAAATACCATTTGAGCTTTTTGAAACTTTTAGGTCAAGTTAATTTTATAAATAGCCGATTGTACATCGAATTTCGTTGAATTTAAGGGTGCCGTTACAGTTTTATTCAAGAAAATGTAAAATTGATAAATCATACTATTACTAACAAAGTTGATCGAATTTGGAATTTGTTGTTGTTGTACTAATAAAGGCCAATATTCATGATTTTTTCAGATTTTTCGGATGAGGCCAATCGCGAAGGGGATACGCGAAAATTTAATACATTTCCCCTCTCCCTGCCCCTCTCGGTACTGTTAAGGTAATTTTAAGACTTGTTTTGGAAAGATCTCGTTAAGCCCTTTCCAATGAACCCCCTTGTTTTGAAGGGCCACCCCCTATATTTGGAAGCCCCCTTTAAGACACTCTGAAAAAATTTTCCGCCCCAAAACTTCTAAGAAGTCACCACTTCTGACCTTTCCACAAAGTTTTATGGCTGTAGTTTCCATAGTTTCGGATGAAAACGCATAGGTCGTGATTTCAATAGGGTTTTGTATTTTAGTACAAAACCCTAAAGAAGGTTGAAGAAATCATTATCTATCCAGGTAGGTCTGCATTTTCATTACCAATCGTATTGGTGAGAAACAAAATGGAAAAAGATCGACTCTGCGTCGATTAAAGGGCATTTAATTTTCTTAGCGAAAATGTCGTACTCGATGCCAACAGTGGAGGAACAACTTTCACAGAATTTTGAAAACGACTTTTTTACGACATTTGATATCTTTTTCTAATATTACCAGATCCCTCTATAGGAAGAATCGCGGTCGTATACTACATTTTTTATCCATAATGACCTATTTGAACAAAATGTGATGCCATTTGGGCTCTCAAAGCTCTAATAGTACATGGAGGAAAATAATTAGCTACATAGACGAGGTCACCAATGCCAGTTCAACTATCACTGAGGAAATTGAAATTTTTAAGGAATTCCTACAACTTTAAGAGAAGCTGGTTTTACCTTCCGAACGTCAAAATTACATTTCTTGGACACTGAGTTACCAAAGAAGAACTGAAGCTATTAATTACCAAATTCGACGCAATCGGGAACTTTCCACCTTCAACAGACCTCACCGAAGTCAGAAAATTCCTTGGAACAACAGGATTCTTCCGAGGAAAATTGCTCCTTTTTCGAACCAATAACTGACTTATTAAATAAATCAGTTATTGGTTCGAAAAAGGAGCAATTTTTCTCGGAAGGAGCAAAAGCCGCTTGATAAAGGTTCAACCAGATTACGATACGACTGTTGTATCGAGCGATTTCTAGACTCAAATTTAATCACACTACAACAAGATTCGCTAAGTGCGAGTATCTTTAGGCACTTACACCACTGATATTTTCGACCGTAAAAATCGTCCCACCCGACAGGCTGTGCGTACTATAGTGGAAAAATTCGAGTTCAAATTTTTACTATTGGACGTCCTGGAGCCAAAAAGATGTCGTACTGCTCGAAGCGAAGGGAATATTGCAGCCGTAATTGCATCGATTCAAAATGAGTCAAATCAGTCGATCCCACGTTGTTCTCTAGAATTGAGCATCGCTCAAACGACACTGTGGCGTATTTTGCGAAAAGATCTTGGCCTACATGGTTAAAAGACCAAATTGACTCAAGAACAAAAACCACTTGATCATTCGAAACGCTGAAACTTCTCCAATTGGGCTCTGGCTACGCTTGAAGAAAATGAAGAATTTCATCGAAAAATCATCTTCAGCAATGAAGTTCATTTCTGGCTTAATTTCTTTGTTAATGAGCAATATTTGCATTACTGGTCAGCAACGAACCCATATGTGCTTCTTGAAGCACTGTTGAATCCGCAAAAAATTACTGTTTGGCGGAAAATGATTTGAACTCAATATCTCTAAATTTCTGTGTTTTATTAATAGTTAAAATTGTTATGTCTTTAATGGAAAACCCTTTCCGATATGGTGCGAGCAGTAAAATCGACCGGAACCAGACCGGTAGTTGTGATACTTCGAGGCATGACATCCTATTTTTGCTTATCAGCATAAATATTTACTGATCACGGGACCACATCTTCGTTACGGGAGTTTAAGAGATTTGCGAAAAACACGATATTCAACATATTAAAGTCGCAGTCCGTAAACCGCGAGCAAACGGATAAATAAAAAGAATAAATCAATCAAATCTTGCGTATTTACATTGTTTGATAGGCGAATGGAATAAATGGAACAAATTATTGCCAGATCTACAGTGATTTCTCTACTCCTGGAAAAACTCAGCAACAGGGTTCATTTCAAACCATATTGTTTTCGTCTTTCGCTTGTAGGATGTCACTGAAAATCGCCTCATCCATGTACTACATGATGGACCTTTGGCCAAAACCTTACCAACGATGTAGCGTATACAACATAATAGATAACTCAAAATATTAATTAAGTAAAATAAAAATTAATTCAAATACTTACTCAAACTTGTCATTTTAAAATAAGCAATAAAGCAGTTATCTTCTTTTTTCTAATTTTCGAATTGTCAAAACGAAAAATAGATTTTGGACTTTTGGTTTCGCTTGTAAAAATGTAATTCAACCAGAAAGTTTTGATTTATATACCCCTGATGAAATTCTATTTTCATTTGTTTTACTAAAAAAAATATATTATAAAGGAAGATTTGTATGGAATTATAAAAACTCAAAAAATCAGCTGACAAATTTTATTCAAAAGGACTTAAAGAGTTACAAAAGGAAATTATTGACATATTATCTAATGTGGTAATACTATATAAACACTGACAATACTGCTACTAAAGCTTTACACAGTAAGCAAATAGCTTTATCCTTATGCTCGTAAGCAAAAATACATCCTGCCATTCGGTATTGAAATAATACATAGCTTATCTTGGACGGCGCAGCTTCATAACCCATGTTGACAGGCAGAATCCTTGAGGTGTGGGGTTACGTGGAGCTAGTGCGATTAGAACTTTTGCTCTATTCCTATTTGTGGTTATCTGGCCTATAGCAAACAATACAACTACATTTTTTCAGTCCTATATCACAATGTTATTGACCTGTTACTAGGTTAGGTGAGCCTCTGTTCATTGTTGGTTGGTCTTAGGGGATCCAGGGTACTGTTAGGGTGTTCATCTATCCTGTCGAACAGTTTGAGCGCACTGTCTAGTATATATTTGTCAATAGTGTCTAGTTTGAGGTCTTTATGAATGTCAATGTTCCTAATGTACCAGGGGGTTCTAAAGGTTCGCCTAAGGGCCTTGTTTTGGGGGGATTGAAGTAGTTTTTAGTTGGGTTTTGAGGTCTGACAGAAGACTATGCAGCCATAGAGAAGAGAGGGTCTTATGACTTGTTTGTAGATGAGGAGTTCGTTTCACATGCTCAGTTTTCCCGATCTTAAAATGGGGTGCAGGTAGGATAAGATACCTAAACAGTGTTGTCTCTTGTCGTGTATGTGGTCAGTCCATGTAAGTCTATTATCAAACTTTAGTCCTAGGTATTTTACTGTTCTTTTCCAAGGTCTATTTGTAATTCAGGAGGCTGTTGTCGATATCTTCTTATGATGAAAATGGCTTGAGTCTTTTTAATTTTTATCTTCCACCTTTGAAAGTATCCCAAAAGGATTTCGGTGGTTCATTGCAGACTTGAAGAAATGGCTTCTGCTTGTCGCGAGGTGTCGTTGGCATATAAAAAAATTTGAACGCTGTTAGGTAAAGTGGGAGGTCTGTGGTGGATAGGGTGTACAGTAATGGGGAGAGTGGTAATCCTTGTAGAATTCCAGCTTGAATCGGTCGCATGTTGAATAATATATTATCGATTTTTACGCGAAAAGATCTGCCCTGAAGGAAAGAGTTGATAATTTTTAATCAAAGGTAGTGGGATGGAATAATTAAAAGTGCCATTTCCGTGACTTTCGAGAGAGAAGACGGTACTCTTATTGGCCGCCAATTTTGCGGGAAAGTAAGATCCTTATCTGGTTTCGGGATAATGATTATAATTGCCATTTTCCACAACTTGGGGGAATTTGCGTGAACGAAAGATGGTGCTGATGATGTCCATCAGGGCTTATAGTATGTTGTCTGGTAGCCATTTCAGCATGGTGTTTGTCAAAGAATCAGGTCCTCGGCCTCTGCGTTTGTTGGTGTGCTTATCATGTCTTTTAATTCCGTTAAGTTTAGTGTATGAATTTCATTAGTTCCTGTCCTCTGGGAAGCTAGCAGTTTTTGCACAGAGGACTCAATTTCATCTTCAGATTCAGAGCTCTCCTCAGGGGAATTATTCTCATGGAATTGCAGTTCAAGAGTGTCTGCAAAGGCTTTGAATTTTCCTGTGATGCCCTATTTAAAGCCATTTGGTTCGTGAATAGGGAGGGTATTTAATTTGTTTTTCAAGCTAAAATATTTTGCAAGGTGCCAAAAGTTATTATCACCAGATTCGAGGTTTTGCAAATGTCCTTCCCAAATGGTGCTTCGAAATCGTGAATCTGATCACGTATTTTGTTGGTTGACTAGTCGGCTTTGGTTTTCAACCTAGGATCACCCGTGTTCCTAGCTCATCTTCGTAGGTGATTCCTCTTCATAATTAGGAGCCTAATATCTTGAGGAAGCTCATAAGGGTTATGTTCCCTTACTGGAGTTTGGGCTGTATTATTTTCTTTGGTAAGAAGGATTTTACTGGTAAGTGGTTCTATGCTTTCATCGACATCACTGGCTGAATTTAGCAGCTAGGTATGGCTTTTTGAGTCTAAAGTATTCCTGAAAGCTTACCGATTTGTACTACTCTTTACTTTTAGAGGTTCATCTATGAAGATATCCTCTATTAAAAAGTGCAGGATTTGTGGTCAGAAGAGAGATCATCGAGTACCGTTATACGGATATTGTGGTGGAAATCTCGTGAGATTTCAAAGTCTAGGATGTTACCAGAAGCTTGGTCATAGTACGCTGGTTCACTTGGCATGTGTAGTCTTACATCTTTGGCTGTGATAAATCTGTTGACCTCAGCCCCAGCTCGATTACTTCTCACTGCACCCCAGGAATTATGATAAGCGTTGAAATCACTTATCACCAGGAGTCAGCCTTCCATCTCGAAGAGGAGCTTAGATCTTAATAGAAAGTCTCATTTTGAAGGGGGATGTACAGTGGCATGACTGCAAATTCAAAGGAGTTCGTTTTTATTTTAATTACTGTCCCCTCTACGCGTCGTAGTTGTTGGGTTTTAATCAAGTACTGATTCACAGTTTTTCTCACAAGAATGGCCGTTCTGCCTCCCCTCCCTGTCAGTTTATCATTTCTGTATAGATAATAGTTAGGGAAGTGGAGATAAATTCCCGGCTTCTAAAAGGTTTCCTGGATGAGAATAATATCAAATTTATGGTCAACCATAAACTGCCTAATCTCACCAGTTCTTTTTGCGAGAGTTTGCATTCCACGTGAGTATAGAAATATGATTCATGGGGGAAGTCATTGGGTGTTTTTACTTACGTTTTGTGGCGCAAAGAAGCCCTGCACCATTGTGGCCATCTATTTTTGCATAATCAGTTCCATCTGTGACTGCTATTTGATGTAAAGTTGCTCCATGTTTAATGGAGTGAATGTGGTCTATGGATGGGAAGCAGTTGTATGGGCTCTATTAGTGTTTGGTTTTGGGGAGTTCATACTGGGTTGTTGCTTGTTTTGGATGCCAATTCGCGCGAAAGTTTTCCTGACATTTTTTGGGCTTGTGGGACAACGGGTAGAATCAAAGCCTTACTACAGCTCAACAAGTCATATACCGGAAAGCTCTACTACCACATACAGGCTGACTCTGCTTGTAAGTTTATATAATGGTATATGGAGAAATCTGGAAGTGCCGACAAAAATTTGAGGTTTTGTACGTTTTTGTGATGGATTTCAATTGTAAAATCCAGATGGTCCGTGGAGTACATCATAGTGCTCCTCTTAAGGTGAATTTCATTTCAGTTTATACATTCGTTAATGTTTTATTGATGTTCAAAGTTAAAAGAATAGTAGTTTGTTGACTTCTTCAAGCTAGCTGTCATCGGAAGAATTTGAACGTGTATTTGATTTGGCTGCTCTAAATGGTGTAGGTGAACAGTGGACAGTGCAAGATGAATTTTTAAGGGTGCAACGAATGTGACTTGTACCTTTTTCATGTGAAACACCAAAGACAGCTCACGACAGTAGTAGGCTGACTACAACAAATGCAAATTTCTACTAGAAGGCTTGTTACACTTACGTTGGTGTTGGGCAGAGTACGTACCGAGCATAGCAACAAACTACACAACCTGCAAAATAAACGTGGCCGTAAATGTGACAGTATTCACGGGAATGTGAGTTAGGAGTTGACGCACCTATGCTATAGTGTGCACCGGTGTAACAATGAAATGTGAATTGCAGCATAAAATTAACACTGAAAAATGTATAGTTCGATACAAAGTTGCTCTTCTGTCCATCTTTTTGCTGAGGCGCACTCAAAATATCGCTCGTGAACTACCAAATGCTCGCGAACTACTTGTTGGACATTCTATTATTAAAGTATAGATGCTGAATTGTTTTATGTGTGTTCTCATTATTGTAGGCAAGTTAACTCGTTGCTAGAAACCCTGACTTCATGGACCTTTAGCAGATATGAGGTCCTAAACGCGCAATAAAAAATGACATAAATTACGTCATAATACGAGTACAAAAATTAAATTTATTCATGTTGTTTGAATTCATGTTTTATACGAATATCTCCAATGTGAAGGCTTGAACTTAATATAAACGATTTATGATAAAGTTTGTACTATAAAATACTCGTACTAAGATCCTACCCTTACCTGACGCACGTTAATATGTAAAGGCTGAATTTTTTCATAGACATACTCACTAATGTAGGCAAAAATTTTAGGGGGCGACGAACCCCAACTTCAGGAACCTTTGGTAGTAATGAGGTCCAAAAGTTGCTCAAACGCTGACAAAGTTGCCTTGCATATTAAATGTCAAAGTTGAAATTTTGAAAGCCCCGAGCGCTCTTATCTTTACTAGTCATCGTTCGTCCGGCAACCGCTGGCGCTCACTCTACAGGTAGCTAAATGTAGGGACGGCCGATACCAACGAAGGAATCGATTCCTCAGTATCGAGTCTGCCTGAAAAGGAAGGTATCGATATGTCACGTGAAAAACATCGATATTAAAAGAGATGTTTGACGCATAAAATGCTTGTACAAAATCGAAGCTTAAAGGTAGTTAAAAATCAGAGCAATCAAGCGAAATAAAACAGGCATATTTATTTTAGAAAAATCTTTATTAAAAGTTAAGAGCACATGTTTAATTTTTAGAACTGATAAAAAAGTCGAAAAATTATCGAATCTTTGAAGCTGTTTTCCACACTGCAAGAGATGTTCCCGCCAAGAAAGTTTCTTGGTGGAGGTGGTTGGCAGTCGTGCGGGTTCGGTCGTCCGTTATAATTAAACCGGCGCCGTAGAAGAATCTTTCACTTGGGCAAGACGTAGCCATCATGGAGAGACACCGACAGGCAACGGGATATAAACTCGGGTACTCTCCCTTCAAAGACTGTCACACCTCAAAAGGGTTCGCCCGCACACTGTGGAGAGGCTTGTTGAGGTACTGCCGTAGTTCAACAGGATAGCCACCAGAGAAGTCATCTCCAACCGCCATCTCTCTCTGGCGTACAACCTCTTCGTGATCGCCCCAGAGATCATCAGGAGTTTCCTCATGACCAGCCTCGAATTCTCTCTCTTGCCGAGCTGCAGCACTGGTAGCTGCTGCTGTTTTCATAATTTTTTTTGTCTACTGGAAAGAAAAAAAATATTCTCATTATTTATAAAATAACAGCTGTATCAATAGAAAAAAAAACACTATATTAATAGAAAAAAGCTGCATTATAAGCAAAAATATAGCCTTCAACTAAAGCGATAAACATTACCTCATCAGAAATGTAGGTGAGCTTATCTGCGATGCACTGAGCACTACGAAAATAATGCTTCTTGAAACGGGGGTCAAGAATCGTTGCGACCGCCATGTTCCTATTTTTTTCAATGCTACCAAAGCGCCTTTCAAGTTCGATAGCAAATATTGCTTTAAATTTGCAGCGGTCATATTGCCCACAGGTACCACCACTGCATGCATTTTCTATCCAGAAACATAACATAAATTTCAATACGAGACAGCTGGCACAAAAATAGAAAGTACTCACCTCATGCAGGATGTGAGTAACTGGTATGACCCTGCTGAGCGTTGTTGACTTTTCTTCAGAGAGCTCACTGGTCGCTTTAGCAAATGGCTGCAGAAGCTTCATGACTATTCGCAGAGTTGCTAGCTCTGCTCCATTCAGCATGACAATCTCCGAAAACCTAGTAGCGGCCAGGCTCACAATATCTGACAGCTCTAAAAACCTGGATAGTAAGTCATATTTTGAGCTCCACCTTGTGGAAACTTCTTGAATGAGGCGAAGGCATGTTCCTTCACTTTTTCCTCTCTCCATTTGCAACTCTTTCAAGTGGCTGCTAAAGTTATAGCTGTGCCTTGAAAATGTCATAATGATATTGACTTTTTTAAGAAGATCCGTGACTCCGAGAACATTCTCCACTTTTTCCTTAATAATTCCATTTGTTCCATCAGTCAGGGTACTTTGAACAGGAACCTCATGAGTTTCAAATGCGGTTTGTGGAATTCGGTTTAACATATGATCAAAGCATGGATTGTGACGGTTGATACCAAAAACCTGTCTCACTGCTTGCTTTATATTTTCAGCAATATCCGTTACAACCATACTGACATTTTCATTTTCAATACCCCACTGCATTAAAATATCTTCTAAAGTTTGAGCAAGGTAAGAGGTGGTGTGCCTTTGCATCAGATGAATAAGGCCCAAAATGCAAGATTCCATTTCAATTCCTTTCAGGATTAAGAAAATCAAAAATAAAATCATAAAACATTTGCATATTGCTTATGAAATTAATCAATCAATCAATAAATACATAAATTACCTTTCAGATAGTGAGCAGTGTATCCAAGATAGCTGTTAGTTGTATGAATCTCAGTCCAACATTCTGCCGTGAGGCATATGGAGTTCGGCTTGCACAGAGCTTCTTTCACGAGCAAGCTGACAGATTCGTACTTGTCTTCCATTAGCCGGGTTGTTGCCTGGCGACTGTGGGGCTTCCATAACGGAGCGGCCTTCTGGCAGAAGTACTGAAATCCTGGTTTCTCAGGTGTGGTCAGCGTTAGCCGGTCTTTACACCATGAACAGCATAGCATCTCTCAACTCAGCTTATCTAGTGCCTCCCTCTATAAAAAGAAACCATCAGGTAGAGACGCAGCTGCATGAAATTTCAAAAAGTTAACCTTCAAAAGATCTTTGCTGCCCAAAGCTGTTTGTTATAGTACGCTGTCGTTTGTGAGGGGTCGCACAGGAACAACCGCAAGTTCTTCGGATTCCGGGCAGTCAGGATGGTCGTTGTAGCGTAACTGAATGTGGCGAAGTTGGTGGTGAAGTTGATTGTGACATTTCGGATGGGTATGCGGAAAACGAAAGAGCAGAATTGGGTCTGTTAGTGTTTGCTGATGACGAGCGAGATTCCCCTGCGCTTTCATTAATGCTGAGCTGCAATTATAGTGTAGCAGGTAACGAAAAAAGACATATTATCAAACACTCAAAAAATTTATAAAATAGTGCCATCAACTTAATGGCTCCATGGCAACGACGCATTTGCAAAATGTGGTGGAATCAACTCTCCGGAGTTCAGCCAAACACGTCCCATCCCATTGTTGGCACTTCATTAGAATCAACTTATTGTAAATTCATTTTACTTACGAGACTGCTGTCGGCGTCCAAAATCTCCCAAGCAGTGTAATCGGCGGTCTCAGTTACTGGCTTCAAAATGTTATGCTTTCCTTTCAAATGCTTCCAAAAGTTGGAAGTATTTCCGCACTTTTTAAGGTGCTTGAAACAATGCTTGCACTGTACTGCGTCTGCACTAACATTCGTAATATGCTGCCAAACAATACTTGATTTCGCGTTTGTGGTGACATTTTCAGTTTGCACTACACGTTATTTAAGTTCAACGTCTGCACTACACTTTATTCACAATTCAGCGTCTGCACTACACTTTGTTTAGGTGCAACGTCTTTACTAAACTTTATTAACATTCAGTGTCTGCACTAGCACTACACTTTACTTACATTCAACGTCAAACGTCAATCAGTCAATCAATTTTCATCACTAGGGTATCAAAATGTTATGCAAAGAATCGGGACAAGAATCGCCATGAAAGAATCGATTCCACTAAGGATCGAGCGAGTGGGTATCGAGTTCTTAGTATCGAGTCTTTCAGCAGCAAGTACCCGATTCTCCAAAGTATCGATTCAGTATCGGCCGTCCCTAGCTAAATGCCCAATCAATTCTTCAAAGCCAGAAAGGCGTTCTTAATGTCTCGTGTTCAACATTTTATTCTATGATAGAAATTAAAGTTCACAATAACACTATCCCAATACAATAGACTAAAAGAATCTTTGTGAAATGAAAACTATAACCGCAATGGATGTACAATTGTTTAGGTTAATATCTATAACGGTTTTTCTACCTAAATAAAGACAAAAATGATCCTGTAATTATGAGGAGACAGATATTAAGTAAACTTCAGCACGTCCTTATCATCATATAATATTCTGACCTTTGAACTTCCCCCAGCTTTCAACAAAAAGGAAGAAAATTTCAATTTTCATTACGTCCTTTTATTCTCAGCATTTTTTCCCTTATCAGTACCAAACCCTCGCATCGCCTCCAATTAATATACACACTCTTGCACTCTTGTCGCTTCCACGTCCTAACAAAATGAAATTAAAAACAAACGCACCATTGCGATAACATTATCATCAAGGAACGATCAAAGGAGCACTTAAGTGAAACAAAAGGACAACCCCCAAACTGAAACAATAGCGACTTCCACACAATGCTCGTACATAATATCGAAAAACTTCACAAACTTCCTGGAAATGTTGCGATAAAAAGCAAGAGCAAAAAGCGAAAAAATCAAATTTAACGTCATTTACAAACGAGGCAACATGGAAAGTATGAACAGGAGGAAAGATTTTGATAGGCTAAAATAACCTAAAACTGCTAACGCGTCATTATTGCTGTGTTCCCAATCCTAAAAGTATGAAGTTTGAATTGATTGGATTTTAGAGTTATACAACTTTAGCAATGAAGTTCATAAACTCATCAAACTTGACACATAACGATATACAACTTTCTTCCTTCTAATGGTAAACTTTTTGCTGAAATAAGGATTTTGGTAAAAATGAGATGGGAAATAAGCTTGAAATAAAAGCCATCATGTAAGGATGTAGCTGAATTTCATTCTGGAAATTGTTATCAGAACGTGCATTGAATTTGTTTCACAAATGAATTTTTCGCTCATTTTAACTGACTTCCATAGGAAAGAAGGTTATCAGTTTCATGCATATATGTTTATATTATAACGCTTTTTTTATGAACCAACTCACAAATAAAAACCAAGTATGGAACTCAAACAGGATTCTGTTTCCGCCGAATGCTTACTTGTCATTGGATCCCATCTGAAGGACATTTAAATCGAGTAACAGTAAAGGACGAAATCCATTAGATAAAGCTCAATTTGCCAGTCTTCACAAAGAGTCGACCTGCGGTTGGATTCCAGTTGTTGAGAATGCACATGAAAGGCAATAAATTGGAGTATGATATATTAATTTCTGATCGTAATTCATCTCTGGGCTTTGCAGATATTAACACTTATACATAGCAAGAAAATAACATTTTCTGAAATTTGAAATAAAACTACCAGTTACTTTTGAAAAAGGGTAAAGAGTTGAATTCTGTTGATGCCAAATTATTGGATTTGCCTTAGCTTAAGTAGGAAAAATGTATATTTTTGTGATTTAAGAGTTAATTTATTCCCACCACACGAAGATGCAATGATAGCATTTTGGAAACATATTAAATCTGTTTGTCTCCTTTGAGTACTTTTTTATGAATGCTTGTGTTTGGTGTATGGGATGAACGTCTCCAATCTTTCAAACTAACGGAACTTTTTAAGCCAACATATACATTAAAGCCTCCTATTTCTACATACATTAATAGACTTCGTGCTGCTGAATCAACCATAGACTCACTAGTGGCCGCATATACTTCCAAACTACTTAAAGTTACTGATGTAGAACAGCCTACTGCAATTTTTACCATAAGAAGTATGACTTCCATTCAAACTCAACGTCAGACGTCTCATTAGAATCAATCTTCCCTATTGCTGCAAGTGTCTCAACAAAATAAAAGTTCATTTGAATTTATACAAGAGAGACAGTACGAATCTACTGATGATGATGATCCTTTTTTAATTGTGTCACCGCCTATTCGAGATTTTGTCTTCCGTTTTGGCCCTTCAACTGACCAAATATTAAACTTTATTCATCGGAAGCTCTGTAGAACTCTATCTATTCTTAGTTGTAGGAAATTAACGGACGAAAAACGATATTTATCTTCTTTTAAAATTGACATCTCTGCGGACGCCTCTGTCATCTTGAAATCAGAGTTCTGGCCCAGTGGAGTCTTTGTGAAGAAGTTTGTTCCTGATAAAAGGAAATTTCGGAAGCGAAGACAACAAAGAGTCTCGATCAATTAATAGTTTCAACAACATTAACCATTTTAAATGCTTCTACCAGAATGTAAGAGGACTTCAAACCAAGCTTCCAGATTTTAATGACCCGTTCTCTGGGAGATGATGACTTTTTTTTTATTTTGGAATCCTAGCTAAATTATTTGGCGAATGACTTTGAATTGTCTGGTGTACATAATATCTTCCGTTATGATCGCGATTCTAGTGTGTCTTCTAAGTCAGACGGTGGTGGATTTCTTATTGGTGTCAAAGTTGTTTTTCTTCTACTGCCTGTTGTGACTTTCTGCCCTAACCCCCGATTGAATGTATCTCAGTGAGAATTTTCTTTAGCTCTGGTTCTTACTTGTTAGTCTCCTCCATTTATATTCCTTGCAATTCCCCATTGAACATATATGTCACCTTTTTTTATTGAACTGCCCAGCTCTATTCTAACCAGGTCCCCCAAGACTGTCTTCTTTTATGCAGTGATTTCAATGGACCAGTCATTACCTGGAGCCTCATTATATTTCCAAATATTATGTCAAATAGTCAACTCTCGAATTGTTTTGCGTCATTTCTGTCTTACTATTCCCTCACCCAAATAAATTGTTTCCCTAATATAAATAATCGGTTACTTGATCTTCTCTTCATTAGCTCTTTCCTTTCAAATAATATGTCTATTTCTTCCATTGATGTATATGTTGCGTCTGACCCCCATCATGCTCTTTTGAGTTTTGAGTTGTATTGTTCTGGATATCATTGCAAAAATCATCTTTCCCTCTGTCTTTTAATTTTAAGAAAGCGAACTTTCAAGCCTTACCTGTTGCCCTCAGCTCTGTATTTGATCTGATTTTTTCTCTGGTCTATCCTGTGATGACACACTTCCAAATGTTATCGACTGCTGAATCAGTTAATAGCTGATTTCACACCAGTCCGTCGTCAAAAAAAAAACAGCCAGATACTCCTTAACTAGCGTTTGAGGTTTGTCGTGCTATTAAAAGCAAAGAGAGAGCTAGAATGAAGTTTAAGTTAGACGGGTCAACCGCAGCTCGCAATGATTATTTTCAATTTCGCTCCATCACCAAAACCGAGATTAAACGAGCCCTTTATAATTTCTATGCTTCAATCGAGCAATCTTTTTGCACCAATCAACCCAAACCATCCTGGTCTTATATTCGCTCTCTTAAGGCCTCCCCTTGTATATCTGACATATTTTTTTCGGCCATATAATTAGGTTCCACTCCAGAGTCTACTCTTCAACTGTTTGCCAACTTCTTCTCTTCTTCAATTAATACTCCACCAGCCATGCGTACCTTTTCTCCCAACTTTTCCCATCCTAAGATCCGGTCTAGCCTTTCCATAAGTCCCTCTGGAACTTAAACGGCCATCAACTGTTTAAAATGATGCATTGGCTCTGGCTCTGATGGAGTTCCTTACTTTTTTATTAAATTCTTTTCCTCATAGCTGTCTCTTCTCCTTTCCAATTTGTTCTTCTTGAGCTTACCTTCGGGCAAATCCTCTGCATATTGAAAAGTAGCATACATATATAATCTCAATTTTAAAATCCGGTGATCCCCGGGATGTTTTCGATTATAGACCTATATCAAAACTCTCTTTTGCACGCCAAACTTATTCCTATTTTATCCCCTTTACCTTGTTGTCAGCAACATGGTTTAATTCAAGAAAAATCAACTACTACCAACTTATTGGAGTTCTCGGACTCTCATGCTCAAACGGACGTCTTATATACTGATTTTTGCAGGGCTTTTGATACAGCCCCACATAATATACTACTGATTAAGCTGAAGTATTATGGCTTCCCTGAAAGTTTGCTTTCCTGGTTCAAATCTCACTTAACTTCCCGTTCTTGTTACATTCCTTTGCACTAATTAAACTCTTCTTACTTCTGTCCAATTTTTGATGTTCTTCAGGGTTCTATTCTTGGTCCACTCCTATTTGTTTGATTCATAAATGACCTTCCGTCTAGTTTAAATTCTTAATCCTTACTTTATGCTGACGATATGAAACTTTTCAGACGAATTGTAAATGTTGACGATTGCAGGATTCTCGAAGATGACTAAGTTTTCTCAATGATTGGTGTCGCTTAAATAACCTTGACTTAAACATCTCTAAATGTCTAGTTATGTCTTTTACATTGAAACGTTGTCCCCTTTTGTTTAACTATTCTATTAATGACTTACCCCTTTCTTGTCTTACAAACTTAAAACTTTGTAGCTATTTTTGATTCCAAACTCAAATGTGACATTCATATTCAGCACATCACAAATAAAGCATTGAAAATGTCTGGCTTCATTCTTCAACATATACACATATTTCATAATATTCATTCTGCTACTATACTATCCGTCTCCCTTTTCGTAGTATCTTAGAATATGCTTTCCAAGTCTAAACGCCTCATCGATAATACCTTATTTCTTCTCTTGAGAGCGTCCAGAGGAAATTTACTAAATTTTTGTTTTATAAATTCAATTTTCCTTATCATACCTATCTTTATAGACACTCCACTCCCAGGATCCCTGTTATGAATACTCGCACCAGTCAGCTAATAACTACCTCTTTCGCACGAACTGACATTTATTTTCACTCAGCCATGGTCCATCTTCCCAGAGTCCAAAACAATCTGGAACTTGCTTCATTTCCTCACTCAATTTTAACTTTCAAATCTTTGCTAAACCAAAAATTCTGAACTTATAATACTTTTCAAAACTTTCCAATATTTTTTTCCTATTGGTTTGGCTTTCTGATTTTTTTTTTTAAATTTTTCTTCTGTCTTTTCTTACTCTCTTTTAATTTTTGAATTTTAAGCCTTGTAAGTGGGCCTTTGGCCTATTAGGTTTGTTTTCGTAAATAAATAAATAAATAAACTATAATATGGACTATGCTTCTATGATTATTGTAAGATCATCGTAGATATGTATTTATATTTTGGAATTTTTATTTTGAAAGCTGGCCTGGGAAGCCTGTGCTCTTCCATTTCCTTCAAAAGTTCTGTCCATTACAGCTTGCGTAGCTTTGCGAATGCGAATACAGGTGGGTCGTAATAAAAATTATGCAACCTGTCATTGTAGCGATGAGTTGTATAATCTCTACACTCTGCTTCATGCTTTACTGGACTATACAGGGTCTATATAATAAGTAACCGGACTGAGCCTTCCCCGCGCCGTCAAAGCGTCTGCTAACCGGTATCTGGTGCTGTAGAGGTGGTGGGGGTCTAGGTAAAGGGAACTCGGCTGCAGCAGTTGCCTCCAAGCGCTTGGAGAGATAGCATCGAGTGAGAGCGGAGTACGTCTTCAGTTACGTCGTCGGAGTCAAAATGGAGCGTACGATCGAACAATGTGTTAGCATCAAATTTTGTGTCAAACTCAAGAAAACGACCACGGAAACTCTTCAAATGATTCAAGAGGCTTATGGGGAGGATGCTTTGTCCAGAACTCAAGTGTTTCAGTGGCACAGAAATTTCCGGGAGGTCCGTGATGACGTCCATGACAAACAGCGCGTCGGTCCTCCATCAACGAGTCACACGGACACAAATGTGCAAAAAGTGCGTGATGTGTTGAACAGTGATCGTCGTCTGGGCATTTGAGCTATCGCAGATGAGGTTGGAATTTATAAGATGACCGTTCACAACATTATTAAGAACGATCTGGGCATGAGGAAGATCTGCGCGAAGCTGGTACCCAAACACCTGACTGATAAGCAAAAGGAGCGTCGTGTTGCTGTCGCTTCGAAATCCTTGATCGACTGCAAACCGAACCAGAGTTCTTATAGCCCGGAAATGGCACCAGCGGACTTCTTTCTGTTCCCCAAAGATCAAGAGACATCTTAAGGGGACGCAGTTTGGGACTCTGGAAAACGTTGAACGTGCTACGATGAGGGCTCTAGACAGCATCGAGGTTGCCGACTTTCAGGGAGCGTTCGGGGATCGGAAAATCCGGTATCAGCGTGTTATCGACTCCAATGGAGACTACTTTGAAGATTTCTAAAGAAAAATTGTACATATATTGCCAATAAAAAATTTCCTGAGGTCAGTCCTATTACTTATTATTCAGACCCTGTATATCTTCCTGAGTGCTTTGTGTTCAAATACATCAAGGGCAAACGTTTGTTAGAGTCCAGGTTTCACATTTATACAGCAGCACAGGTTTTATTAGTAACTTGTATATGCAAATTTTACTTTCCCTGTGAACACCTCCCGATCTAACATAGGAAGTACTGAGAAATAGGCTTTGTTTGCTGCATTTATATTTTTCAATATTTCATTCTTTTCTGTGCCCCTTCTACAGGGTGCGCCAGAGAAACTTACTTATTTGAAAATTCCCGCGCGGTGAGTTAGGTGGGTAGAGGGGCGAGAGGAGGCGCACTTGGAGGGGGAAGTTCCCAAGTTTGTTTCTCCCTGCAGTCGAGCGTGTTACTGTCTGGTTTGCAATGTCGGTAATGGGAATAATTGGTCCTTATTTTTTTGAAGAAAACGAATGCGCAGTTACCGTGAATGGAGCTCGTTACAGGAACATGATCAAGGAATTTTTTCTTCCAAGACTCCAAGAAATGAACGTTAGGAACGTGTGGTTTCAGCAAGATGGAGCCACAGCACACACAGCACGAGACTCAAAGAATTTGTTGCGACAACATTTCCCCGCGTGCGCCGGCACGCTCTCCAGATTTGACTCCATGCGATTTCTTTTTATGGGGTTATTTGAAATCCCTGGTTTATGTCGATCGACCACGGACCATAGCACACCTCAAAAACAACATTCGCGACGCCATTGCCAACATACCGATTGATATGCTGCAAAGAGTGCATACGAATTTCAAAAATCGACTTCATCAGTGTATGCGCAATGGGGGTCGCCATTGATCCGATGTCATTGTCAAGACTGCATGAAAAAAATTGGGATATTTTATTCTCGAATAAAAAACAATTTAAAACAATAACTGAAGTACTTTTGTTTTTATTGACCTTTCAAATAAGTAAGTTTCTCTGGCGCACCCTGTATAAAGATAGACTCTGAAGTATGCGAAGCCATCCCTATTTGCTAGGCTGCAGTCTCCTTAACTCAGTTTTTGTCATATAGGTATGTCTTTCCTTGTTTGCGTCATGAATTTAGTTTTTGTTTCACTAACCAGGAGGCCGACTTTTTTCGTCCAGCCGTATGCACGCTTCTTTCACATCTGGAATTGACGTGGACATGATGTTAACATCGTCGAGATTTGCTACTAGTTGCGTAGACTTTTAGAATAGCATTCCCATGGTGTCTGCTGGCGTTTTCCTGATCACATGTTCCAGACCGATATTGGGCAACATTGAGGTAAGCCCATCGTTCTTTTTAGGCCTGAGTTCATCGGGAAGTTTTCAGTCAAATCTCCATTAACTTTGATCTGAGAATCGGTGTACAGTGTTGTAACCTGATCATACAGATGAGTTTAGTTGAAACGCCAAAGTCCATCATTATTTTCTACAAGACATTTTTGTCAACACTGTTGTATGCTTGTTTGAAGTCTATCAAGATCTGAAGTATACTCTCAGCATGTTTTGAGCACCAGTTTCACTGAGAATAATTGATCAATTATAGATCGTCCGCTTCGAGAACTACCTTCGCACTTTTCAATGATATTTTCATAATAGCTTCAGTCTTCGTTCAATGACATTAGACAGCACTTTGTATAATGTTTTCAACAGAATAATCTCTCTGTAATTTTCACAGCTTTGCCAGTCTCCCCTTTTCTATGTAAGGGGCATATGATGCTTTTCAGCCAGTCACCTGTTAGCTGCTTCTCTGTCCATTTCCTATATATCAACCGACAAAGGAGGTTGTGTAGGTGTGAACTTCCGGCTGGTAGTAGTTTTGTCGGTATTTTGTCAATTCCAGGAGCTTCGTCTTTATTGAGACCACGAATGGCCGCCTGTACCTCTTCTGTTCTTGGCAGCGTTGCTAGGTCATCTTCTTTGGCCCGTGAAATGATCACAGTTTTGGTATAATAGACAAGCATCCATTTTGATATATAAGATAAATTGGCTCAACAGATGTACCAAGTTGACAGCTTCGAGTTTACTCAACTATATGGTGAAGTTGTTTTGATCTAAAATATTTTCAAAGAAATTCAGAGTACGTAAAGCTATATACAATATTTAGTCCAGACTAAATCAAGTATGCTTGCGCCATTTTCTTATTTATTTATATTGAAGAAATTATTGCAGAGCAAGTACGTATAACAATATGTGATTCAATTCTATCAATCAAATATTTTACTTGCATTTGTATTTGGGCCAAATACATATGATATTGTCGCGTGTTATAGTTCGTGGTCAATAATTTTAATGTTCCGGGAAAGTGAAAACGCAATGACTTTTTCAATTATGTTTAAAAGAGATTATTTAAAAGAATGCACAATTATTAATTTCACTATTAAAAGTCTAACTTCCACTTGTCAATAAATTTCTATTGCAATTGTCTTCTAAAATCACTTCACAATCACTCAATCAATATCGCCTTTACCTCGCGCTCCACTCTATCGCAGTTTTTATTATCGCGGTTGTAATGAATGATCCACCCATTCATTCAGCTCGCCTTTATATAGGGTCTCTAGCCATTCAACCCATTTCTCGTACTTTGGTGAATGTTCTGCCGAGAGGTACCTAATATATTCGAGCAGCTTAATGAATGGAGTGACGTCACTTTCAGATGTTGATCATGCTTGGTGGGTTCTCGTGGTTTAGAGTAAATTCATTTTGTTGATCATGAGGTTGTGAAAACAATTGCAACAGTAGCTCGCAGAATTATTCGTGCATGTAACAATATTGTCAGTATTCAATCATATTTATGCTCATTAATAAAGTTATTTGATCGATGAATGCTTGAACGCATGTGAAAAATGAGCAAGCGGCTTAAGAAAGCAAGAAAAAAAATAGAAGCGCCCAAAGAGGTTTTGGAGAATCTACAAAAAAAAGTAGGAATGACTAGTATGCCAAAGAATGCAAGGAAATGGTTTGAAAAAGTTACCAGACCAACAAAAAATACATCCAGTGACCACAATAACACCGATGACAACCAGGAAAGTATGCCGAAGAAAGAAACCACTAACCAGCAACACCAAGATCCGACAGATATATTAAAAACATGACCCTAAATGGAGTCAGATCGACGTATGCCTCTATTAAACAACTTAAAGATGGCTTCAATCCACAGATAAGTCTTTGCAAAAGTGCACAAGATGCAGTCATAGGTAACCCAGTCAAAATCAAAAATAGATAGCTGAAATATTTCCTGAACTAATTTGCAGCGCCTCCAACAATTACTGAAGCTCTGATCATTAATAAAGCGCCGGGCATTGATAAGATTCCAGTGGAGTTCATCAAATATGGTGGCAGTAGTGTTCATCAAGCTATTCACAAAGTCATCCAGTACAACAAGAACACATGCCAAAAGAGTAGACCCAATCAATTATATTCCCTATCCACAAAAAAACTGACAAGCTACAGTGCGAAAATTATAGAGGCATATCACTACTTTGCACAGCGTACAAAATATTTTCAAAGTTCTTTCAACTGTATTATTGGGGAGTATCAAGGTGATTTTAGAGTAGATAGATCGACAATAGACCAATTGTTCACAGTCAAGCAGGTACTTGAAAAATGCTGGCAGGTCAACATAGACGCACACCAAAGTTTTGCTGACTTCAAGCAAGCATACGACAGTATTGGTCGTAACATACTGTACCAAATAATGCTTGGTTTTGGCATCCCAGCCAAATTAGTCCGTCTTATCAAAATGACAATCATGTCGACAACCTCTCAAGTCTGCATCAATAACCAACTCACCGGTTCCTGTGACACAAAGCAGGGAGATGGGCTGGCCCCATTGCTATTTAATTTGGCTCTCGAGTGCGTCATACGGAAGCTACCTGTCGATACGTGAGGTACATTACTATTCAAGTCGAGCCAAGTAGTGGTCTATGCGGACGACCTCAACGTTCTGTCACGGTCATTAACAACTGCCAAAGAACTCTTCCTGAAACTCGACAGCGAAACAAAACTAATAGGGCTACAAATCAACGAAAATAAAACAAAGTTCATGACGCAGTCGAAGAAAAGTACTCAAGTACACAAAATATCACACATGGCGAATACAATATCAAGAATGACGCAAAAATAACGAAAACGGACAATGAAAAAGACGAAATACGCCGAAGAATACAGCTCGTAAATAAAATATTTTATTCAGTATAGACGATCTTGAAGGCAAGCTGCATACACAGGAAAACAAAGCTCCAAGTATACAAATCTGTGATAAGATCTGTGTTATGCCATAGGCGTGAAACATGGACCCGAACCCAAACATCCGCAAATATATTGTCCTGAGGTCCTGAGGCAAATAATTGGAGCGAAGCTAGACGGGCACCAATGGTGATTCCAAACAACTATGAGCTGTATGAAATTTTTGACGAACTGGAGGTCTCAAGAATTGTAAGACTGCAGAAGCTGCAATTGGCTGGACATATGAATCGTATGGACGAACAACGGATACCCAAGAAGGTATTCGTTGGGAGAACTGAAGGCCGCCGGCCAGTGGGGAAACCGAGGAAACGGTGGTCTGACTCGGTCGATGAAGATAGCTCATCGCTGCTCGGATTTCGGAATTGGAAGGCGCGGTCAACGGACGGAGACACTTTGAGGCACCGTTTACAGGAAGCGAAGGCCCGAAAGGGGCAGTAGTGTTAAGAAGAAGATGATCATTTCAGAAGCAGAACAAGAGGTCTTAGTCCTCCCGCGAATCAGAGACGAAGTATAGACAGCAGCACATGACCTCAGAAAAATAAGGCTCCCGAAATGGATTGAATACCATCAGAACTGACTGAGAACAGAAAGAAAATTTATGAGAAATTAAATGTTGGTAGAATACAGAAAACCAAAAATTGGGGACTTTCCATACAGGTTAATGTCGAGTTAAAATCACGTAATATGTTAGAGATGCGCCTCATCGTATTTCTTGTAAAAAGACAATCAAATCATCAACTGATCAATCAATCTATCACGAAATTCACTGCTATTTGACTACTTATACTTATACTGTATCAATAATTAATTACGTTCATGCATGTTTAAAAACTTGAGCAAAATTTTCCTCTCTTTTCTAAATGTAATAGTAAAATTCTAACTTCTACCTCTCAACAGAATAAGAAAAATTAAAAACCTAAAAACTCTGACATTAGTGAACTCAAAGCCTCAGCAACGTATACGTTTGACAAAGGGGCAAAAAGCAAAGTATCGTGTGACTAAAATATAATTAAAATTAAATCAAATTGTAGCTTTTTATGAAAACCTTTTCCCTTGTTTTTCATTTTAACTCACATCATCCAAGTTTCCTTTTTAGGGTTTTGTAAAATAATTTTACAAAACACAGCAATTTTTCTCACAAACTGTATAAGCTACCATCTTAAAATTTTGTGTGTAGGTATAAAATGATGCCCTCTTCAAAGTTTCTGAGAGGAAAATTTTTTAGCAGGTGCTTAAGGGGGGTCTCCCCATATAGGGGATTGGCCCCTGGAAAAAAATATTTCATCAGAGGTAGCCGATATGGGTATCAAATGAAAGGTCTTAATAAGAACTTTTCAAAACAGAGTTCAAACTGGTATTTTTTGCTTAAGGGGGCGCACAGGAAGGGGAAGTACACGAAAAATTTGTTTACCCCCCCCTCGCGATTGGACACCTGTGACCCAAAAAATCTGAAAAAAATTATGGAGATAGGTATTTATGAGCACAACAAATACCTCAGAAATCAAAATTCACTCAACTTTGTTAATAATAGTATGAACATCAAATTCACATTTTCCCCAATAAAATCATATGGATACCCTTAAATTCAATGAAAACCGATGCTTAAGGAGTTTTACATAAGATCCTGATACTCTGCAAGTTTGATGGAAATCCAATCATATTCACGGAAGCTAGAGCCATTTGAAATTTCTCCAAATACAACAACAATAACACGTGATTTTGGTATTTTATGGACTTTCCATTGAATTAGACACTGCAGTTTTAATTTTATCTTCTTGAAATTTTTAAATAAGATCAACAATATAATTTTTTTGGGAATTCCCGATTTGAGTGATTTTTGTTAGTTTGCAACAAGGTGACAACCGTTGAAAGTACAGAAGCAAGGGATTTTCTTATAAACGTGCACATCTCTTTGACATGTTTCAAGCCTTTATTCGTTAATGGTGACTGCATTTTGCACGTTGGGTACAAAACTATTCTGACATGACCGTAGGTCAGTTTACCCAACTTGTTTTTATATGGGGTGGTACAACGTCCGCAATTACAAGTACGAGTATATTAGGCAGCTGATGGGGTGGTGGTGGCTGCTGGTGTTGAGGAGATGGCGCTTTCCCAAGAGCACGCGACCACTACTAAAAGTATAATCCCATTGTGATTGTTAGTGTCGCGTGTTTCGACTGTGCTGTTGTTTCATTCATCACAACGCTGATGCTCAACTCCTGCGACAGATCACCTCTAGAATTGGTTTAATCTCGGTAACTAATTCCTTTTCAATGCAATGCAAATCGAAACGATCCTCATATGTTCTTGCCTTGATAGTAATACCCACATGTCTAAAATGCCCTGAACTGGCAATACGATGCAAGTAAGACTCAGCCATACGTGGGAAATCGAGATTGATAGCAACATTCAAAGCCTGTTTATCGATATCACGTGCAGAAAGATCATAGCAGACTAGATTTCTGCATAGCACCTGGAGGTTAGTCAATGCTACATTTTCAATATATTTGACTATTGTAATTCTATCATTTACCACTAGCACTCTTCACAAAAACTCGGTGCATCAATTAATTGCAAAACTCGTTACTACACTTAGAATGCAACCGCTCAACTCTTGCAACGTGGAATCCTCGTCCCGCGTGAACCGGAAATCATCCATCCTTTTTGACACCTGTCAAATCGCGGTTCAGTGGCAGCGGGCAGTTGAAAGGTCGCTCCCAAACCATCGACGCCAATAGCGTAGGATACGTGGATCTGCTGATCGGCGTCAGTGGCGTAGGGCTAAGTTATTACAAGTTGGAGTAGTTAACTCTCATTTTATTGGTTTTTTTTTCTTAAAAAGCCATTGAGCCTCGCTTATAAATGAAATAATTGACTACACATGTTATTGATTCATTATTGTTGTCTACATATCATAGGTTGAGTAAAATTCCCTTCTGATAAGAGGTGTCTTCTATCTACCCAGCTATTTTTCTATCAATTAAAGTCCCCTTAAATGGGGTAAAATTTCTAAAATCGGACTTTGTCTTAATTGCGTCATACAATTCTATAGAAGCTTTCACCCTACTAATCTACTAAAATTTTGTCTTTCCGTATAAACTTGAACTGAATATATTTTGGTTCAAATATTAATAACGTAATTGCCAATCCCAGGAGAAATTCCTCCGAACACATATTTGAAGAAGAAGCTTTCGCTTCGTTCGAATATCATTCTAGACATAAAAGCCCGCACTGAAAATGGTAACAATACGAGTCTTTATATATAGATGACTCATATTTATACCATTTCCAGCGCTTCAGGCTCTGCCGGGTAGTGAAAATCCCTATGGGACGACTGTGATGACCTAGTGTACAAAAAATGATAGTAGGTATACTGTGTTTGTTGCATCACAGGTAAAAATTAAATTGGCTCGAATGTGAAAAGAGAATTCATTTTAACAGCCGGCAATTTCGTGGTAAGTGTACGGGGGCTGCCTTTCGTGTTTTTTAATTTCGTCCTTTATAGCAACATCAAAGCAACCGCATGAATAAATAATATGTAATTATTAAAATCGTAGGCCTTAAAAGATTAATCACTTCATGCTGCCGTTCAAGCGGTACTTAAAGTCTCTGCAAATCGCGATCATCAACAATTCCCCCTGCGAAAAATTAGGCACTCGTTCAAATCATTAAATCCTTTTCATTGCAATTTTATCTTGGAAATAAACCGTAATCTCATGACAATTAATATCATTATCCTCACCCTCATTCTCCAGATTCTCGGGTGTGTGAAAGCAAACCAGCAGACATGCTCCAAATAGGCATAACAGTTCCATGTGAGCATGCATGTACGAGTATAGTCGTCATATGGTGCTTTGAGTTCGGAATAATGTAACACAATTGCCGTGCTTGAGAGAAACAATAAACCCAGCAAATTTTCTCTAAAAGTCTCATTATTCCAAGTTTCTTGCCTTTCCCAGCAATTTTCAATGTGCCTCCACTCGCCACCCTCTTTCAGATTTGTATAGTACGTTACAATCTATACTCGTACGTTCGGTCGTATGGGATCCAAAGCCTCCAAATCATATACTCGTACACTACATATACTCGTATGTACGTATATATAAGTAGATGTTATGCAAGCTTTAAAATTATTTCGATCGATACAGGACGGCAGACATTCTTCGGTTCTGCTGTAATGGAACCGAATGTGGCTCACCCCATTTCAGCATCTTTGCCATGTTACATTTTGCGCTGCAAATTTTGCACATAATAATAATAAGTTCCATGTGGCATGCCATCGAGTATGAGCTTCATGATGCAATTAATTGGTGAAGTTACTAACGACGCTGTTGTGTGTGTGCGCGTGTCCTTCATCAGGACACGGCGCGATGGATATCCCAACCACTGCAGTAATGAAGGTGTTGAACCAAATCTACTCAATCATGCAACACATGCTAACGGAATATTCTCAAAGCTCCAAAACAACCTGAAAATAGATTCCAATCTAATGATTGATTATTCCTGTTTCAAGGATATCAAGGATTTATTGAAGCAGATAATCACTCAGTGAACGCACTCATAAATTGCCTGTTGTACAAATGGTTCTATTGGCGCCCAACCTGGCTTGTTTATTTCGTTGCTCGTTGCTTTTCACGTAAACATGTCCTCACATCCTCGCTCTCGTCCTCCAAGTCATTTCAGTAATCAATACATTTTATTTTTACAAGAGTGTTACACATCAACACATTCCACCTGTTGTCATAGTTTCTCCTCCAATAAAAACACAGCAACATTCAAAACTCTTTTTCCAGCTTCATTCGCATCGCAAAATACGAGTATGGCTCAATTCGCCGAAAAAAAGGATCTGGCAAACAGCAGAAACTAACAAATCCAATTTACTTACCTTCATCCAACACTTTGAATATGCTCGGTAAATTTTCCAAGGTAGAATGAATAAAATCCAGAATTTATGTGGCAAACAAAAGTACGCAGATGAAATTTCGGTATACCACGTGGGATTGACAAACAAACCCTAGGTCGAGAAATTTATTGGTGACAAAAATATGACCGACAGGGAATAAAGAATTCCAGCGTACCTTATTATTCTGGTTGCTAGGAGAAGATGTTTGCATGATGGTGTCTTGTATTTACAATTAATTTATGATGTTTTATAAATGAATATTTGATAAGACGGGCAGCATGAGGATTATGATAATGGGGAGAGATAATTTAAATGAAAGATTTATGGTGAATTTTAAAATGGGTCAAGAGGCAATTTTAACGAGTTGAGGGAGTTTAGCTTTGTACTACTAAAATTTATTAGTTTTTTCTTTGAAGATTTGTTTATAAAAGATTATACTCGTATATTCGTCTTTTCTTTGAAATTGGAAAATTACGTAGTAAGTATGACTGATGGTCAACCCTTTTTGATTTTTATTCGACTTTCACAGGAGTGAAAGTTATCTTTTTCGCTTGCATTTTTTTTTTTGTTTTGTTTTTATTTTATGTATGCCCAAGCACCACTTTTTAACGGTACTGTTTTCGAAAACTTTGCACTTTTTTGGAAAACTATTTGATTTGATTCTATTATGTCCGTTTTAGGGAATGGAATCGCGTTCTCGCGAGATTTCGGCCTTATTTAGCGAGATTGATCTCGGACGAAAAAACGGCGGGATCTCGCGAGTTTAACGAGATTGCACTCAAGCATAAAAACGTCTTATTCGAAGCGCGGACTGACACGGACGGACGGACTTGCGATCCGTTGGTTTCATCCGGTGCGCGGGAGGCGGCGGCCTAAGGTAGCGATCGCGGGACGAGGTGTCTCTCAGATACGTTCGTGTGTGCGATTTGTCGAAAATTGAGCCAGCGTGCAGCGCCATCAGCGCGCATTTGTTTTGTTGTTGCTAACTAACGTGATTGAGTTTGATTGCATTCGAGAATTTTTTTGGTTATTTATGCAAAAAAAGTTTCTATTTATGAGTGGAATAACGAACGATGTTGGCGAATATAGTTTATAAAGACTATGAGAGTGTGTCGGAAGTACGGAAATACTTTTTGAGAGCGAAAAATAGATTGAGTTCTAAGTGCAAACTTTGTAAGAAGATTCTTAAAACCAAAGATCAATCTCTAAGTGGCTTACATGTGCTTGAATAATCAATTCATAAAATTGACACGAAAACGAAGATTATCATATCAACCCCGCCGTTGCCATTGTCGCCACCATCATCGAATACTGGGGCTACTAACCAAAACATGGAATTAGTAACAGCATCCGCATCCACGTCGAATGTTAGTCCAGGATCGTCAGAAAGAAATGGCAAAAAATTACTGATCATTTCTTCTCGGTTGAAGATACTTCTATGGAGAAAAATAGGCAAAGATGGACTACCTTACCGTGTTTTCTGTACTTCCAAAGATAGAAGAGATCTCTTCAAATTCTTCGGGACACAAACTGCCTATGTCCCCAAACACAATTAAACTTATCGTTACGAATTATGGCATGACATTGAAAATGAAAATAATGCGTGAATTGGCTCAACTGAAGGAGAATGATCACAGATTTACGCTAATATTTGATAAGTGGACTTCTTCTATGAACAAGCGGTACATGAATGTAAACGTACACATATTTTTGAACGGCAATGCTCTGTTTTGGAACTTGGGGCTGAGTCGCTCCTTTTAAGTATGCCCGCTGAAAGTGGTGACACTATTTTTAAAACAAAGTTAATCGAGTTTGGCCTTATTCTGGAAGAAGATATTATCAATATCACTACAGATGGGGCAAGTGTAATGAAAACGTTGGGTCGATTGGGCTTTTTTCACACGGGAATGGAACTCATCCATTGTAAAATATGTTTCGCGCTTACGCGCTTACATTTACACCCAAGCTATTTTGGTATACGATACACGTCTTGCGAGTGTATGTATCAAAAGGGTTATTTGATCGTTAAACATCGTACGGACAACATGAAAGTGAAAACAGAGATATAAGCGATTGGGAATTGATGTTTTAACCTTGAATTGTGCACGAGGTAAAAAAGACTGGAATGAAAAATATATTTTATGATTGTTTAAGTTTGTCGATCCAAACTTCTATTGGATTTATTTGAATCCTCAGTGTTTTTCCGCTTTCTGAAAAATATACTCAAAATTTTTTCTTCCAACAACACAAATAAAAAATAAAAAACTCATTGGACTTTTTAGGATATCATTTATTTTCTATGGATTTACACTAGGCAATAAAATTATTGAAATCGTGATATGCTTGAAATTTAACATGGCCTCTGCTTTTATGAATTTATTAAATCAATGAAAGGTAATCGTTTTATGACGACTACCTTCTTCACCGAATGTTCAATTCGGAATAATTACCGCCGTTTGTATAAAATTTTCCGACGAAATGATCAACAAAATGCGTTTGTTTTGGAGTGTTTTTACGATCAAGTTTCTTCGATGCCTATCTCTCTCTTCTTTCCCATATAACCTGTTTTGCGCTTACTATTCACGCTGCATGTGAAAAAGTCCATTGATATCACTTTCATATCAGCTCTGCTATGCCCATGGAGTTCAACTTGGCATGATAGATACTATTTATAAAAAACAAACTGATGTTGAGGAACCTGTGATAGAATCTGAAAATTACTCAGAAGATGACGTTTTTCTTTGCTCTATGCCCAGAATAGAAGAAGACCTAGATGCAGAATATGCAGGTATTATTGAAAAAGTTAGGAAATTGGTGAAACTTTTTAAAAGATCACCTACTAAAAATGATACTCTGCAAATGTACGTAAAGCAAGAATTTGGAAAAGATATTAAGTTACAACTTGATTGTAAAACTCGATGGTCGAGCCTAGCAGACATGATTTCTACATTTATGAGAATCAAGCTGTGTGTCAGCAAAGCTTTGATCTACCTCAGCCTGGAAGCTGATCCAAACTACTCTTTAAAGGCGATGAACATTGCTGTAAAACTGGCTGTGGTGGTGTTATGTCGCCAAGATACAGACTTGGCTATCGCAGTAACACACTTAGGTTTATGATTTGTAAACTGGAAGAGCTAAAGACTCCATTGGCAGAAAAACTTGCTGGCTCGTTGAGAAAGCGCATTGTTGAGCGTCGGAAGAATTTGACAGCATGCTTTTTGTATACTAAAGATCCAGCTAAATACCAAGCAGATAAAGAAGAGTTTGCAAAAGATGAAACATTTAAATTGGCTCCGAAAAACGTGATTCGAACTGAAATTAAATCACTTATAGAGCGTTGGCATCCGCAACGCAGTCTGACTAATTCATAGACATAGGCAAATTCAGGTCCATCTTGGTCAATCGCATCAACATCAGCTGCCACCGCTAATGATATAGCTGAATTTGATTATGACGATAATGAACCGCTTTCTTTCATGCTGAAACACGCAAGAATATTTCATTGCAAGAAGAACTTCAAGAAACATTGACTGGTGCGTTCAAAGAATCTAGAGACAGAAAAATAACTACAAATTCTCTGGAGGCATTAATCAAAAATGAAATGAATTTAAACGAGTCCGGGGGGTCAAAAGGCGAACTTTTACAGTTCGTGGATAACTGCCTGACATCTGTGGTTCCAACTAGCGCAGAATCCGGAAGGGCCATCTCAGCAACTGGTTATCTAGTCAACAAAATAAGAAGCCATTTAGCAGACAATTTTTTGGACATTTTGTGCTTCTTAAGGAGCTACTTTCAAAATAATTCGTAATAACGGCTTATGATTTGAACTATACAAATCTTTCATTTGATCGGTATATTTTGTTAATTAATCTGTAATTTCTAATAGTCTGACTAATTGGTATACTTTGTTAACTAATTTTTAATATCTAATGGATCTCCTGAGTAGATATAGTTTTATTTGATTGATAATAATATCTCAGTTTAATAGTCAACTCAACTTAGATAATAAATTTCATTTTTCGACTTATAAAAGAACTGTTTCATTACGAAAAGCTTTTTGTTTGATATTAGAAGAGAAGACTGGTTGTTTCTTTAATTTGTTATTTGATGAAGAAGAAATTTATTAGAAGTTTATTAAAAAATTAAAGACAGATACGTCAAACAATGTTTGATGCATAAAAGTCTATTGAACGAATTCGTGAAAATAAATGTTTATCTTATAATACTTATAATTTTTATTATTTTTTTCCTAATTTATTCAAATATTGTGATTATTTGCAAAAAAACACACACAAAACTGCCAATCTCGCGAGATCTTGAAATTGGCGGGATCTCGCAGTATTGTTATTCATAAACACGCGGGATCTCGCTTGAGTCACAATCTCGCGAGATTTGCATTCCCTAGTCGATTTGGAAAGACATGAAGCAATTTTCCGTTTGTACAAATACTTCCAATGTAAGCCATTTCATATTCAACATTTTCGTCACTAAAAATAACGAATTTCGGTTACTTCCTGACCTTTGGGAGATACCATCTTGAATTTAAGATTTTGATTTCAGATTATTTTATGAGGAATCTGACTTAGAGTCTCATCACCATTTTAGCCAAATTTCGTTCGAATCGCAGTTTCACTCTAGACAGGACAAAATTATTCAAATTTTGTTGCAAATGGCAGTTAAAAATGTTAATGTAAAAATTTTCAACTTCTTATTTATGGTATCATCCGATTTACACAATTTTATGCGAGATGCAAGAACTTGCTCCAATAATCGATATTTCCAAGTTTGATAAAAATTCGTTCAGTAACTTGGCCGCCAGAGGGTCTCGAAAATATGAAAAAATGAAATTTTTGAACTCCCGCCATTTTGAAACTTGGTCCTGGATGGTCATGAAAGTATCAAGACCATGTAAATCGAATCAAAATTGTGACTTTCAAAAGCTGTTGAAATTTTTTGCAGCTTGTTCAACTATAATACCTATGTGTATTATGGTGTAGCCTCCCTTACGTATTGGTGCCTAATTTTTTTCCAGTCGTCTCTATTTTATGCTATCCTTTTCCAGGTGACACCCGCTAGTTTCCTGATGTCATGATCCCACCGTATTTTTGGTCTTCCTCGTGGTCTTTTTATCCCTCTTGGGTACCATTGTGTGATTTTGGTAGTCCATCTGTTGTCAGTTAGTGTTGCTATGTGTCCGGCCCATTGCCATTTTAGTGACCTAACTCTATGGACTGCATCTGTCACTTTGGTTCTTCCTCTTATCCAAGTCAATGTCTCACGGTCTCTTTTAGTGATGCCTAGCATGCACCTCTCCATTGCTCTTTGTACCACTTGTAATTTCCGTGTGACTCCTATTGTTAACGTCCATGTCTCACAGACGTATGTCATGACAGGTAGGATACATTGGTTGAACGTTTTCTTTTTCAAGTGGACTTTCATTCTAGATTTGAATATAATCGAGTTTCTCCCGAATGCGCTCCATGCTAGCTTGATTCGCCTATTAATTTCAGGTGTTATATCTCGGGAGTTATGTACTAGCTGGCCTAGGTACATATATTCTTCTACTGTTTCTAGCTTTCTGTTGTTCAGTGCTATTTCAACCTGACCTCCTAGATTTTCATTGGGCATAACCTTAGTTTAACTTAGGTTCATTCTTAGGCCGACTTTTTCGCTGGCTTCGCTAAGCTCATTTAGAACCAGTTGTAGCTCTTCTTAGCTCTGAGCAATTATGACTATATCGTCGGCAAATCTTAATTGATTGATGCATTCTCCGTTGATTTGTAGGCCCTTCTCTTGCCATTTTAGTTCTCGAAAGATGTTTTCCAGGGTGGCATTGAATAGCCTTGGAGAGATTGTGTCCCCTTGTCTAACACCTTTTTGTATGGGGAGTTCTGGCGTGTCATCAAACACTTTGACCTTTGTTTTGGCGCTCCTGTATATGTTTGAGAGCGTTTCCACTCTAATAATCGCCTCAGGGTATATCGAGTCAAAGGCTTTTTCAAAGTCTATGAACGCCAGTGCTAGAGGTAGTTCGTACTGTTTAGCCCTGCTCATGATTTCTGTCAAAGTGTGTATGTGGTCTATTGTACTGAATCCACTTCTAAATCCAGCTTGTTCCCGTGGCTGTTCAGCATCAAGGGCTGCTTGTATTCGATTGCTAATTATTTTGATGAATACCGTATAGAAGACAGGTATCAGAATTATTGGCCTGTAATTCTTAATATCTTCTTTATCGCCCTTTTTGTGGATTAGTACAATGTTTGCGCTGTTCCAGTCTTCAGGTATGTATCTGGTTCTGAGACGATTGGTGTATATTTCGGCTAGTGTTTTCCAGATTTCTTTGCCAGCGTATTACAACAGTTCCGGTGTTATGCCATCATTACCTGCTGTTTTGCCTGTTTTCATCGAATTGATCGCATATTCCACCGCATCTGAGTTAACTTCAGGGATAGGTTCGTCTACTGCCTCAGATATTGTTGGTATACAGTTGGGAGCTACTTCTGGGAACTTGTATAAGTAGCTTATTATTCCTATCCTATCTGTCACCCTGGTCTTTCCTTGTTTAAGTGCTATCAACTGTTTTTTGCTAAGGTGCGATGTGTGTCTGTTTTTTATTCCCTCCTCTAGCATTGACTGATATTGGCCGATGTTATTCTTGATGTTGTCGTCGTTGAAGCCTCGTCTTATTGGCTTCCTAACTAGTTTTTCTCGTTCTGATCTTAGGTCTAGGGTTAGTTTCGCTCTGACGACGCGGTGGTTACTGCCTGTCCTGAATTTGTTAAGCACGGAGACGTCTTTGATCGCTTTTATGGTACTCGTTTCTTCGTAGCCCCATTGGGGGCTTGCCAAGTCCATTTCCTGCCTGGTTTTTTCTTGAAGAATGAGTTCGCTATGCACAGATTGTATTGGTGGGCGGATTAGACCAGTCTCTCTCTTCTTTCGTTTCTCTGGCCTAATCTGAATTTGCCTACCAGTACCTCCTGTTTTTCTCTATTTCCTTCTATGACGTTGAAGTCTCCGATGAGGAATTTGAAATGGCTATTATTGATGTCCCAAGCCTGAGTTATCTCGTTGTAAAAATCTTCGATTTCGTCGTCTGAGTAACTAGATGTTGGTGCATTAACTTTGATTACTTGCATTGTGTATCTTTGTGACAGCTTGAGAGTCAAGCTGACCACTCGATATGATGTGCTTGAGACACTAAATATTTTGTCTTTCCATTTCTTGTTAATCAAGAATCCTACTCCATTAGTTCTGCCCGATTGGGTTCCCTGATGGTATAGGATATTGCTTGAAGCGATTGTTAGCAGGTTTTCACCATTGCGCCTAGTTTCTTTCAACCCAGTGAAGTCCCACCTAATCTTAGCTGCTTCTTCTTCTAACTCATTTAGTCTTGCCTGGCTGGATAGTGACCGGCAGTTGTATGTCGCTATTTTTATCGTTGTTTGTTGTATTTGGTAGCGATTTAACCTCCGCGGATTATTAACACCCTCTGCCTTTGTGGATGGTTCCTGGGAGCTACCTATCTTAGGTCCACTCATGCCTACGGAGAATGAGGGCTGGTTCCTTTTTCAACTTTCCATAAAGGAGGTTGAGACATACCTTACCACGCTGTCTCATTGCGGGTTGGTAAGGGTCCATTGGGATTACCATTACCTAATGGACAATCTACCCTAGCTAGATGGACAGACTTTTTATTGATGAAAAAGCCGTGCATGGGGTTTGAGCTCGGTACCTCCCGGTGGGAGACCCTCGCTCTACTCCTTGAGCCAGCTAGGGTATATAACACAATTTTGCTCCGATTTCCACCAAATTTTTAGGAAAGGTTAACCAGCCAAACCAGCGAGCGAAAACAAAACGGCGGCCATTTTAGACGAAAAATCGAACAGTAATTGTTCTGACCAAAGCCCAGCTCCGATTTGGATGAAATTCAGAACTGAGATTTATTAAGCCATACGATGAAGTCGAACCGTCTGTAACAAAATGGCAGCCTCTCAAAGGTAAAAAAACGCGCAAAAATTTATTCTTGTAGTTGTGACCAAACCTTCCAACCGATGTTGATGAAATTCGGTTCTTTGACAAAGACTATAAGTATTTGAAGATTTTTGTAAAAAAACTAGAGGTCAGGCCTCAAAAACAAAATGGCGGTTAGTTGAAGCTCAAAATTTTCAAGGCTCCTAAAACTCGCAATTTTTATTCGTTATTTATGAAACTTAGTTTTTGGATGGAAAATAACCAGATCTAAAGATTTTTGTGATCATTCATGAGCAAGTTTCAAAATGGCGATGGTTCAAATATCCAATTTTTTGTGGCCCTCTAGCGGCCACACTTTCCAACAGATTTTAATGAAATTTGGGATTATGAAGAATTGTGTTAAGTTCTTGTATTGTGCAAAATTATTAAAATCGGATGAAAAATGAAAAGTCGAAAATTTAAAGCCTAATATATTTAGCTGCAATTTTCATTTAAAATTTAATATTTTTGCCCTGCCCAGAGTGAAACTTCGATTTGAACGTGATTTAGCACATTGGGTGATGAGACCTAAGATACAAACATTTGAAAAAATCCAAGGTTAAGTACATACATTCAAAATGGCGGCTCCAAAAGGACAGAAAGCAAGCGCAATCCGCTATTTTAGTAGCAACCCAAATAATGAATAGTTTTCATGGAAACGTTTTTAATGGCTAAAGTTAAAAGAATGTATGCAACACACCATTTTTAGCGTATTATAAAAAAATTCTACAATACTCTACTGAAATCGCGACATGTTTGTCCGTCTATCCATCCCGTTCATCCGTCGGTCCGTCCGTGCATCACAGCTAGTTTTCTCACAAACTACATAGATTAGAGTGATATGTGTCAACAGTGATGCTCTCTGAAAAGTCGTAGTTAAAAAAAAACATTTAAGGGCGTTTAAGGGGGGTCTCCCTTTATAACGGGGTGCCTCTTAAACATTGTTTTTTACCAAAGCTAACCAATATGGGATTCAAATGAAGTGTTTTGAAAAGAACTTTTCAAAACAGGTCCTAAATAAGAGGCATTTGCAACGAAGGGTGCAAACTTCCGTCACCAACTTTTGATAATCTCGTCAACTAAAAACTAATTCATATTCTATGTGAACACACGCAAAAGCTTATTTCTATCTGTCAATTTATTCTTTGTTTACAAGGCAATTTTCAATCAATGGATAAAATCGAATATCGTTCGAAATTTTTTGATTTGGAAGGTTTATCAACAACAAAAATTCATATAATAATGGTGAAAGTGTTAAAAGAATCTGTTCCTTAATTTCCAACTGTGCATTGATGGGGTTCGGAAGACGGGTCCTGAGACGAATAATTGGAGTGAGGCTGGACGAGGACCAATGGCAAATTCAATGCAACCATGAGCTGTATGAAATTTTTGATGAACCGAAGGTTTCAACGATTGTAAGATTTCGGAAGCTGCAATGGGCTAGCCAAGTGAATCGTATGGACAAACAACGGATACACAAAAAGGTATTCGTTGGGGGAACCGAAGGCTTGAGACCAGTGAGTAAACCGAGAAACGCTGGTCTGACTCGGTCGACGAAGACAGTTGATCGCTGCTCGGATTTAGGAATTGGAGGACGTGGTCAATGGACCGAGACAGTTCGAAGCGCTTGCTGCAGCAAGCGAAGGCCCGAGAGAGGCTGGATCACTACAAAGAAGCGCTTCAGCTTTAGTTCACTTAAATTGCATAAGTTCAATAAACATTTTAAATGATGAATATGAGCTTATCAAATTAAGTGGGAGAGATGATAACATTGAAGTCAATTTTAATCCCAATCAAAATTATTTTCACCAAGCAGATTTGAACTTAGAACTAATAAGCTTTGGGTTGTACTACTCGGCCCTGAAGTGCACAAATTTAAGGATAAGTGTTATTACATTTTAGCATAAATAAAGATGTAGAAATCTCAGTAGAAATCCTGATTTATTCAAGAACATTTGAGCCTTTTCCAGCTTATCCCTTTTACATGTTCACTGGATTAATCATTTTGAAATTTTTCGAAACATTAAAAGTGCAAAACTTTTTCATTAGCATTGGAAGTTCAGATTCAAACTTTCCCCAAATTTTCATCATATCCCTCTTCAGAAGGGCCTTAAATGAATCTTATTTTACAAATTACATAGGATGTTCAAACAATACATTGCCAAAGACCCTGAAGGCTTTTTGGAAATACTAGCATCTATCACTTGCCGAACATTCCTTTATTCTCATGAGTATCCCATTCTGCAATTTTCTACCATAATGTATAGCCATTTACGTTTTCCCTTTCGCAATAAATTGTACAATTTTATCATCTACTTTATTGTGCTTATAAAATAGAATCTGTCTAATACCATGTTTATAGCATTCAACTACACTCTCATCACTTCTATTTTTCCTCGACCGATCTGCTGCTGTTGCCTCCTTTCGGGATGTTTCGCTCTTCGGTCAGCGCTATTCATGCTTTCTAACAATTATGTTAAATTAAAGCTATTTTTATCCTTCTTTATATTCACAGCTCGTAGAAAATGCATGATGGTTAATGCTATTCGAGCCTTCAAGTAGTACCGAGAAGAAGGATTCAGTGTAGTAGCGCGACCAGGCTCATTGGTGTGTTTGCCTCCTTGGAAGGCGTATTTTGAATGTAAACATCTGGAAAAAGTCATGAATAAAACATTTTGACTTTTGGTTTGTCGCTGCTAAGAGTCGCATTCTGTCGTCATTGAGAATCCTGTGAGGTTTTTTCTAATAGGCTAGGAATATTTGGTGTTTGGAAAACACTGTGATTGGATTTTCAAGGGTATTAATGTAGAGTGAAGGCGAAATGTTTAGAATGCATAAAACATCCGTTTTAATTCGGAAGAGTTAGTTTTTGCGATTTTTTTGAGGTGGTAGCAACGGTAATTCAAAGAAATTAATTATTTATAAAAAGAGGATGTTTAAGTTGTAAGGATTTATTTCAGTGGAATCAGAAAATTGAGTCCTAGACAATCATGCTATGAAAAGGTTAATCAAAGGATTTGAAAACTAATCCCGTAAACATATCTTTCCCTATAAGCGATGTTCAAATCCTGTCGATTTGATTATTTTGGGGTTATATTCTGCAAGAAATTTTTCTTCACAAACCCTGAAAAAGTTCACGTTGGCTCTTATGAGAGAAAACTTTATTTCGTAATCACCAGAATTCTTTCTATAAAGCTTCGTTAAGTAGCAAAGGCTTTCAAACTTTTAATAATCCTTTCATTTTCAAGGCATATAATTAGCCTTGCTGCGGTAAATGCTTTCTATGGAGCCAATTACCATGCAATCCTTGTTGTTGAAAAAGTACTTAATGAAATGATTTGATATGAAAAAGACGTGAAAAGCTTTCGTTTCCTGATTGGGTTATTTTTTCACTATGGTACACGATAGCCGAATGTAGACCTCTCTCTCCTTCTTGAACCTCAATTAGAAAAAAAAAGAATTCAATGAGGCTTTATTTTTCTTAAGTTGTACAAGTTCATCTTCTTGATTAAATCTTAAAAAATTTCTTATTAGTCAAATAAACATTTCCTCTTCCTGGTAATAACCTCTTTGTAAACAAAACAAATTAAAAATTCGTTGGTTATTGGTCAAAGTGAACTACCTTGGGAGCTTTTAAAATGAGAACTTGTATCCTTAACCTTGAATTATTTGACAAACAAAATCCCTCCTATCTTTACATCTTTTGATGATTTAACAGAATGGATGTTTGTTTGTCCATAAAAAAATAATTAGTTGGCGTCTGAAAGCTACTCATGCTTGTGGGAGTTACGTAGGAATAAGTTCAAGGACAGTTTAAAAGGGCATTAGGAAGGCAAATGTTTTTTCCATAATTATTTGTGGTAGATGTGTAAACTTTGCATAATGAATTCCTTCTTTTTTTTAAATCTAGTCTCGAAGCGGGTTAATAATAACGCGGCTTTAAAGGACGAAAACCTTTTGATAGGTTAATATAATTGTATGGTGACTACTTGCGTTATATTTTTGAATGTTAGCCCTAGCTCTTCAATGCAGGTTATCTTACCTTTGAATGATTTTCTTAGTCTATTGGACCCAAGTTTAATCCATAGAATAAATATAGTGGCCAAGCTTTGAAGCAATTCACACAACTAACCTTAAGATACGCGAGCGCACATGGTCTCACATACAAGCAAAGCAAATGAATTGATAGTATCCGAAATCACGTGCATTATTTAATTTATTTATTTAAACCATTTAACAGACAGATAGCTCAATCACAAAATGGAAAAATCAAAAGAAAGAACAAAATTATAAAAGTGAAACCTGCGTAGATCATTAGTAAAGTAAAGTAAAGCTGTGTAAGCATTGAACATTTCTAAGAAAAAGCATAAAAAAATGTGCAATGATTTTAACTGCTTCGTCTTCATCGTTGTTTTGCGAGATTTCGCGAAGGAAATCTAAACCGACCTCTCATCGGTTAAGGATGTGAAGTCTTAAGGCCAACCCGTTCGGATGCTCACAGTCTACTCCCAGGTGGTTGCTTGTCGGCCAGAGAGGAATTTTCGTCATGGGTCTTGACGCGAGTAGACTACGCTCGAATACATTCTTTAGCTACCGATTCAAATTGCCCATTTAAAACGTGTCAAACATCTTCTTCAACTCGATATCTGTTCTATTCAACCATTCTCTTTCAAATCGTCCACCATTTCAAAATCACTAGCTCAAAAAAACACGCGTTACCGAAAACGTACCGACAAAAAACGACACATTCTACTCTAACTAAAATCGTAAACTCAAATTAGAGCACCATGTACCTGAACCAAAAGCCCAAACTAACCAGTCGCAGATAACCGGGAACCCAGCCCCCTTGACGGCATGCTCACCTTTCGCTCCTGTCGCCACTGAAACTCTAAGCTTGTAGCAAGCCACCGCAGTTGCAGACATTATGTTTTGGCATAGGATTCGTTAGCCCGGGGTGGCATACTGAGGCCGGCTAGTACTCAGTCGTGTCGTGGGACTTTCAATGAAATCTCTGCCCGTGCTGGGCTACCACTTAAAAAAAAGCTATCCCAAAAGGAAGGAGGGGGAGGTCATTTCGAGAAATGAAAAATGTTTTTACTTAATACATAGCGGCCGTTTTTGTTTGAAATAAGAAAAAAACACAAAAAAGATTCATGAAAGATGATAATATTATAAAACAAGCTAACCCCTTTGTCCTTAAATAAATACCAGCAAATATTCTTAGCTAAAAAAAAATATATTAATTATAAAGGGTTTTCCAATAAGAGGTGTAATTTTGAATAGCCCACTATTTCGGTATATTTCGCTTTTGAAGCTGGCATTTATGACATTTGACAAGTAGAAACTACACCATTGATAAAAATGGAACAATACACGCTTCAACAGTACATTGAAACTATTAGAATTCACTATAAAAATGGTGAAAATTTGGCAGAGACGGTTCGTAAAACTCGAACATTTTTGGTTCGTCGGGAAGCACCTTGTCGGACCGCAATACAGAAATTGGTGAAAAATTCAAGCTGTTGGAACAACTTAATGGTGTGAAGAATAAAATTCGTGCACTTTACTTAAGAACAGCCGATAATATTGCTGCTGTAGCCGAAAGTGGTGAAGAAATCCCAGGTTTGTCCATTCCTCGTCGTTCTTTGGAATTAGGCATTCCACAGACGTCATTACACCGTATTTTGCATAAAGATTTGGGTCTTATGGCTTATAAAGTTCAGTTAACACAAGAACTCAAGCCGGTCGATCATCAACAACGTCAACCCTTTGCTGATTGGCTCCTTGAAATGCATGAAAATGATCCGGAATTCCATCGAAAAATCATCTTGAGTGATGAGGCCCATTTCCACCTCGGTGGCTTCGTCGACAAACAAAATTGTCGCATCTAGGGCTCAGAAAACCCAAGAGTTATTATTGAAAAGCCTCTCTATCCTCAACGTGTGACTGTTTGGTGCGGTTTATGGTCCGGCGGAGTGACTGGACCTTACTTTTTTTAAAATGAGGCTGGAGCAACAGTTATGTTGAATGGATTGCGCTATTTAGAGATGATTAATGATTTTTTATGGCCGGAATTGGATGGTATCGATCTGGACAACGTTTACTTTCAACAAGATGGCGCTACGTGCCAGACAAGCAACGAAACCATTGATCTTTTATGGAAAAATTTTTCCGGACCGTGTTATCTCTCGAAGAGGTGATCACAATTGGCCACCATGATCTTGTGATTTAGCACCTTGCGACTTCTTCCTTTGCGGCCACGTGAAAGAGAAAGTCTGCGTCGACAGCCTAGCGTTGATTCAAGATCTCAAAGATGGAATTTGTGAGGCTATCGAGGTCTTAGGGCAGCCACTTTGCGATTTTTTTATGGAAAATTACATGAAAAGGATATGGTCCTGTAAGCATGGTCGTGGTGGTCATTTCTTCTTCTTTTTTGTAGCACTACAGCCCCTCCACTCGGGCCTTCGCTTAGAGATATTTAGAGTATCTCATTTTCATGACCGTATTGATTTTTTCGGAAGTTGGTTTGGTCAGTACCATGCTCCCGTGTGCCTGCTTAGCGATGATATGATCTGATTAAATCAGTACATATCATCACTGAGTGAACACTCATAGTCTGTCCGAATAATCCCCTGAATTAAATCACGTTGCTCCCAACGAGATTTGAACCTGGTACCTTCAGCTTATGAATTCACGCTGTAGCCACTAGACCACACAGACTGCGGTGGTCATTTGCGTGATGTTATTTTTCACTATTAACGGCACACCTTCCTCTTTATAATGAAATAAACATCTGATCATTTATACTAAAAAATGGCAGTTTTCTTTTAATATCAAAATAACACCTCTCATTGGAGAACCCTGTATAAATGTGACAAGATACAAAATAGCAAATTTCAATTATGACGAAAAGATATGTAAAATAAAATAGAACAAAAAATGTGCAAACTACTCACCCCTATTGATACTACTGAGCACTTGGCTACTGAATAAGGGGGCACTGAAAATTAACTTCAATTTAAAATATTAACACTACTCAAAATAAAACTCAAATAGGCTACATTTCAGAAACGGTAAAACCTCTTTTCGGATACTTAACACTGTCTTCATCCTTCATTGCACATAGGTAATAATTAAATTCAGATTAAAGTTTGATTTTGTTTCCCTTTTTCAATAATAAATTTTTTTCTGACTTCCTTTTTTCATTATTTTTGAAATCCCGACATTGAAAGATCCTTTTTTTCCTATTAACTCTTCACGGCGTCCACCATAACCTTCATCCATTGTTACGTGCTGCGAATTTTCTTTGAGATTCAAAGGCGATATATCTTGAACCGTCACTATTTTCTTCCCAATTCACTTCACTTAATTTAGTTTTTTTGTTTGTTTAGCCCATTTAAATTCCTCCCACACGCAATTTATACTCTCCTATCGCTCCAGAAAAATTTTACTTTTTCGTTTACAATTTCACTGCACTTTAAAACTTCCTTCACCAACTTTCCGATCATTTCATCCACTCAAAAACTCCCCGAATCCTAACCAAGACTTTTTATTCACGAATTGTCTATATAAAAAATCACTACCCGAATCCAAAATCAACACTTTTATTTTTTTTCTGTCATCACCAAAAACTTGCTAAAACTCACTCACTCACAACAACCAAACCCACACTGGCTCGCCAAAAACCAATCCCACCATCTTTTCCTTCCCTAGTTCCCGCTGCCGTATCCAGGTAATGTAATCCAAGCTCAATGCACTTCGATATCGTTACCCACATATCTTTTCCATATCCATTTTGCACATATGGTGATTTGCATAATCATGATAGCGTTTGGTTATATGCGAATCGTCATATACACGGAAATAATTGCTTTTGCCGATATCCCAAAAAGAGTTTTTTCCTGCGCTCAGGAGAACTTGAACCCAGGGTCTCAAAGGACCCCACAGTCGAGAAACTACGACACTACCACCGGATCCATCTTCTGTTGATCTCCCATGCATTTATTTACCAACTTCAACTGTAAACCCTTCTTAATGGGCATGGAATTGGTAGAGAAGCGTGGATTTATTTTTGTTAGTACAACAAATAAAATTTTGTCAGTGGGAGATAATGCATAAAATTAGTTAGTATGAAGGAAGGAACTAAGTTTTGTTTTGTTTGTTTAATAGGATGTAATGAATGGAGTGTTGTTAGTGGGGAAGTTAAGATAATTATTATATTATTATTTTTTTTTTTTGTAATTAAAAATAGGGTTAGAAGGGTAGGATTGATATGACGGGGAAACAAAATATGTAGGGAAATTGTTGAAAGTTAAAAAAAACAAATGAATGTACAGATAAAAAGGTATATGTGCCCAAAAGAAGGTGAAGATGTTACGGAGGCATTTTGAAATTCCGAGTGGGAGAATGCCGATACTCCCGAATTTGCAACAAGAGATCGTTTTTTTCTAGCAAATTCTAATTATTTTCTTCTTTTTTTGCTTGTTTTTAAATCCACATTACCAACATAAATTGAATCATATTCCTCACAAACGAATTTTCATTGGCTACATTTTTTTTTTAAATTATTATGATTATATATCAACGTACCACAAATTTGCATGATGCATATTGTGTGGTACCAGAAAATTCATTTTACATCTATATATTGCTTACTTTTATGTTTTTCTAAATCTTTTTCTTCGTATTGCTACAGCCTCCAGCCTCCAACTGTCTAAGTCCATTGACCGGGTCCCCCAATTTTGAATTCCGAGCAGTGATGAACTATCTTCTTCGACCGAGTCAGACCAACGTTTCTTCAGTTTCCCCACTGGTCTCCGCTTCTATCGACAGGTATCTTTCTTATGACATATTCAAGAGCCGAATTGAATAGTAGTGGGGCCTGCCCATCCCCTTGCATTAGTCCGATATTTGTGTCAAAAGCATCGGCGAGTTGGTTATTGATGCGGACTTGGGAGTGTAGTAACAGGTTTTTGCTAAGGGCAAGTTGTGGAAAGCATAGCCACAGGCTTTCACACAATGTAGGTCGTGGCTATGACAGCTAATCCTGCAGTTGTTAACTCAAAGACGAAAAGTCAGTTGACATTTGCGGTGGAAATCGAGGCAGTAGCATATTTCCTCGTGGCCCGATGGAATTTTTTGGTGATTTGAACTAGAAAAATTCTCCTTTTATTCTGGGCCTAAATTTCTCCGCGTGATTGTTCGTAAAGTACTTCATTTTCCATTGCGATATGAGATTCAACGTAATAATTCGCTGCATTTTATAATCGCTGAGAGCAAGTTATTGCTACAAGATACGGAAATTTTCTCGGTGTAGTGTGGAGTACTGAGATTGCTTCAAATTTATAGCATACTCCATCGTACAGACAAACACAAGATCTTCATGGCGTAGGAAAGTTACATGGTACCATGACTGTACATCGCCGTTAAAAAATATCCGATGAGGATCAGAATATTCTGCTGCGTAAAGATTCCTAGAAACTTAACTTTTCGATCAGAATATTCTGCTGCATAAAACTTCACAGAAATTGAACTTTTCCTGGCACTAAACATTTGTTGATTTCAATATTTTTTTAAATGATATTGAAAATAAACAAATGCAACGAACTTGTGAGCGAAAAATTTGCTGGCAATGGTTGAGTTGTACATTACTTTCGGTCATAGTCAACAAAACATACACTGATGAAATTGATAACTATTGGTCCTTCAAAGTGAATTGAAAAGTATGTTTCACTCAGTACCAAGTATGTATTGTTATGTCTACGACAAAATTTAGATATCCAATAAGTTGTGAATATTTAGCAATAGATTTCTCAACTTGGTTCAATACTGGTTGGGATCTTTTCTAAACAATTCTAATTAATAATTGTATAATAAACATAATGTAGTTAAAAAAAATGTTGAGCCGTGTTTGCTATGCAAAGAAAGCATTTAATCCAAATTCAAATTCGAACTCTATAAATATTATCAAAATAGTTAACATTGTAGAAATCACTACAGTACATTCCCTTCATGTTTATAAATATTTAAAGACGATAAATTGTTCGAGACTTACTTTAGAAATTCCTAGTAAAATCATGAAGAAATCCAAGTAAAATTATGAAGGAAACTTTGATCTAAAAAAAATAAATACCACTTTTATTTCTTTTCCTAACATTGGGGGCCCCATTGATGGTCAAACTTCAACTTATACTTCAACGCCTTTCGTTATCTCCGATTCCGCTTCTTCACAATTTCGTATTTGCGGTGAAACTCCAAAACTGTTTCGCTATTCAATTTTACTCCTCAATTCTTCCTCATACGCTGTCCGTCCACTTTATTAGGAAAAATCAAAAGATTAGTGATAATGATTATCGTTCACGCCAAATCGTAAAAAAAGTCTTCCTCGTTTCCAAAAGAACCCGCAAAAGGTCACCGCTTCGATCTTCGTTGGCTCTTTTATGAATGTTGTTGGCAACGGATCTTTTACTTGAGATGAGGAATCCAAATTCAAGGCCACAACAACCATCACGGCTGCTCAACCTTATAGCCTTTTCTCAGATTCGAACCCAGTTTTGGTGGCCATTTTCCTATCGCGCAGATCATCTGCATTATCGATGAAGGCAATATCAACTTGTTTTGGTTGTAATGTCGTTCGATTTGTTGATAAATTGTGAAATGTTCACTTTGCAGGTGCGTAATTCAGGTTTGAAGCTATAATGACGTGCGGTATTGCGTTTTTTTTACAAGTGGAGACATCGCCGGGGAAACATTCAAGGTCCGCTGTTCTATTGATGTTTTAAGCTGGGCAATCACTAAAAAACGAACATTATTGTTATCAAAATTAAATTGGGAGGTTGCACTTCTCAAGCTCCAAAAATTTACGGTCAATCCTCATCATGGTTGCGGAGGACTCCTTCCTGTTGACTTCATTCCTAACATTATTTATCACTGACAATTACATTGCTTATACTAATATTAAATCTATTCGATTAATTAATCCTCCTTATCGGTCCTTCAGCGCGTGAAGTGGTTCCTTGAGAATATTGCAATTAAAATGTTGGAGTGCAAGGAATTTTTTGCAGTATTGCTAGTATTACTACTCGTTCGGCATTTTGTAGATCAGATGTAAGAACTATAGATCCGTAATCGCAGAGGCCAAGTTCGAGTCCTCATCTGGGCATTAGCAAGTGTTTTAAATGAGTTTAGTAAAAATAAATAAATTCTGAAAAGGATTTGTTGATAATTGTCAATTTTATGATAATTTTGATTAAATTTCATTATACTAAAAGTCAAAGTCAAAGTCAAAAGCACTTTATTTAATACTCATCGTTATAAATTTTAAAAGAATATAAAGCAAATTCCAAACAATAACAATCAAAAAACTTGATGGCCCAAATGGCTCTCTAAATTTGTACGTTATCATAAACTCATTTCATCAAAAAAAAAACTATAGCAAATGCAATTAATTACGATTATTACATATTTTTACAATTCAATTGGAAAAAGGAGAAAAAACCAACCAACACTATCCAAAAATTATTTATAATTAATACACAACAGTGAAACTTTGATCCTACACCTAATATGTTGTAACTTATTTCTAATAAAATACAATCAAAAAAACTTTATCTTATACTAAAAATACTATAACAATGTTCCTAACCTAAGTGTTTAATCTTATCTCTAACGGAATATAGTAAACATTACATATACCTAACCTATACCTGATTTTAACAAAAATATATAACAATACTAAATGTAGCAATAATGAGCTGAAACTCAAAAACTAAATAACGAAAAACACCAAAACTGAAAACAAACACGAAAAATTTAGACATTGTCATTCAGCCACCAATACCTGGATTGCGCCGTCTCAACTCGATCAGCTTCAACGAATCTAGCAAATGAGTATCTCCATTGAAATCGTTGGTCTCGTGAACTCAAATTCGGAGGATATTTTATCTTCTTATCGGTGGCCCGTCGATATATGTGATATATGACTGGGACGCCGTCAGAATCAAAAACATATCCATTCATGTCCAAATACACGAATGCTTCTGGAGGAATGAAGCCAGTAGCGAGGCAAGTCGCTATATGCCCGTCTGTAGGGTGGAACGGCTGTGAAATCCAAGGGTTTTCACTCACAGTCACAGATCTTGCGATATGATTCCGAAGAAGCTTCAATATGAAGATATCGACTCTAGTCACTTCAGCAGTTTGATAAATTCTTCTATTCGATATATAATGTTTCCAATCCGTCTCAGGCTTTCTGTACAAACCAGTACATGCACGAAGACATTTCCTTTCGAAAACTCTTAATTTTTCCATAGTACTAGCACTCTGGTTGTACCAGATCTGACATCCATAGGTCAAAACTGGTCTAACCAGTGTCTTGTAACAGATAATTTTGACCTTTTGATCAATGTATCTGGAATGAAAGAGTTTTCGAAGGGCCATGACTACTTTAAGTGCTTTACTGAGCATGATTTTCACATGTTCAGTATAGTACAGATACTGATCGAGATAAACACCGAGGTATCGAACACAGGATTTATGTGGAATTCGTTCTGAACTACCCTCGCCAGCCATGATGTGGAAATCTTTCCAATTACGTTTCAGGTCTTGACTGACCCCCTGCAGCGTTGTCCGAAACAAGATTGTTTCACACTTCTGCGCATTGATTTTCATTCGCCAATTGTCAGTGTACAGCTGTACATCATTGAACATTTTTTGGAGATTGCTCTGAACTATTGTAGCTTTTCGGTCTGCCGTGTAGATGATCAGATCATCAGCAAACGCTACCAATGATCGCGTTGGCGAGACGTTAAAATCAAAGCCGTTCAATAGCTTGCGAATGAAGATTGAAAAGAGCAGAGGCGCAGTAACTGTTCCCTGCTGTAGACCATTCAAGACCTTGAACTCGCGCATTGTTGTCAGATTTCCATCGGTTACAACAAACGATTTCCCGTATAACATATTACACATCATGGCGACAAGGTGTCTGGGGAACTTGTCCTGAAGAAGTTTAAAAATAAGTCCATCTAACCATACCGTATCAAAGGCTTTCTCCATATCAATGAGACATGCTCCAACACATTGTCTATCATTTAGTTTCCAACAGATGTCTGAGGTTACTTTCGTTATTGCATGTGTGGTCGAATGCCTGGCACGAAAACCAAATTGGCAATTCGGCATCAACTCATTTTCCTCAATGTGGGCGTTTAATGCTCTGTTGAGTATCGCTTCAAACACCTTGCTGATGTTAGGCAGCAAGCTGATTGGGCGATAGCTTTTCGGGCATGAAGATTCTTTTCCTTTCTTCAAGATCGGAAATACCTTAGCCTTTTTCCACTCATTTGGGAAATATGAATTGCTCAACATGTTGTTGAACAATATGCAATAGTTCCTAATAGCAACCTCAGGCAAATGTCGGAGAACTACATTTGGAATACCATCATTACCACATGATTTCTTGTTGTTTATCTTGCGAAATATGAAACACAAGTCTTCATAGCTGACAAAATAATCAATTAGATTCAAGCTCGGTATGAGGTCAGATGTTAATGTTTCATTGAAATGAAGAATTGATTGGCCGTTCAGGCTTGATTTGAAGTCGGAAACTTTTGCTTCAACGACCTCTGAAAATATTTCGTTCCCTCTCTCAGGGTTTGGTAGATGAACCAATTCAAAATGTGTTCCAATCAGGGCAAGTTTATCCAATCCTTCACAAATAATCCTCTTTCCATTTCTATCCGGAGTCGTACTATCAATTTCGATACCAGCCCTATCGAGAAGATTTATTTCATCACTAGTGACTTCAAGATTCGATACCTTCACTCGAGACTTCTTGCGGAATATGCTATTCACTTTCGCGAACACGCCGTCTGGGTCCTGTGGGCTAATACCCCTCAATTTTTCCGCCCATTGATTGCTGACCTCACTCCTGAAGTATGACCGGATTAAGTTCCGGACATTCTTCAGATGTAATTTCAACAAAGACAACGAGGGATGGTTGTAGTCCAAAAATCGTCGATAAATATTGTTGACGCGTGTGAGAAGGAGGCTTTTCAATCTTTTCAACCTTGCGATGGTTGGTGTTTCATATCCTTCCATATTGTTTCGATGTTTAATCTTGGGAAATACTTTCTCAATCGTTTCCAACGTCAGCTTCTCTAACTTCGACAAATAGACATCTATTTCATCGTTAGTTAGATTTCTGTCATTAGGAACCATTGAGCAAGAGTTGCCACCATCAGAAGGGGGACATTGCTTCTGGTACTCGCGATTAAACTTCTTTTGAAACTTTCCCCAGTCTGTTTTTTTGAAATTCAACCGATGATTTTCATGTTGAACTGGAATGAGGAAGAAATCATCCCTGTGATGATTGATTTCCATTACGATTGCGTTATGGTCGCTATCATAAGGAAGCACCTGCAGTTTCCGTTGAGGACTATTAAAATTTCATTATACTTTTCTCTCCATGTTGGTTCGTCTAAATTAGTAGATTGGGATGATTCCTTACAAACTTTAATGAAATATATCTTTGAGCAAAAGGATTAAAAATAATCTAAATAGAAAGTCATATATGATTTGAAACTTTTTGTACAACGATAGTAAATGGTAGTGCTTATTTCCCAGTTGAAGAAAAGAATCCATTATATCCAGTCAATACATGCAACGGTTCATAACGCGACAAAGGTCAATTATTATACTCTCTCCCACATATGCCATTGCACTTCAAATTCATTCATACCTACATATTCATGTGTATAGACTCTTACGCTATCAACCCAACAAAAAAGTATAAAGCACGTACTTAGAATTTATATTATTTGAACAAACGACTTCAAAGTTTACGTTTGAATTTTCCCTATCCTTTGCATTTATTTCCTTTTCCAATTTTGTCACATTCACTCTTACTACTGCTTCCACCCCAACATCATTAAGCCGAAACACCCGCCATTAATTACGTAAGTACTCGAGCACTTTCTTATTCTCTCATTTCTATACGCTGTAGCTTAAAAATCAATTCAAAAAGCTTGAAATATAGGAAGAGAGAAAAAGGCCGATTTTAATTTTTCTACGCCTCTTTTCGTCCTACGTACCAAGTGATAAAGTTCACAGTCATTCAAAACAGCAAACGGGAAAAGAATCCATCTATGCACTCCTATTTCACTTTAATTTACATGTCTGGCATGTATTATCCTTGTACTAATTTTACCATACACATAGCCAAATGTATGCGTAGGCCTCTAAATATACGTCTCATTATTCTACCCTTACATTTTAAAAACAGTATCTTATAGACTATGGATTTTGTATTATGCAAATATTCCATTGCGGTCTGGATGCGTAGGCTGAGAAATTTTCAATGATTTTTATGTATGTATTTCTTCGTAATTTGTCGTTGGTTTGTTTGCATTGTGCTAGTGTGTGTAGAGACATTCATTAATTACTCGTACGTTAGCAATCGCAAATAACTATGCAAGATGTCTGTTCGCGGAAAACGATTCATGGTTAATTTTGAAGGTCGTCCCATCTCCCTTATAGAAGTTTATATGACTGAATAGGCCATTTTCTAGTCTTGTATTGAAATTTAAAAGTTATTACAGCTAGGACCTCGTTTTGTATGCGGTTGTTTTAAATGCATATTTATCCCTACTTTGCCACTCGCCATACATTTCACGGCGACTTCTTGGTTCCTCGCACAAATTACCACATGTTACTTGCACAAATGTCAATTTTGTAAATACTAGTAGAAACAAAGCCTAAGCCTCCAATCCATTTTACAATTGCACCCAAAAGAGATTGCACTGATTCGCCTGTAATTGAAGCCACCAGAATTTGTAGAATCGCCAGAATTCCACTGTTGACGTTTCTTCTGCCTTGAGTCAAATACTTCTTCCGACAATCTTACTTCTCTGAAAATTCATCCTTACGCGATGGACGTCCACTTCCCTCAGAACTTGGAACCACACAAAAAGAGGTCAAATGCGCCAAATTTTGTTCTTCTATCCACCATCTATAATGGCTCGACCACTCTCGCCAGTTTTTCTACGTTCAGTGAACTTTTTGTACACCAAACAATTTTTCCTCGAATTCTTCAGTTGAAGTTGGTTCGTTCCATTTGCATTCCGTCACGTTCCATTGTCGTTTGGCCCACTACGTTTGAATAGTTTCGATCTGTCTGTGTTGTTTGTTTACATATTTTGGAATAGCCGTCACGCGGGATAATAAAGTGTACTTTCACGAGTGAATAGTAAATATGCAAGTTTTGTTGGCCTAGGTTGCCTTCGTTGTTCCACGAGGAGGTACCAGCATGTTCCGCAGTTATGGCAACTAAATTCCATATGTCGCAAAACTTTTGCCATTTCGTCGTGATTCGTGAATGTATCGCGCCTATCTCTGTAAACACAGGAATACTCATCGGGACGAGGTTGAATCCAATGGGCTTTTTCAGACGCAGCGTTAAAAGTGAGCGTTAAACAGGTTATATGGGCAAGAAGAGTGAGAGGCATTGAGGGGACCTGATGGTAAAAACAAGCCAAAATTTTGTAGGGTGAACGAGCGTAACGCACATACACAAACGCATTTTGTTGATCATTTGGTGGGGGAAATTTTATACAAACGCCGGTAATCATTCCGAATTGAACATTCGGTGAAGAAGGCAGTCGTCATGAAACGATTGCCTTTCTTTAATTTGCATGCAAAAATGGATGCGTGGACGCGAGAAGCTACGCGTTATTCAATACATTTATAAAAGCGGAGGCCAGTTCAATTTCAGGAAACAACACGACGAATATCTCGATTTCAATAAAGTTAAATTGCCTATTGTAAATCCATAGAAAATTAACAGTACGCATAATCTTTATAGAATCGCATTATAATATTCCAGTTGACAACACAACAAGAAAAATATGCGACTTAAAAGGATATTCAAATTTGGAATATATTTTTCAGAAAGCGGAAAAGCACGGAGGTTCCAATAAATCCAATAGAAGTTTGAATCGACAATCTTTAACAATCATAAAATACATTTTTCATTCCAGTTTTTGTTACCTCGTGGACAATTCAAGGCTAAAACATCAATTCTCAATCGCTTATCTCTCTGTCTTCGCTCTCATGTTGTCCGCACGATGTTTAATGATCAAATGACCCTTTTGACACATACACTCGCAAGACGTGTATCGTATACAAAAATAGGTTGGCTGAACTATGCAACGTGTAAACATAAGGGCGTAAGCGCGAAACCTGTTTGGATATAGGTTTTTACCATTCCCGTGTGAAAGAGCCCAATTATTCTTATAGTTTAAGGGTTCGGCCACATTGCGATTTTTCTGCCGTAACCAGCGATTTTCAGACGCAAATACGAACACACTGCGACAAGATTTGCAAAGTAACTTCACGCATGCGCAGAACTAATATGCTCATTTGAAGGTACATATGTCTTTGCCAGGAACACATGCGCTAACTCATTTGCACGCTATGCAAGAAACTTCCGTGCACGTCAGCGTCAAATGTCCAAATGATGTGCGCCTGCGCGAGTATCACAAAAACTACCTGCTAAACTGGTTTTAGGAAAAATCGCAAATTCCTGCGACTGCCGACCTGGACAAAATTGTCGAAAATCGCAGTGTGCGGGCTCCCATTTAACCATGTGTAACTTGCGACAGAAGTGCGGCTAAATAGTCGTAGTCTGATGCATCCCTAAGTGTTGGTCTCCTTTTTGTTGTGTCTCGGTTCGCACTTTTTGTTCAGCCCTTGAACTATGCGTGTGAGTGGAGTATAACCTCAGCTTGAAGGGAGGGTCCTGTCACTGCATTATGAGCGCCCCCGCATAGCCTCCGGGCTGATTTTTCTTGCAGTGAGACGCGCCCAAGTGTGTGTTGCCGAAGACGGTTGCGTATAAACAACTCCATTCGTATGGGGGGAAATTTGCTTGCCCCTTGGAACCATAGTGTTCATCCTGTGCGGTTTGCTGGGTAGCTGCTGCATTTGCTCAATTTGTTGAACGACTCAAACAAAGTGAATTTACACTAAGTGCGTGAAAGTTGTCCACTGTGATGTTATAGTTCTCACGATTGAAATCGTCGTTGCGGCCTCGTATGCAAATGATGTTGCTGCTTGACTAATACAATTCCAAAAATAATGCCTTGAGTTGGCTTAGTTTAATTTTCAATGTGATCTATTATACATTTGGTAATCTCAGTTAGTCTGGAAACGGATTGGAGCCTGTTCATTTTTTGGCATCTATCAACTCTAACAAATTAAACCTAAAAAAGTGAAGTACACGAAATACACTGTTCTTACACCCTCTCTAGGTTACCTATGAAGACAACTAGCTAAGCATGTGTAATAATCGAGCAGTCACCTAAGCAAACTGCTCGAAGACCTCCATAATACTGATCCAAATTTTAATTGTAAATTTAAAAAAATAATTATTTAAATTTAGACACGGCAACACATTTTAAACGCAGCTCATCCACAAATTGCATTACCGAATGAAATCTATAGGGACGAATGAGCTGGCTCGTCAACTGCCATTGCGAAAGGTTCCATAAGGTGACTGTTGGTAACAAGGGGGAGTCTGCCTTTGATCGCCATGCATTGCGCACGTCGGGAGAACTGCGACCCATTAAAATTTTAATCGAACTTCTCTAATGGAGGCACGTTCTAATTCAAATTTTTGCATTGGGTAATAGAAAATTATCGTGCGCGTCATCTTGGCTACCTAGTCGACAGCTTGCTGGGAACTTTAAGGCGAAATTCGCAATCCGTCGTCGTGGGAAACTTTGCAAGTCCCGAGAAAATTTAATTTTTGTGTTGTGCACGGGAGTTGTTTGCGGGGTAGCGTAGGTGTTGTGTACGTTCCGTCCACGGGAATTTCTTTTTCCTAATATTCTCACGGTTAATCCCGGATTCGTAATTCTGGGCCCATTTAACCAATAAGAAAAGAGAATGTCACAACATACGAAAATATGACGGATCCGTGGGTAGTTCTTGATGGTGCAAATTCCATTGATTCAGACTTAGCAATTGAACCAATAGCAGAAAACGCTGTTCAAATTGGTTTCGAAATAATAATTATAAAAAGTTCAAACTGAGCCTCCGGGCATTTCGGGGAAGGTGAGGCAAGACGGGGTCCTTAACGTTTGAAGAGTAATAAAATGGATATTTTTATGTAATTTAAATCTTTATTAATTTTAAATTACTCCTACATAATTCATCTTTGGAAATAAGAAACTTAAGGAACTTTTCACCCATAGAAAAATTAGAAAGTGGCCAATTATGTCAAACATCTCCAACACCCCATCTTACCCTTTACGATGGATAAGACGGGGTACCCTATGGGGCAACATGGGGTATGGGGGATACATTCTATTTTTGTGTGCAAGCAAATACTGCCTCGTCATCAATGCCAGCACAGCTACCGTGTGCCCAATTCCCACAGCGAGAACAAGCGGCCCATCCTTCATTTGAATCGAAGTATTTTCCATGACAGGAAAAACAAGGGATTTATTTTCATCATTGTCACTTTCTGGTGGAGAATTGAACTTTTTTTTGGTTTCCTTTCCTTTTTTTTGCTCTTTGGCGTGCCTTTTTTTCATCTTGTTTTCTTCTGTCAGTTTCTTTTTTTTCATTGTTTCTTCCAATTCATTTTTAAATAGGGAAGACGTTATGATAGCCGATTTTCCTCGTTTCCCTCGCACGCGCGAAATTTTGCGAGTTGCAGGATAAGGCATCACTTGCTGAGGGCTAACAACAGAAAACACTGATTACTCTGGTGGAGTAGTTGGCCTGTGGTATATTTCTATATTTCTCGTACAAGTCGATTATCCGGGCTTAGGATTCATAAAATTTATAAGCACTGAGCTAGCTGTTGAGATAGATGGTGTCAAAGGGACAGCAGGCACGTGAGATGGCCCTGCTTCAATATCAGATGGTGCTATAGTAACAGGCATGGTATCTATCAGCGGTTTATCAATAGTTTCTTTATTAAAATATCCAACTGGCAAAATTGAATTTACTGTTGCAGTCGTTACCATCTCAGGAACAACGATTGGTCTATTTAGCGCAGTAGCACGGTTGTTCGTTGTATTTGTTTCGGGCAATCCTTCATTGATGAATAACTTGTCTGTTTTGTGGGATATCAGTCGTCAGCGACGGAGCAAAGACACTGTTGGAAAAAACTGTTGGATCGTATGGCCAAATGCCACATTTCTTGAAGCCATTCATTGCCGTTGCCATTGTAGAAGCCTGAATAAAGGCTTTACTAAAAATTTCTGCTACTTGCCGGATAGTTACAATCATCCCTGGTTTGCTGCGAAGCCAAGCTGTGATGTATGCTACATCCAGAACTTGAAATTGATGCGTTGTATGAGGGGGAAACATAAAATAATAACCCCATTAGTACGAGCTTCATTAATGAGGTCCAAGTTTTGTGTATGGGCGCTGTGGCCAACTAACAACAACAGTATAGGTCGATCAACCGTTGCCCCACTAAATTCAACAAACTTCTCAAACCAGCCAAGGAATAATTCAGCTGTCATCCAGCCAGAATCGCTGCAAACACTCCAAGCTCCAGGAGCAGCATTGAGCATTAACTGTGGGTCCATTCTCTTTCGTGGGAACACCAGCACTGGAAGCATGTATTGCCCACTCGCACTAAAACATAGTTCCACAATTATTGGTGTACCTCTCTCCGCAGAAATTATAGATCCCACTTGTTTTCTACCTTTTCGTGCAATTATTTTTGACTTGGTTTTTCGTACCACTGAAACTCCTGTTTCATCACAATTATAAATTCCTTCTGGCAAAAGCTTATGCTTACCATAAACGTTGCCGAGAAAGTTGAAAAACTGTTTAACAGCTTGTTTATTAAGCCTAGCGGCAAGTGCAGCTGAAGTGCTTTCTGGTTTTCGTATCGACAATTCTGGATGTCTGCTTAAAAACCGTTGCACCCAATCCTTGCCAGCTTCTTTTCTTTCAGAGTTGAATAAATTTTGCTTTCCATTTTTTACTGCCAGAGTGTACACCAAAGCCCTTAAATCTTTTGTTGTGAGCCCGTAAAGGCGACTCTCCATATCCATTATATAGTTGCAAAGCTCTTTCTCTTCATCATCAGTAAATGTTCGCTTTTTTGGGTCTGAAGGAACTTTAATTGAAATCGCAGTAGCAGTAGGATCTTCTAGGGCTGCACGAACTACTTTAACTTTTCCTTCAAGGGTCGTTTGTGGCACAAAATATGTTTTCGCTGCTAATTTGTACCCCATTTTCACTTCGATTACAACATCTACCGCATTTCGCATACTCTGTTCACTCCAGTTTCCCCTCTTGGAATTTCTTCTATAATTTTTCACCATCCTGAAATAAGATTAAATTCTTCCAGGGGCTATACCCCATCTTGCCCTCCAATGCTTATTTGAATAAAATAACATGCCTTTAATGACCAATTCAGAATATGGACACAATAATCATTGATAAACAAGAATAATCTTCAGTTAGTTCTGGAAAACTAATATTGAGGTACAAAACACAATCGGTGCATAACGCGGAAATCAAAACGAACTTGACAAAAACCGAGTTTTTGTCGACAAAGCGAAAACGCGTGCACTCATAAGCCGGTCACTGCGCTGACTGATGGGCAAAATGACGGTGCACCATTGCAACCCAGAGCAGCTGGGATTGATCGTTTGTATGGCCGTTAAAACGCGTTGCCCCGTCTTGCCCGTTACCTCATCTTGCCCCCCCCCCCCCCTCCTACCCCTACTACTAATGGAAAGCCAACGCAACTGGCCGATCAGCCAAAACTGCGCGAGAATTTCTCGATAAATATTACAAACCAGAAGAAGTGAAAACGGAAAAAGGTGATGTTAAATCAGCAATTAAAGCTTTGCTTGAAGTTGCCCTATCAGGGCAAAAAAAAATTCAAAACAACTGTGATAAAACGAAATCAACCAGCTTCGGTAGTAAGTTCTTTCGAATAAGGGCTGAATGGACCTTACGCGGACGACGAACAATTACAAAAATGTGGCGACGTAATTCGAACTTCGAGTGGAAAATTTGCATTCATACGTGCCTCATGCAATTGCCAGTATATAGATTCTCAACTTTTTGGTGATCAATTTCACGATGGGTTTTGTGGAAACGAAATAGGCGAGTGTAGCGCTGCTAGATTAGTCCTAAGAGATGAAAATATCTTTATTTGTAAAACGTATTGAAACGACATGCATAAATTTTATTACCGCTGTTCACTTGGTTGTCCCGTGTAGTAATTCCTTTTCGGTATTTGTTAAACGAAAGTCAAAATCCTAAGACACCCAAATTTTCATTAACCCAAATGAGCCAGTGTAGTGTTCCATTACCCCAAAGTGCAACGAAGTAGTGAATAGTTTTTACCATTAGTAGAGTCAAATCTTTAACGCCAAGAAAAAATTCAGTTTGGGTCTGACTCGATTCAGCGAAGACCAGCCCGCACGAAAATTTGACATCGAAAGGCTCCAAACGGCATCTGTGGCCGAAAATTTCACGAAGACCCTCGACAACCAGTTGACTCCCATCTTAACAGACGCATCATTAAAGACGAGCAACGAACTCTGGATGGAAGTAAAAGCGGCTATCAGGATAGTGGCAGAACAGACGATCAGATATCAAGCCCGGTGCAAGAGGAATGATTGGTTTGATGATTAATGCCAGAATGCGTTAGATAAAAAGAATCAGGCGTACAAAGAATACGTAGGTAGCAAAACCAGGACGAAGTAGAACACTATGAAAATCTCATAAGAGTAGCGAATAATATAATTAAGATTAAGAAAAGAAAATACCATGACGACCAATTGAGAAGCATAGATGTAAGTCTAGCGAGCAATAACACAAGACAAGCATACAAAGTAGTGAAAAGCCTGAAACGTGGTTATCAGCCAGAAACCACACTCTTTTGCGATGACAGCGGCAATATAATCGCTGATGAAATCAAGATTAAGGAAAGATGGGCATCATATTTCAAGAACCTCCTTAACCCTCCACACAGCTCCAGAACATCGGAGCCTATAGATGTCTGCGGAGAGCTTCAATTGGCCCCACCAACTCTGAATGAATTTTGTATAGCCATCAAAGCCCAAAAGAATCATAAAGCGCCGGGCATCGATGGGATTCCAGTGGAGCTCATCAAATATGGTGGCAATAGTGTTCAACAAGCTATTCACAAAGTCATCCAGTACATTTGGCAATAAGAACATATGCCGAAAGAGTGGAGCCAATCAATGATACTCCCTATCCACAAAAAAGGTGACAAGCTACAGTGCGAAAATTATAGAGGCATGTCACTACTTTGTACGGCGAACAAAATATTTTCTAAAATCTTAGAAAATAAAATCGGATCATAAGCCGACAGTATTATTGGGGAGTATCAAGGTTGTTTTAGGGCAGGTAGATCAACAACAAACCAATTGTTCACAGTCAAGCAGGTACTTGAAAAGTGCTGGGACTTCAACATAGACGTACACAAAATTTTCGTTGACTTCAAGCGAGCATACGACAGTATTGATCTTAACGTACTGTAACAAATTATGCGTGGTTTTGGCATCCCATAATTAGTCCGTCTTACCAAAATGACAATGACGTCGACAACCTCCCAAGTCCGCATCAATAACCAACTCACCGATGCCTTTGACACAAATATCGGACTAAAGCAGGGAGATGGGCTGGCCCCATTGCTATTCAATTTGGCTCTGGAATACGTCATACGGAAGCTTCCTGTCGATACGCGAGGTACATTAACAACTGCCAAAGAACTCTTCCTGAACCTTGACAGCGAAGAAAAACTAGTAGGGCTAAAAACAATGAAAATAAAACAAAGCTCATGATGCAGCCGAGGAAAAATACCTCAAATACACGAAATATCACACTTGGCGAATACAGTATAGAAAATGTTAGCGAATTTGTGTATTTAGGCGCCAAAATAACGAAAACGGGAAATGAAGAAAACAGCTCGAAAATAAAATATTCTATTCAGTATTGGCGATCTTGAAGACCAGCTGCATACACAGGAGAACAAAGCTCCAAGTATACGAATCTGTGATAAGACCTGTGTTATGTTATGGGTGTGAAACATGGACCCTAACCCAAGCATCCGCAAATATATTGAACGCCTTTGAGTGACGGGTCCTGAGGCGAATAATCGGAGCGAAGCTAGACAGGGACCAAAGGCGAATTTGATACAACCATGAGCTGTATGAAATTTTTGATGAACCGGAGGTCTCAAAGATTATAAGACTGCGGAAGCTGCAATGGGCTGGCCACATGAATCGGATACGGGAAAAGGTATTCGTTGGGAGAACTGAAGGCCGGAGACCAGTGAAGAAACCGAGGAAACGCTGGTCTGACTCGGCTGATGAAGATAGTTTATTGCTGCTCGGATTTCGAAATCGGAGGACGCGGTCAATGGACCGAGACAGTTAGAGGCGCTATTTGCAGGAAGCGAAGTCCCGAGAGGGGCTGTAGCGCTAAGAAGAAGAAGTATCGTTGGTAAAGATGAAGTCCTCCTAAGTCCCGTCTGTTTTTGCCAGGCCCAGTTTGGGATTTGCATTCGCATTTTCAACCCTTAGTAGATTACCTCGGCCTCAACTCCGGTCGATACTTATTTGGATCTGAAAACTTGTGGATGCGAAATTTTTCTGTAGTGAGTCCTTGTACTGGGGAAAAGAACCCGCCCCACGACATCGCAATGCTAGCCTGCTAGCGTATTCACACGTCCTCAGACAAGGCCAATCTGGGTGAATCTCTCCATCCTCTCTCGCCTAGGCAGCAGACCATCCCTGATGCCTTAACTGACATTATTATCTACTCTTTTTACTACACATGGGCCAAGCATTGGGTGTGCATTATCAAACATTGGTCAAGCATAGACGAAGCATTGGCTTAGCACTGGCTGAGCATTGGCTAATCATTGGCCGATGAGGAGAAAAAAATCTTTTAGAAATATGTGGTGAAAAGATAATTTGGAAATTCAAATTATTTTCAATGTAATATATTGTACAAGCGATAATTGTAACACATTTGGAACTGCAAAAGTGTCATTCACCGTTATAGCAATGTCAATTGGCTAAGCATTGCCAATAATTACTTGTTCAGTATTGGCACTGATGATTGGAATGATTTATCATCCAGTCATTTGCCAAACATTGGCCGATGGTGAGAACAAACGTGCAAAGTATCACCCAATCATAGGCAAGTTGATGAACCCTATATGAAGATGTGTTGCACAACGATTAGAGGTTCTCTGTCAACACATTTTTTTATTTTATTTTTACCTTTCTCACAAGACTAATATTGCAAACAAAAATCTTCTTTACAGAGCATGCTAAATGTCAAGCCGCTAATTTCGAAACCATACTACTCATAAAAATAACCTTGCGCTCACAGCAGCAATAATGGAACTCACGAATACCAATTTGAAGTTGTTTTCTGCCTTCCATGCTCACTCCAGGAAATTCTTAATTACAACCTTTAGTTCTAAAACTCTCTGTTCCAACATAAAGTTAAGAAAATTAGAAATGGGACTCAAATCTTCTTAATATATTTAAATCCCTTGTACCCATTAATACCACTGCATTAAGAAAGTCACGTCCAGAACCTGAGAAAACTTTCAGTAATATTTCCAAGAAAGGAGAATTAACAGCTATAGTCCCTTAAGTAAGATTGACTTACGTGAAATCTTGTTAACCCCGAAGTCACTTCAGCAACTGAAGCTTGTAGTACTCACTGATAGGCGAAAGTACTACTCTCGCCAGCTGAGGCGAGTCAAATCTAAATGGAACAGGATATATTGCCGTAATACAGGACTATTTGTCTCAATTAACCCACTTTCTTCGAGAGCCTAATTGCAGACATATGTGTTCGTCAAGTTCAATTATTGTGGAAATGTATTATCCTATTTTCCAAGAAGAATTCATTTCTAACAAAAAAGTTGACAAATTGATCTGGGGAATATTCCTGGAGTAGGACAATTAACTTTACTCTAGCACATAATTATAGTGGTGGCTATAAATCAACTTAATCTCAATTTCCTGAATTGCTTCAAAATATTTTTATCAGCTTTATGCCGTCCTAGGACTTACTCAACAAGAAAAGTCTTTCCAGATCGATGCCATCAACCTTACCTAAATTCAATCCACTTCTTTTTGAATGCATGTTTGCGTGACGAAAATTAAGACATACATTTGCATATGGAAAAGGATTTTGATTCTCGTAGAGTATACATACGATTTCCTTCCATTTTCGACCCTTCCCTGAAATACGTATTTGAATATTTGAAAGCACTTTCCACACTTAAAAAGTTGGAAATTTATGACTTTCCAAGTCTGTTTGGAAAAAGGCTTTATAACTCTCCCTTTTCTTTCCTCGCTCTCGTCCTGAATGTGTACTTGTACTTACAGGAAGCTTTTTATGTCATTTGTCGTTTTAGCTTGCTTCTATTTCAGCCTACTCTCACGGTTCAAATATTTTCTCTGAGCTACCACGTGTCGATATGTTACTCAGAGTTGTATTCCGGTCAAAAGGATTGCATAAATCCAAACGAATAAAATACAGGAATCAATTCAAAGATTAATGTGAGGTGGAGTTCTATTGATTTTCAAACGTGCTGGCAAGAATGTTAAGAATGAATAGCTCAGTAAGTCCTGGGACTGAGGCTAGTAAAAAGTATGTGCAAAGAACGTTTATTGAGGGATAAGTATAAAACGCATTCAACATTTTCAGTCTGTTCCTTTTGTTTTCCTACCCGTAAAGTCTTGGCGATAAAGTGCTCAACCGTCAGAGGGTGAACGAGCTTTGAATATAAAATAGAAATCATGCGTTTTTCTGCCAGCAAACACTTTGCTGATTGATTGCTGTAAACTTAAGGGTCTTTTTGATAATCAGGATCATAGGGGAATGAACTTGCTGCTTGTTGGTGTATAAAATTCAATTGAAATCAACGTAAAAAGTTGCTATAATTACTATCCTGGTATAGATGAGAGAGATTGACATCAGGAAATTTGGACAGTTTAAAAAATTTTTGCATTAAAAAAATCACTCGCAGACGGATCCACATTTGAGTTTGCATGTTGAAAAAAAATTACCGAAAAGCTCATCTATAATCTTCGGTGGGTCTGATTGACACTTCTCATCAAGATCTTCCACTGTCAATCAGACTCTGGGTAGCTAAACTGCTTAGTCCAAAGACTGAATGCAGATCCTTGAATGTACAGCAAAACACCATCGCAGCATGTTTTATGTGAACTGCAAGTTTCTAACATCAGTTTGGATATTTAATATCTTGCAGCAATGTTGTGCTGCTATACCGTCTTCGGAAGAAGCTACAGAGTCGAATCAGGACATGGTGGACTCAAATGAGACCCCCCAAGATTTTCCAGCTCTGCGACCACCAAAACCAATCGTTTCTTTCCCAGAAATCGCTATCAAACAACCCTTAAAAGCTCCTCTCTCCACAAGATCGGCATCAGTATCAACGACCAAGCAGAAGGAACAGCAAAACCATCCAGATGTAGCTAATGACCCCAAAATCCTTCGCGAACAAGAGAAAGTTAGTTGAGCTTATCAAGCAGTTAAATCTAAAATATGGGACTGCTAAGCACGTATATCTGTGATACTACATAGATAATACTACGGATCCACGGATCATAGAAAAATAACAAAGTTATCAATTGAACAAAACTGGCAGTATCACACATAATTCTCCCCAAAGATAAAAAAAGACTATCGTTAAAAGAAATGAAAGATGATTACTATTGAACAAGGGTTCCACCCCATTTAATTCTTCTACATAAAGGTTCAATCTGGCCCCTTAAAATTGGTAAAAGTCCTCCTCCTGAAAGCAGAAACTGAAATTTAGAATATCAGATCAATTTTACACTTTATCTGCCCAAGTAGAATCAATGAAACCACATAGTGATTAGGCTATATTTCCCAATTATCAACAATTTGGCCACTCATCGAGCAACTACTACAGTCAAGCCCGGTATGTAAAGTGCGATCACCTTCATCACTTTACACACTGCAAAAACCATAGTACTGAAATTGATGCACTTACATCAATTTTGGAAGAGAGCACCTTGCCAACTATGGAGGATATCCCAAAAACCTCAAAAAAATTAGGAATACTTTTGCACGAATTGCCGTCCAAAAAAAAAACAAAAGCCTAGTGTGAACCCCCCAAGCTAACCACCGTCAAGACCACCACAGCTCCTTCTCAGCCACAAACCACATTCACACCCCCAAATATGGAGCAGTTTTTCATCAAAATGTAGCCACAGATGCAACTGAAAATGCAAAAAATTATGGCCACAATGATGCAGGGTTTCTCCGTGCTACAAAACCTTCCTAGAAAAACCCAATGACTTCCTCTATGAATCACATTTTCATATTCACTTGGAATGCGAACTCGCTGCAACAATGGACTTATGAGCTTAGACAGGTTATAGTGGACATAATACTCATTCACGAAACGTTTCTGAAGCCAAGAACCTGTTTTCACTTCCCTAACTATTATCTGTACAAAAATGATAAATTGACAGAACGGGGAGGTGAGACGGCCATTCTCGTGATATGAAATGTAAATCACTACCTAATTCAAACTCCACAACTACAACGCAACTAAAATTAAATTAAACTCGTTTGAATTTGCAGTCATATCAATGTACGATCCCCCTGAGACTTTCTCTCAAGACCTAAACTCTCTTTGAGGTAGAAGCCCCATTCCTGGCGATAGGTGATATGAATGCCTATCATAATTTCTGGGGTATTGTGAGAAGCAATTGTGTGGGGACGAGCTTAATAGATTTATGATAGCCATTGATGGTAGAATTCACATGTTTCAAGCGAACCGACGCACAATGGCTGAGCTCCTGGTAACGTTCTAGACTTTGAAATCTCGCGAAATTTTCAACATGATATCTGAGCAATGGTTTTCAATTAGCTCTCTTATAATCATAAACTGGTGCGCTTCTTAATAGATGAGGCTCTAAAAGTAAAGAATATTACAAATCGACAAGCTTTTAAGGATGTTCTGACCCCAAAAAGCCTCATCCAGTAGACAATTCAGCTAGTGATGTCGATGAAAGAATTAAAAACTTACCAGCATAATCTTACTTGCCAAGGAAAATAATACAGCCCAAACTCCGGTAAGGAAGCATAATTTCTTTGAACTCCCTCAGAATATTAGGCTCCCGAAACAGAGTAGGAATCAACTATGGAGACAAGCTGGGAATACGGCTGGCTCTAGGTTATAAACCAAAGCCAACCAGTTAACCAATAAAATCCGTGATCAGATCCACGCATTTTATAACACCATATGGGAAGGGTTTTTACAGAGCCTTGAACCTGCTGGTAATAACCTCTTGCCCCTCTTAAAATATTTTAGGCTGAAACACAAAATAAAGGTTCCGTCTAATTAATGGCCAAGTGGCCTCAAATATAAAGCCCAAGCCTCTGCAGATACTCTTGAGCTACAATTTCGTGAGGATATATCAGTGAGAAGAGCCCGAATTTTGAAGATAAAATTGAGTCCCCCATATAAAAACTGCTAGCTTTCTAAACAAAAAGCAATAAAAAAATCTGGTCACAGGACTTACCCGAATCATCAGACATGATAAGCACATTAAATAAACGGACAGCCTTAGGTTTTGACTCTTTGTAAAATACCATGCCGAAGTGGCTACCAGACAACATCTTACAAGTCCTGATGGACATCATCAACTCCATCTTCCGCCAACGAAAATTTCCAAAATGGTGAAAAATTGCAATTAATATCGTCATCCTGAAACCAGATAAAGACCATACTTTCGATGAAAATTGGTGGCCAATAAATCTTCTCTACTATCTCTCTCTCTCTCTACCCCCCCCCCCCTCTCTCTCTCTCTTTAAGCTCAAAGAAAAGAACTTATAATTTGGTTGACCGAATACATCGAGAACAAGGAGATAATTCCCGAGGAACAATATGGTTTTCGAGCTTGACACTCCGGTGAACTCCAGCTTATGTGCTACAGCACATCAGAAATGGGATGAAGAGCAGGAACTCAGCAAGCTTAGTTAAGCTCGACATAGCAAAAGCCTTTGTCCAAATCTAGCATGCAGGGCTAATCTTTCTTCTTCTTCTTCTTCTTTTTTCTTCTTAGCACTACAGCCCTTCTCAGGCCTTGGTACCCTGGAATAAGTGGCTACAATTGTCTCGGTCCATTGACCGCGTCCTTCAATATCAAAATCCGAGCAACGATGAATTGCCTTCGTCGAACGAGTCAGACCAGCGTTTCCTAGGTTTTCCCACTGGTCTCCAGCCTTCAGTTCTCCCAATGAATACCTTCTTGGGTATCCGTTGCTCGTCCATACGATTCAAGTAGCCAGCTCATTGCAACTTCCACAGTCTTCCAATCGTTGAGGCCTCCGACTCGTCAAAAATTTCATACAGCTTATGTTTGTATCGAATTCGCTATTGATCCCCATCTAGTTTCGCTTCAATTATCCGCCTCACGACCCGGCTTTCAAAGACATTCTGTATGTTTGCGGTTGCTTTGGTTATGGTCAACATTTCACACCCATAGCATAGCACAGGTCTTATCACAGATTTGTATACTTGGAGCTTTAGTTTCCTATGCATGCAGCTAGTCTTCAAGACCGCCAAAACAGAATAAAACATTTTATTTGGATGCTGTAATCTTCGGCGTATTTCGTCTCTTTCTAGCAGCTCTCATTACTTTGACACTTAAATATACAAATTAACTCTGATATTGTATTCACCCAGTGTAATATTTTGGACATTTGAGGTATTTTCCCTGGATTGCATCATGCGGTTTATTTTATTCTGATTGATTTGTAGTTCTACTTGTTTTGCTTCACTGACGAGATTCGGGAAAATATTTTTGGCAGTTGCTAACGACCGTAACAAAATGTTGATTTCATCTGCATAGGCTACACTTGGGTCGACTTACATAAGAATGTACCTCATGTATCGACAGGTAGCTTTCTTATGTCATATTCCGGAGCCCAATTAAATAGTAATGAGGGCTGCCTATTTCCTGGCTTTAGTAAGTGTTCTTATCAAAGGCATCCGTGGGTTGGTTATTGATACGGACTTGGGAGGTCGTCGATGTCATTGACATTTTGGCGAGATGGACCAGTTTGACTGGGATACCAAGCATAGCATTATTTGATATAGTATGTTATCATCAATACTGCCGTATGCTTGCTTAAAATCAAGGAAAATTCAGGGTACGTCTGTTGAACTCTCAACATTTTTGAAGCACCTGCTTGACAGTAAAACAATGGCCGTTTGTCGATCTACATGTTGTAATGCCACCTTGATACTCGCCAGTTGATGTTCGATTTGACTGTCTTAGAAAAGACAATCAGATAGTCTTAGAAAAGACAGTCAGATAGCCCAAGACAGTCAGATCATCTTTGAAAATATTTCGTACGCCGTACAAAGTAGTGATATCCCTCTATAGCTTTCACACTGTAGCTTGTAATTATATTCAGGTTAAATTTCGCCTATTAGTTACTTGAATGTGCTAAGCCTTTTACTGTTCGCGCGGCTCTTTTTGTATCAACTTAATGTAAATCTATGCGTTCGTATGCTCTATACTGAGCCTTAATTGAAACGCACGGGTATATGATCATGTTTTGGATAAATCCGATAGCGAAAAATGACTTTATGAACATTTTTGTCCATAGTTATTTTTAATTGAGTTGCATTATTTTTTTTTTTTTTTTGCAATAATTAAGAGGAGAAGAATAAATCTAAATGATGTTCTGACCTCTGAGCATAGTTGGTATCATTTGTGAGTGTCCATAGTATAATACCTTGAAGAGTATTGTAGTACACATGTCAAAACCACCTTCAACTGATATTTTTCTTCTTTAACGATTATCTAATAAAAAATGGTTCCAAATTATTCTTCTTATTTTAAATAAAAAAAAATAACAACTCGAATCAATAGAATATTTCCCGGGACCACAAAAAGTGAGCAAATTTGGTTATTTCCCGGAATCTCAGAAAACCGGAAAACTTATAGGGCTTCGCGACATGACCTCCTTCTCTTCGGCAATTTGGCAAGTGTCCTTGTACTTCGATGAAAACTCATCGAACGGCTATGCAATCACACTTATCTGGATCCATAATTTCCTTTTGCCCAGTAAGTTGGCAAAACAAATCCCTCAGATGTAACACCCGATTAATTTCCATGTTTTAACTGGATTGAGCTTTCAAAATTACCCACCGTTTCTCCGGTAATACCTACCCCGCAATTTTTCTTTGCCCTTTCATTCTTAGCGTTATGACTCGGTGGCTTGTTAAATGTATATTCTTCTTCTTCTCCGGTGATAAGACAATTGGATTCTTGGATATATCCTAGATATACCATCCCTAGCATTCTCGATCCTGTTTGATACAATTAGAAGCGTTCTGCTGACTACATCGATAGAATCTTTCCATCTTTTTGACGATTCTTCTCGTTTCCAATTATAGTCCATCTAGATTCTCTTAGCATTGTCCTTATTGATATTAATATTGATAGATACTTGTGGTTTACTATAAGAGCTATACAAACTATCATTGTTTCAGATTCACCATAACCTTTTCACGTGATAACCTTTTCACGTGATGTATATTAGTAGTTAGAGTTCTCATCCCGTAAACCGAAGGCCCCTGGTTCGACTCTCGTTGGCGGCAACGAGATTTAGTTCGAGTGATTCTTCGGACGGACTATAACCCCGTTCAGTTATGATACGTGCTAGTTTAAAAATCAGAACCTATCTACCTACTGATCATATCACCTCGTACAGTGCCGACACATTAGATCATGATAATGAGATACTCTAACTATCTCTATGCGAAGGCCCGAAAGGGGCTGTAGGTACTACAACAACCACATAATCCTTTGTTAGAGTACGTTAATCTTCTTTTCTGGTCCCTTTGTAACTGTCGATGTTTCACAATCATGGAGGAGTAGGGATCTAATTAGAATGTTGATGCTTTTTCTTGGACCACATCAGAGACAGGACAGCAAAATATGTTTTGCTTGCTTGTGATATGCGCCGCTGAGTTTCATCCTTTTCATTGCTTTCAGACAGTAAAATGATTAACACGTTCAAAGTCAAAATAACAAATTGTAATGTTTTGTCAAACAGGTATCGCGTGAGGATTATGAGCGTATTTTTGTTTTCTTTGATCTACAACCCAACTTGTTTTGGCGGGTACTCTCATTCTTGGTATACCTACTTCAGCCAACAAATAGGTCTGGCTAGCATATCCACGTCACCTTCAAAATTCATTAATTGCACTGATTTCATAACAAGCATATCATTCACTTCAATAGACGAGACTTTTCTCACGATGAACTCATCTTCAGATTGACTGGAGTCAGTTCAAGACAACCTCTCTCCATTCAGAATCTCACCACTCCAAACCTCAGTGTGTTTTTCATTACACTTAGATGTGTTATATTGATTTTAAACATTTAAATGTTTTGATTCAAATCGCTTTAAACGTGTAACGTTCACTGCAAATGTCCAAGATCTATTTGAAATCACTTGAATGCTTTCAATTGAATTGAAACGCTCAAGTGTTTTATTGCAAAGCATTTTAAGCATTTAATTTTCATAACACATTATCAACGTTTTATAATAAAGCTTTGAAGCTTTAACAAAAGAGCTTTTACGCATCTGGCATATATTTAACTAGTTCAAAGTGCGATATACATAAAATCATGTAGATCAGATTTAAGGGCTTGGGACTTGCAATCTGATAACCTGGGATCAGTTTCAAGTGTGTGCGAAAGCATAGGCTTAATTTGTGGTTTGAAAATTTAGATTAATTCTTTGAATAATTATTTTTTTGCACAAAATGCATAAGTATATTGAAACAAAGCATGTAATCTCTTTAAAAATTTAAAAGGCTTCTAAATGTGTCAAAAGCGACTACAAGAATTAACATACTTAAGTGCTTTGATTCAAAGCACTCGCAACACACTGAGATGACTTTGATGAGTTTGTTTTGAAGCTTTACTTGGTACTTGCTGTCATCTATTGCGATCTTTAATAGGCGAAAGAATTCAGACAAGACTCCTAGTTTAGTGAGTAGACTTTAGGAGGCATAGTGATCGATGTTGCCGCAGGCTTAAAGAAAACCTTAAACAAATTGAAATCCATCAACATCATTTTCCAAGTTTTCTCTTAAATTTGTTTGACTAAGAAGTAGGGGTTGGAGTACCTGCACTGGTTTAACCGAAAACCGGTTTTTTTTGTCTGGAAAGCCGTTGTTTCGGTTTTTTCTTCCCAGTTTAAACCGATTTTTTCTTTCTGACTCAAGAACCGGATCTAAAGGTATAGAAAATCCCTACCTAGGCAACATTTATGACCACTGTCACACTAGGGCAAAGTTAATTACAGTGTTTTATCGGTTCTCGGTATTAGTTGTTTATATTTTCGTTACAATGTGGAGGACCCTATGTAGGGTGCGAAGTGAAGCTAGCTCACGATACACAATAAATACAAAATCTTTGCGGACTGAACTGACGGTCCTTTCATCGCAGTTATTTTTTGATCGCGTGTTCGAGCGAGCACGTTCGCAAATTTTAGAAAAATGGAGAAAGAGCAATATCAGTTGGTGATTCGATTCTTATGTTTGGAAGGGAAATCACGCAGTGAAATCAAGGATCGCTTGGTTGCTGTGCACAGTGACTCTGTTTCTGCCACGGTGACCGTAAAAAATTGGTTTAACGAGTTTCAACGTGGTTGCACGTCGGCTTTTGACGAGCCACGCCCAGGTAACCCAAAAACGGCTACAATGGAGGGTAACTTGTCAAAAATCCTCGAGCTCATATTGACAGACCATCGATTAAAGGTACGCAAGAAAGGTGAGACAGTAGGCATCTCAGAAGATTGCGTGAATCATGTCTCTCATGAAAAAGCTGTCAGCGCAATGGGTGCCACGTTCGCTCACTCCAGACAACAAATGCGACCGTGTGGCCCCTCCAGAGCAGTGTTTGCCATGGTTTAAGCACAACCCGAAGGGTTGCATCATTTTGTGAACGTTGAAGAAATGTGGCTCATCTGGTACACACCAGAGACTCAAGAGCAGTCGAAACAGTGTACTCCACCCGCCAAACGTGCTCCAAAGACGGAAATTGTCCTATTGGCCGAAAAGGTTATGACCACTCTTCTCTGGGATTCACAAGGTGTGATTTGCATCGGCTACCTGGAAAGGGACAAAACTGTCACCAGGCCTTACTATGCTGAATTATTGGGCTGATTTGATGCTGAATTACGAAAAACAGCCACATTTGGTGAAAAAAAGTGCTTTTCCACCATTACAACGCACAGGCTCACACCTCCGCCGTCGCCACGGCTAAATTGGGCTGCAACTGCTACCTCATCCACCGTATTCCCTAATTTGGCTCCGTGCGACTTCTTTTTGTTTCCAAACTTAACAAAGTCACTCGCCGGGTAAAAATTTCAGTCGAATAAGGAGGCCATCGCCGCCACGGAGGCCTACTTTGCAGACTTCGAGAAAACGCATTTTTCAGACGGGTTAAAGAAGTTGGAGCATCGCTGGGTCAAGTGTATTGAGCTAAAAGGAAATTATGTTGAGAAATAAATTGCCTCTTTTCCAAAATTTTTGTTTTTCTTTTGTAGGCTAAGTACTTATCAAACCACCCTCGTAGCACCACAGCTCTTTTCAGGCCGTCACTAAAAAATAGTTCGAGTATCTCATTATATTGATCGAATTTCGCGGTACTCGAGAAGGCAATATACTTAATACCACGCTTTGGCCGTGTGTCCATCAACCCAGCTGCGATACGTACTGATTTTTAACCAAAACGTATCATAACTGACCAGGTTTATAGACCGCCCAAAGAATCACTCGAAACAAGTCTCCTTGTCAGCAACTGGATTCTATAATTAGCCTTTACAAACAAAATGGTCTGTGTCACAATTCATGCCGCAAAAAGTTCGCACATCCATGATATGATATGTGTGCATGATTGATATTTTCATAGCGATTTTTCGTTATACCCTATGAGGCATGGTTTTCTGGACTTGTCGGTTTGTTATTCTGATTTATTTGCAAAAAGTAGACTTTGCTTACTATGAGCAAAACTTTTGCTCCACTATTCAAGCATCTTACTCGGGTAAAGCTAAGATAAATGTTTTCAAAACGATTTGACTTGCAAATTAATATTTTCTCCAGGAGATGTTCTTAGAGAATAAACAAAGAAGATAATTAATCATGATGAAAACACAGCAAATCACTACCAACATCTGAAAGACTTTCAAGTCATGGCTTTACAAACAGAATTAATAGATGTCCTTCCTAAGTCACCCCACAAAATCTATTCAATACCGAAATTCCCACAGGAATTTAACAACAAACTATAATCAAATTCCATCGTCCTTATAACCTTATACACTTATTTATATTGTTGCTCGAGGAAAACTTTTTTTGATGTAGGTACAATGGACGTATTAATAGAATCTAATTTATGATATATTGACCATAATTACAGTAAAGGCTCATACATGAATTACAAGCTACCACGTCATGATTGACGTAGTTGTAGATGTAAATGTGAAGGAATAGCAAGGAAGGAAATCGTAATAGCAAAGTTCACTGCTAAGGATATTCGGTGGCATTGTAATGACACGGATATAATCGATAAAACAATGAATGATAGAATGAAGGTTGTCTGGTGTAGAGACCATAACGTTTCAGTCACTTCAAATTGAATACTGTCGTCGAAATTGAACACGTGTGATAATAAATGAATGTGTGGGACTGAAATAATAAAATTTTGATACTAATTGAATTTTATAGTCTTTGATATTATGAATTAATATACTTCATCCTTAAATTTCGCTAAAGCCTATCAAAAACTTCGGGAATAACTTGAAAATTATTGTAAAATTTTTAGTTTAGTTCGCTGATTTATGCTTAATCAATTAATGACAGTCTGATTATTCTTCGCAGATAAGCTACCGGGGGGGATACAAGCAACAATTGATCCTTTAAAAAAAATCACGAAGATAAGTAAAAGGTGTTTTTTTTAGAGGGATAGAACTTTAAATTGGCAACACTTTTTAATACTACGTATGGTGTGACAGCTGTCATGCGTTTTATCGTTGGTTTAATTTGCTGTTTTATCATGAATAGCATGAAATGGAAGACAACATTCGCCGGGTTATTGGCGAGATACGGCCCCAAATATTGATTACTTCCTTCACGTCAGTCGTAGCGCTAACATGCCCGGAATTATATTTAAATAAAAATGGAAAAGAATTATCTTTAAAATAAAACTAATTTCATGGCTATCAAAATAATTTATCCGTATTTTATTGCATTTCAAAGTTCTATATCTCGAAAAAAAAACACCCTGTATTACGTAAACTATCCAATTAAAAGTGGATGATTACAGTATTTACAACTACCATAGACGTTTTGAGCATTTCAAGAGCAAAAGAAGATGTCCTACTCTCACTCCCAATAATAGGTGAAGGATATATATCTATGTTTGACCCTAGAAAGTAGAAATCTGATAGTACAAACGTACAGGCTGTATCAGGTACTGGTTTAAAATGATCCTGATGATGATAAAGGATCATTATTTTCATGAAAAGAGAGTCTCCTACAAATATCTATATCAAGTTTCAATATGGTCCGCTACACTATGGTCCGTGGTTATTGTTAATTGGATGGTAAAGAGTTATTGGCTCTATCTTGTGTATTTATCGAATGATATTTTACCTTTAATATAGATGTCAGGAATGATAATTCAACAGCAACTTACGCTTATATGTAGTGGTTGTAGTTGCACTAAATTTTGTCTTCAAATCACAGATAATTTTTAAACTGATAATACTTTTCTACTTAATGCATTGTCAAAAATTCAAGACCATATCTTTGATGATCTAAAAAAAATCTTCAAGATAGTTCTATGTAGCCCGCCTTTTAAATAAAATTTTAATTCGAAGTGAGACTCCCATGAAAGTTGATTTCCTTGGTGGATACTACTAAAGGTCTCCTATTTGGAGACTGTATACAGCTCAAAATGAGTCTAATATAGCCGAGAAAGACCAAACCATTTCTAAGATAGAGGCTAAAATTATCAAGAGCATCTTAGAAAACTGGATTGACAAAATGTCGTCTTGGAAAACTTAGAGAATAAAATGATATTTTTCTCTCTGTTTGTTAATTGTGCTGAGTTTTTACAAAGGGTGTTCTTATGGTTCACCCTTTAAATTATTCTCTTTTCTCCATACATGCATTATTTTTTCAAAGCACGGGTACGACCAACATAGTTCACTTGTGTGCCTTCCATGATTCCATTGATTATAGATTTACTTTACGTCTCGTTTTCTGCTATGCTGCTTGCAGTCCGCCCAGTGTAGTGATAAGAGTGATCGCTGCGTTAGCTCTCTGGCTCAAATCCCGGTGGTGACAATGAGACTTGTTTCTTGTAATTCTTCGAAAGGACTATAAACCTATTTAGATATGATACGTACTCGTTTAAAATCAGAACGCATCGTAGCTGGGTGGACGGATGGCGACCAAAGTGTAGTACTGACCATATCACCTTCTCGAATGCCGATACATACAATGTAGATATTGAGATACTCTAACCATCTCTAATCGAAGGCTCGAAACGGGCTGTAGTGTTTTCTTCAGACATTTTACTCTCGAAAGGTTCCCTTAGCACAAAAGCTAGTCTTTACCATAATAATAGGTTTGTTGTTATATGCTACCGATAATGTGAGTTCGACGACATGTTTTAAATCAATGTCGAGCAATATTGGATCAAGTCTATCCTTTAGTGTTGATTTTGATTGTTATAACTGCTAGTGGAGTACAAGTAATGCAAGGGGTTTAATGAAAAGAATCGATTATGCAACGGCTTGCATGTTTTGTGGCATTTACCCATCCATTTGTTCAACGGTATATTCATCGGTGCATCACGATAAGTTTTCTTAAATACTACGAAAACTGTACTTCCTAGAAGTTTCTTTAATTTATGTTGCAAATAAGTGAGAATTCGAAGCCCAAAATACTCGTATAGCATTGTCATCAAATAATTTTGCTGATAATGTGACGCCATTCAGTATGAGTTAAAGAAACTTTTTCATACAGCATACACAGCATTGGACATCAACCTTTCCAATCAAATAGAACTTTTGGCTGCCTCAACCACGTCAAAAGTAACTTGGGTAGCACGCTTTGATCTCAAAAAACAAACAAAATAGCAATAAAAATCCCATTGGCACTACCAACTGGAGAGGCAAATTTCTATTAGATACCCTTAGTTTCAACAAGAAAATGATAATTTGATTAGCCGCCACTTTCAAAAACAACAACGGTTTTTCAAAGAGTCTCATAAAATAATCGATTTTTATCGAAATGGAAACTAAAAATATTAAGTTTTAAATTTCAAACTTTTTATTTATCATCTGAACTTAATGATTTTTGCAATGATAGAGCTTAATTTCATAATCTAATATTCCAAATTTCATCAAAATCCGTTGAAAAATGTGGCCGCTAGACGGCTACAAAAATCTGAAATAATCGCGAATTTGAACCACGGTCATTTTGAATTTGGCATGTCGATGATCCTCAAAATAGTAGTTTTATTAGATATAATCACTTTCTACTTTGGTGTTAAGTTTCATAGAAACTGATTCAAAATTGTGATTTTTAGAATTCTTTGAATTTTCGAGCTTTCACTAGCCACCATTTTGAAATTTTAGACCTGAGCTTTAGATACTTAATTCCTTTCTTTGCTTTAGCAGTACAGCCCTTTGGGCCTCCACTTGGAGATATTTAGAGTTTCTCATTATCTTGATCAAACGCCTTGGCGCTCGGGAAGGTAATATAGTCAATACCACTTTGGATACTTATAATAATAATAGTCCATCACACAACAGTTCAAATCCGAGTCTTGGCGTTGATATTTATTGTTAGGGTCTCTCATTTCATGACCGTAACAAAACTCATACCACCTGGTCAATATTATGCTCAACCATGTGACTTTTACCTAATTTTTCAATGAGTACCCATTACAGCTGGGTGGGCTGATAGCCCGACAGCAGCATCGGAAGCCGAGGTTTGAACTTGGGAGTTGCTAAGCAAGTGACGTGTGCCCTAGCTCACCGATCCACATGTACTACCAAGATACTTACAGCCTTTACTAAACTGCCGAATTTCAACAATATCGATTAAAACTACTATAAAAAATTTTATGTTTTTCGACCTTTGAGCGGCCGACTTTTGTTTCAGACGGTTCAACTTTGGATTTTTAATTATTTACCCAATTCCGTTCAAATCGGAGCTACACTTGGTCAGAAAAAAATTTTGTTTCTTATACTTGAATTGAATAGGCTGCATAGTTATTATATTCTTGCCGGAGTCCTAAACGTCTGGCTTACATCATAGCTGAATGCCTGAATCCAAGAGGTGTACTTATTTCAGAAATCGTGGATAGTAGAGAACCGAATTAAATACAGATATAATTTGCTTTGCTGACGCAAGACTTGAATTCTAATTTGATAATTCTCAACGGAAACTTCCTTCTAATGGTGACCACCATGCAATCGTAATAGATATAAATCATCAAAGGAACGATGTCTTCCTTCCTAATTCCGGCTCGAAACGAAAATTATCGACTGAATTTACAAAATCGGATTTGGGAAAGTTTCACAGGAAGTTTAATCATTGTTACCAGAAGCAATTTCCACCTTCTGATAATGGCAACTCTTGCTCAATGGTTCCTAATGACCGAAGTCTAACCAACGATGAAATAGAGATGTTGACATTGGAAACGATTGAGACATTAGTTTCCAAGATTAGGCATCAAATCAAAATGCAAGGGTATGAAACACCAACCGTTGCAATATTGAAAACATTGAAAATCCTTCCTCTCACACTCATCAACAAAATTTACCACCGTTTGCTGGACTACACCCATCCCTCCCTTGTTGAAAATACATCTTTGAAATGATCAGAACATAAGTCTTCATACTACAGGAGTGAGTTCACCAAGTGATGGAAACCGAGGAATGCAAGCCCACTGGATCCAAATGGCGTCTTCACAAAAGAGAAAAGTACATTTCGTAAGAAGTCTCTAGTGAAAGTGACGAATCTTAAAGTCACTAGTGATGAGATAAATCTCCTCAAAAGAACTAGTATCGAAATTGATAGTACGACTCCGCGCAAAGTTGAAAATAGGATTCTATATGTGATGGGTTACAGAAGCTTGCCCTGGTCGGAGCTCATTTTGAATTAGTCCACCCCCTAAACCCTGAGAGAGGGACACAAATACTTTCAAAGACCGTCGAAGTAAAAATCTCCGACTTTAAATCAAGCCTGAAAGCTGAATTCATTTTTCATTTGAATGAAATGCTGGTCTCCGACCTTATACCAAGCGGATTCATGTCTCATATTTGGCAAGATACACAACAAGAAATCAGGTGGTATGGACAGTATTTCTAATATAGTTGTTCGACATTTGCTGAGACTACTATTAGAAACTACTCAATTCTGTTCAACAACATGTTGAACAAATCAAATTTGCCGAATCGGTGGAAAAAGGCCAAGATACTTTGCATCTTGAAGAAAGGAAAGGAATCTTTATATTCTAAAAGTTATCGCCCAATCAGTTTGCTGCATAGCATCGGCAAGGTGTTTAAAGTGATAGTTAATCAAGCGTTAAACGCCCACATCGAGAAATATGAGTTGATGCAGAATTGTCAGCAACCTCAGACATCTGTGGGAAATTAATCAATAGAGCATTGAAGCATGTTCCTCTGATATGGAGAAAGCCTTCGATATAGTGGGTTAGATGGACTAATTTTTAACATCCTTCAGTATAAATTCCTAAGACACCTTGTCGCTATTATGTGAGATATGTTATACGGGAAATAATTTTCTGTAACTAATGGAAATCTGGTGTAAATGCGTGATTTCAATATCTTGAATAGTCTACAGCAAAAAAACAGTTACTGCACCTCAGCTCTTCTCAGTATCCGTTCACGAACTTTTACACGGCTTTGATTTTAACGTGTCGCCAAAACGATCATTAGTAGCGCTCACTTAAGATCTTATAATTTATATGGCTGGCCGAAAAGCTTCAGTAGTCAAAGCAAACTTACAATGTTTAATGTTGTGTAACCCTACATGGGCAATTGGCGAATGAAAGTCAATGCACAGAAGTGTGGAACGATTTTGTGTCGGACAATGCTGCCGTTGGCCATTCAAGGTCAGAAATGTAATTGAAAGGATTTCCACATTATAGCTGGCAAAGGTATAATGGCTTCCACATGAATCCAGTTTTCGATACTTCAATGTTCATCTGGATAAATATCTCTAATGTAATGGACCTGCCAAAGTCTTGCTCAGTAAAGCACAAAAAGTAGTCATGGCCCTTCAACGGCCTTTCCATTCTGGATGCGCTTGTCAAAAGGTCAAAGTTATCTGTTACAAGACCCTGGTTATACCAGCCTAGACATATAGATATCAACTTTAGTGTAAACAGAGTGCTAATACAATGGAAAGATTAAGAATTTTTGAAATGAAATCACTACGTGTATGTACTGGTTTATATAGAAAGCATGAAACGGATTAAAAACACTACAATTCGAATAGAAGAATTTATCAAACTGCTAAAATAACAAGAGTCGATTTTTTCATATTGAGACTTCTTTGATATTATATTGAAAATCTGTAACCGTGAGTGAAAATTCTTGAATTTCACAGGCGTTCCACACTACAGAGGAACTTGCATCGCTTCTGGTTTCGTTCCTCCAGAAGTATTCATATATTTGGACATGAATTCATATGTTCTTGATTCTGATTGCATCCCAATTTTATATCATATAATATAGAAGGGCCAGTGAAGTACCCAGGAATTTTTTTCGGGGGGCAATATTTATCATATTTAAATAGAAACCCCTTTCCAAACATAACAAAATATGGGCCCCTTACCTACCAAAATATGTTAGAAGATGTAGTGTCATTCAATGTATTTTGAGGCTATCCAGGGTTGTCTCTTAACCTGATTTTTTCGTAAAATCTAAATTGATTAAGGGTTATTTAATTAATACTAGAAAAAAGTACTATATAAGAGAATATCCTTGAATATTGAATGGTGAAAACTGCTTAAAATATTTTTTTGGAAAAACTTCTATTATTATTTGCTAAAGAAATTGTAACACAAAGTTTAACTTTCCGAGATTTTTTGGATAGAACACGTCTTTTTGAATTGACAAAAGTGCAAGTCCATTCAGACGAACTAAAAACTTCGAGTATGACTCAATTTCCGTAGAATCGAAATTCAACAGTTTTTCCGGTAGTAGTACGGATAACTTTTCCAACACATCTCTATGTGCCTTTCTGGCATTTCTTTTAAAAAGTAGTCAAGGAAGGGAATGTAACTACTACATCTGAAGTTGTTGGCCTCATACCTAGAGATGTGTTCTTTTTGAACCTGGGTCATCTTTCAAGATTTCCTCTTGCAAAACTACATTTTGTTTCGGGGATAGCCTAAAGAAGTTAATTATTGCTTTCATTGAGCTAAGCAATTTCTCATGGTTTGAATATCACACGCATGACTAAGCACTAGGCTAAGTGCGTGGCTAGAGCAATGCACATACAGAACTTCAGGATAAGAAGCTTTAATTATAGCAGCGCAACCTTTGTATCGACCACGCATTGTCCCGGCCCCATCATAGCCTTGCGCTTTTAAATGGGCGCGACAGACACCGATTGACTCTAATTCGTTTAATAGTCTTGATGCAAGTGCAGCTCCTGTGGTGTCGTGGACTGGGACAAACTTTGAAAAATCTTCTTTTAAAGTAAATCCGTTTCCTTCCTTCACCATGTACCTTCCGCATAGTGTAAATTGTTCAATACCACTGATGTTAGTGGTTTCGTCAGCAAGTATGGAGAAACACTTTGCAAAATTTATTTTTTGAACAATATTGGAAAGGATGACTTCACCACATGTGTCTATTATTTCATTTTGAACTTTAGGGCTGATGTATGAAGAATTCGCATTACAATTCTCTAAATATGACCTTAAGAAAGAATCACCTGAATCAATCCCAAATTTTAAAAGGGCTCTAGCTTACCTTGATTGGTTTCAAAATCGTTCAAATTGATCTTTCGCCTGTCATCATGTCCTCGCAGAGCTATTTCTTGTTTTCCACAAAATATGACAGTTTTTATTACAGGTAACATTTGGTGTCTGTTTTCGATTACTTTTTGTTTTCTTTCTTTTTCAATTTCACAACTTATGTCACACATTCTCCTTCAAAGACATCTAAAAAAAATATTGAGCTGACACGCATGAATTTTATTTATTTATTTCGAATCCATTTTAACAGGCAAAATGCCCAATTAGAAAAATAGAAAAGACAATATAGATAAAATAGACAAAAATATTTAAGATAATTAAACAATTAATCATAAATTATAACAATTAATGCAGTTTGTTTCTAAGTAAATGCTTAAATGCTATTAAAGATTGAAGGAAAGTACCAAGTTCTAATTGATCGTGCACGCGAGGCAAACGAATCATGGCAGAATGAAAATGGGTTTCAGTACGCGCAAATTGGATGTGAAGATTGGAGGAGCGCAGAGGCCTGCCGGGGCTCCTCCAACTTATTTGATTTACCAAATTAGGGCAATCAATCAGGCGGTGGTGGAGTTTAAATAAAAGACATTCATCAAGGAAAGTCCTACGTGCTTTTAATGAAGGAAGATGTAAATAAGTGAGTCGGTCTGTTACGTATCAGGATTTTCCTACGTAGTCATTCGGGATTTCACCCTGACCAAATGTTTGTCTCCCGCCAAGATTTCACCTGCGAGCCAAGTTACATTTTACCACACTCACGTATATGTTAACGTAAATTAACCATCATCATTTAAATGAATGTGTAAAAGTAGTAGGATTAGTTCTAAGGACGCAGTATTCAGCGAGAAATCCATAATGCCACCGCGACCGGGAATCATATCACCAAAATCTTTAATTTTGAATGCCGTTTAAATCCAGATGCGAAGAAACCTCCAAAAGGCCCGATGACTGAGCTGAAGATGCTTAACGACAATGAATGAAATACGATTGGATACATCATGAAGGACTGCCGTGAATTCAGCAAATAAAATACATATTCTTGTTTCTTAAACAAGTAGTTTGGTTCGCACTCCATTGTCATACGACCCAGACTTTCGGAGTATTCAATAGGACATACAAAGTATTGAAATTGGCACAAAACGCATGAAAACAGGCATCCAACAACAACTGTTGCCAAACCTCCTCCAATAAATCCTTCCCATGTTTTCTTTGGGCTCAACTTGATTAGAGGCATTTTTCCGAAGGAAAATCCGAACATATAAGCCATAACATCATTACAAACAATCATTGAAACAGGAACAATAAACCAGATTAAACCTTCGAAAATGTTTTGAATAATTAAATAGCTTTGCGTAACAACAATCAGAAGTGAAACATGTGTCCACGCAAACAAACTGAATTGTTTCATGTAATACTTCTTGACCAGCGATAAAACAAACCACACAAAGCCAGTACAATAAAGGCAAAACGATAAAAAGCGATGATATGTAACCAAAAACTTTAAATATTCAACTCGGTTGATAACATCTCCAAAATAATCAACTAAATTTTCACCATAGGAGAAAATAATTCGATGTAAGAAAGAAATACCATGACAAACTTCTGAACCATGGCAATCCATGAATCCTATATACTTGGTAACCAATGGAAATGATTTCCTCAAAGCATTTTACTTGAACGAGGAGTGTAGTGATCATGAGAGCCAATGGGCCTCCATAAATGATAAGCCCAAATCCAAATATCATGATACATGTAAAAATACCTCGTATTATCCAGTTTCGCCACGTCCAGTCGAATTCGCAATTCGTTCAAATCCTTCACATCTATTTTATTCGTTGTGTAATGCCTGTACACACAAAAATCACAACAAAACACTAAATTATTGTCGCCAACAAACACTTCACAGCTTGTTAGATTTTTCACTGAATCGGGTACAGTGATGCGGAGGATAGTGAAACCGTCTTCACATTTGGATGTGATTACTTTAAAACTCATAATGGATAGAATAAATACAGATTCATGCAAGAGAGTAAATCAAAATCAATCACTTAAATTTTATCAGCACAACTAGATTGAATTGGATTCAGATGTCAAGATCTGTCACTCCGCAGTGATGTAGGTCACGATCACTGGAAACTAGGTCACGTCAGCTGGAACATCCACAACATCCAGTGACAAGTGGACGCCGCACTGCATTATCCCCGTTCCAATGTAACTCGCAGTGCAGGAAGTTCCTCGCATGGAACACGTAATACCACTCGCATGCGAGAGGGTTCAATTTCCTCAACTGGGAATTTAACGGCCGCGGACTACGGATAGGAGGTTTGCTGGAAGGGAGAATGGAGGAACGAGTCTCTTTTCTTTGGCGGACGACGGGCGAGAAAGGCGACGGCGAGATCAAGCTACGGAAGTGGGAATTGGCGATTGGGAGGATTTATTCGCGAGGAATTCATCGAAATCAAGTGGCGGTTACAGGAGACAACAGAAGGGTTGTAGGAGATCGAGAACAGCTGACGGCACGAAATTACGAATCGTCTCGGGGATCCCCAAAAATAAGGTATAAATTTAAGTTAACGTAAATATTGGCCAGTAGTTTTGATGAGAAACTAAATTTTGCAATAAACAGTAGTAGTGAATTATATATTTGAATATAGTAGTGAATTATATAATAGAATCATACGAGTGTTGTTTCCATCGTGAGTGTCTTTTCTGTGCAGATTATAAAACTTGGCTCGCGGTAGGATTCCGCTTATTTCGGTCGGAACGGAATTCCGAATATAATTGTATCGAAAATCACGCGAAATTGCAAGGTCGAGCTGAAATAAGAGCTAGATTCTGCTTCCTGCTGGTCAGAGTGGAATCCCGAATAGCGTTGTGGGGAGATTTACAAACTCTAGTGAAAAAATAGAAGCGAGATTTGTTTTTCTTTAAAAAGTAGGGAAACGCTGGTAGATTGGGGAAGTGCGCTGCGCAGCCGCATTCTCGTTTGGCGGCTAATTGGGGACCAGGACAAAACGAGTGGCGCCACCCACGTCCGTCTTCGGACGAGTTGACCGGGTCCGCAGGTTCCTTCGTGGCGAGGAGAGTTAAACCCCCAAAAAACGGTGGTATACGAAATAAATTTTGCAATAAATTTCGCAATAGGTCTTCATAGGGAACATAGGGAATCTTGTACTTATAAAAAAGACAGCGGGTGAAGTTTCTTTGGACATATTCTATGTCAGCAATAAGGTATTCAAAGTGTGGGGACCAAACTTGAGAGCTATACTCTAAAATACTTCTAACTAGAGTATTATAAAGCTGGACAGCGGAGAATATATCTTGGTAAATAAAAGTATGCCGCAGTACAAAACCTGAGACTCGAGAAGCTCTGGTTTTAATGCTTGAAATGTGCATATCAAATTTGAAATTGGGATCAAAAATTATACCGAGATCCTTAATTTTTAGAACAGTTGAAAGAGATTCGCTTCCAATTGAATAGATAAATTTGATTTGCATTGGTTTAAGGGAATACGACATAACATGACATTTAGATATGTTCAGTTCAAGATTGTTAATGCTACACCAATTTTCCAGGATAGATAAATCATTCTGCAATTGAGAACAATCCTCTACTTGACCGATAGCCCTAAATACTTTCAAATCATCTGCGAATAGAAGGCATTTTGAGTTTAAAGCAGCAGGTAAATCATTGATAAAAAGTATAAATAGGAGAGGGCCAAGGATTGAGCCTTGTGGGACAACTGACGTAGGGTAAAAGATTGAAGATAATGAACTGATTACACGAACCCAACAAGAACGATATGTTAGATAAGAATTTATCCAAGCCAACATCGGAGCAGGAAATCCATAGTGCTGCAACTTTAGTAGTAAAATAGAATGATCAACTCGATCAAATGCTTTGCGAAAATCAGTATAAATGACATCCATTTGCATATGGTTATCTAAGGCACAAGAAATCGGATGAGATATTTCGAGTAAATTAGTAGTAGTAGAGAGATTAGGAAGAAATCCATGTTGCTCGGCAGCAAAAGTTTGCGATAGAGATGATGCTAATTTATTGTGAACGTGGCGCTCCAACAATTTAGAGAAGCAGGAGAGGATAGATATAGGACGGTAGTTGGAAATATTACAAGGGTCACCATTCTTCAGAATTGGAACAATATGTGCAAGTTTCCATATTGGAGGGAAAGTTCCATTAGCTAAACTTATATTAAACAGAATTGAAAGAGGAGTAGATATAGAAGTAATGAGTGACTTAACAAATATAGCGGGAACGCCATCGGGACCCGGTCTAACTTGCTGATGAGTAGCTCAATATCAAAGGGAGTGGTTACGAAATCAATAGCTAATGTCGAATAAGAGAATGGAGGGCAATAGTTTGTAGGTGAGGACGAGGAACTAAAAGATTCAGAGAAAAATTTGGCAAAAAGATCTGAAATAGTAGAAGGCCCATTAGCCTCCAAGCTGTTCCAATGTGCTGAATCTGGGATACGAGAGGAAGTATTCAAATATCGAATGAAAGAGCAAAAAGGTTTTGTTTAGTTAGACAACAGAGATTGTTCTATGGAAACATAATTATCACGCATGGCTGCTTTAATGCGACATTTAGCAAGAGTACGAAGTCTTTGATAATCTGTACAAGCTTTAGGATACCCAGTACGTTTGAAGTCTCGATGAGCTCGATCCTTACTTTTTAGAAGGGTCAAAATAGCGGCGTTCAACCATGGTGCGTCATTACTTTTTAATGTGTGAACTATTGGTGTATGTTGGCTGATCACCGTATTCAAATACATGTAGAATTTAGAAACAGCATCATCACAAGATACACTAGCAAAGAAGGAGTCCCAATGAGTCGATTGGAGATTGTTCGCAATAATTGCAAAGTTTGATCTACGGGAATTATACCTTGAAGGCTGTTCAGTCTTCTTACGCCTCATGTTACACAGTTTAACATCAATACTTAATGGTGGATGGTTGAGATCGGATGCAACATAAGCAAATTCAGGATGTTTTAAGTCCAAAATAGTAGACTGATTGTTTGAACAGTTTGATAAAACCAGATCAAGAATGCGGTCATTAACGTTTGCGATGTTATTTACTTGATTTAGTGAGCAAAGTGAGAGGAAAGAAGAAAAAACTTCAGAGAGACGGTTGGTTGACTCGATATATGGGCAAGAAGATAGATTCTAAGATAAAGAAGGAGCATTAAAATCACCACATAGAAGAATAATATCTGAATGGTATTTAGCGTTTATGTAGATAGAAAGTTCGTCGAGAAATTTAACGTAAGTGGAAAGAGAAGACTGACAAGGCACATAAATTGACGACACCAAAAGATGAATATTGGATGAAATGGTTACCCTAACAAGTACACATTCAACAGGAGAAGTTGGAATGAAATCCGTACAAGAAAGACAACCAAGGGACTTTGTGACACCCGCAAGTACACCACCACCGATTGATTTCCCAGATGAATCAATTGTTCGATCGTATCGAAAGGTAGATAAGTCCTTGTTAAGAATAGTATCATTCAGCCATGTTTCACTTATGCATATAATGTCGTCATTAGCTAATGTGGTGGAAATTAGGAAATTCTGCAACTTGGTTCTAAGCCCTCTTACATTTTGATCATAAATTTTTAGAGAAGAATCACTAGAGTTGGTTTGGTTGGGAGCGACGGAGATTTGATTTAGGGCGTTGCTTCAGAAAAAACTTTTTGACTAATGTTCCTTTGGGCCAGAAGTCTGGATCGAGTATCAAACGAAGATCAGCAGGAACAGAAATTTTAAAAGATGCAATGATTTTGTTCGGTAAATTATCTTTGATTAGCTTTGTAACACCAAATATAGGAGGAGTAAATCCTAATTTTCTGAGAATGTAGTTACTTACATCCTCTTTTGATGTTTTGTAGGAAAGCCTGGATATAAAAAGCTCAATAGGCGGCGAAACAACTTCTAATTCTGAAATTCTCATAGATGGTAGGCTAGCAGAATTTATCATAGTTGGTAGGCTAGCAGGATTATCAGTAGGTGCAGTTGTCATAGCTGAAGTTATTACCGATGAAGCAAGATGTCTATTGTTGATCCTGGAAGATACGGGAGAGGTGTAGTGACTGACCTTTGATTTTTTAAGGAACAGCTCCCTTGCTAGTATCAACGGCAGTAGTTTCAATTAACGTAGCCTCGGCCGGAATAGAGGGTTCAGGTTGGCTGGTCGCAATGTTGATTCCTTAACATTTTTGTGGTATTTGCTTTGCGCATGTCGCCGAAACTCGTCTTTGGCATCTTTTCAGCGAATAAAAGGTGTGTTTACAAAGGCACCTAAACGCACATGTTGCCCCTTACCTACTTCATTGCTTTTAGCAAAAATCACACAAAATTTATATGCCAGCCAAGAAAATTCACTGGGCCATTTTTTTAGGTCTTCGTAAAAAATATTTTTACAAAGACCTACTAGTTTCGCGACCTGTCTGTCCGTCTGTCCGTCCGTCCCTCTGTCCGTCTGTCCGTGCGTCACAGCTAATTTCCTCAGAAACTATAGAAGCTAGAATGCTCAAACTTTGTGAAAAGGTCAGAAGTGATGCTCTCTCAAAAGTTAAGGCCTTGACAAAAATTTAAAAAATGTTTAAGGGGGTCCTCCCTAATATCGAATTGGCCCTTAAAAATTTTTTTTCATTAGAGGTAGTCGAGTGGGGTATCAAATGAAAGGTCTTGATTAGAACTTTTAAAATCTGAAATAAAAAAGTCGTTTGATGAATTAGGGGGTCCAGGGGAAGGCAAAATACAGCCAAAATTTGTGTCCCCCCCCCTCGCGATTGGACACCTTTCAGCCGAAAAATCTGAAAATTATCAAGAATGTGGGCCTTTATGAGTACAAGGGCAACAAAAACCTTAGAAATCGAAATTCGCTCAACTTTGTTAATAATAGTATGATTTGTAGATTTTACATTTTTGCCCATAAAATCAAAAGGGTATCTTTAAACTTCTTGAAATTTTGCAATTATATAGACTGACATAAGATATATATGTTCACAAAATATAATTGAGTTCAGATCATAATCAAGTGAGTTATCGCCATTTCAATTATATGGAATTATAACAACAATAACACGTGTTTATGGTTCATATAGGGTTTTCCAATAAGAGGTGTTATTTTGGTATTAAAAGAAAAATGATATTTTTTAAAATAAATGATCGGATGTTTAGTTCATTATAAAGAAGAAGATATGCCGTTATAGTGATAACTAACATTGGGCAAATAATCACTACTACACGCTTACAAGACCATATCCTCTTCATGAAATTTTCCATAACCAAATCGCAAAGTGGCTGCCCTATGTCCTCGATAGCCTCACGAATTTCATCTTTGAGATCTTGAATTGACGCTGGGCTATTTGCATAGGCCTTCTCTATCACGTGGCTCCAAAGGAAGAAGTCGCAAGGTGTTAAATCAGAAGATCTATTCAAAATAACACCTCTTATTGGAAAACCCTATATATATTTAAAATTGACTTAGGTACTTTTATTTTCTTTCAATTTTCATGAAAATTTAAGGAATAGTGTTTAACTTGAACATGTTCAATCGGCCGAGCATTGAGAAAAATCATTTAAGCTAGATTAAAATGGCGGCTGCACTGTGCTTATGAAAGAAACTGTGCATCTTTTGTATAAATTTGAACGACTTCATATCTAAGTATTGGATGCATAATTCAAGTTATCGATTCACGCCATTAGAAGACTTGCTTCTAATCCTAGGATGTTTACAAAGACCTTCTGGTAGGAGCTCTCTCCTGCTTACTCAACTTGTTTTTTTTTGTAATTTCCAATTTTTGTGTCCTGGTGGAAAATTATATGTCATTTGGAATCCATGGTTTTGTCAATATTTGGTACTTTTCCCTATCTGACACATGTTTATTTGAAAAAGTTCCGACATCAACAAAACTAATTTTATCAGCTTTCAATTTGAAGCTGCTATTAGCAACTTCATCCTGACTTGATCCTGAAAATAAATAAATATTGTTGAGGATAATCTAGCTCCTAAGGTTACATATCAGGATAAACATGCTTCCACCCCTACTCAGAGTGACTAATAGACCCGCCAAACTTTATGTGCTATTTGAAAGTTGCAATAGTACCAATAGCTTAACTATACCCGGCGCGACGGTGGCTGGCCGATCTTCCTACATTTTCTCTCCCCTTGCATTCTTCGAAGCTGGTAGCACTGTTTGAAGACCAGTTTAGAAAAGCTATTTTCAAGGTAAATTTATTTTGAAGGATCCTCCTTCGATATGGAGGACCCCCTTGAACAATTTTCTAATATCTGGAACACACAAATTTTGGTACCCGTAACTTATATGGTTGGGGAGAAAAACTGCTATGACATACAGACGGGCGGACAGACAGTCGCGATTTCAATAGGGTTTTGTAACTAGTACAAAACCCTATGAATACAGTAACAGTCACTCAAAACAGGAATAAGTTTGAAATCGAGAGCATTTGGTAAGCTTAAAATGAACATCTTAAACGTGAAGGAAATCGTTCTTACCAAAAACGCTAGAAGCCACTTTTCCATAATTATTTCAGAAAAAGAGAAACTCATGGTTACTAATCAATCGCATGCAGAACTACAAACAAATGAGCAATGCCAACGCTCACTTGAGATCAATATAGCTGCCGTATTTGCATGGAAGTGGAAGAATAGGTGAGAAGTACAAGATGAAGAACATTTTTAGGCCTTTGTAAAATTTTTTTTTACAAAGACCTACTAGTTTCGCGACCCATCTGTCCGCCCGTCTGTCCGTCCGTTTGTCCGTGCGTCACAGCTGATTTCCTCAGAAACTATAGAAACTAGAATGCTCAAACTTTGTGAAATGGTCAGAGGTGATGATCTCTCAAAAGTTAAGGCCTTAACAAAAATTTAAAAAAATTTTAAGGGGGTCCCGTCAAATAACGAATTGGCCATTAAAAAATTTAATGGCCAATTCGAGTGGGGTATCAAATGAAAGGTCTTGATTAGAACTTTTAGAATCTGAAATAAGAAAATCATTTTATGAATTAGGGGGTCCAGGGGAAGGCAAAATGTACCCAAAATTTGTGTCCCCCACCTCGCGATTGGACACCTTTCAGCCGAAAAATCTGAAAATTATCACGAACGTGGGCCTTTATGAGTACAAGGGCAAAAAATACCTTAGAAATCGAAATTCACTCAACTTTGTTAATAATAGTATGATTTGTAGATTTCACATTTTTGCCCATAAAATCAAAACAGTACCTTTAAACGTCTTGAAATTTTGCAATTATATAGACTGATATAAGATATATATTTTCACAAAATTTAATTGAGATCGAATCATTATTAAGTGAGTTATAGCCATTTCAATTATATGGAATTACAACAACAATAACACGTGTTTATGGTCGATATAGGGTTTTCCAATAAGAGGTGTTATTTTTACATTAAAAGAAAAATGCCATTTTTTTAAAATAAATGATCGGATGTTTATTTCATTATAAAGAAGAAGATGTGTCGTTAATAGCAAAAACTAACATCAGGCAAATAACCACTACGACACGCTTACAGGACCATATCCTCTTCATGAAATTTTCCATAACCAAATCGCAAAGTGGCTGCCCTATGCCCTCAATAGCCTCACGAATTTCATCTTTGAGATCTTGAATCGACGCTGGGCTATTGTCGTAGGCCTTCTCTATCAAGTGGCTCCAAAGGAAGAAGTGTTTAATCACAAGATCTATTCAAAATAACACCTCTTATTGGAAAACCCTATATATATTTAAAATTGACTTAGGCACCTTTATTTTCTTTAAATTTTCATTAAAATTTAAGGAATAGTGTTTAACTTGAACATGTTCGATCAGCCGAGCATTCAGAAAAATCATTTAAGCAAGATTAAAATGGCGGCTGCACTGTGCTTATGAAAGAAACTGTGCATCTTTTGTATAAATTTGAACGATTTCATATCCAAGTATTGGATGAATAATTCTGGTAGGAGCACTCTCCTGCTTACTCAACTTGTTAGTTTTGTAAACCATTAATTTTTATATCTTATTGAAAAATACATATATTTTTATTGTACAGTAATATATCAACCTGCTCAAATTATTTTTGCCTTTATTTTTAAACTTTCAAAAGGGGGGGGGGGGAAATATCCCGATACACCCCGATTGTGAATTCGCGAGACCAACAGTTCCAATGGAAATACTCATTTGCTAGGTTCGTTGAGGCTGGTCGAGCTGAGACGGAGCAATCTAGGTTTTTGTGGCTGAATGACAATGTCTAACTTATTCGAGGTTTTGTTGTGTTTTTAATTACTTAGTTTTTGAGTTTCAGCTCATTATTGCTACATTTAGTGCTGCTGTTATTTCTTTGTGTTAAAAATTAGGGATACGTTTGGATATTTCGGATAGGATTTAACGTTTAGGTTAGGAAGATTTGAATAGCATTGCATTAGTATAAGATAAAGTTCTTGATTGAATTTTGATAGAATTAGGCTATATCATATCAGATGCAGGATAAAAGTTCAAATTTACGTTAATATTATAATTAAATTTTAATTAGTTGGTTTGCTCGCCTTTTTCCAATTGAACCATAAAATAGATAATAATTTTAAGTAATTCGGATTTGAAATTGTTTCCTGATTAAACGTTTTTGATTGATAGGTTATACATTTAGAAAACCATTTGGGCCATGAAGTTTCAATATTTTTTATTATTTGGAATTTGCTTTACATTCTTTGAAAATTTATAACAATTAGTATTTAATGAAGCGCTTTTCACTTTGACTTTAACCTGAAATAATTGACCCATGTTCCCTTGTTCAAGCACAAGTGGCAAATGTCATTCGTTTCAAAACTAGCAAAATCCGTTTTCTAGCATCATCGCACTTGGTGCTGCCTTTTTTTTCAAATTTCCCACAATTCGCATAACTCTTGTTACGTTGCATAAGTTAGAATTCATGGCGTACAAGTTCAAACATTCAGCACTTTGTCCTCAATCATTTTTCCATGTCAGAACACATGCTGTCTTGTTCCACTACCATCATCTATAAATTTCTCTCCATGGTAGTTTCTGTTAAATGTTCTGATCAACTCTGCCACATGTTGCTGACAGTTCACAAGGATATTAGTCAAGCTCATATCACTAACCACAAAGCCATGCCAAAATGAATTTAACAGAATAGCGTTAAGCCCGCATATTGTAGTGATATGTGAGAATAACAGGAAAATTACTTCAATCGGATTTCTTCTTATTCTCATCGTGAGAATGAATATTTCAAAGATATTCATCAATCCTTTTGCGAAATGCTTCTATTACACTTGCGTGTACATTGAACGGTAGATAAAGTTAGTTTCGTGCCAAATTTTCCATTATGAAAAGTTTCCATTTAATTAAAAATGAAAAAGTGACGAGAAAAACACTCGTAATTCAAAAATGGAATGAGTCACTTTGTATCGCTCTACTGATCCCTACGATATTAAAATGCATCTGCATGTTCTAAAGGATGCTAGTCTTTGCATTAGTGCAAGTATGTTGACTGTATTTGTCTTTTTCCTTGTATTATTTTTAGAACAAAACCAAAGCTTTTATTTCTGGTGTGCTATGAAATGGGTTTTTAGTGCCTATGGCAACCAAAAATGTGCATTCTGGGCGTCACTGTTGTGAAGGTAATACACCAACATTTTAATCCAAAACCTCTGACAAGTTTGCAAAAAGTTTGAAGAGGTCTGCCAGACAGGATTGAGTGCTATTTGCTCATATACTTGCCAAACTCACAAGGCGCTCTCAGCAAACCTCTTTTCAAATTATCTACAAACGACTGCGTCGCCACCATTACCCTCTTTATCATTTCCATGCAGGGATGCATCTCTTATTCACCTTTTGGGGTGGACGTCTATATGCCGTTATGCTCGTGTCGTTGTGGTGTTCCCGTCAGCAGAAAGTTAATTGCTCCTTTTGTGCGCTGGACTAACCTTGAAGGGCTCTATCCTTTTACATTTTCTTTTACGTCTACATGCTCTCACACACAAATGTTGAAGAAAGGATGAATCAACAATATACAGCATGTGATTAAAAAAATTATTCAATAGAAATCTATATTTGTTGGCTACCTACATTTCATGATTTTGTAAAAATTTGCTAAGATCGATTGCTTCGTAGTCATCTTAATGTAGGCGGATGAAGTATTTAATCAGAACGATTGGAATAATCATCACTGAAACAGCATTCCTACTCAAATCCCACTACCTTCACTTCCAGGTATTGTTGAGTTTCAATGGATGTTGTTCGTAATTGATCAGAGACTTTCAAAAACATTTGACTAGAATATTCTTCCTTCACAAGAATCGTCAATCTGTTAAATATTTATCCAGTTTCTAGCCTACGGTTTTCAGGAAAAAGCCTCCATCGGATCGAATTCTATCCTACATCTAAAATATTTACGATATTTGCTTTACAAACTGTAAGGCATCCTACCCGTGCCATCCATCCTCCGATAGCAACAACGCAAATGCAATAAACTGCCTCGCGTATGAACCGTATGAACAGCGAATGTGCTTTTAGACAATATACCCGGAAAAGCTAACATCCGAGCAGTTCAGCTTTGGTGAAAGCATTTCATTACGGTGCTTCCTCTGGAATGAGTAACAATCGTTTGAGCTACATTTGCATCCGGATGTTAGATGCTCATTTTCACTCAACCATTCTCAACCCCAACCCCTTTCGCACACAATCTTCACTATCATTTTTCAACAATGAATGCGTTCCCTTGGAAAATTTATGGTGCTTGAAAATTTGCATATTATTAGATTTTCGAAAATTTATCCTTCATATCTAAAACTTCAAGTACGTGTAGATACTAGTGCACATAGTCGTAAATACGAGTATAGCGGAGCATTTTGGGAAATTCATTACCGGAAGAGTCCTCGTCGTGAACAACAATGTCTATGCGTTGGAATACAAACACTTGAATAGGAGCCATTATTTTCAAAGTTTTGTAATATTCCCACAAACGGGCTAATGGTGAATCCTTTTGACGCGTTTTATCTTCATTGCAGGCATCAACGTCGGAACTACTCAAGTGCCTGGGAATGTTTTTACACGATCGTTGCCGAAAGCTAAGAGATTTTCAAGCCGGTGATGCTGTTATGTGGTTAAGAGCCGTGGATCGAAGTTTACTCCTGCAAGGATGGCAGGTAAGTGTTTGATTGTGTTTTCGATTGACAGAAGAAATTAAAATAAAAGTAGTTTGCATTTTTCTTAAGGTACAGAAATTCAAATATTTCATTAAAGGTGTGAGGCTGCGTAATGGCCACTTTGTATAAATCTTTTTGCCGATAAATGCATTAAATCACAAGCTATGATGTTTAATGGAAATTATTTTATTCTGCTTTACTGCGACTCATCCGTCGCGCCAACGGAGCAATTTCATTGATCTGATTCCCTAGTACAGGAAATGAAGCATTTTAGCTCGCAATTTTTTTGTCCAACATGGATTTACTTGAAATTTTCACAGAAGGTAGGGAATAGCCCAAGGATGCAAATGACCTATCCGCCAGCCCACACCACGCCTATCCTGCAACGCTTGATCTTGATCTCAGATCAGTTATTATTCAACACACTCGATAAAAAAATGAGTTTTGTTACTGCTTTGCCGAATAATGTATGCAAATTTACTTCTTTATTGTTCAATTTATACAGAAGTTGTGATTATGTTGCAATTACGAGGAGTAAGCGAAAGCGAAAGATTAATATAAATAGTTGTATTCAGAAATTAATTGAGTACATGAAGAGAAAAAAATAATAAAAATTAGCTCACTCCCTATGGTAACGCAGGTACTAAGGCAGACTTGGGAAAATGTCCGCAATGCTTCGATACAATTTTATTCTTTTTGCGGTACAGTTTTAAGGTTTCCAGTTGGAACTAAATGATGCCCTTTTATTACGCACGATTTATATTAAGCGAATTAATTTTTATACTCAAGAAGCTTATTTCCAAGTATCATAAGCAGTCAATTTTATTTCGCGCTATAGTGTAAACAGTCGGCAATATTCCTTTGTTTCGAAATGATTTCGTGGGCATGATCATCTACGCTATGTGCTCGGCGTATTCAGTAGTTGATTGAAAACGTGAATGAGTGTATGTTTGTGGTGACCTTCATTTTTTGATTTTGTATCATACGAATATCTTCTTACTTAGTGAATGAGTGACTGAACTAAAGCTTTACATTTTAATCAAATTTGTTCGGCAGGTACAATTTAATTTGAAAAATATGTCGTTTTTGAAAAAAAGTCAGAACGAGAAGGATAATGATGAGAACTATGGGAAGAACATATGGCATTGTTTCAATAAAATGGCCAAAGATAACTCCGCAAAATGTTCTCTGTGTTCTGACGTATTAAAGATCAGTGAAGGCTCTTACAAAGAATTTGAGAACACATTTAAAAACATTGCATTGATCTTATTTCTGGAAGTCAATTAAATGGTCCAGCTAAGTCACATTCATATCCTGAAACATCAACATCAAAGAATAATTCAACTGATTATATTAATAATTGTGAGGAAGAAATAATCAAGAAAAAGTTCAAAACAATTGGCAACTTTTTCAAAAAGCATTCCTCGATGGAAAAGGTTGTCTCCAGAATGGTTTGTAAAGACGGCGTGGCCCTTGGTCCATTTAGTACATCGCCAGATTTAAGATATTTGTTTTCAAAAAGCGGATTCCAACTTCCTAATTCACCAAACACAATAAGGTCTATATTAACAAGCTTCGCAAATACCGTTTAAACTGACATGATGGTTGAGTTCCAAAATCTTACTAAACAAAAACAAGATTTGCCTTAAGTTTCGACGAATGAACTTCCCAGAAAAATCACCGTTATTTGGACCTGAACGTACACAACAAAGAAAGGCACTTTAACCTAGGCCTAATTAGGATACGTGGTTCGTATACTGCGGAACATACTATCAACTTGATAGAAACGCGCCTAAAAAGTTTCAGCATTTATTCTAATAGTGATATCATTGGCTTGACAAGTGACGGCGCCAGCGTCATGGTCAAAGTTGGTAAACTAATGAGTTGCTACCAGCAACTGTGCTTTGCACATGGGTTGCAATTAGCTGTAGCCGACGTACTGTATAAAAAGAATACGGAAAAGGAAGAAGAATGCCATAACACATCTCCTTTTCAATCAGATACAGATGACGAAGACATGAACGAAACATCTAAGGAACAAAGCGTAACAGTTACCATTGCGATGAATCCTCGGAATCCTTATCCTTCCAGAGCTGAGGTAATTCCTAGATACTTCAAAAGGTGCGTAACGTGGTGGTGAAATTATTCCAACGATCACCTACAAAATACGAATGTGATTGCAAAAGAACGTAAAAGAAGATCCAGGTAAAGAATTAAGCCTAATTTTAGACTGCCGAACGCGTTGGAACAGTCTTCTAGCTATGAAAGAATGATTTTATAAGCTAAAATTATGTGTCAATAAAGCTTTGACTGACATAGGATCTCAGATAAAATTTAGCGACCTAGAATGGTCCAAAATAAAAGACCTGATTGACAGTTTGCAGCCATTCAAGTTGGTTGTAGAGACTTTATGCAGGAGAGATGTGAACCTATTAACTGCTGAAACAACATTAAAATTTGTTTTAGAGAAGTTGGTTGCTCAAGACATACTGTTAAGTACTGAATTATCTGTAATCCAAAAAAAAAATGACGACTATGCAAGACAAGCCGATAGTTAATTTACTATGTCCAAGAAAAAAGATATGCAACTAGAAATGAAACAAATATTAGAGAGAGTTATTTAAAATGAAACCTCTAACGATATCCTAGACGATAAGATAAAATCGGCAGATAACAATTCAGACTCATATTCATTGAAAAATGATATGACATTACAGCAAGAGCTACAACTGCAAATCCAGCAGGAAGCGAAAACCTTTACCATAAATATCAACAAAGAGATCGATTTTGAGAAAGTACTGAAGAAGGAAATGACAGCGTATGAAAGTGAAGGAGTTCGAGGGCAATATTTATCTTACATTTACGACTATTTGTTAACAATAAAATAGACAAGTGTAGAAGGTGAAAGGGCCCTTTCAGCAGCTGCCTACATTTGTAACTCTTTAAGAAGCCGATTGGGTGATGACACAATCAACACTATTTGCTTCTTAAGATCATTTTTTCAAAAGAAACCTTAATTTTTTATAATTCTTTTACTCAAAATACTTGTTTATAGTAAGTATATTGAAAAACATTGGGTTTTGTGATGATTGTGCCATTCATTAAACATCAAACAAATCGATGACAGTAAGACTGCTTACCGTGAAGATATTGGAAAATTGATTAAACTAGATTTAGGTAAGATAAGTTACTTGCAAAAATTAAGTTATAAAATAATTTTCAGTGGTCTTCTTTTTGAAATCGAGTATGACTGAATTAAAATTGTTATCATTACTAATATAAAGAATAAGGTGTGTAATACTAAATATTAAATTTTTATTGTTGACTTTATTTGTACTCGTCGCTGAATTCTTATTGAGAAGAAAAAGTCGATTTCTAATAAACAAATTGGCTTTTTTGTAATTTTATCATACACTCACTTAAACATCTTTCATACTGTTAAAAGTTGGTTTGATGTTACAAATCCGGCCGGATTGAAATTGGTGCCGGATTGCAATCCCTAGGTGGTTGTCACCCCATCTCAGGGGGCGGAACTTGTTCATTACATTTTAACTACAGGAATCGTTGGGAAAAGTAATTCTTAGTAAAAAATGTTCTATACATTTTTTTCGTAAAGCTAATATTTTTTGAGCTATTCGCGTTTAAAAGTAATAGTTTAACGACGAAAAAATCGACATTTTAAATGGGTTTTTTCGCGAGTAACATGAAAAATATGCATTATTTTATATTAAAAAAAATTGAGAACAAAATTGTCGCTTTTAAAACAAGAAAAAAAAATGTTTTTTGCCTTAATTTTTCTATAACTAATACGAACCGAGGTACGGCATGTTAATAGTTAGTTTTTTTCGTCAAATGCTAAATTTGAAAGATTCAATGTCAAATAACGAGAAAACTTTGCATTTTCCGAGAAAGGTGTATAGAATCTTTTTTGAAGTATATAATTAGACCTTTCTTTTGAAAAAAGTCTTTAGCATGAAAATTGGGCGACTTATGATCAAAATAAGGTACCTACTTTTTTTAATGAAAAAATCTGTAAAAACAACCCCCTAAATTGTAGTTTTTTAACGCTGAAAATTTCTCTGTGCGTAAATTTTCTGTACAGTAAATATTCGATGAGATGTAGCCATTTAAACCCTTTATTTACGAGCGAACACCACCTTATTCGAGCCCTTTAAACTCACTCCCATTTAAAGGTAAGGGATCTTAATGAATTTAGTTCACATAGTCTTATACCTCTTGAAAACACATACACTTTCTGTCACTAAAAATGAAGGAGATATGTTTGAAAAACCAATCAATTTTTTTCGAAAAATTCGTATAGCCTACTTTGGAGCATAATAAACTACATAACCGGTATATTTGGCAGTAGTGCGTTACACGTTCAAAACTTGTTCTATTCAAATCAAAATACAGAGAAGAAGAAACATCTGCTCATGTGTCTGCAGATGACGTCATCGATGCAAGCACCTCCACTAAATGAGGAAATGATTACCACATCGACGCTGTCATCTCCAAATAAAACATTTAATATTGAGTTGACCTCAAGTGCCAACGAACTTCCAGTAAACTGGTTGACCTAGTTCGTTGCTACAATTAAAACCAATTCCGTCAAAGGTAAGCATTCTTGCAATTGCAAAATTACCACAACATTGCAATCATATTTCTTCAATTGTCAATCAATTGCAAAAGTGCTTACCAATAGCAGTAAGCATTATTTTAGAATGTAGAAGTCAAAGTGTAATAATAAGAAGAAAGATAGAATTAAGTCAGTTAAGAATTATAACTTAAGCCGTACACAATAAATCGTAAAATCAAACTTTCTAAAAAGTTTTTTTTATATCGAGTAATTGTGTTGTACGTCAGTGGCGCAGTCGGTACCCAGTCAATCAGAAGATTGACTTAGCGGAAAAAACTCAAATAAAAGTGAGACGGTTATAATCGAAAAGGCTTGCATTACCTAGAGCAGAATTTTCCAAGAATTCGCTCCTACCCTTTCTATAGAAGGAGGTAGTTAACAAGGGCCCTTGGTACCATAAACCAAACCAGTACTTTTAAAGAAGTGCATCATAAAAGGCTAGCAGTGCCTCGAGCTGCATTTTCTGAGGATTCGCTCCTACCCTTTAGTAAAGGAGGTAGCTAGCAAAGGTCCCTTGGTACCAAAACCCAAAACAGTGCTAAAAGAAAAACATTTAAAATAAATCAAAAATGGCCAATCCAGTGAATCAACAATTCAGCATCTCTGCTACTGAGCTGATTAAAGAAGCAGCAGCAATAAAGGAGTTTTGTGGCAACAGAAATCACCCGGGAGTACTTCCCATGTTCCGGGAAAATATACCTTTACAGAAGCATAAGTACAACAGGTACATTCTCAACAAAATTTAAGAACCAGCTCTGCAAGTTATAAGAACGTTGGGAGTGAATCCAAGCTGGGAGCAGGTGAAAACAGAACTCATAAAAAATTTCGGAGTCAAGGAATCATACCACAATCTGCATCATGAAGCAATCAACACGAAAAATTATACAAGCAATATCAGGTCGATACTAATGCATATAATAATCATAACGCTGGCACCAACGACTGAGCAGTGACGACGGCTTTGTAGAAATTAAAATAGATAATATTGCAATTGTCAAAAACTATTACAAGATACTACATTTTATAAATCCTGAAGACATCCGATTCATCATAAATTCATTAGAATCGAATCTTGACCAAATCGAACTTGAGAGCCAACAACTATTACGACATGAACTGACAAACATTAAAGCAAAAAGTTTAACAATTTTACCGCACAGACAAAGACGAGGACTTATAAAAATTATAGGGACAGGACTTAAATGGTTGTACGGGACAATGGACGATAACGACCGTGTTGTGATGATCTAATATAACCTCGAGACATTAGGCTTGGCCAATGTCTCGAGAATAACTAACGGTTCGCACATTGGTTCTCGTAGGTATACTGCATCATGCGCAAAACCTTGAGAAGTAAGTGTATGCGTGAGTATGCCATATACTTCGTACTCGTCCACTTAGCTCGGCATTGACTTACCCACAAAGCTGGGGTAAATCGAAATAATACATATATTGTTGCTAGTCACCAATAGATGGCCACGTGAAAATTACCCAAAAAATCCACTGACCTGATTTACTATTAATAGTAATCGTTATTTTAGTTCACTAAGCAAAGAGGTAAATGCACCCAATAAGAAATGCAAATGACTGGCAACAAAGGTCAATTTGAGGTAAGCATTATTTTTGTATAAATGTCCATGGCCATCAACAAACCAATCACTTTTGATACTAAGCTTGTCCTACTAAAGGCCTTTGCCCGAGGCGAACCGTCTCAAGGCATTACGACCGAGACTGACAGATTTCAAGAGGATTCCAGCCCGGATCCAAGTAGCCGTACGGATAACTTTCCGCACATCAGCCAGCTGGTTAATCAGCCCGAATCCAAGCAGGCGTACGGGTAACCTTACGCACATCAGCCAGCTAGTTAGTCAGCCCATACGCACATCAGCCAGCTAGTCAACCAGCCCTGATCCAAACAGCGTTACTTGCCCTGCTCAAGGCTCTTGCCCGAGTAGTAGTTTGTCTAAGGCATTTTACTCAGGAACGAGCAAGTTCACGCGATTACGATTCAGTGATCGTGTGGGCATTAAAGTTTTGGGCCAAATCTGGACCGGCAACCAAATGACCTGCTTGCAACGCCAGCAACCACCACGACCGACATACGTGGGTGGCGACTGGGTTGCCACCATCTAACCACCGGCGGTCTGTGATGACATCTCAACCCCGTCCGTCGCTCGAGGAAGCAATCGCTGTAGCGCCCAGAGCGGGTCCGAAGCCAATCACTATCGAGGAGTACCGGTCACGCTAGGCCAAGCTGCTTGATACGCCGGTGGTCGAGCCAGAAGGGAAGCGGCAAAGAGGTGGGTTCATTGTTGAAAATCGCCACAAGAGCAGTAAGCTGTGCCGATTGACACAACTCGTGGTAACCAAAGCGGAGCGGGAGTCATTCAAAAGACAAATCAAAGCGCTAGAATAAGAGTTTAAAGCAGAGCAGTGCCGTAAACGGGAAGCACACATAACCATTAACAACCAAGATAACAAATGTAGTAGTGTAGTGGAGTTGAGTGGAGTTTTCAGGTATTTCAAGTTAAGCAAGTGAATTCGCGTATCGCGTATCCACTTGCTTAACTTGAAATACCTGAAAACTCCACTCTAGAGCATCCCCAATGAAAGACACGTATTCCCAATTAAATGCATTTATTAATTCTTTAGACTACATTTGCTATCTTGGTTGTTAATGGTTATGTGTGCTCCCCGTTGACGGCACTGCTCTGCCTTAAACTCTTATTCCAGCGTTTTGATTTGTCTTTTGAATGACTCTTGCTACGCTTTGGTTACCACGAGACGTGCCAATCGGCGCAGGTTAATGATCTTGCGGCGATATTCAACAATGCGCCCACCTCTTTGCCGCTTCTCTTTCGGCTTGACCACCGACGTATCAAGCGGCTTGACCAAGCATGACCGGTACTCCTCGATAGTGATTGGCTTCGGACCCGCTCTGGGCGCTACAGCGATTGCTTCCTCGAGCGACGGACGGAGTTGAGATGTCATCACAGATCGCCGGTGGTTAGATGGTGGCAACCCAGTCGCCACCCACTTATGTCAGTCGTGGTGGTTGCTGGCGATGCAAGCAGGTCGTTTGGTTGCCGGTGACGATTTGGCCCAAAACTGTAATGTCTGCACGATCACTGAATTGAAATCGCGTGAACTTGCTCGTTCCTGGGCAAAATGCCTTAAAAAACTACTAAGGTTACCCGTACGGCTACTGGGATCCGGGCGGGAACCCTCTTGAAATCTTTCAGTCTCGGTCGTAATGCCTTGAGACGGTTCTACTCGGGCAAAGGCCTTTAGTAGGACAAGCGTAGTATCAAGAGTGATTGGTCTGCTGATGGCCATGGACATTTATACAAAAATAATGCTTACCTCGTTTACCTTTGTTACCAATCATTTGCATTCCGTATTGGGTGCATTTACCTCTTCGCTTAGTCAACTAAAATAACAATTGATATTAATAATAAATTAGGTCAGTGGATTTTTTGGGTAATTTTCACGTGGCCATCTATCGGTGAATAGCAACAATGCTTAAGCTTTTCAAGAAGTGACTTTATTTATGTATTATTTCGATTTACCCTAGCTTTGTAGGTTAGCCAATGCCAAGCTAAGTGGACTAGCACGAAGTATATGGCATACTCACGCATACACTTACTTCCCAAACTTTTGCGCATGATGCAGTATACCTACGAGAACCAATGTGCGAAGCTTTAGTTATGCTTATATTAGATCACCACAACAGCCAAAATGGAATTGAGGAACATTTAAGGACAATTGATGAAAATGCTTACAGGGTGATTGAGACGACAAACAAAAACATTGCAATTCATAATGAAATGATTATTCTGTGATAATTAGAAGAAATTATTGAACCAGATCGAACTAAGTTTTCATAAAAATTTAACGATATCAGAATGACAAATGAAAAAATTCATAAACAACTTGTTTACATAGATATGATGTGAAAAATAAAAATTTTAGGTGATAACGTCGAACACATACAGAATAATATTGCGTCCGCTAGATTGAAAATAATGAATAGTAACATTCTAACGAACGAAAAAATTGTTCGGTACCATGTTGGTCTGTACGAATTACAAAACATTAGACTAGGTGCAGCTTACTTTAAGGGAAATAAACTATTGTTTGCCATATGAATTCCAAAAGATACTGTTAATGCTTAAAGATCATTACTTACTCCTCCTGTTAATAAATATTATCAACAGCTGTCATTTCATACGCAGGAAATTTGGAAAACTAATAATGTATGTTATAAGTCTATAAGTAATGCTAATAGAAAAAGCTTAAAAAATGTGACCTATGTATTTTCCAAAACAATTGTATCAGAACAAAAAATTATCAAATGGAAATTATAGAAACTGAACCAGGATCAATATTATTAAAAAATCTCAATAAAACTTATTTCAATAGTACTTGTGACGACAGAGCATAGTGTTGATCTTGGTGGTTAAACATATACTAATAACTTAGAAACTTTTAAACAAAATTTTGTTATTCAACCAAGATTTAAATTAAATCAAAGTTTAAATCAGTTAACTTTTGATGAATTGGTTTTGGGACAATTAGAAAGTATTGAAGAAATAAATGAACTAAAGTTCCATAAGAAGAAAAGCAAATTGTTTGCTGTATCAACATGGTATCAATCTTATTAATCAGCATTCTGTTGAAAATTGCATATTTGTATTTGAAAGGAAAATATGATTCACTTAAACCAAAAACTCAGGAGAGTTTTCACTCAAAGGAGGGAGGGGTGAAGTCATCGATGCAACCACCTCCTCTAAATGAGGAAATGATTGCTTTATCGACGCCGTCATCTCCAAATAAAACATTTAATGTTGAGTCGACCTCAAGTGCCAACGAACTTCCAGTAAACTGGTTGTCCTAGTTTGTTGCTACAATTACAACCAATTTCGTCAAAGGTAAGCATTCTTGCAATTGCAAAATTACCACAACATCGCAATCACATTTCTCCAATTGTCAATCAATTGCAAAAGTGCTTAGCAATAGCAGCAAGCATTTTTTTTAGAATGTAGAAGTCAAAGTGAGAAGTAAGAAGAAAGATAGAATTAAGTCAGTTAAGAATCATAACTCAAGCCGTGATCAATAAATCGTATAATCGAACTTTCTAAAAACTTGTGCGTGCATATTTCGTTGATCCCTCACCAGTGTATTCTCAAGTTCGAAAGAATGTAACAGATTGGGTATGGTACTTAAAAGAAGCACCCGATGAACTTTTAAAAATGATTTTTTGCCAATGCAACAAAGGGTTGTATTGTAATTCCAGTTGTTCTGGGTGCTCGGGTGAAGACTGTAATAAAAGTCCACCAGTAATCGAAGAAGACGAAGATGACATCGACCACGATGAAGGTCGAATCAATCAGACAGACATTTAAAAAAATGTATTAGTGTTTGTATTTGAATTTGTAAATTTAGTCGTCTATATATATTAACGTATCTGAATATGCGGTGTATTTTTGTGTTATAAATTAGTTTATAAAAAAAGAATAATAAAGCGCCGACCATCGGTGAGATTCCAGTGGAGCTCATCAAATATGGTGGCAGCAGTGTTCTTAAAGCTATTCACTAAGTCATCCAATGCATTTGGCAGCAAGAACATATGCCGAACGAGTGGAGCCAATCTATTATATTCGCTGTCCACGAAAAAGGTGACAAGTTACAGTGCGAAAATTCTAGAGGCATATCACTACTTTGAACGGCGTACAAAATATTTTCAAAGATCTTAGAAAATAACATCGGATCATACGCCAACAGTATTATTGAGGAGTATCGAGGAGGTTTTAGAGCAGGTAGATCGACAATAGACCAATTGTCCACAGACAACCAAGTACCTGAAAAATGCTGGGAGTTCAACATAGACGTACACCAAATTTTCGTTCACTTCAAGAAAGCATACGACAGTATTGATCGCAACGTACTGTACCAAGTAATGCATTGCTTTGGCATCCCAGCCAAATTAGTCCGTCTTACCAAAATGACAATGACGTCGACGACCTCCTAAGTCCGCATTAAAAACCAACTTGCTGACGCTTTTGATACAAATATCAGACTAAAGCAGGGAGATGGGCTGGCCCCACTGCTATTCAATTTGGCTCTGAAATACAGGTATGTCATAAGAAATATACCTGTCGATGCAAGAGGTACATTACTATACAATTCGAGCCAAGTGGTAGGCCTGAACGGATGACATCAACATTTTGCCACAGAACGTTCCCTGAAGCTCGACAGCGAAGCAAAACTAATAGGGCTACAAATCAATGAAAATAAAACAAAGCTCATGATGCAGTCGAGGAAAAATATCTCAAATACACAGAATATCACACTTGGCGAATATAGTATCGAAAATAATGGCGAATTTGTGTGATTGGGTGCCAAAATCACGAGAACCAGTATGGAAAGAAACGAAATACGCCGAAGAATACAGCTCGCAAATAAAATATTTTATTCAGTTTTGACGATCTCGACGGCCAGCTGCATACACAGGAGAACAAAGCTTCAAGTTTACAAATCTGTGATAAGACCTGTGTTATGCTATGGATATGAAACATGAACCCTAAATAATGCATCCGCAAATATATTCAACGCATTTGAGCGACGGGTCCTGAGGTGAATAATCGGAGCGAAGCTAGAAGGGGACCAATGGTGAATTGAGTTGTGTGAAATTTTTGACGAACCAGATGTCTCAACAATTATAAGGCTGCGGAAGCTACAATAGTCTGGACACATGAATTGTATGGACGAACAATGGATAGCTAAAAAGGTATTCGTCAGGAGAACTGAAGGGCGGAGACCAGTGGGGAAACCAAGGAAATGTTGGTCTGACTTGGTTGACGAAGACAGTGCTTGGATTTTAAAATTGGAGGACGCGATCAATGGACAGAAACAGCTGGAGGCACTATTTGCAGGAATCGAAGGCCCGAGAGGGGCTGTAGTGCTACGAAGAAGAAGAAGAAGATACTCATTTGGGTTTTCCATTAGGGACATAACAATTTCGTATATTTATATGGACGTACCCTTAAACTTTTTTAATAAATGTCAATGTCCAAACGATAGTTAAGGTAAACATCACAGTAAAGCTTATGAACCAGCAAAATTTGAAAATTATTAAAAATGACTACCGAAATTCTGAGCCGGTGGTCGCAACTTTAAGAGCACTTACTCCAATTTTCGGACGTAATAACCGTCCCACCCGAAAGGCTGTGCGTGCTATAGTGGACAAATTTGAGCCCAAATTTTCACTATTGGATTTTCCAGTGCCAAAAAGATGTCAAATATCGCAGCGGTAAACGCATCGATTCAAAATGAGCCAAATCAGTCGATTCCATGCATCGCTCAAACGGCACTGTGATATATTTTGCGAAAAGATCCTACATGGTCACAAGATAAAATTCGCTCAAGAACTAAAGCCACTTTCGAAATGCTGAAACTTCTCCAATTGGGCTCTGGCAAAGCTTGAAGAAAATGAAGAATCTTCTGTGATGAAGCTCATTTCTGGCTCAATGGCTTTGTGTATGAGCAAAATATGCAATATTGATTAACAACAAACCCACATGTGCTTCTTTAGACACCGTTGCATCCGCAAAAAATTACTGTTTGGTACGGTTTTCTTGCCGGAGGTGTGATTGGGCCGTATTATCAAACGACCGTCCGGTTACCGTCAATGGAGAGCGCTATCGTGTTGTGTTGGTAGATTATTATTGGTCAAAATTGGATGTACTTGACATCAACAATATGTGGTTTTAATAAGATACACCCCACAAACGACTTATTGAAAGGCAAATTTGGTGAAAGTGCTGTCTCGAGAAATTATCCGGTCGAATGGCCACCTCGTTCGTCCGATCTAACGCCACTGGATTTCTTTTTATGTACCTATATCAAGTATTTTCTCGATGCCAACAAGCCAGCAACTTTAGGCAAGCTCAAAGACAACATCCAACGTGAAATTGCCCACGTTCCGATCGAAATGTGTGCGAGAGCGGTGGGAAATTGGGCCCAAAGAATCGACAGCTGTAAACGGGCTCGTCGTGGTCACATGACGATTTTATTTATAAAATGTAATGCTTGCACTACAGCCACAATAAATGTGTCAATAGTGTAGCAATTAACGATTATTTTGAAAATGTTTATAAGGGCGATTCCCTCCATGTAGTGAAGGAATTTTTAAAAAGTTATATTTAAGAAAGGTATTCAAGTAGGGTACAAAATAATGCTTGACATTGTCATCTTATGGTCAAAGTCACGATGCTGAACGGTGAATTAATGGACAGCTTTATAACGAAATCAGGCTTAAAACAAGGAGATGGACATGCCCCAATGCTCTTTGATATTGCGCTAAAACACATCATCAGAAAGATATCAGCTGAAATCTCTGGTACGCTAATGTTCAAGTCCACACAATTGATAACATATGCTGATTACGTCAATATTATGGCACGTTCAATATCAGATCCCAAAGGAGTATTTCTGGGCCTAGAATTTGAAGGAACCTGAATTGCCCTACGAGGTAATGAAATGAAAACTAAATTCATGACTCAAACGAGGAAGACAAACTCCAGTTCCACATAACCTAACAGTAGGTGACTACAACCTTGGAAGTGTAGATAACTTCATATACCTTGAAGCCAACCTAAATAAAAGAGGGATGACATTGAACATGTATAAATAAAGCCTTTTACTCCGTACTTCCCATTCTAAGGGCCAGTGTTATTGCACAGGAAAAATAAGCTCCGTATTAGAAACCACTTGGCAAACCTATGCTGACGAGAGAATTAAAAAAGGCAGAGGACGTATTTGAGCGCAAAGTACTCCGGAAAATTTACGGCCCAGTGACACGTTACAACAATGATTTTCTATGAACTATTTGACGAACCATCTGTTTCTACTTTCGTAAAGCAACATAAATGACAATGGATGTAGAAAGAATGGAAGAAAAGCGGCTACCCAAAAGAACATTAAAGGTTAGGTCACAAAGTAGACGTCCAGCGGGAACACTGAGGACTTGATAAGAGGACACGATGTAAGCTGACAACAGATCCTTGCTGAGATTGAACATCTGGTGGACAAGTGATGGCTGGAAGAGAATATCCTGGAGGCCAAGGCCTGGTTTGGGTCATAGATGATGATGATTCAAGTGGGCTATCAAACGAAAGATCTTTATTAGAACTTTTTGAATCGAAACTTAAAAATAAATGTTTTCAGTAAAATGTCAGATCCTTAAAATAAAGTGACTAGGGGTGTTATGCTACGACAATTTAATTTGAAGGTCCAGGCCCGGCAGGACATGTTCGGCCTGAGTGGGTAGTCAATTAGGTCAATTAGTGATTAGTGGAGACAGGGAGGGTTGGCAAAACGTATGTGGATCAGGAAAAAATTTGATGACATAATTTTCATAGTTGTTCATATTAATAAATCAAATTGACACAATTGTTTTTGTTGGGATATTTATTCATATACATGAAAAAACATGAAAATCATGTCATTTTTCAAAAATAAACTTATTTTCGCATAGCAAAATCACTAGTACACTTTGAAATATGCGAAATAAACTCATTTAGTAGTTTTTCCAGTTCAAGCTCGTCGATCATATTTGCATAAATATGTAGAATAGCGACGTTTTTGAGCCGATTTTGTGACATTGCTGTCCTTAGATATGTTTTCAGTCGACGAAGAGCGGGAAAACTTCGTTCATTTGAACAGCATGACCCTGGAATTGTCATTAACAAACTAACAAAACAAACAAACTCTGGAATAGCCCTCTAGCCCATTCGTATCTTTTCAAAAAATTCACAACTTGCTCCAAATTATTTGCTGCGCAAAAGTTGCAAAAAAATGTCACGGTCGCTCAACAACCTCGCTTTGTCAAAATCATCTTTATAAAAGTTGATAATCTTGTCAACATCAGCGGTCTCACCGATAGCAAATTGCTCCAGAAAATCGAAAAATTATGCTGCCTCTATTTCGAATCGACTTTTCAAAGATCCAATCAACTGATCAAAAACTTCACAGTAAAATTGTCTAAAATAATCCTTGGAGGTCAGAAACTTGAAATTTTCTGTTGAACCTGGATTAAAACGTTTGGGAATTTTACGCTGACGGGGAATTTGAGGTTCTCTGAGTTCAGAATCAATTACAGCTTTAACATTTTTTTTCTCGAATTTCTTCAAATTTGGAATCACGGAACGCATTCAGCACATCAGCAACTGTTTTCACTTTTTCATGCGATTCACTTACTCAAAAACTTGACTTCTGCAGTTCTTTGTTCAATATTTCAATACGATCGAAAATTTCAATCATCATTGTGAAATAGAATACACACTCAAAAGACTCCATGTAATCGTAAAACCCCGAAGCTCTGGCGGAGATCGCACCATCGACCTGTTTGCCCACCGATCGATCATGGAGGAATTTCAACGATTCGGGGTAATTCACCTTGATTATCTTAAAAGGCCGTATTCGCATCGCCCATCTGAAAAAAATTAATAAGGTTTCAAAATTTGATGCAATATTTGACAAAAGTTTGATCATAGTTTTTACCTTGTTGGGTTGAAGGCTGGGATCGAAGGTAAATCTTCTTCATTCTTTTCCATTACTTCAGTCTGTAATTCCTTGAACTGTGCAACGCGTGTTTTGAAGAATCTCGGACAAAGTTGATCAAATCCTTGATTGATCCAATGAATTTTCTGGCTGGTTATACCTTTTCAATTGAATCTTGGACAACAAGATTCAGGTTATGGGCATTACAGTGCACAAACAAAGCTCGAAGTTCTTACTCACGTATACGCGCCTGTAATCCTGAGATTTTCCCAGAGACATTTGATGCCCCATCGTAGCATTGGCCTCTTTGTTTTGAGAAAAGCAACGAGTTCACGACGAAAATATTGTCAACAAGATCAAATAAAGTTTCTGCTTGAGTGCTCGGCGTTGAAACGAATCCAATGAAATTCTCATTTGCAACTAAGTCTTTGGAAACCGTTCTAAGACAAACGGAGACTTGCTCTATTCCTGACGCATCTGCGCTCGAAAAAATCTCCGCTTTTCTTATCTCGTCCATGATTGTAGTCGCCATCAGATCGAATATTTCATTTTGAGTTTCATGGTGGACCCATCTGTATCCATCTCTCTGCAACCAGGAATTCAGTTCTGGAACGTCTTCCGAGCGAACATTCAATAACGCCATGAAATTGGAATTCTCGTCATTAATGCTCTCCTCAAAGGTAAGCTCTGTTTTGCCAATGCTTTCAGGGTTTCAAGTGAGCCGGCGATAACGTTTGTACAACGTTCACTTTTCCCAGGTTTGCCAGTGCTTCGGTGCAATTGAAGTGTAGAAAGCTTAACGAATGGTTCTTTATTCGCTCTGACCTATGCTTCCCATTTGAGAATAAAATGAACATAAACAAAAAAACGCAGGCACATATAGAACACCTACATGGCTATATAGGTACAGCCGACGTTAGCATAAATGTGTGTTATACGAGAATATGCATGTACATCATGCGCATGCTCCGAGCACGCTTATTTTCCGCGTGAAATTTAAAATGTATAAATTGACAAAGTTGACAATATATGGTGTTTGATTATTTTGAGTGGATAATTTTCCTACTCGGGATTTCTCGAGTGGGTCTAGCTACCCACTCAACCCACTGCTCCTGCCGGGCCTGGGTAGAGCAGCAGGATTCTTATGCCTTATGCAGCAGTATTCTTATGCCTAAGATTCTTCCTACTTTCGCCTTGGAGTTGGTTTTATTATAATGCTTTATTTCATCATTGCCTCGGACCTTTTGCTATGATGCAAATATATTCTTCATATTTTTATCCTCCAAATCCAAAAACAAAAGGACTTTTACATTAAAATACCTCATAAACACGAACCCACCAATCATCTCTGATGTTGTCAGAAAACATGGCATATTTACTAACAATCCAAACAATTCCAATTGATATCAATCTCATTCTCTTAAGCAAATAGGTGCAAACAACACTTTTTCCAAATAACTTTTTCAAACATCCAGGCAAATGTCTATACCAATAATCCTCCATTTCATTTAATATCTAAATCCATACTCCTCCTACCGCCCTCTACCCTCCCTTACTCTTCCTCCTCACACGTCAGACTAACAATTTGATTTTCCACCCAACAACTGTATCTACTAAAACTGTGCGCGCACAAGATAAAATCAATAAATTATTGAGCAGAAAATATCCAGCAATCTTTCACATCTTGATAAGAAGAATGAGTGGAGAGTAGATAACAGAAGAAAGAAAAGAAATCATATTATCCCTGCAGGCTCCAACGCTTATCACCATCACCACCAGAACCATCACCACTACTGCGATTACCACCATTGCCACCATCATCTCCACCATCATTGCCAACTATATTAAATCCATGCTGACAACATCGGGGAGAATGACGAACGAGAAAAGAATGAATGAGCCCCAGCCCTAGACAACGGGAGGATGAAGCAATTTGAAATACATAGTGTGCAGCGTAATGATAAATCATAGCAATCATTTTCTTTTATATAACCTAATTTTCAACTCGAGAAAATTAAGGGGATGAGAGACTATACTCGTATGCTAGAGTAATCTGCTTTGCTACCATCCCTTCGAATGAAGGGAATGACCAGGATAATTCAGGTTGAAGACTGTTATCTGAAAAGAATCGGATAAAGTGATTCTTCGGAGACGAGGGAAAATATCAGAATTAAATAGGGATAATTCCTTTAGATAAATCAAATTTTAAATTTTATCTTGTGAAAATTTCTTTCGTTCACCAGATGTAAAGGGCTGAATAAGTGCTACATACTCGTAAAAGTGCTACATAAGCTAATAACTTCAATGTAGAAGAAGATATTGAAAAATTGTTTTAGCTGAAAGCTTATTTCATCAAATTAACATTTTCTTTTATTTCAAAACATCAATCTTAAGAAACTAAATAACAAATATATATAGTACAAGGTGCGTTCCAAAATAAACGAGATTTTTCATAAAATTTTTTTTTTTGTTGGCGCCATCTGTAAATGAGAGCGTCGGAAAGTTACATCTCTCTCTGACTTCCAGTGAAAGTTTGGTGACATTCGGTTCAGTGGAAGCGAACATATTGCGTCTAAAGTGACAGTATGTATGCAATCCTCAGCGCTCCTCTTCTCTGTACCTGTGCCAGGCGAGTAAGGATGCTTACCGAAAATGCCTGACACAGGCACAGAGAAGAGGAGTGCTGAGGATTGCGTCTTCGTACCCGACAGTCTATGATTCAGCGGTGAAAGTCATTGCAGGCGTGATACCTGCCGGCCTCCTTGCTAGAGAGCGCCGCGCTATTTATCTGCATCGAAACGAGGATGCAAGGGATATGGCTGCCCGTGAAGAGAGACAGCGCTCACTCAACGAATGGCAGCAGCCTTGGGTGAATTGCACGAAGGGAAGCAGGACTACGCGCCTCATCCCGGGTGTGAGACCGTGGTTAAATCGAAGGCATGGTGAGACTGACTTCTATCTGACCCAGCTTTTGAGCGGGCATGGGTGTTTTCAGTCTTACCTGCACAAGATTGGTAAGTCACGGTCCCCCGATTGTTGGTTTTGCCCTGGAGAGGAAGACAATGCCTGCCGCACATTTTTTGCGTGTATAAGATGGGACAGGCTGCCAAGGGACCTCTACAGGGAGACGGGAGAGCTCACCCCGGATAATATAGTCGCGGTGATGCCCGAATTGGTTGACAAATGGAACCAGGTGGCACATTATGTTCGGGCAGTCCGAGGGTGTTTGAGCTGGGGGATCACTTGTCTGGCACTTCCTCTTCCCCTCTCTCCTCCCACTAGAAGAGGGATCCCCCAGCTTGAAGGCGCCTCACGGCGTAACAAAACGAGACCTAGCCCGAAGTAATGTGTCAAACGGTTCCAGGATAGGTTCTCAGGTTGACAGGGGAGGTGTTTTGTGTCCAGCCACCTTCTTGCGAGCATGGGAGTCTCACCCGCTGTGCGTAAATGGGCACTCGCCTCCCTAACACAAAAAAAGTGACAGTATGTTTGTGTTATCGGTACAAAAATGAGTTTCAAACAAGGAGCTAATATCAAATTTTGTTTTAATATCGGTACAATTGAATTGACGAAAAAAGTTTATGGCGATGATTGTCTATCTTGTGCCAGAGTTCATGAGTGGTTTACACGTTTCAAAGATGGTCGTGAGGACATAAATGATGATGAACATACGCCATCCAAAATCAGTGATCACCGAAAACTACATCGAAATTGTGCATGAATTTATAAAAAATGAGCCGAAATTATCATTGAAATTCAAGGAATCTGAGTTGAATATCTCCAAAACATCGACTTATCGCTATTTAACCGCTCATTTGGGCTTACGAAAGGTCTGTGCATATTTTGTTCCGCATTCTAAAATAAACGAGACTTTTGTCACAAAAATCGACTCTTATGTATTCGCCTGATATGACACCCTGTGACTTTTACCTATTCGAAAAATTGCATTTGGCCATGAAAGGAAAACGCTTTGCGTCCGTAGAGGGCATCCAAAAGGCTTGTACCAACATCCTGAAGGACATTCCGGTCAATGACCTGAAACACTCTTTCGAAAACCTTTCGGATCGCTCAAAACAGTGTATCGAGGTCGGAGGAGGCTATTTTGAATAAATAAACTCGAATTTATCGGAACAAAGCTCTTGTCGTTTCTATTTTAGCTTGGAAAGCAGCTTGTATGTTGTCAGCTGATGTTCCAGTTTGATTTGGTCTTTGGTGTTTGCCAACTTTTTTCACAGATAGCGGCCATTTCGCAAAATAGCGGTCACTTTATAAGGTTTCAAGAATTTGGGATGGACCTTCAAATCAGCTCCAAATTGCTTCTTTACACCTTCTGTTCAAGTTTTGCCTATTTTCCTACTAAATCTTCTGCAATTTTTGAAGTGCTTCTTGCCGCAGAATCGAACGAATTGGAAACTGTTCATAATTTCTTCATCAATGGCAGCACGTTATTCATTCATTCATCATTGTTGGCACCATATTTTATGGTCTTCCCAAAACACCGCTTCGAATGGACTCATTCCGATGCTTAGACTGTAGGATATGTTTTTGAGCCTGTTCCGCATGCTTATACTACGTGGCAGGGTTGTCGATTGATTATATCGTCAGTATCGGTATTATGATACAGTTATTTTGTTCGATTTGCCCATTTCGACGAGGCACTCCTGTTGTCGCCAATGGTACCTTCTCTATGACAGTATTCTTCAAATGCCATTGATGTAAAGCCTGCACCGTGGTCAGAGATTATTCGTCTTGGCTTCCGGAAATTGAAGATTACTTCTCAAATCTATTAATAACGTCATCAGCAGTAGAAGACGTAGTCGGGTATAGCCAAACAAATTTCTAGAAGGCATCGGCAACTGCAAGTAAGTGATTGCAGCTCTTCTTTGTCGATGGCATTGGTCCTAGGTGATCCATATGGTACATCTGCAAGGATTTATTGCCTTTGGCCATTTAGTTTACAAATCATATAAGCTTGCCTTGCTTCCGTTCTGTCATAATACAGCTTACGTAATTGGTACAAACTTCTCGATTTTTGCAAGCATCTAGGTAAACCAATACTCTTGTAATACCATGTACTCAGTCTTCCATAGTCCAGAATGTCCTCTTTCATGACAATGTCTAATAATATCGTATTGCATCAATTTTGATACAACCAACGAAGTGTTGCCGTCCATTTTATGATATAAAATGCCGTCTTTCAATGTGGAATCGAGAGTTCTTCTGCTCCCAACGTAGCTGATCATTGTTGCGTTGTTCTTTCTTAATTTGTTCTAGGAGGATGCCGTCCATTTGCTGGAGAATGCATGCCGACACTATATGCCAACTCAAAATATGCTGCATTGAAGATCCTGAGCGATGTCCGACTGTGAATTCAGACTCTGCCATCAACATTACCCATCGCAAAACTTGAAGACAAAGATCCTTCTTCGCTATCCGTCACTATTTTTGAATTGAACACCCAATAGATATACTCGGAACTTCTTCAGCGATTGTACTATCGTCAAGATTTCTAGTTTATAGTTAGTGTATCTCGACTGAGTTGAGAAATGATCTCAACTCAGTCGAGATACACTACACAGCTGGCATATTCGTACTGAAAAGGATGCATCGTTCCGTCTTCCGTATCTTTTTGTATGAGTATTGCACGCCTGTGCAACTCCGTTGTGGCTCCGTTTCGATACAACTTTAAGACTGAGCTGACTGTACGTGGGGTTTTCAAATGCTCGAATGTTTTTTCTTGTTCTGCACTAAACTCAAAAGAAACTCTATCTTGCAATAAATTCGATAGAGTTCGCGCAATTGTTGCATAGTTGGTAATAAACGTCCGAAATGTTGCAATCAGTCCTAAAAAATTGCGGATATTTTTAATATTTGTTGGAGCTAGGAAAATCAAAATTTCGGTGGTCTTCTTTTGTGACAGCTTAATAGTACTATCTTCCACAACATACCCCAAATATTTAACTTGCTTGGCCATTAATTTGCATTTGTTTCAACTTATGATTACGCCGAAATCTCTCGATACTCGCAGCATTTGCCTCAATTTTTCTGTTTTCTGTCTTGCTTCGAAACGGAATAATAAGGTCGTCTAGATGTGTTAACACAACGCCGTTGTCAATCAATTCTTGATAAACAGCTTTAAGGTGTCTTCGAAAGACGGCTGGACAATTGCTCAAGATAAATGGTACACGGAGAAATTCAAATTGGTGATCAGGGATTACAAAAGCATTATATTTGACACTCTCTTTCTCTACTGGAACATAGAAAAATGCATTTTTCAAGTCGAGTATAGTAAAGATCGCCGAATCTTGTACTCGGTCAGGCTGGTCTTCTATTAGCGGAAGTGGGTAGGGGTTGCGAATAATTTATTGTTCAGAAGACTGTAGTCGACAGACAGTCTAGCGTTTCCACTCTTCTTTTCCATCAAAACGATAGGAGAAGCATGTGGAGATGGGCTATATTGTACAATGACTTCACTCATTCAATCATTCACGATGCTGATCACCGCCCTCCGTTGCTCGTCTGATAGCCTTCATGATGAACTACTGATGAACTACGGTCTCGTCATTCCGAACTAGCCGCATCTCGATACCCATCTCTTTACTTTTATTTGACTTGTACGACTCAATTAGGATCTTCACTTCAGATCTTAAAGCTAGTTCATGAGTGTGATGAAAATCAATTTCTGTTTCCTCTGAATCGGCTTTGATACTCAAGGTGGCCTTCATATCAGAGCGTTCACCTCTGTCATTCACATCATTGTCTCGATAGATTGTTTCACTTTCCACGACGCACGTCATTACTCCCTTCTGCTTCTGATCATTTTGTTCCGTCTCGTATGTCACAGGCTGAAGAACTACCTTAGAACTAATTTCCGGTTTAGTTTTTAAAATTACCTGAGGTTTTTCAAAAGTAATCTCCATGATTTTGGACAATTCACTACTAAACAATAAATCATACGGAATCACTCCATCATTAAACATCTCGAGAGACTCTTGACGTCACGAAATTATAAAATGGTTTGTTCGAAAAATCAAACTCTGTGTTTAGAATCCGGATCTTGTCCCGTCTCTTCTTCATTCTCGCTTTCGTCTTTATTATCTTCGCCTTCTACTTTCGGCTTTGTTGCTACGCTCAATCTCACCCGTAGGACATTTTGCTTACCTACCATAGACAAACCTAACTCTTCTAGACGATCTCTCAACTTTTTTACCGTCAACGCATCGATGTCGTTCTTCATCTCTTGTGTTGCGCCCCTCACTTTTTCATGCAACATTGCTCTATTTTCCGTCAAAGCAAGGTTCCGTTCTTTAAGTGCTAGTTTCGTCCTCTTCCGTCAAAGCGTCCACATCAATACTCCCATCCGCCATCATGGAGCAAATTCACCCAATGTAGAAATAACGCCCGAAATCACAATCATGAATGTCGGCTTCAAAAATAAACTGCTCATCGTCCAAAAACAGATTTTCTCACAAAGACCTACGCCCGTCTACGAACAAGTCTCGACACGAATCTTCCCGTCTTTGTCATCTTAAAAGATTTCGCCTTCTTCCGTGTAGCACACTACGTTTAGAATTTTCTTTGTATCTTGTTGCCATCAACAAACAAATTTTGACACAAATTTTCCGTCGCTCTGTCTTCGTATTTCACCCACGATCCCGGTTGAGCCCAAAATTTGTAGGGATTGGGAAGGGTGAATGAAATAATAACCTCTCGTTTTGAAATAAAAACAACAACTACTCTTCTATTATATTTTGGCAGGTCGCTATCTACATACCGCTTGTCTCTCTCTCACTTCATATACTATACATTTTGCACTGTTGAAAACGATGGCGGCTACATAAATTCATATTCAGAAGTAACAGTTTCCACATTTGTGATGATCGAGCAGTCGACTAAGCAAACTGCACGAAAACCAACCTATTGCTGTTCCAGATTTCAGTTGTAAATTGACGATAATGTTCATCATTTTAATATGCAATTGAAATCTGGACACGGCAACCTCCTTTCCAACGGAGCTCTTCCACGATTGCACTTGCGCAATACCATGGAAAGTGGATGGGAGGCTCGTCGACTGGTTTTTGAGCGGTCCCGTAAGACGACGACGAGCAACAAACGGGAAGTTGGAATTGAACAAGCGAGCGAGGTGGTTGGGCTGATCGCGGCGCGTTTTTTTCTCAACTAAATGGAGTGACAGTCCCTTGTGCTTTTCGCTAAAGTGTTAAAAATCCTAGTCGGCATTCGGTTTGAATGGTAAATACGGAGATTGTGTAAAATTTTTTTCGTTACATCGTTGGGTGATCAATTGATTTCTATTCTAACCCAGCAAGCGGAAACAGCCCAAAGGAAATTCTTCCAAACATATCCGCAGCTGAACTTAGCCGAGAGTTCATTCCACTTCCGTGAAACGTAAAGTTTTCCCGGCGTCCAATCTGTGTGCGTGGGGAAGTGCCTGACAGTGAAATCCAGTTAAGCCCGAGGGGATCACGAAGTGCAAGATCAAAAATCCCGGCTTTGCGTTACTCGAGCTCGAGGTTGTCTCCAACCCAACGAAAATCGTCCCAACTCGACACCGGACCGCCCGTTCATATTTCCTTTGCCCGAAAAACGGGAAAAGCCAGCGCAGGGCATCCAACGTTTGTGTTGTTTGCAATTAAGTTAATATCGTCGTCCAATACGCAAATCCACGACTACTCACCATACAGCCCGTGCAACGTGATCCGATCGAAAAATCGACGCAGGTTCAAGGAATGAGGAGTCGCACAAGACTCCATAATTGCCCTAAAACCCAACCAACTCGAGTCGCTGCAAATCGCAATCGATGCCCAGAAGTCAAGAGGAGATTCAGTTCCAAGAGTCGTCATCCACCTCCCAATCATGAGAGCGTGATTCAGTTGTGGTAGTTGTTCTCTGTTTTTAGTAGCGGATGGGCATATTTGTCGCGTTTTTGGTTGTTTGAAAGTATTTGTATTCTCAAAATTGTCCAGTGTGATCGTGGAAAATAGGTCTATCGTTGAACTGCTGCGAGAAGGAGAACTTCGAATTGCCCCACCAAACAACTTGATGCTGTCTCCATTTGGCCTACAATAAATAATTTCATTCGACGTGTCGTCTTGGCGCACACAAACTTATGTATGGATGTCTTTCAACCGAGAGCTAAAAGTGAGCTTGAACAGTATTGCGCATGGTTAAATTCTGGCACGATGGAAATGAAGCGGACAACTCAGTAATTGGGTGAATTATATGCGCAACCTGTATCTGACCTAGATTTTTTAGCAACAGTTCGTAAAAAGAAACTCGTTTGGGGCTTTGTGATCGCCCGCCTGTGCTTAGTTTCCGAGTAGCAAATTTGAGAAGGATGAGGATCACTTGGTTCCGACTGATGTCTTGATTTCACGTATTATGTATGATCTAATATTCGAACACAAGATAGTGTTCTGAACGTTAAGATTCTGTCTGTGTCAATAATGAAAGCATGACGAGTAACGTCGATCGCGGTTTTTGGTTACGGATTACATTTGAGCGAAGCGTATTATCTTTTGTATGTGTGGTGTTTGCTTAAAAATTCAACTACTAGTGATCAGGATAGTTTTTGGCACGAATCCAAATTTGCAGATCAGCTGAGCGCACAGTGATATTGGTACAAGACAAGCTATTCGTTTGCTACATATTGTTCAATTGCAAATTCCGTCTGTTTCGGATTTCTTCCGTCAGGATCTCAATGTAGGTATGGACAGAATTAATATCTCATGAAATAATGGACTTATCGAAGTGTGGACTTATTTATGCTCGTATACTCATATACTATAATCAAAATAAATTCAGACATTTATCGTAGTTGTTTTGGCGAATTCGTAAATATGGAATGTAAATATAAAGAAAGTCATAAAAATCTGATTTCTATGTTGTATATATTGCAATAATAGATTTATGTTATCCATTACTATAGATTTATCTCGCAGTTTCATACGAGGTGACCGAAATACTCCTCAGGAGCTGCCACATCAGTCACCTCGGGGCAGCTCGACTGCGGGGTTCCAGATGACTACGAACCCATATATATATATATATATGTTGCAGCATGGCAGTGCTGCAAGCTCTTTCGTGCAGTAATTTCCACATTTACGCAGTGGTGGCGAACTTATAAGAAAATTTTGTTTGAGGATTGCTGGTTGTCCTAAGTGAAAGAACTACATTGTTCTTTCACCCGAGCATTTTAGCTATCAACATAATAGCATTATTCGCTCGATGGACTTCAGCTGGTTCCAGCATATAGGCTGGTTCCATTAAAACGAAACTGCGAGTACAAACATATATTTGTGGCTCAAAATTTTGATTGACGAATTCACATTGACCACTTAACAATACCTAAGCCTGTAACAAAATCCCGACTGCATCATCCAGTGAACACCTCGCTCTTCCGAGAACACTACATTATGTTCGGGAACACGAATTTTATTTGCTTAATAATACAATTTTCATTAAAGATATAAATAGCTAAATATAAACAAAATAAGTCCATCGAGCGAATAATGCTATTATGTTGATAGCTAAAATGCTCGGGTGAAAGAACAATGTAGTTCTTTCACTTAGGACAACCAGCAATCCTCAAACAAAATTTTCTTATTTTCTTATAGATTTATGTTATCAATAGCTCATAAGTAATTTTAAAGTTATATTTCATCGCACAAACTTGATACAGTTAGATTTTTATACATTTTCAAATTTACAAAATGAGCAATAGTTGTTAACGCTTGCAAATTATATGAAGAAACGACAAATGGTAAATCGCTCCCAATATTTATTCACTGCCAGATTAATCATCTGACATTTGGTTCTACTGCAGATTGCCTTAACAGGGAGATAACGTCTTTTGTTAAAACCTTTTCTAACCCCTTTTTCGGCATTTTTCTCAGGTTTGTGACATATGGATCAGAAGATAAAAAATATATGAATAAATACATTTATTCTTCCATGAAATATACATATGTATACACAGTGGTAGTTTTGCAGTAGTAGAGCTTAAAAATAATTAGAGATTCAATTTCCCGTTTGAATTATAATAGGTGATAATTATTCTTACCTTGCAAATTATGTTTGTTCGTTATAATACGAATTACTAATTAAATCAACTGTTAAAATTTTACCTTCCGTCTTTCCTTTTCATTTCGACCTGACCGGGTATAGGACCCACAACGATGGCAGGCTCTTCCGCTAAAATGAGCTAGCCATCGGGCGCGCTCTTCCTTTCTTTTCGCTTAACAGGGGCTGTTGCCGGGTAGAGTGGCCTCCGCTCGCGTGCCCTTTTATGATATAGGGTTATGTAATTCCATTGTATAACGCTTTAACATAAATAGGTTACGTTTGTATTCCTCAAGAGAAAGAGTCATGCAAAGTACGTTTGTATGAGTTTTTCACTCAAATGGGAAGTACATGGCCACGTCTACATTTGGATCTTAATCCGGTTAGGAGGGTGCGAGGGGGCTTGCTTCCATCTGGATGCCCCATTCTTATTTGTGGGCCATAAGTATCGACGGTAACGACGAAGTCTCTGTAAGTCCGTCCTATTTTGCCCGGCTCAATTTGTTCCTCGAACAATCATTTCCAACCTTAGTAGGTTACCTCGGCCTCAACACCAGGCGATCAGCATTTTTGCATGATTTAACTCGTGAATGCGAAATTCTTGTGCTAGGGAGAAAAAACCCGCCCCACGACACCGCAAGGCTAGCCTGCCAGTGCATTCACGTGTTCCCGGACCAAGTCAGTTCCAATGAGTACCGACACCTAGTTCACTCAAGCAGCTCAACATCGCTGCAGTCCTTCACGAACAGTTGATCTACTCTTTACACAGCACATTTCAAACTTAAAACTAAATGAACTAAGTCGTTTTTTCATATATTCATGGTGTTGTCGCCTTCAAAAACAAAGCTTTCAAATAAATACTCGGCAAGCATCAGCATGGGTTTTTTCTCAAGTTCCCTTAATACAAGGAACTTCGTCCAACCTATCTATGACGGATGAGCACAGATACTTGGAGTGAAGGCGCATGTAACTAGATGGTATCTGCAGCTGGGTCAGTCATAACATAGTCAAACAAATTGTAACCAAATCTCAAATTACGCAGCCAACGAATGGAACTCTTCAGTGATTCCAAGTGAACATGGAGCACATGTGCAGTAGTCTGTTTCTTGCTTGATGCGATTTTCGCTCGACAAATTGTAAACACCAACGGTGTTGTCAACGAAAAATCACCTGCCAACAGAATCTTATGCGAGTGAAAGGAAAAACATAAAATCTGACCAATTTCAGAACTCAGGAATCCTTCGTTGCGCTGCGTACTTCAGGGTCTCTAGCTTATACATGCAAGCTTTTTTTGTTAATAAGCCAGTCTGGGAAAATCTTAAATACACTTTCTCCACTAATTAATCAAAAAAAACCGTTTTTGTTTGCATACTTTCTAGAGAACTTGCAAAAAGTCGTAGTTAACGCTCGCCAGAACGATTCCTCTGAAGCTGCTATATTCAAAAAGTCGAGCACTTATCCTCTCCTGCGCCGTCAATAGGCAAGTCACACGTTCCACAACTGTACTCAGATTGGTTGAGTCATAAACGGAGCATCCACACCGTGGTTTCCAATAAATCTAAATAAAGTTTATTTTTTGTACTGGTCAACATCTTTTAGTGTGGCATGAAACGAACCTACTTGAATTCCCTGACTTTTCAATGATGAAGAGTCAACGTAAAACTCTGTAAGGTTCTCCTAACAATCTGTACAGTTATTCACGAGTTTCGAACGTAACCTAAATTTGATCTAAAGCACCCCATTTTGATCTAGAATTTCTCTCACTTTAATTCTCAAATATTACTTTATAGAATAACTTTTCACTCAATTTTAATCTTTCATCCATTTGGATTGAGAATTGATAACAATTGATTCGTTTTTTTTATATTCCCCGTCCGACGTTTTTCTATTCAACTTTCTTGGGTTGAGAACAAGGCTGCCACGCAGCACAACTCAAATGTCAAAGTTAGAGTGCTTGCGCAGTTAATCTTGTGCAACCACAAAGCGATTTCAGATCATTTGAATTGGGCGTAAAGTGAACAATAAAAATTGATCTGCACATTCCGGCGGTCCTGTACCTGTTTAATTACTACACATGGCCCTATTCATATATTTCCAGCACTCCATCAGCGCATTTACAGCGGTTGACAATGCTTACATTCAATTGATCGATCAAAATGTCAAACCTTGTCTTGATAATAAAAAAGTAGAAAGAATTCACAAGAACCCTTGGAGCCAAATTATCATTTGCTTTAAGGATACTTTATGCTTACTCTAATTATATTAGTTTTTCTATGTATGAGAGGAAAGTTAAATACGAAAGACCAGAATCAATATCTAGATAAATTTTACTACTATATTCGTACGTCCGCAACTACCCGCTAAAATTCTTATCAACCACTCCTATCCTTTGTAAACACGCGACATTTTTCTCTACCTACAAATAAGATAACCCACTGCAGGATAAATAGCTGACGGCTATTAGCTCACCTGATTTTGGGGAGTAAATTACTTGAACACAACAAACTTCAGATCTACGTAAAAGTATTCTCAGTTGGACGTCACGCACCTCTATACAGCTGTATAAGTACATATTTCTACTGACACACGTTTGTATGCATTAACCCGACTAGAACGCATGACTAATTCACCAGACATAATTACTAGGAACATTCCTTGGGGGATATTTTTACTTTATGTATCCTTGTGTGTCCCATTCCACATTATTTGCTGATGATCTTGTTTTGTAAAACTGATGGAAGCGTGTTTTACCATTTCGCTTAACGCTTATGCATACAAAATAAGGATTTCTTGGTATTTTGGACGGGATAAATTATAATTGATGTTTATTCCTTCTCTCCCCTGTTTCAATCCTTTTGTATTCAAAAGTTTTTTGGAGACTGAAATTGTATTATTGTGGGATTTAGGAAAAAACAATGTACATGATATATGTAATTCTTCAGGAAAATTCAAGGCGATGAGAAGTATTGAATTTTTATATGCTCGAAAAATCATGTGATGGTTATTTTATAAATGATGATAAAAAAATGCCAGGGTACGATCAAAATATTTTATAAATGCTTCACTTAATTTCCTGTTACTACTTTAAATAAACATGTAGTGGAAATCATCTTCTGTTGCCTCCTTTTGATTCCTTAGAACAAATGAATTTATAAGAAGAATACAAGTAAAAAAGGACATGGGAGCTTAGTAAAATGTCATCAGCAGAAAAAACCAACAGAAAATCATCAGAATGGCACTCATGAGAAATAAATAAATCCAATATAAGTCTGCGTAGTGTGACAAAGTACCTCTTTGAGAATAACTTAGAAAGAAAATAAACACCGCTTTCCAAGGTCCTGTGGTAAGATTATAAGAACAGCAAATTATCTCAATTCTGAGTCTAACTAAGGATTTTTATAGCAATTGCTCAATTTAATCAAACAAATTTGGTAAGTAGAACTAGGCTCATGTTGGAAGACTTTTGTACTTAACCGTAAATATGCAGACTCATAGAATAATTTAACTCAAGAAAAACTTTATTGACACGTACAACATATATGTATGTATATTCTTGTTTTAAAGGAAAAACCAGCACTACTTCATTTTAACCAGCCACCATTTTGTTGCAATATTACTAAAATTTTTAACATTAGAACCTTAAATATTGTATATTTTTTATTCAGCTTATCCGAAAATTGAAGGAACATCCAATCAAAAGTACAGTGTCTGATACGACGTCAAGCCCAAGGTATAGAAAAACCGTTTATCTGTCTTGTAATCTGAGACAATTTGAACGACTATAACCTCCATAAATATGATATTATTTTACTGAAACTTCTAGAATATAATCTTTTTTCAAAACTACTTAAATATCTAATTTCATTGAATTTATTGATACTGATACAGTTTTAGTCCACGTGGTGTAGTGGTTAGAGTGCTCACTGCGTAAGGCGCAGGTCCCTGGTTTGAATCCCGCTGGTGATAACGAGATTTGTTTTGAGTAATTTTTCGAACTGACTATAAACCCGTTCAGTTATGATACGTTCTGGTTGATCACAGCGTGATTCTAACCATATCGCCTTCCCGAGTGCCGATACATATGATCGCTTGGAGATAGTTAGAGTATCTAACTATCTCTAAGCGAAGGCCCGGAAGGGGCTATAGTGCTATAGCAAAAGTAATATACAGTTTTACACCTTGTCTAGTGACGTGTGTATGCGCTGGCAGGCTAGCGTCTGTCGAGTCCTGGAGCGGATTCTTTCCACTAGCACCAAGTTCGACTAGAACTCAGATCGCATCACGAATTAAAGAGGTTATAGTACCTATAGAATGTAGGTCAGAAGTGCCTAGGTCAGAACTAAAAGCCAGCATTGTTTTTAGGGATTTGTAAAATAATTTTACAAAACCCTACTAAAATCGCGGCCTGTCTGTCCGTCCGTGTAACACAGCAATTTTTCTCAAAAAGGATGTAAGCCAGAAACATCAAATTTTGTATGTAAAATGGTGCCCTCTTCAAAGCTCAATTGCAAAAAAATGCCTCTTTCAACCGAACCTAAGGTCCTTATGGCATTTGTCCGCATCCAAGGACTCGCGATCCCGGCAAGAGCCCCTACAAAACAAAAACTACAGCCCAATGGGTAAGTAAGAGGATGTACCTAGCCATCGTTATAGATCTTGTGGTGACGAACGTTTTCGGCGTTGTTGGGAGAACGACGCCAACCACACACATCAACACAAATTCTGTGGCAGCCAGACCGTCAACGTACAATACGATGCAGCACACACACGAAAACTTTATGTGGAAGTGGATTTGATAAGAGAAACATCTCAGTCGATCATTGGTGCTTCAAAGACTAAGACAACGAGGAACGAATGCAACAAACGCGAAGCGAATTTTTTGTTACTCTTGTATAGTTAATAGGAAATAAACGATAGTAAACTCCAATCTAGCCGTACTTGCATTACTTCCTAAATTGGTGACCCGACGATGCCGGACACATTACTCAAAGTAAATGGAAGTGAAGTGCCAACCCCTAGCACATGCATGGCAGTGGAAAATGACGTGCAAGTTAGTGCAGTTACATTCAAATTGCCGCTCTCTTGGTATAGACCTTTGGTTCGCACGCATCGAAGCCCAATTTTGCCTACACAAAGTAACTACCGACGCAGCCCAGTTCGGCAGGGTAATTGCAAAATTGGAAATGCAGACATTACTGCATGTCATCGATATGATTTCGCCAAATATGACGCGTTAAAGAAAAGGCTTTTGGCTACGTTCGGAGTTTCGGATGAGGAGAGAACACGCCAAGTGTTGTTTGAAATGAAGATGGAAGACCTCCGACCCTCCCAGCTCCTGTTCCGATTACATTGCGTGGCAGGCAAGTCTATTCCAGACCAATTGTTAAAAACGCTATGGCTACAGCGACTGCCACTCAATGTGCGAGCCATTCTGGCGGCTAATGATAGCGATAAGTGAGAAGGACTGCCAGCAGCTATGAATCGAGTAACTAGCGTCGCCACCTCAGACGTAGCATGCATTTAAAATAGTGCAACGTCGCACTCAGCGCAGGGCAGAGCTTAGTCCCTCATTATACCGGCCGGCTACTCCATCCAAGGTGAATCAAAATTGTTTCTATCACCAGCGATTTGGCGCCAAAGCAAAGCATTGCAGATGTATATTCGTCAAGCGGCAGGTGGGAAACGAATCGAGCCACTAGCCCAAGAGGCGACAGCTAGTGGCACATCCAAAAGTCGCTTCGAAATTGTTGACAATAAAACAAAGCTGAGATTCCCCATCGATACGGGAGCAAACATATCTGTCGTTTCAGTATTCCGGAAGCACCCCGCTCATACATCGTCAGCCTTCAAGTTATTTGCAGCAAATGGAACCACCATCGACACATACGGTGACCGAGCTCTAACCCTCTGCTTGGGTCTACCGCGAGTTTTCCAGTGGCGTTTTACCGTGGCCAAAGTATCACGACATATTCTAGGCGCAGACTTTATTCGGTATTTTGAACTGGTGGTAGATCTCAAAAATGGCAAATTATCAGATCCCAGTAAGAACGCCTCTGCTAAAGGAAAAGTCAAGTTATACAGCCAAAAAGAGATTTCTACCATGACTCACTAGCCCTGCAGTAGCTGCACATGCTCCGACTTATGGGACGAAGCATTATATTACAACAACAGGCCCCCCATAGCAGACCGGCCTCGGTGATTAAATCAGGAAAAGCTACAAGTGGCACGGCAAGAGTTTCAATTCTTGCTTGACAATGGATTTTGTCGACATTCCAAAAGTCCTTTGCACCTCGTTCCGAAGAAAAAGAGTGGCTGGCACCCCTGCGGGGACTACCGCTGGCTGAACGCCGTGACCTTGTCAGACAAGGGCCCGATGCAACACATTGAGGACATCTCACTGAATTTAGGCGGCGCACGATATTTTTCAAAGATCGATTTGTTCCGAGCATTTCACCAGATTCCGATAGCTGAAGAGGATATTCCAAAAACAGTAATCACTACGTCATTTCGCCTTTATGATTTCACAGTAATGACATTTTGTCTTCAAAACGCTGCACAGACGTTCCAGCAATTCATGGACGAGGTGCTTCGTGGACTAGATTTTGCAAGTGCTATATTGATAATTTATTAATCGCCTCAAATACGACGGAAAAGCATGTGCAGTATCTACGACTTGTATTTCAACGTCTATCGAAATACGGAATTATTATCAATTTAGCCAAATGTGAGCTGGGAGTCAGCCAGTTAGAGTATTTGGGGCACGTTATCGACAAAAAAGGTATAATTCCCCCAAATTCACGTGTGGACGCTATTCGCAATTTTAAAAAACCAACTACGGTTATGGAACTTCTGCGGTTTTTAGGAACAATAAATTTCTACAGGCAACTTGTTCGCAATGCTGTGGTACTACAGGTTCCACTCAACGATTTGTGTGCTGGACGTAAAAAGAATGACAAAACCGTCACCGAATGGACCCCAGAAACTAGTGATGCATTTATAAACTGTAAAAACAGTCGTGCCAGTGGTGTTCTATTAGTCCACTCTCGAGCCAATGAACCTCTCAGATTCAAAACCGATGCATCTAGCGTTGCAGTAGGTGCCATATTAGAGCAGAAGCAGAATAATAATTGATTACCATTGGCGTTTTTCCAGAAGGAGTTGTCCGCTCCCGAAAGTAAATATAGTGTATATGATCGTGAACTTCTAGCTGTACATTCCAGCGTCAGACATTTTCAGCACTATTTAGAAGTTTCTAATTTCCAATCCTCACGAATCATAAACCGCTACCGTATGCATTCGCTCAGTCTGCAAGCAAAGCGTCGCCATGGCAGATCAGACATCTCGATTACATCTCGCAGTTTTCAACAGATAACCGCTTTATCGCGGGTTAGAAGAGATTATGATGCACACAGTAATCGACGAATCTGAACTAATGAAAGAGTAAGAGCGAGATGTCGAACCGCAAGAACTACTTCGTTCTAACACTACATACCTTAATTTGTCCGCCAGCCTATAGGCTCAAGTGATGGAATAGTATACGGCAAATCACTGCAACGATTCAGGCCCTTTATTCCGCTGACGTTACGAAGGAAAGTATTTGACATGTTTCATCAGCTAGCGCATCCCAGTGCACGTGCCACAGGCAAGGCTATAGCTCAGAGATACGTTTGGACAAACATGAAGAAAGATGTTCGCGTTTGGGCTCATTCATGCATTCCATGCCAGAGCTCTAAACTTGCTCGACATCAAAAGAACCCAGTACTGCCTTTCCCGATGCCTGATTATCGCTTCCAACATATCCACGTCGATATCGTGGGGTGGCGTATTTCATCGCAGGGCTATAAATATTGCTTGACAGTTATCGACCGATTCTCCAGGGGGCCAAAGGCATTCCCTATTGCGGATCAGACCGCAGCTACCGTCGCAAAAACATTGTTTAACAATTGAGTTTCACGTTTCGGCACGCCTCAAACAATCACCACCAATCAAGGTACTCAGTTTGAATCGGCACTGTTCAAGCCTTTATCGGAAGTATAAAAAACAGGACATCATCGTATCACCCGGTGCCTAATGGATTAGTCGAGCGCTGGCATCGGACACTGAAAGCTACTATTATGTGTGACTCTAACAATTCTTCCTGGCCCTATATCCTTCCCACCGTATTACTGGGATTGCGCACCAGCTTTAAGGAAGAGTTACAGGCATTGCGTGCAGAGTTGCTATACGGAAGTAAACTGTTCATTCCGGGAGGATTCGTCATCCCTAGCAGTTCCTCCGTCAGCCAGCAAGATTTTATTGTTCACCTTCGGCATGTCATGACATCAATCAGGCCTGTGCACTCACATCGTCATGGCGATTTTCATCAACAAAAAGCTGAGTACATGCACACATGTTTTTATGCACGTCGATGCCATTCGCAAGCCACTTTCGCCACATTTTATAGTGCATCGCCAGTCGAACGTCGTTTATACGATCAAAGTAAACAGCCAACAAGTCAACGTGTCGACGGAGCGCCTCAAACCCGCGTTCATTGAAGCTTCAGCAGACGAATATCCTCACGATCATACATCGGAGCCGCTAAGCGTAAATTCGACACCGTATACGTTAGTAGCTACGCAGCCAGCCCGAAGCCAGGCGAAAACCAAACAGGTTATTCCTGCTCATAAACACTTGCAACTGAACTTACAGCGATCGTCTCGTGTGTATATAAAACATCACCCAACACGAATCAATACGCCGTCCGCAGGAATGAAAACGTACCCACCAAGCAAAAAGAGCGTATGTTTGAGGCACCATACAGATCATGACATTTTACTACCTCAGCAATGTCTCTCGGGAGGGAGTAGTGTGGTGACGAACGTTTTCGGCGTTGTTGGGAGGACGACGCCAACCACATACATAGAAACACATTGTGTGGCAGCCAGACCGTCAACGTTCAATGCGACGCAGCACATACACGAAAACTTTATGTGGAAGTGGAGTTGATAAGAGAAACATATCAGTCGATCATTGGTGCTTCAACGAGTAAGACAACGAGAAACGAATACGACAAACGCGAAGCGAATCTTTTGTTACTCTTGTATAATTAATAGGAAATAAACGATAGTAAACTCTAATCAAACAGTACTTGCATTACTTCCCAAAATCTCATAACCGTTGGAGCTTCCAGAAAGAAGACGACCAAATTTGAATTCTTTTTATAATTCATCAGGGTATTTTTCATTTCCTTTGGAAGAGATAAATGTATCGGCATCTAAGACTATCTAATTAACTAACGATATATATTAAATTTTACAAGGATTCCTTTTCTTTAATTTTATTGCGTTTCTTTTACATAATTGTGTTGTTTCATCAAGTCGTTCATCCCTTCTTTAAACAGCAAGTGCTAACATTTTATTTCCCACAGTTTTTGAAATTGTTTAATTATTTATTACAGTTTTGTTGTTGTTTGAAACTAATATGTTTAGTATTAAATGATTATGAAGCACATAAATATATTCATCTCATTTTCAAATTTGTAACGGTCAATTTATTACTCATCGAACAACTACTTTAACTGCTTCTTGTAAAAATTGTTTGCAATCTTATATAAACAACAATAGTGTAAAAATTAACAATGTGCTATTTATGGAACATAAGAATACTTATTTTTAAATAGATTGTAGTATTTAGCCAATAAGTTTTTCGAACTGCATTCTTATGCGTTTGACTTTATTTTAGTTTGTTTATTTTCAATTGATTATAAATATCTTGTTGCAAATCCTGGCTGTATCGGAATTCTCCCATTCACAATTACATAATTACCATCTCCACTGTAAGCGTCCTCCAAATAAAACTTTAATTTTCTGCTTTACGAAACTTCTATTCTGGTAACTCTGGTTTACTTGTTTTATAACATCAACACTTATGTACTTATGCACATATGTATTGGTGCACTTATATACTGGTTCCCTACTTTACGAAACTTCTATTATGGTTGTGTATTTGTGCGAATAAAGGGACTTACGTTCAGATCGTCGAAGCGAAAAGACGTATGAAGTCGGATAGAAAAAATTGCTTGTGGTTGTGTTTTCAATTGTTCCTTTTCGGTGAAACTGTTTAGAACAAGTTTTTTCTGTATTGGCGAGAAAACTTAAATTATGGCTCGGAGTTTTGGATCTTAGATTCGGTGATCATGCATCGCAAGGAATTGTAGCGGCTGTGTAAACAACAAGGCATTAGTGCGAGTGGAAAAAAATACATTGAAAAACGTTAAGTGGAATCTACATCTGTTATGAATGTCGATAGTGAAATCGAGTTGTTAAGGCGTGAGAAATCGCTGATAGAACTGGAGAACGCGCTTTTAAAATGGGAAAACGAGTTATTGAGTAGCTAAGCCCGCTAAGGAAAAACTCCTTCACCCGTTAGGATTGAATCAAATTATTCCATGTTTTGACCCTAGCAGCGAGACATGCATGTCTTCGAAATTTTGGCTGTCGAAGAAGCTCGCTAATCAGCCGTTCAAGGGTAATTCTTGATATTTTTGAAATTTTGATATTTTCAATCTTGAGCATGTCTTCTCCGTCTGACAGCTCAGACCGTTTCCAGTAACCCCAGGTTGCGTACCTACAATATGAATTACACTATAGCTAACTACAAAATACTTATCACGCGTACTCTACTCTACAAGACGTACCGATCAATTTTTATTATCTTTAGAAATGTTCTATTAGGTGTCAATTAAGCTACTCTATAGTAATTCAATATTTTTGTTTTTTGCCTCGTTAAAGTTAGTGGACATGGAGGCTTGAGACAAACGCAAACTTTACACAAAAAGCAACCGTTACTTTCTCCGAAGAAGGCCGTTGCATTACAAGGGGAATGTCAAACCTAAAGATGTTAAAGTGACTGAAGTGAACCACTTATCTCTGCCTAAAGGATGGAAACTTGACGGAAGTAGTTTACTTTACACTAGTAAAACAAAAAACTAAGTAGTTTCGACGGGGTGGCCACCTTATCTCTTCAGGAGCAGCCACTACTGATCACCACAGAGCTGCTCGACTGCTTATGTTTATTACAGAGGTCAGCGTAGAAATTTCGTAGAAGACAGGGACTTGTATTCAAGGAGAGGGGCTTAACATTATAACAATCACCTCTCCACGGCGGAAACAATTGTTTCTTCACTTGTGAAGAACGAAATCCTTCAGTCTCTCCATGTCTGGGTCGGCATCGAAGAGACTGTCCTGTAATAAACATAAGCAGTCGAGCAGCCCCGTGGTGATCAGGAGTGGCTGCTCCTGAAGAGATAAGGTGGCCACCCCGTCGTAACTGCTTAGTTTGTTGTTTTACTAGTGTAAAGTAAACTACTTCCATCAAGTGGTTCACTTCAGCCACTTTAATATCTTTAGGTTTGACATTCCCTTTGTAATGCAACGACCTTCTTCGGAGAAAGTAACGGTTGCTTTTTGTGTAATGTTTGCATTTGTCTCAAGCCTCCATGTCCGCTAACTTTAACGAGGCAAAATACAAAAAAAAAAAATATTGAATTACTGTAGAGTAGCTTAATTGACACCTAATAGAACATTTCTAAAGATAATAAAAATTGATCGGTGCGTCTTGTAGAGTAGAGTACACGTGATAAGTATTTTGTAGTTAGCTGAGCTCGGTCTTGTTTATAGCTCGCTGACAGTTGTGCCAGACCACCGGCACCCGTGTCCTACACGGACATTTTGGAGTCGGGAATGTCAAACGGGTGCAGGCAGCAGATAACCGTACACAGCGCGCGTGGTTCGCAAATTTAAATTGTGCAGAGGCGCGACGAGTTTCAGTGTGTGGCTTCCGCGGCTCTTCTCCTATGAGCGAAGGAAATTAGAACCATTCCAACTGCACCCATACAATCGGAGTGGGAATAAAGCAGGGAAGCAGCAGCAGTAGGTGCTTCACCGGAGATATTAGTTTTAGCAACATCACCACCACAGCCCCAATACTAACTACAAGTCCATCCAAATTACCAAGTGCACCCAAATCTTGCCTAATCATCCGCTCACATGAAGGTGCTGGTCCTGAGGATACCACTAAACATCAAAACTGCATCGGACTACCTTCAATTCAGGAAATGCATTGATGAGCTCAACGTATTGTGGGGGAATGTTATGAATTTCATCTCCTCTAATTTCAATCGCACTCTCGAATCTGGAAGCGGACGAAACGAGGAAGCATCCGAGTGTATTGTCCGGAAACCTGTCCGTGTCGGCGATTGTGCACGAGTTGCGGAATTGGCAATTATTGGAAGGTATTCAAACAAATACGAGTTTTAATGTATTTGAGATATAAGTTGCTAGCAGATGTCTGATTGTATCTGGGTTCCGGGTAATTATGAACCATCAATTGTGATGTGGACCATTCAATAAAAGATTAAATTACATTAGTGTAATGTCCAAAAAATGGAGCCACCCGATAGAAATTACCCAAATCATACTCTGTCTCCCTACATTTTTTTGCCAACTTCAAAAACAAATTGAAAAATTAAACGTGGATAATCGACAAAACATCAACAGTCGCGTAGACGGTCTTCCTTACCCTTTGGTAACTGGATTTTATAAAATAGTCACAGTGCCTAATTCTACACCCATCTCAAAGGGTCAGCAACAACAATTTCGGCAGGTTGCTGTAAATAATGCTGGCAACGTCGTAGCGAAGGAGTTTTTACAGCCTCCTCATAACCAGTTTCATCGTTGAATAGTTTGTCGCTTAGCCAATCGCATTCTTTGTACTCAAAATCGCCTCAGTTGTCGACATTAATAGGGACATCAACATATACAACTTTACCCCCTGTATTTCAAAAGAGTAGTCCAAACTTGAGCATACAATGTTTAATTCAAGGAAAATGTACTGTCAACGTGAATGTGCATGTACAAAAATTACGTTAAAATTTTGTTCAAATTAAGATGATAAGTTAAAATTTTAGCATATATACTGTAAAATTGAGACAGATAAAACCCTTTTTTTTACACGGTATGGTACATTATAAAAAAAATACTCGTTAAACTTCTTTTAAATTCTATATAAGAAGCATTAAAATATCGCGCGGAATAGTAAAAACTGATTTTATCGCGATTTTGAGCAGGCAAACGTACTACTATTTATTGGTCAAAGTTGTAAAAATTAAATTTTAAAGACGTTTGCGCCAGTTTCAAAGCATTTATTCAATGCAGTTTTCAAAACAACCATGGGGTGAAATTAAATAAAAACTAAAACGATTATCCATGCACACTTGTTACGGATAAAACAGAAGGGCACCAGCATTACCTCATCCCGAACACTATCGTAGCATATGCGTGACTCGGTATATTCAGAAAGCTAAGCAGCACTCGACTAGGGTTTGTTTGCCACTCCAAATTGTACTCATAACAGTAGTTTAAGTACGAATATTTGTAGTTTTAAACAAACAGAATTGTCATCGGGCGAAGGGCAGACGATCGGTAATTCGAATCTGCAAAAGCAGGATCTATCACAGCTGGATATCACCAAGTCGACGGCACTTTCGCGGAGGTAATTTCCCGCCAGGCAACCATCAATATTGGCACTATCGGGCGCACGGCAAATCACCCCCTTACGTGCTTGGAGCTAATCAACTCAGAAGGAATATCACAATTCGCCGAATAAGCTTTGTAAATTTATATCAAAATTAGGACGAAGTACTTCAAGACAACAAGAAAATCACAGCCCGAAACGGAATCAACAATTTCTTGAACAAACAAGTGAAAATCTTTCCTGCCTCAGCGAGCCAATTTAACATTATCATCAGAAGTCAATAAAATGTTCTCTGGCGTTAAATCACGATGGATAACATTGTTCATGTGACAATAGTTTACAGCATCTTCCACTCGATACGTGTTTGATGTTCACCGAAACGATGCATAGGACATGTTTATACAATGCACCCTGAGCAGCTAGTTCTAGAGCTAGATAGATTCTCTGTTCATCAGGGAACCAGGTATACAAGCGCAGAATATGTGGATGCTTTAATCGGGATTGAGTTTCAATTTCACGGAGAAGCTGCCGCTTTACTCGTCCTTTGCTGAGTTCCGACTTGAACATAATTTTTATTGCAACCATGAAGCGAGTGTTAACTTCGCGAGCAATGTAAACACGTCCAAATCTTTCCACGTCCTAATGGTGCTCCGAGGTCAAAGTCTGCCGTCGACCTTTCATACGGTTTCCCATACGCGGGACGAGCCATCATTTTCGTTGCCATAACCGAGACTGTTTCTTTATACCTAGGCGAAACATCTTTAATTATTCCAGGCAAATCATCAACTGTGGGAGCGACAAGAGAAACTCACAAAATCCACCTGAATGAATTTCCAAACCGTCGAGCACCGACGTTGCAAAAAGAAAATAAAATTATTGCCCAGCACCTTAAAGATAAACATACAAACCTGAAGACTATTACCCGGGAAAATGGCAGAAAACCGAGAAACCTTTGTGACGCACGAAAAGCACTAATTTGGGGCGGATTTTGGAAGGAATTGTAGAACACAACCGCGACACGATTTCCCGAAATAAAGGTTCGAAATGGAAGTTCCTCCTCAATATAAAAGTAAATAAACACCACTGACATGCCAACCTGTCAGTGAATTATATTCAGCCAATTCAGCCGCACTTGGAGTGATCACCACCACAGCAGAGACGAAACTAAGTGGCGGCAGAAAGAAACTACCAATCTGAAGAGGTGAATGACCGGAGACAATGGCATTCGGTCGGAGAGCGGAACATTGGCCGTTAGGAGGAGGTTATAAAAGCGCGCGAAGAATGACGCGCCTCCTCTTTTTCTTTCTTCTCGTGTGTGGCGAAACAGATGTTCTGGGAAGCGGCAAGTGCGAAGAAAATTCTAAGTACTAAGTGCGAAGCGACGAGAAGCGGCAAGTGCGAAGAAAGTATTAATCAGCAAGGGCGAAGCGACGAGAAGCGGCAAGTGCGTAGAGAAGATTAAATGCGAAGCGACAAGCAGAGCCCAAACGTCGAAAGAATATAAAAGTGCACCAACGGATGCAGATAACGAAGGGGCCCCTTGTAGATACTATTTAGAAGTAAGTTCCTTTTAGTTTAACATAAACCAGATGTTTGCTTGCATAAGATTTGGAAATTTTATTATATGAATTGAAATTTTACCCAACCATATTTGATTTATAAAATTTACGTTTCTAGAGGAAAAGTGAGAAGAAAGGTAAAAAATTTTCTATATTACAGATTGTGACGGGTGCGGCTTGAGTGGCAAGTCGAAGTGAAAGATTAATAAAAATTGAAATCGGTGATATATCAAAGTGTTCGGGTTTGGTGTGGTGATCCCGGCTAGGGTTAGTGTTAGAAAGGAGTGTAGGAGGGTTGCATAAGTGCGGCAAGGTTGTGCAGGTGTAAAGGTTGAGTGGTAGCCAGTGTGTGCTCGGTAGGTAGAGTTATTCCGGCAAGCCGCATTCTCGCTCGGCAGTTTATTGGGGCCTTAGGGACAAGCGAGTGGCGTCCCACGCCCGTCTCCGGACGAGCTAAACCGGGTCCATAAGCCCCGCCGGCGCACCCCAATTTCCCTGGGGGCCGTAGTGGCTCCCGTGGAATAAAAAGTGGGTGTAACACACTCTTAACCCCATAATATTCCTCATTTTATTCTGATGAAGAACTAACTTGCTAAAAAAAATTTAAATTTTATATCATGCTGGAAAACGATATTAATTTGCTTTACGCGAGCGTGAGAGTCACAAAAAAAATTACTCTTAATGCTAAATACGGCTGGTTCAGTGCTAGGTATCATAATAAAATGCTAGAAAAATATTTCGATTGCAAAGAACAAGGAGAAACGTGTATTTTACTATTGTGACAAGAGTATTTTTATGGAGAAAAGTGAAATTCTTTCAAGATAGATATATCTATCGCTATTTAATTTTAAATCTCTTTTTAATTTTTCACATATATTTTTGTTCGAAGTAATCTTTGTAATGATGTTATTTTATTGTTTTCAAAAATATTAAAATTAACGAAATATTTTACGGCTATTTGATTTTCTTATACTGCTTTTGGTATATCGATCGATATTGGTAGAAATTTACTAAAAATTATACACTTGTAGCTTAAGTTAAGCCTTTTCTAATGAATCGATAAAGGAGTATTATTTATAAAACAATTGTAAGCTCCGATATTCATATGACTTTTTCTTTAAGTAAAGACTTCATTTATTTTATCTTAAACGTAAATTTAATCACACCCCAACCAGATCAGCTATAACAGCACCATTTACAATAGATTCTGAATTTCGAATTTTTTATCTTATTTTCCCAAATGCATGATTTCTTCGGTTATTATTTTCGTTTTCAACATTAAAGTCGAAACTTAATTTTATATAGATATATGTCAAGAAGTAAGGCAGTTTTAAATGCATAGCAACAGATCAAATCATACTGTTAAATCCACTAGAATTATGAATTGCTAAACAGAAAAAGAGAAATATATAACAACAAGAATTGCTAATCTAACCTCGACTTTCCTTTCCAGTCTGACCTTCTCTTTCAGCGGCAGTGGGAGTGCATGGTAAGTATGCCGTCAAAAAGGGTATGGTTTTAAAAATCCGTGGATGGCGGGTTTCGCGTCGCGTGCGGTTCGTGGTACCTTAGTTTGTCTTGCCTTTTTTTCCTTAGCGTAGAGTTCTTCGGGATTGAGTTAACATAGTGTATTTTTCGGTACCGCGTCGGTAAAATTCGGGAACGCAAAATTGAAATTAGATTTTTGTAATTGACTGAAATGTTGAATGAATACGGAATAAAGTAAAGTAGGTTTCTTTTCCGTATGTTTGTGTTTTCAACGCGTTTGAAACGGGTATTTAATGGCGGCTGAAATACTTAATTGAGCGTAATCCATTTTAAGACCTGCGACCGAGATCCTCTCCGATCTAGCTGGCCGACAAGCAGCCACCGCGAAATGGATTACGGGTGCACGGACTGGTTGACCGGTTGGTACCATTCGTTGGCACGACTCAGACTTCACGTCTAGAACTGATGAGAGGTCGGTTCCGACTTCGTTCGTACGAATTTAGGCATGAAAACCATTACAGCTTAAGAATTCTCTTTTAAGACCCACAACCGATTCAATTGAATTATTTTAGCTTCAATGATTCTATATCAACTTACTCGTAAGCGCTCCAAAAACTCTCAACCATTATGAAATTCCCACTCAAACTCTTGAACATTGGAAACTCCCTGACACAAAATCTCAATGTATGGCAACTACAAAAAATCAATGCAAACACGAGAAGACAAAATATCCCAAGCTTCCACTTCATTTTGTCAAGGAAGCACTAGACAATGATATTCTCTTCAAAAGTTGATTTCCATCAAAAATATACCATAAAGCACACACTTCATCAAGGTTTAATTTCATTTTTTAAGTTATTTGTATACTATTACGTTCATATGAGTCTCCCCACGTGGAAAAATAACAATTCAATGCAATATTGATGGGGCTACTTATTGACGTCTGTACACAATCGAAAGAACCCCCATGAACCACTTCAGCGCGAAAGACAATCGATAATCCTTAACGTATATATTTATATTTAGGCAGTCTAGTCTCAATGAAAGTCATCCAAGAAAATAAAGTCTCGTATCACATGTGATTGCATGTGGTTCTCCTTTGAAGCATTAACAATTGATTCATCATAAAATGTGTGGTGATGTTTTTGAAACACTCGTATATACGAGTATGTGCTTTAGAGTATGCATTGCATGGGATTATTGTCACATGTGATTTCAATGCAATCATTTATTATGACTAACCGAAAAAAAACTTGGGAAACGCTTACCTTGAGCAGTCTCGTTCTTTAGATTACGAAATGAAACGTGAGCGACCCAAAAACTAAGGATATTCTGGTGATAGGCAGTTTCATTTCGAATGAAATTTATCTTTGTGAAACGATATCCACCTTCTTGGGGAGCTGCACATATTCGTATGCACGCGTAAGAATGTGCGATTTTCAAATGTGATCAATTATATTCTTTTTCACCCACCGTTCATGATAAATCACATTGAAAAAATTGTTCATTTATGCGCCGAATGTGGGCAGACACATGTTAAAAATAAATTGATTTTGTTAATTAAAAAACGCTAAACAAACAAAATTAAAAAAAATGCTAATTGGATGTCTAGACAAAAATTAACACACGCTTCAAAGCGCGCTCTCTCTACCCACGAAAGCTCTATAGCTCCGCTAAACTTCGCCATTATTATTTGTCCAACTCTTTTGTTCATACTCGTATATTCGCACAACAATTGTTGCGAGGATATTATAACTTTGATAATTTATGCATCTCACAACTCCCAACGAATCAACGTCAACGTGCATCACACTCAATCACGCTGCCTGTCGTTCAAACCAGTCACCGTGAAAATTCTGTTCAAAGGCTTTTATCGTTAAAATTTCAACATAAAACAAATGTGAATAAACATATTTTCTCTCCAATTTGGGCTTATCAATTTAGATGTTTGATCCATCCGAAGGATCGGATTGAATTTTCGTTTACGCACGCACATCGCAGTGAAATGTCTGAATGGATTACCATAAGCCATAAACACATAAAATATACATTACCAGTAGAATCAAATAAGGATGTTCAAAACTCAATCCGTGTAAAAGCTTTCCTTGCTTGTTTGCGTACAATGGAGAAAAGCCCAAAACGATATTCGAAAAGAATTAAAATTTTTGTGTGGGAATCGATTGGATTTAATGGTTATATCATATTCTAACTTGGGAAATACTTAGCGGGAAAAGTAGGCACGTTTTGAAAAGCAATTCCATTTTGTAATGAGTGAGATGAGCTCGCGTAGGGAGATCCTGGATGTACTCACGCGATACAAGTGCTGTTTGTCTAAGAGAATGGAAACAGGACACGTTTTAATGGATTGAATAAATATTTTAAAATTCAACATGAATCGTGTTTATACACGAGACTGGTGAATCATTCGAAAACGAATTGGGACGCAAAGACAGCACAGTACATTGACGTTTAGAACGTATTCCTGGAATTTTCATAGCAAAGGACATAAGCTGCTCGTAGTTCACCCACTCACTATATTACTTGAATTATTTGAAAGTATTTTTGTATTAGAGTTGAAAATGTTGCGTTGTTTCATGTTACAATAATATAAGACGTTTCTTTCTATTAATTCGAAAATAGGTTATGACAACGAAATGGGACTTTAAAGTATTCAGTTAAAATCATGATGAAGGGTTTTCCAATAAGAGGTGTTATTTTGAATTACCCGCTATTTCGGTAGATGTCACTTTTGAAACTGTAATTTTTTGACATTTGACAAGTAAAAACTACGCCATTAATAAAAATGGAACGATACACGCTTCAACAATGCATTGAAATTATTGAAATTCACTATAAAAATGGTGAAAATTTGGCAGAGACGGTTCGTAAAACTCGAACATTTTTGGGTCGTCGTGAAGCACCTTGTCGGACCGCAATACAGTAATTGGTGGAAAAATTCGAGCTGTTGGGACAACTTAGTGACATGAAGAATAAAACCCGTGCACGTCACTCAAAAACAGCCGAGAATATTGCTGCTGTAGCCGAGTGTTGAAGAAAACCCAGGTTTGTCCATTCCTCGTCGTTCTTTGGAATTAGTCATTCCACAAATGTCATTACACCGTATTTTGCATAAAGATTTGTGTAATGTGACACCTACGCCCGGGAATCGAAGGATTCCGATCCCGAACCCTTGCACCCGGCCAGATGGGTATGACCTCGAGGTGCAAGCGGACTTCATCTTTCGTGCGGATATCGTTGCACAGAAAATATTTTTTTTTCTTTCAAATATTTAGATCTGTGGATATAAATATTTGAAACATAATATTAATCAAAACCCCGACACATTTCGAGACATATCCATCTGGGAATGCCCCCCGCCACCGTTGCCATCAAAACACTATGCCACTGGCGACAAATAAAAATGCACATTGCCGCCATGTGGCGTTCCATTCCGCACATCTGTTTTGTCCGAGGAGAAAACAAAGCAGTCAATTTGACAAGTGAAAGCTCCGGTATTACATAGTGGTAAAGTAATTTTACACGTCGCTGCGCCTTTCGTCCCGTTTGTGAGTGAAAGTGAACTTTACCGGGTGTGCGCATATGCTGTAGGAAGCAGTAGAAAGGGCTACAATAGGGCCGGACAACATTGTATCAATCTCCCCTTGCTGTGACTAGGGATTCATGTAACTGTGGAATTTGAGCAATTAGCCCAGATGGGGATATTTGGCCCCACGTGCACAATCGCCAATACATTGTAACAAGTGAAGAAGTGGCGCCGGAGGTGACTGAACTCACAGAATAAAACCCTGCGCTGGAAAGCGCTGAGTATGCTCCGTAGCGAAACATAAGTGCGAACAAAAAATGACGGTACCGTTTGTTTTTAACAGTTGGAATCTTTGACAAGTGGCGTTGCGTTTGATCGCTCCGAGGATCTTTGGTACTGTTGCTCCGCATAAGCTTATTCTCATATGTGCCTGATTGAAAGATGTATACATATATGTATATTAAGCTAGAGAGCGTGTTGCGAATTAAGATGTGAAATGCTTTACAACTGCATTACTGTTTCGCCAACTCCTTTAATATAGGGTTCAAGAATGTAGAGAACGTTCTGTTTGATTGAAAGCAAGGTACCGCGGTTCTTAGAAATGAGTGTAAATGTTACTTGTCAAAAAGAAAGTAAGTAAATTTATTTATATAATGAAACAGTAGTAAATGTTCATGCATTTATTATTAACGTTTGACTATATATTATTAGTTATGACGGGTTGACTGGTGTTTGAAGGAAAAAAATTTAAAAGGAAAGATATGTCAGAAAATATTTTCTGATTTAATTTCCTTGTCACGCGCACTTTGCCATACTATTTAGGTCCGATATAGAAAGATTGTTTTATAATTTATTGATTTGGCTTAATATTTGTTGAGTATTATATCCTAGTCAAAGATTTTTAGATGTTGTAATGCCTGACATCGTTCAATATCCGTTTTGAAGGAAAATATCCATTGATTTCCGGGATGCGAAGGACTCATTTAGCTTGAGCAATTTTCGTTTTTGTGGTTTATCATTTAAGGGAATAATAGTTTGAACATTTTGCGGTTATTCCTTTGATCGTGAATGGAATATTATGAAAATGTATTTAGCTGAGTCTCACTCTAGGACATGCTGAAGAAACAGAATGTTTTTAATAGTAAATGCTACTACAGTCTTCACCGGGAAGGGTTGCGTATATTAATTATTGTGAAATGGTTACCTTGAGAGAATTTCCCAGAATATGCAGTTGGTAAGCTAATATGTACTAGACTTTAACTGATAGGCGCGCTTAAGTGCATGTCGGTCGCATGCCCTGGACTCGGAATCGTATCTACCCAATTTCATGCTTCAGATCTTCAACGTTTAGAGCACCGAATACACCTGTAGAGGTCTTTTGGCTTGGTGAAATGTGGTACATAATAAAACAATCAGTCAAATTAAAACATATAGAAACCAATTGTTGCTTCACTTTCTCGAAACTTCAACTCGGATGTGCTCAAATATGCAAGTTACAAATTGATTTCATTAATTAATCTATTCGAATGTCACATAAGTCATTGATCTAAAACTTCGCTCCTGTAGATGTAGGATAATAATCACACTGCCAAGATAGTAGGTAGCTAGGTAGAATATTAGCTAGCTAGGAATATTAGCGTGTTGATCTGCTTTTAGATTATTTCAAATAAATACCATTACATAACCTAAGACCAACATCAATTGTTCCAAAATATTTTTAAAACAAACAAGGGGTTAGTTCATAATCAAATCTTAGTAACAAAAACAAAGATGAATGCAAAAGAATTTCTTTGATAATGCTGCAAAACAGGAATCTGGCGACGATTCATCATCTTTTATTATTTTATGGGCAGTATTTCAACTTTTGGAAGCATATTTGCTTGGGAAAGCTATTTAATTATTATGTTTTTAATTCAGGTTTGGTTCAGTATTATTGTTTCATTAAAGATTACTTCAACGGAAAGTTGACAGTTGTGAAGAACTTAAAGCAATCATTTATACTTCAAAGTGGATACCATTGAAAGGCTTTGTGCCTTTAGTGTTATGATTGACCTTTATTCTTAGCTACATTTCACTAAAGCCGTCTGCGAAAGCATACATTCTGATCGAAGTCACCTGCGTTTCTAGAACATATACTGGGTTTCTTGCCTTTGAATTCGTTCTTTTGGAAAGGCATATACAAAACAGGACAATGATGATTAAAACTGAGCTACACCCTATTGTTTTTTTTTATGTTTCTACAATTGACCAAATAATTTATATTGCTAAGCATAGCACAAAAGAATCAATTTCATAGACAGAAAATGAATAATAAATACAGCTTTTGGTATAGTGTTGATAAAATATTAATTTAATTTGTTTGATATTTGTATTCCTGGGCGAAGAAGAGTTAAGTAATGAACATATTATTTAAAATGAAGAAAAAAACGTTATTATTTGTAAGAAAACAACAATCTTTAGGAAGTCGGGAAATTTGAAACATGAGTGCACACAAATTTTCTTAGTTCTTTCTACTGAAATTTAACAACAATTAGGATAAATATATATAGAAGCATATACAATCGAACGCGGTCGTTAACTATTGAGAGAAAATTTTATATCTCTCGATTCATTGATGTTAATCGTTTGTTTTCGAATCCCGCTTTCAAAAAATTGATTATTTTACCGGCATTGAATACAGTTTAAAAAAAAAATATATATACACAAGGAAACTTTTGAATATGAAAGCACACCCACTTTTGTAATAAGAATTTACGAACTGCATATTACTCTATTTTATACTATTAAATTAAAACTTAAATATTAAAAATATAAGTTCTTAGAAATAGAACAAATCAAAACAAAAGCGATAATGGAGATCATGTTATTATCAGCACACTTTTGAAAATCGGAAAACAAAATCGTTGAAAATTTAGATCCACTATTTTTGTAACTAGGATACACTAATCTCGTTGAAATTTGGTCATAATTTCGGATACATTTAAAATTCATATTGTAATATACACCCTACGGTTTATTCTATTTATTTTCATCATTAAGATTAATTAATTACGAGTTGAAACATTAAAAATTGTTCCTTAGTTGCATGTCCGCATAACCTAGAAAACAAAACAATATAATGAACAATGTTTTCAAGTATTAAGTATGAATATGTTAATTAATTTTATATACAAGTACCTTGCTTAATATTCAATTGAATATATACACGCACGTAGGAGTATGTGTCGGAGTAAAAAGAATAACAATAACAAACACATTCATACATCAGGCATAATTTTGTATCAAAAGTTAATCGGCGATAATAGTTTGCTTATGTAGTATAATCCGTTACGTATCTTAAAAATTTCAACCGTACTATACACAAGTTTAACATGTAATTTAAGTCTTACCATTCAATATAAATCCCTAATAAGTTCAATTGTTGAAATTTAATTAGGAAAAGCATAGAAAATATAACATGAATTGCTAACAGAAAACGGATTTTCCTTTTCAGTGGTTCTTCTTGTTTCAGCGGGAAAATGAGTGCATGGTAGGTATGCCGTCACGAGGGTAGGGTTTCGCCAAATCCGCTGAGGTCGGTGTCGCGTCGCGCGCGGTACGCGGTACCTTTGTAGTTTTGACATTTTATTAGAGTAGTCTTCGTCGGGTTAATTTCGAGTAGCATACTTTTCGGTACCGCGTCGGAAATTCGGGAACGCGAAACGGAAATTAGATTTTTGTACTTTAACTGGCTGAATGAAGAAATACGGAGTAACGTAAAGTAGGTTCTTCTCCGTATGGTTTTGTTTTGATAACGCGTTTTGAAAACGGGCATGTTCAGGTGGCTGAAAATATTGTAATTGAGCGTAACCCATTCGGAGACCCGCGACCGAAATCCTCTCCGAACTAGCTGGCCGACAAGCAGCCACCGCGTGAATGGGTTACGGTGCACGGATTGGTTGACCTGTTGGTACCATCCGTTGGCACTACTCAGACTTAACGTCTAGAACCGATGAGAGGTCGGTTCCGCGTTCGAACTTGAAATGTTGAAAATCATTACATTTGGGTCTTAAGGCTTATAAAGTTCAGTTAACACAAGAACTCAAGCCGGTCGATCATCAACAATTCGTGCCTTTGCTGATTAAAATACATGAAAATGATCCGAAATTCCATCGAAAAATCATCTTGAGTGATGAGGCCCATTTCCACCTCAGTGACTTCGCCAACAAGCAAAATTGTCGCATCTCGGGCTCGGAAAACCCAAGAGTTATTGTTGAAAAGCCTCGTTATCCTCAACTTGGTGCGATTTATGGTCCGGCGGAATCATTGGACCTTACTTTTTTGAAAATGAGGCTGAAGCAACAGTTACGGTGAATTGATTGCGCTATTGAGAAATGATTAATGATTTTTCATGGCCGCAATTGGATGGTACTGATCTGGACAACGTTTTCTTTCCACAAGACGGTGCTACGTGCCACAAGAGTAACGAAACCATTGATCTTTTACGGGAAAAGTTTTCGTACCGTGTTATCTCTCGAAGAGGTGATCACAATTGGCCACCGAGATCTTGTGATTTAACACCTTGCGACTTCTTCCTTTGAAGCCACGTGAAAGAGAAGGTCTATGCCAACAGCCCAGTGTCGATTCAAGACCTCAGAGATGGAATTCGTGAGGTTATCGAGGACATAGGGCAGCCATTTTGCGATTTGGTTATGGAAAATGTCATGAAAAGGACATGGTCCTGTAAGCGTGGTCGTGGTAGTCATTTTCCTGATGTTATTTTTCACTATTAACGGCATACCTTCTCCTTTATAATGAATTAAACATCTGATAATTTATATTAAACAAGTTGGGTAGACAGACCTACGCTCATGTCAGAAGGGTTTTGTACTCAACTTACAAAATGCAGTAACCAGCAACGAATAAAATCAAGAAGCATTTCAAAAACGATTTTATTGGAGAAAATGTGAAATTCGAGGATCATACTATTATTAACAAAGTTGAACGAATTTTGATTTCTGAGGTATTTGTTATTGTTATACCCATAAATATCTCCCATGATAATTTTTTCAGATTTTTTAGATCATAGGTATCCAATCGCGAAGGAGGAAACACATTTTTCATGTATTTCCCCCCTGTGCCCTCACTGAAGCAAAAACTATCAGTTTAAGAACTTTTATGAAAAGTTTTCATAGAAAACTTTCATTTGATACTCATATCCGCTACCTTTGAAGAATTTTTTTTTTCCGTGGCCACTCCCCTGTACTGTAATCATCCATTCATGGCCAATTTTTTCGAATCTTAAAATGTTACAAAGCCCTTTTCTAGGAGCTCTCTCCTGCCTCCTCGATTTGTTTCACATATGAGTATTAATTGTAGGTACTCATCTTCAGTCATTCATTAAATTGAATCAAGTGTTCAAAGCATGCATCCTAAACGTTGAAGTTGGAGAAAAATAACTCAAAATTATTCAATCTTCACATTCAAAACAGCCGCCATTTTGTTTTACGATTACCGATACCACTAACTGAACCGATTCTCAAAGTTATTCATGATACCTATCATTCCTGAAATTTGCATGCAAATCCTAGCAAAGCTGTAGTGTCTTAAGTCGGTAAAAAGCGCACATGGTTCCATAGCCATATGTTTCCATAGTACTACAGCGCATATTGTTGTGTTGTTGAAAATTCAAATCGCTCTAGCTTCGTTAAATACCATTTGATCTTTATGATAATTCAAATCGCTCTAACTTCGTTAAATACCATTTGATCTTTATGATAATTTCACAAAAGATCATATATATTCTTATGTATACTGAATTTTATTGAATTTAAGGGTACCGTTAAGATTTTATTCAAGAAAATGTAAAATCGATAAATCATACTATTACTAACAAAGTTGAGTGAATTTTGACTTCTCATGTATTTGTTGTTGTTGTACTCATGAAGGCCTACATTCATGATTTTTCAGATTTTTCGGATGGATGGTGTCCAATCGCGAGGAGGGGGGGTACGTGAAAAGTTCGTACATTTCCCCTTCCCCTGCCCCCCTCGGTACCGATAAGGCAATTTTAAGACTTGTTTTGAAAAGATCTCATTAAGACCTTTCCAATGACACGCTACTCGACTTCCAATGGTGAAAATTATTTGAGAGGGGTCACCTCCCTATATGGGGAGACCCCTTTAAACCCCTTTGAACAATTTTTCCACCCTTCAACTTTCAAGAAGTCACCATTTCTGACTTTTCTACAAAGTTTGATGACTGTGGCTTGTATAGTTTCGGAGAAAGAGTGCTGTGACATACTGACGGACGGACAGACGGACACAGGTCGTGATTGCAATAGGGTTTTGTATTTTAGTACAAAACCCTAAAAATGGCATTTTCCTTTTAATATTAAAATAAGACCTCTTGTAACCCTGTACATTGAATCGTGTATATCAGTAACAATTGACATATGCGACTTGCCGAGGAACCGAAGAAAATTTTTAAAACGTTTTGCACATCAATTTTTTCCTCATGATGTGTATTGAGGGAAGCTAAACCGTTTAGCCAATCTTCAAAAATGGTCGATCTGAGATATGTTTTAAGACGACGTAGTTTTGAGAAGGAGTGTTCATTTGCTGCGTTGGTGACAGGAAGAATAGCCATAGCACGGAAAAATTGATGCACATTCGGAAATGAATCTACGAGTATATTACAAATGTCGAGTGCTTCAATTGAATTTTTTATGTCCCATCTGGCAATGAATTGTCACCAAATCTGAGCTTCACCAATCCAGATGTCTTCAAAATTGTCATGCAAAATTTAGGAATATTGTGTAAATAATTGCAGATTTGAAGTTTCATTTATCATCTCGCGATAGCGAACACCATTCACGGTAACTGCTTGACCGTCCTCATTTTCGAAGAAGTACGGCTCCATAACGCCGCCAGCCCATAAACCACACCAAACAGTCACTCTTTGTGGATACATCGGCTTTTCAACAATCACTCGTCGATTCTCATTTGCCCAAATGCGGCAATTCTGCTTGTTAACGAATCCAAAAAAAATCCCGAAGCGCACGAAATGCATTTTGATTTGAACGCCCATTTTCGTAAAACCTTAACGAGCTGCTCAGTTGTGTACATCTCCATGGTTGAATTTGTCAAACACTGAAACAAAGAAATGTCAAATTGATTTGCGCGAAAAACTTCACTTTAAGGTGTGGCTCACAATTAACATCGTGCATTATGGTTGGACCACCCTTTATATTCTTTTTATACATCCCAAAGCATGATAATTAGTAATGAGCTAATCCGTGTCTGTGAATATCCGAGCTGAAAAAATATCCGTATTCGTATCCATTGCTATTTTACCGGATCTTGAACGGATCTTTTATATCATGTTATGTTTCGTATTAATGTGCCTATGTAAAAATGATCGTGAAAGGATCTTTCATATCAATGATAATAATTAAGTTCAATTCATGAAATTTTAAAGATAAATAGAAACGAAGTATTTCCAACTTCCCAATACGTTTTATCATTTTAAATTAAATATTTGACGCTTGTTATAGGAAAAGTAAATAAATAATAATTTTGATATGAATAATTAGTTTAAATTAAAAAAATTTGCAAAAACACACAAAGAAACCGACTTCAAATGTGCTTAAAAGGATGACATAATTTTCGAAACAGTATCAAGACCGTTTTTCTCGTTTCAAATATGAAAAGTTTCTCATTTCTGTGTATTTATGCAACCAAAATGAGAAAATTAATTTAAAATTGCATCCAAAATATATTTTATTCTTTTTAGCTTAATTCGAATACAGTTTTCTTTTTCTGCTAAAAACTTTTCCGTATCGCTTTTTTTTAGCGAATACAGGAAATTATCAGTGAAGTAAATACTCAGTTAAACGATTGATTTAAAAAAGAATTTATTTATCCAGAACCATTGTTAAAATAACTAGACTTAATACCTTATCCGCGAGATCAAAATGTAGGGCTGACTTTTGGAATTGAAAAAATCGAAAATCAGCACAACTTCGCTAAATGAAAATGAGAATATGTAGATGTCCTGTTTTTATTCAATAATTTAAACAAAACGAAATGCAACGCAACCCAAAAAAAGCCTGTGATTTTGTTTCATTCCAATTTCTTTGCAATGTCGATTCATATTCATGTGCAGTAGAACCACAAACAAATGAAAGAAGTTGTGATCCGTAAACGTATTCGCGGATCGGTATCCGCGGATACAGATGCGATGTGATAATACACACACAGGCACACAGGCCCGCTTACGCTTTTTGTCACCCTGCTTGTTTGCATTGAGTATAGCTTTTCTCAGGCTTTGTTTTGTATCGAGTGGATAATTGATAAGAAAAATAAACAGTTAGACTCTCGAGTTGGTTTTAAAATTGTACGAATAAGTCATTTCTTGAACTCCGCCGTAGACGGTCCCAAGCTCGTTTGACAAAAGAGGAGAGAACCCCTTGTTTCCCCAACCCATAGCTTCCATGATTCCTCATCCCAAATCTCCCAATTAAATGGTAGTAAATGCTCTCGGAGTCGCACTTTGGGTTTACTGGTTCCCCAATAATGGGACATTAAATGCCGAGAAATGCTAATAACTGTAAATACATCTACAGCTCTGCGACTAAATCCGACTTACACCTCCTTTGTGGGGACGTAAGAGGGTGAAGGCGAGTCGTCCGCACCTGATAACGGAATTGACGTAATAATCATGCCACCCGAATGGAGATTGGGCGACAGGCTAATTCCCCGTCCCTGGAAAACCTTTAAATGTTCGAAACCTGCAGATGGACTTTGAAATGGATTGGACTCACGGCAACGACCTCGCAATCGGAAAAAGGACTATGGCTTTGGATTCTGGTATTTCAGATCTCTAAATTACCCTGACGCTGTTAACGACCTTTTACAACAGGCCAGTCAATATCAGTTAAAGATACTGGCCCAGGAAACGAATTGGACTGGGAACGACATTCAAGACATGAGATCGCACATAACAAAAGTTGGAAACCTACTGAAAAACGAGTGGCTTTCATTGTGGATAAAGAGTTCAAATCGCACGTTATTGATTTTAAGGCAGTCAATGAACGGATGTATGCGATCCCTATAAAAGTCAAATTCTTCAAAATCTAGCTAATTAATCTTCTCGCCCCGACCAAAGAAAAGGAGGAAGAAACGAAGGAAATATTGTACGATCACTTGGAAAGACTGGTTGACTCATTGTGTACAAGCAACACAAAAATAATTCTGGGTGATTTCAACGCTAAGGTTGGCAATGGGCTATCTCATCGGGGAACGACTGGAGGATATGCCTCCACGATGAAACAAATGACAACAGCCAGTGCCTGATTGAGAAATCTAGTCATACGTTCAACTTGCTTCCCACATCGACGCATTCATAAAATGACCTTAGTTTCACCGGATGGCAACACACAAAACCAGATCGATCATGTTCTGATCCAACAACGTTGGGCCTCGAGTATACTTGACGTCCGTACATACCGAGGAGCCAATTGTAACTCCGATCATTACTTGATCAAATTAACCTATCGATGGCGTATGTCAAAGGCATATTTGGCGAAGACCAGCCTACTACAAAAATTTGACATCGAAAGGCTCCAAACGGTGTCTGTGGCCGAAAATTTCACGGAGACCCTCGACAACCAGCTGGCGCCCATCTTGTCAGACGCATCGATAAAGACGAGTAACGGGCTCTGGATGGAAGTGAAAGCGGCTATTAGGACCGTGGCACAACAGACGATCGGACATCTAGCCCGGCGCAAGAGTCATGAATCGTTCGATGATGAGTGCCAGAATTCGTTAGATAAAAAGAATCAGGCATACAAAGAATACATAGGTAGGAAAACCAGGATGAAGAGAGAGCACTATGAAAATCTCAGAAGGGTAGCGAATCAAATAATTAGGATTAAGAAAAAAAATACTATGAAGACCAATTGAGAAGTATAGATGTAAGTCTAGCGAGCAACAACACAAGACAAGCATACAAAGTAGTGAAAAACCTGAAACGTGGTTATCAACCCAAAACCACGCTTTGTCGTGATGACATCGGCAATATCATCGCTGATGAAACCAATATTAAGGAAAAATGGGCATCATATTTCAAGAACCTCCTTAATCCTCCGCACAGCTCCAGAACATTGCAGCCCATAGATGTCTGCGGGCAGCTTCCATTGGCCCCACCAAAGCTGGTTAAAGTTCGTGGAGTGCCGATACATTAGATCATGATAATGAGATTCTCTAACTATCTCTAAGCGAAAGCCCAGAAGGGGCTGTAGGGCTTTGACGACGACGAATGTTCATAGAGCTATTCACATTCCCTATCCTCAAAAAAGGTGACAAGCTACAGTGCGAAAATTATGGAGGCATATCACTACTTTGTACGGCGTACAAAATATTTTCTGAAATCTTAAAAAATAAAATCGGATCATAGGCCAACAGTATAATTGGGGAGTTTCAAGGTGGTTTTAGGGCAGGTAGATCAACAACACACCAATTGTTCAGTGTCGAGCAGTTACTTGAAAAGTGCTGGGAGTTCAACATAGACGTACACCAAATTTTCGTTAGCTTTAAGCAAGCATACGACAGTATTGATCGTAACATACTGTACCAAATAATGCTTTGCGTTAGCATGCCAGCCAAATGAGTCCATCTTACCAAATGACAATGACATCGATTACCTCCCAAGTCCGCATCAATAACCAACTCACCGATGCCTTTTTGACACAAATATCGGACTAAAGCGGGGAGATGGGCTTACGCCATTGCTATTCAATTTGGCTCCGGAGTACGTCATAAGGAAGATACCTGTCGATACGCCAGGTACATTACTATTCAAGTCAAGCCAAGTAGTATGCGGATGCGGATGACATAAACATTTTGTCACGGTTAATAACAGCTGCCAAAGAACTTTCCTGAAACTCGACAGCGAAGCAAAACTAGTAGAGCTATAAATCAATGAAAATCAAACAAAGCTCATGACGCTGTCAAGGAAAAATATCTCAAGTACACAAAATATCACACTTGGCGAATACAGTATCGAGAATGTAATCGAATTTGTGTATTTAGGCGCCAAAATAATGAAAACGGGCAATGAAAGAGACGAAATATGCCCAAGAATACAGCTCGCAAATAAGGTATTTTACTCAGTTTTGACGATCTTCAAGACCAGCTGCATACACAGGAAAACAAAGCTCTAACTATACGAATCTGTGATAAGACCTGTACTATGCTGTGGGTGTCAAACATGGACCCTAACCCAAGCATCCGCAAATATATTGAACGCATTTGAGCGACGTGTCCTGAGGCGAATAATCGGGGCGAAGCAAGACGGGGACCAATGGTGAACTCGATACAACAATGAGCTGTATGAAATTTTTGACAAACCGGAGGCCTCAACGATTATAAGACTGCGGAAGCTGCAATGGGCTGGACACTGCTATTTGCAGGAAGCGAAGGCCCGAGAGGGGCAGTAGTGCTAAGAAGAAAAGAATTCGAACTTGGGAAGACCCATTAAAAATAGTTTTAAATTTGTTTCGACCATGAAGCTTTCATTAATCAACCAGTGGTTTCGTTGTGGATGATGGACACGCCTCAGGAGCTGCCACACGCCACCACCCACAGGGCAGCTCGACCGTGTGGTCCCAAGGTGGGTATTGGACCCTACATACATGTGGGAACACACCCAGCATGCAAGTTATAAGGAGCTGTAAGCTTCCACATCAGACTGTGGTTATCTGTTCACAAAATTTAATGACTCTAGCTTCTGTATTTCTTGAGAAGACTAGCTGGGACGCACTGACGAGTGGACAGAGAAATACCGATTTCAATAGGGCATTATATATAACTTTTTCACAAAACCCTTAAATCAGAAAAACTTTTATAATTTCGGTAGGATCATTCACTTATCTTTATCTTCTTTCTTTTTCAGGACGTTGCGTTTATTAACCCAGCCAATGTTGTATTCGTTTATATGCTCGTACGTGAACTAGTCGATGGAGATGAAACGAAAGAGTCAGAACTACAGGCAGCCGTTTTGACGTGTCTTTATTTATCATACTCATACATGGGCAACGAAATCAGTTATCCGCTTAAGCCATTCCTCGTTGAAGACTCAAAAGATAAATTTTGGGATAGGTAATTATTATGACTTACAATCAGTACTTATGTACTATTTCTAGAAAAGTTACCTACCAGCTTTTCTCTGGTATTTATCAAGGTTGCCTCTAATTAGCTTACGTTAATCGCTTGGATAAATACCTAACAAATAATCACCTTCCTCTTTTTTTCTTCTTCACCTTCTTCCTTGTTCTTGCAGGTGTCTATTAATTGTTAATCGACTTAGTGGTAATATGTTACGAATAAATGCCGAGCCAGGCTTCTTCACCGAAGTCTTTACTGAATTGAAAGCTTGTGGCATGAGCACAAATAACAATACGCCCTCGAATACGGTTTCGTGCGGAGCCGCTTGACGCAAACATCCACGCGAAGTTGTCGTTAAGCTATCGATAGCTGGCCATCAACAAAAATATCAACATCAAACTACACTGCAAGAGCTCACTAGCGTTGTTTAAAATGACGAAAAAAATAAAACAATAAAAACAACAACCACAAGAAACAATTCCAATCGATAATGTTAAAAATATGAGTAATAAGAAAGAAGTATTTAAATATTTACAATACGAGTATTTATATTTTGTAAATGAATACAAATAACGGATAATTTGCAATGGTTAAGCTTTATTTTACTGTTTATTTTCAGCATTCAATTGTAAATTGTTTTATGTTATTAAATTGTTTGGTTTTGTTTCCTTGATTTTTTCATGTAATATATCGTATGTACCTTTTTTTATTAAATAAAAATACATCTCATGTTATGAGAGCAAAAATAAATTAAATTATGATAGATTTTAGACTAAATGGTTTATATCTAGTTATTAGAAACAAAAGAAATGTATTTCATTTCCAAATTCAGTTGTTGCAGGGAATTTTTTCGGAAAATGCATCAGTGTGTAATAATTGATTTCTGCATATAGAAATCTTCGGAGTAATTCAGCTCAATCAATAAGGAATAGGATTTTTCGCTTCATTTGTCCAATTCCACGGAAATTACGAAAAAAAGAAATAACGACGAAAATCATTACGGGAAATGTTTCCGATGTCAAATAAATGAACCAAATAGAAAACTACACTGATATTACATACAATTCGTACTATGCGAGTACTAATGATATGATACGAGTACGAGTATACTCGTATGTACGTGAAAACAGGAACGATGAAAATATATTGATTAAAATTTAATAATCGAATGATATTGTTTTATGCTGTTATACAACCGTGAAAGTAGATGTACGTGTTCGAAATGAAAATTCATGCAATTGAAAGATAAAAAAATTAATCAAGTTCAAAACGAAAAAAATAATTCAATGTAAAAAATAATATCCAAATGTTCATTTTATATTTAATACATAATAAAATAACAAAATGTGATGTTGATGGAAAGTTTTTAAAAGCAAACAAAAAATAATTAGAATAAATTAGACGATGATTGGTGAATGACTAGACATAACTTCATATATATGTATTTTTTTTCTTTTAGCTTTTGTTTATTTGATTTATTTTCCTAGTTTTTTTAGAAATTAGTATATGTATCGAATATTATCTTCATTTCTTGAGGGAAATTATGATTGCCAATGAACATATTTTAGAAAACATCATTTTTATGTCAATAGCTTACTTAAATTTAATTTATTTGAAATATCAACTGAAGAACACACGGAAATAAACTTCCCCATTGTGCCAAAAGCTAACGTAAATAGCAACAAATACACATTATACTCACCAAACAGTTAAAAGCTTACAGAGTTATTTTACGCAATCTAATGATTTCATAAATTGTATAATTAGCCTAATCCACTATGCTATTGGCAAATTTAGTCAATAACTAATTGAAGATAAGCCTATAGAATGATTTCTAATTAAATTAATGCAAACGTTAATTTCCAGTTCATTGGCAAATAATTTTCTAATTATTAAGAGTGTCCTTCGATATATATATACGAGTACATACAATTAAAATTAAAAACAACAAAAGACTAGTTGTGAGCAACATAAATTTGAAGCCCTCCAACACAAGTGAACTGAATAATTAATCCTTGAAAGGGAATTCAATTTAAATAATTTTTCAACTATCCAAATGTAATCAATCATGAATTCATCACACAGTTTATGAGTATGGGTTTCAAAAATTCTGTAAAATATCATATTCAGGACAAGTCAGCACAGATTTCTTTAACTGTCACATACTCGTATACAATTCAAAATGACCATTTTCAATTTCTACCGTAATTTTTCTACTTCGCAAAAAACGTATTCGAAATCATACAAAATTTTTTTCAAGTCAAGGGAAGCATTTTTCATTTCAAGTAGAACGTTTTTCAAAACAATAACCGCACAATTTTTCAATTTTTTGTTCACGCTTTACATTGGAACAGTACCAATTTTCATGCCAAAAGAAACATAACCTAGAAAAATAAGGGAAAAGCAGGTACTGTTGAAAAAAACACAATTTTGCATAAACTTTAAAAGTACACATAATATACAAAACCATTCCATTTTATTTTTAAATCATTTTAAGAGTTTTTTTCATTCAGACAAAAGAATCAAAATGAAGAAATTCGCACGACGATTAAAAAGTTGTGTTTTAAAAATTCAAACTAATTCAAAAACTTAAAGATGTATTTGATCCGATCAAGCGAAACTCTTCTGCTGCAGTTGGACCTAATTACAGCAACATGCTGGTGAAGATATTAGAACAGGCTGCTCCAGACACAAATACTATATCTGCGTCTATTATGTCTGGTACACTTAAATTTACCGTTGGATCGCTCAAACTAATCCAAACTATAATTTTTGCTTTGGATAATACATTTTCAATTGGATTTAGCATGGGAAAATAAGGAGGACGGTAAAATTAAATGATGCGATTTCTCAACCAAAGTAATTCACACTAAGTTAGTTTTATGGATACTTACATTTGTGATGATTATTCACCATCGCTTCGTTCGAGATTTTCCAAAGAAAATCTAAACTGACCTCTCATCGGTCAAAGATGTGAAGTTTTGAGGTGCATCAGCAACGTATGCCTCTTAAAGCATGTTCAGATACTCGCGGTCCACTCCGAGGTAGCTGCTTGTCGGCCAGGTAGTTTGACGAGGAATTTTGGCCGAGAGTCTTGACGCGAGTAGACTACGCTTGAATACAGTTTTTTCGCCAACGATTCAAACTGCTCGTTGGAAACGTGTTCAAAAATTTCTCCAAAACGAAATTTAAAAATTTTACTTTACCATTCCTTTACAGGAATTCCAACAAATCAACAAGAACAACTCCAACCTTACGGGTTCTAGATCTGCGTCCTGACGTGGTAAGCTATGGTAATTTGAACTGAAACAATCTACGTTAATTCAAGTCGATAAAATACCAACTACTACACCGCGCATCCGAACTGAAAGCACTGAAACTCTTAGCCGCGGATTGCATCGAACCCCGCCTACTGTTCTTACTTTCGCTAAAAATCTCTAACTACTGAAAGAAAAGAATTTATGCTATCTAGCAGTTCATTTTAATTTCCTCCTTTTGTTTTATTACTAAGATTCGATTTAAAATTTTCATTTTTTCTCTTTTACATTACTAACACTGCATCCACTTCTAAATTAATATTTAAAAGCCAACATTGCCATTTAAATTATATACATTTACTTTTTTTTTAATTTATTTTATATTAATAATTTTTAATCCAATTTATACCTTCTTTTGCATCGGTAGTCTTAGTAGCATATAGTTTTATAAATTTGGTAAATGCGTCTATTATGACAAATGCATATTTATTTTTCTTTGCTGTTGCCTCTAAAGGACCAAAGTGATCTATGTGAATAGTTAGAAATGGCTGTTCACTTTTTGATATAGGATGAAGAAATCCTTCTTGCTTACCCATTGATACATTAAATGCAATACATTTGGGACAATTCTGAATGTACTCTTTAACTACTGCATGCATCTCCGGAAACCAATAAGCGCGACTAATAACTTCGCAAACTTTCTTGGTACCCACATGTGAATGAAGGTCATGCGCACCTCTCAGGATATGAATTCGCATAGCACTTGGTACATAAAATAGAAGCTTTTTATTCTTACCCGTTTCTCTATAGACAAGACCATCTCTAATCTCATAAAAATGATTTCTGTTAGACGCCAGACTTTCTTTCAAATTTTTAATGGCAGGATCTTCAAACTGACAAATTCCTAATTGCATTTCAAATGAACTTTCTTCCAAAACAAGAACATTATGGCATCGACTCAGCGCATCGACTTGTTGCATACAACGACCAGGACGATGTTCAACCTCGTAGTCATAATCTTGCAATTCCAAAACCCATCTGTTAATTCTCGGATTTAAAAAGCTTCTTTCCTTACGTTTGAGTCAAGGCGTTACAATCAGTAATCACTTTCAATTTCAGTCCATGAAGATATATTCGCAATCGTCTTTGAGCAAATATAATTGCAAGCATTTCTAGCTCGTAGCTATGATAATGAGACTCACAAGCTGTAGTTTGTTTCGAAAAATAAAATACAGAATGCATAAATCCATTTTTTTTTTTGTTGCAACAATATAGCGCCAAATCCTACTGAACTTGCATCACAATGTTTTTCGGTAGAATCATTCGGTGAAAAGATTTAAAGCAAAGAAGCCTCTGAAAGTTTCGTTTTCTGTACCTCGAGACACATCTGTTTCTCTTCGTTAAATTGATACAACATTTCGTACAATGGCTTACTATATATAGAAAAATTTTGCATAAAATTCCTAAAATAAGAAAAGAGACCTTGAAAACTCTTTAATTCCCTTACATTCTTAGGAACACAAAACTCATTTCTTCTTCTTCTTCTCCTTAGCACTACAGCCCCTCTCAGGCCTTCGTTTCCTGCAAATAGCGCCTCCAACTTTCTCGATCCATTGACCGCGTCCTCCAATTTCGAAATCCGAGCAGCGATGAACTGTCTTCGTCGACCGAGTCAGACCAGCGTTTCCTCGGCTTCCCCACTGGTCTCCGGCCTTCAGTTTTCCCAACGAATACCTTTTTGGGTATCCGTTGTTCGTCCATACGATTCATATGGCCAGCCCATTGCAGTTTCCGCAGTCTTATAATCGTTGAGACCTCCGGCTCGTCAAAAATTTCATACAACTCATGGTTGTATCGAATTCGCCATTGGTCCCCGTTTAGCTTCGCTCCGAATACTCGCCTTAGGACCCGTCGCTCAAACTGTTTTATTGCTTCAATTTTCCTTTGACTCAGTTTCACACCTTTCTCAAAGATATTGTATCCTAGATAAGTTATTTCGTTAAACATGAATTTATCTTAATACCAAATTATTCGCTTTCAGTAGTCGGAATACCTTTAAAATTATTTTGAGATGTTCCCCTATATCCCTTGTTGCAATTAAAATATTATCCAGATTTATTTGAAGTTTCTCCTCACTAACAAGATCCTTAAATACTTTATGCACATAGTGTTGAAAAACTGAAGGGGCATTTTTTAACCCAAATGGCATATTCAAACTGGCCCATCGGCGTTACGAAACTTGTATATTTAATAGAATCGTCAGCCATTTTCACGTGGTGGAACCCATTCTTGAGGTCTAAACTACTAAAGTATCTTTAATCTTGCAATTCGTCTATCAGATCTTCTATTAGAGGTAAGGGATAGTTATCCTTTTCAGTAATCTTATTAATAGCTCGGTAATCTACACATAATCTAATTTCTTTGTCACATTTTTTTTACCAGTACTATTGGGCTTGAATAAGGTGAATAACTTGAACGTATTACTTTCTTTTTCTGTAATTCATCAAGTATATTTTGAACTTGATCCTTTTTATAAAATGATAATCGCCTTGGCGAATGAGAAATAGGTTTATCGTTCACAAGCCTAATGGACATTTCATATTTGGTTGGTTCAACATACGAGCCATCGTCAGAATTCTCATGATTTCTTTGAAAACTGCCAAGTAGCTCACTTTTGATATCGTTTGGTATGTTGGGATCCACAACTAGCTCATCTGTACTACTGTTTTCCGTCTTTATATCTGTATTAAAAATCTCGGGTACGGTTTCTAGATTACACTCACCGCCAACACTAATATCGAAATTCAGACTTATTCCACTCGCATGTAGAAGATCACGACCCAATATTAAAGATTGGTTCATTGTAGAATCCGGGATAATATAAAACTTAGTCAAATGAGACGTACCGTTAATTTTGACGTTTGTCTTAAGTAAGCCCAAGATTTCTAACTTACCTCCATTGATTCCAGTCACCTTTGGAATATTTACAGATTCATAATTAATTTATTTGGGAAAACACAAGCTTATAGGACTTCCTGTGTCAATTAATGATTTCACATTTATTTCATAAAAAATACCGGACTTTAAATTTTCAATCTTAATTATAGAATTTATAAAGAACCCTGGATGACATTCTTCTTGAATCACTGTATCACTGATGAATTATACTTCTGGAACTGCAGCTCTGCAATCTTTTGATACGCGACCAGGTTTTCCGCGTTTGTAACAAGCACCTCGATTTCTTTTCTTTTGGATTGTACAAATAAAGTACTTCACTTTTGACGATAACTAGGCTTTTGTAAATTTCGGCGAAGTACCTCGTTCGAATTTAGTTTGCACGTTCACATTATTTCGCTGTGGCTTTATCGGTGCTTTAACACTCGAATAATATTACAATTTTTGCAGTAAGTCATGTACACCTTCAAACCATTGAAGCGACAAAATTTATTGTACCGGATTGTCCTGCAGGCCTTTAATAATATATTTTACAACACGTGTCCTTTTGCTGCCAAAGTTTTCAACACATAAAAAAAAATCATTGTATGTTTCATTTGGCTTGATTTTCCGATTTGACGACGTCAAATGAATTTCCACTTCGTCTTGTACCGGAGGAAATTCCGCAAGAAATACTCGTTTAAAATGATCTCAAGAGGTAAATATCACTTCACAGCTCATTAGCTACAAATTTGCAGCTCCTTTTAATGTTAAATTGGCATAATAGAGAATCTTGCGCTCTTTCCAGTGATAAACTTCTTAAAAATTTTCTAACTTTGCGACCCACTGTTGTGCACTACAGCTTACTTTGCTTCCCGGATCGAACGATGGCAAAATAGCCTCGACTTCAGTCGGGTGGAACAACTGTTCTTTTCCGACTTTCGTTTTCGGTTCGTTCACCTCGTTCATTCGACCAATAAATTATTTTCTCGCCGTAGCAGTTCAATCTCGCGCCAAGCTAGTAATTGTTCTTTTACCGAGAATTCACGTTCACGAAACTCAACCGTATCGTTTCGTTCCGATCTGACATTTTCGTCATCAATCCATTCCTCACCACTACCGTCGTCACTAACACAATCTTCCAAGCTAGCTCGATCGGTTTGTTTTGGTGCACTCTCACTGTGTCCTCCGTTTTGTATGTCCGATAGCGTGGCCTTATTCCCCATGGTGGATACCCGAAGGGCACGCAATGGCACTTTTAGTTCCTTCACACCCTCTGCCTTGTGCGACTTCTCAAAACAACAGATTCCCGTTTGGAACCTCGCCGTGATCAAAATCGTACACTATACCAAACCAACGTACAAATTTCACTTCTGAAAAACTGTAGGGTGACTTGATTTTAAAACAAACGTAAGGTTCCAACTTTATAATTCTTTAATTAACATTTAAACAAAAACATATGCACGTCTGACGTGTTTTCTCTTCCATGTCTTGACCACGACTCCCATATCGGGACGTGTGTTCGCTAATCTAGGACTACGCTCGTTTTTCGTTTTGTCTACACCATCAAAGTTTCGCAAATTAACATTATTCCGCATTCCCAATGTATCAATTTGATCATGTGTAATTGCTACTCGTCCAGCAAAGCTAATGCAATCCACTAGAAATTGCTAACTTTTAAATTTTGTGACTTTTTTACAATTTTTATAAATGATTTTTATTTATTTTTATACTCGTCCTTAATACGTGGTCCTCTTGCAGGCAAATTGATTATGCAATAATGACGCATGGACAAATTATTTACATGCTTTTGAGGACTATTTTTAGCACTATGGGAAGCATCATTTTCGAGTTTTTTTATGAATTGGCTGTTGATATCGTGCTAAAATCAGACGATTTTCGTGGTTTCAATTTAAACTACTTGTCATCGTATAGAAGCGGAAAGTCGTGAGTTGTATGTGGCTTACCACTCATCAGTGTAGGAATCGTTCGAACGCTCCTTAAACCTACATCCACACTTGGATGGAGAAAGCGACGTTTGAAGGGCTTCCCACGAAATAATTGACGTCAATGTAAATGATAACGAAGACAACTCCAAAAGCCCCCGGGCTTACGAATGACTATGGCAAGGATGGGAACAGTCCATGAATCCAACGATCTTCACTTCAGAAATAAACAGAAAGTTGTAAGCCACTGATATTTAGGAATTTATCTTACAGCGAAATTTCTTACAAGTGCTAATTATTGCACATTTAGACACAGAATTTCAAGTCAATCACAACAATTGATTGTAATTAACTTCTTATGTGAGTTTTTAATTAGGAATTAATATATATTTTCTTAAAAATTGGACCTTCCATGAACTTTGTGCCGCCAATGCACTTACACTCCCACGTTTTTTCTTTCCCTTGGATTGTCATTTCTGACATCCATTCTGCCTTCCCGTGTGCACTTGGTTGCACTTCAGTATGTTTTATTACAGTGGCTTTGTGCAGTTCTTCTTTTCAGTGGATCTGCACAATTATTTTAATACACATTACCCATTGCAAACCAACAATTTTCCGTATCGTCCATTTCTTATTGCTCCACCAAATCTTTCAAAAATATACAGAATAGTTCGGGATTGTAGGTTGTTTTGTTTATTTTTTGTGAATGAATGGTTTTAGAATTATTCATAGCCGCAAAGCGATTCATGTTTCTTCCCCGTATAGATGGAAGAGGAATATACACTCTACTTTTTCTATGAAATCATCCCTGTGATCTCCTAAGACGAAGACAGTATCCACATTCATCGATAAATATTATTTTTGCGCAATCTACTGGCACATTTGCTGTGAAAGAAAATGCGTATTCCTCTTTGACTTCAATAGTCAAAAAAGTACGCACACACTTGACTACAAACCGGACCAATTTCAACGTAATTTTTAGTTTTCATAGCCCATTGAACACCGTTGATTTTGAAATATTAATATTTTTGTCACGTAAATTCTCCAGCATTTGCTGGTTGTGACCTTATGTCGCTTTTCCTTCACATTTCCCAGCAGTTAGTTTCCCATTACTTTTGATATTCAGCCGCCAACTTCCTTGTAGGGATATAGTTTATTTCAGCAACATTTGCGGCTTGTTCTTCCCTCTTTAAAAACTTGCTTGATTAGGATTTGCTTCCCACTTTTTGGTCCAATAAATTGTCTTACCATCTGCTACCTACTATATACACTGATAAGTCCAGGGACTTTTAATGAAAGCAAGCGCTTTTTGGGTAGAGTTATATTTGTTCCTCAATATAGCTGTCTTTGAGGATAGTACACTTGGTACAACAATTACAAATACGCCCAGGTATTTGTAATGACTTCCTAATTTAATCTGAATCCATTCCCTGGAGGCACCGCTTGGGGTTGGGAACAGATAATCTTCACTGAGGGCCAAATCTGAAGAACATTAAGGGTGAACAATCAATTTTGAATCGTGACTAGTCCGATTTGGCCATCGCTTTCAAGGACGTATGTAACGGTGCGTTATCATCACTATACAGAACTTTTTTCTTCGCCATATTGGGCTGTTTTTTCTTTGTTGCGTCGTTTAGTTTTCCCAAAATGCTGCTTGATACTCACCTGTGACTGTTCTCCCCTTCTCCAAATAATTGAGGAAAATTATTCCATGCGCATCCCAGAAACAGAAGTCATTAACTTCCCGGCTGAATGTTGGACTTTTGGCCACAAAACTTCCAAAAAGTCTACTCGATTATACTGCGGCCGTTGAACCATCAATGCACTACTGCTTTTGGTCAACGGTCAACAAACGCATCACCCATTACATCGATATCTTTTTCATCTTCAAAATATAGTGCATAATTTATCTCGCCTATTCCTTTGAGATGTCTATAGCCTCAGCTGACTTGGGCAAATTCACTTTACGATCACTCAAAACGATTCGATGCGCTTGTTTTACGATTTCCGCACTCGTAGCCTCTTTTGGTCTTCCAAAGTGATGTACAATGCTTGTCTGAACCATTTCAAAGCCACTAAACCACTGATAAACTATTGTTTTTTCCCATCAAAAAGCAATATTTGATCAATACTCGTATGTAATATTCCTGTTTTTCCATGTTTTTACGAAGGTGAAAGTAGCGTCACTCTAATGATTGTAGCTTTTAAACGAATGATCGAAATGTCATGAAATTTCAAACACAAACTAATAATGGATGAGCCTTATGGAATCAGTTATGCACATTTTCCAGTCTTGCCACCTATTGAAAAACCCCGGGACTTATCAGCCCATATAGTATGTACATGATTTATTCTTAACACTTGAATAGTAAATACAAAGTAAACTATTGAACAATTACTTTTCTATTGTAGTTGTTGCGTTTAAATTAAAATTGCATTTTTTTAAGTTTACACTTACAATCTACTAGAACTTAAGCAACATAGTAACATAAATCAACTGGTTGGAAAGAACTTATATTAAGATTTCAAATGCATGTAGTTTTTGTTTGTAAAATACCTGTTAAAACTCTTAGTTCTGGAATAAAAACTGACACTTTCCCATTGGAAAGTGTGAGCATGAAATAAAAAAATCATGTGGCTATTGATTTGGAAAATGTTTCACTTGAAGTGTCAAATTTTACCATTGACTTGAAAAAAGATCCACATGATTTGAAATAAGTTCTTCACGAAGTGGAAATAGTTACAGTAGAAATGCAAAAGGGTAATCATGAATTGAACATATATCTGACAGTTGAAATGGAAATTGTGCTGGTTTGTTTTGAAACTGGTATATTTCCATGATTTCTTTAGCAAAATTTATTAGCATATAAAAATGGAAAAATTATTTTACGTATTTTTACAACTATTTCAAAACTCCTGGTAGTGCTATGTTCTGAGCAAATAAAATCATCTATTTATTGAAATTTTAAACCAACTTTCAGTTTCTTTCAAAATATTTATCATCAATTTGACAATATTTAGCTTAATTTTTCCATTCAAAGTTAAAAAACATTAAATTTATAAATTTATTTAAAATGTGAAGTAATATTTGCGACAATATTTTTTTGAAAATTATTTAAATCAATCAAATCTACCAACTGAATTGACAGATGGTAAATTGTCTATATAAAAATAAACCTTATCCATTATCAAATTTGATGAACCCGTTGAGACTTTGGAGTTTCTCCATGTTCACAGCATAGCATCACAATTACAATAGATCGAATGCAACAAGGTGTTGAAGCTTAAGATACTCAATTAGTTTCAGATATATATATATATATTTTGCATTGTTTGTTTTATCCATTTCCGTTTCGAACAGATAACCCCAAAATAAATATTCCAATTTTAACTATTTACTGAAAAATTAATCAGAGTCTACCATGAATAAAACTTGTTAAAAACTTTCAAATGGAAACTGATTACCACAATACAGAACAAAATACATTAATGAATGAAAAATTTAGTGTGTTTGTAAAAAAAGAATATAGAAATATAGTAAATAAGAGTGAAAATAAAAACCGAAAATGAAACGACTAAGTGTGCAAGAAAATAACTCTAAGTTATAAACAAACCGAACGATAATGAATTTCAAAAATCTATCGCATTCAACAAAAGACATACGAGAAAAAAAATCTTAACATTTTGGTCCACGTTATTTGGATAGACTTTAAATATTGGGCCGGTCTTGTGCAATATTTAAATATACTCTAATTAAAAATTACTGAATTTTATAGAAAAAAAAATTCTAAACTCATTTATTTTGAGTTTCAAAATTCGTCCGTTTTTATTAAAAGATAGTTATGAGATTCGGTTTCAATGAATGTAAAAAAATGTTGTACGAGATGAGAGAATAGTGTTATACCTTAAGAGTTAATTAAGGGAATGACCAACTCAGAGAACTCAAGGTAGGAAGAAATAACACACTCACTATCGGTGCTGTAGTAAGAAGGATTTTATTGCTCAAAATCTAAATTGAAAAGATTAATACAGAATATGTTGACAGGATTTTTTTTAAATTGTTTCCTTATTATACTTCAAATGTTGTATTTTGTTTTGAAAATCAGAAGTTTAAAGTTTTTTTCACCTTTTTCATTACATCAAATCTCATTTCCTCTAAAACCGTGGTGATGAAAATTATAACAGATTTAATTCTGTCAAGTTAAATTAAAATATAACCAGGATATACATTTATACATGAGGTTCCTGTAATTTAACACTAATAGCAAAAGAAAATATAATTCAGGTTCCATAAAAAATTTAAACAAATTCACTGAGGCTGTTCTGGTTGGTTTGATGCGATTACGCTGTTGTTACAATGCGGAGTGTCTCGTATTCGGTCGACTTCGTTTGAACACTTATCATTCCTCGTAGATGAGTTGGCCAACATATCGGCCATCCTGCATCTGCTTCGACTCAGAACTGTTGTCTAGGGAGGTCTCGATAGACCATTACTTCTTAAACTCGGCACAAGTTGCCTTCGCTATACCTGATTTCCCCCCCCATAGTTTGTATTATGTGGCTCTACTTTTACGACTCAATATGGACCCAAATATTTGGCTTCGAGCTTTAGGGCCGTTCCGCGCTGAGTCCTTTTAATAGCCACCAAATCACCAATAACAATGCGCAACTTGAAGTTTCGCAACTTTTCTTATTTAAACTCTTCGCTGATCAAAGTTCTCCACTTTCATTCTCGATTAACTCCTTAATTAGAATAACCTCCGTACTATGCATTTTAGTACGTGTCAAAATTTCAAAAGATGTTAAATTGGTGCTTCAGCTATATGTAGAATTTATTACCTGTAGAATTTTACCCACGTACTTAAACCATTTACAAGCATCATCGTTGCTCAACTTAGACAGCACTGACACTATTGACACATTTAATTGGTCAATTTGCCCTTGATAAACCTGTCCGCGTGCCTTAGTGGTTAGAGCACTAAGCCCGTAAGCCGAAGGTCTCTGGTTCAAATTTCGATTGGTTCATCGGGCGGACTTTAAGCCTGTTCAGTTATGATACGTGCTGTTTTAAAATCAGAACGTATCGCAGCTGAGTGGACAGATACACGACCAAAGCGTGATAATGATCATATCACCTTGTGGAGTGCCGATGCATTAGATCATGACAATGAGATACTCTAACTATCCATAAGCGAAGGCCCAAAAGGGGCTGTGGTGCTAAGAAAAAAAAACCTGTCCTTACAACGTGATGGCATATTTTCTCTGTCTCACAGCAATAACGGAAGTCATCTGATGTTAAGACAGATCCGCGATCAAAAATGTTTTGCCTTGAATTACCAACTACTATACTTTGAGCTTCTAGTTTTTATATTACATTGCATTATTTAGTAGGGTACTACGAACAAAATTTATTAAATGTATCGATAACGACAAAAATATGATTCTACTGTTTGTTTGTCGTTTCTAAAGGCACAAGAAAACACAATACTATACACTTGCACGGGTAATTTGGATTATTTGGCTTGGTCGTAGGTATCCCGTCAATAGCATCTTTCGCTTTTACGTCATTCATGAAACGGTGTTTTGATGTATGGTAATTTCCACTAAATAGAATGGATACACACACGTTGGATGGAGTGCGTTTTGTTATCAGTTGCTGTCTTGCTGATTCAATTCGGCTTACCAACTCACGTACACTGCCATCACTGTCAAGTTCCATATCGTTACATACTCTTTCTAATTCGGCTTTTTTCTTTTTTGCAAGTTTCTTCATGGTCATGTTTTTCCACACGTTTTAACGTCCAATTCTTTACGATACATTTGGAACAAAACTCAACCGCACTTTGATACAGTGACACGTATCTGGAAATCGTTCTTTGTTGCACAATGCCTACACTCACGTTTTCGTTTTTTTTTTCTGTTTTTTAATATGTTTTCGTTTTTCTTTCTATTTTCTACGTGTTCATTTTTTTCTGTTTTAATACGTTTTTGTCTTTTTTCCCGTTTTCACACATTTCCGTTTTTCTTTTAAAAACGATTTCGTTTGCCGTTTTTGGCACTAACATGTTTACCGTGGTCATCTTTTTCTGATCTTTTGTGGAGTAATCTGAGATCAAATAATGAACACGTCCGCTCTGTTTTACTAGCTATCTCGAAAGGAAAGAAGGAGAGTTCTTTATTGGCAGCTACTGACAACCAGTTCTCTTGTTCCAAATTACTTGATTCACAATGCTTTGCTTTCTTTTCTCCTACATACGGAATGCTCATTTCTTCATCTTTAGCTACTGTTCATGTATATCCTTGTCTTTGTGAATTTTTCTTATGCAAAGCATTTTATGTTGTTGGGAACTACTAGCAATTGCATCAAACATTTTGATAAATGCCTTCTTCGATTTCTTGTAACTCGTTATGCCTCGTTCGCTGGAATTATGGAGTTTCACCAATCCTTTTTGCAAAAACCAATTTTTGTAATGCGTCCCAACACATTGCATCACCGGTTTCCTCGAACTCGTGTATCCACGCTCTCACAGGTAGATGAAAATTGCCGTCAAATGGTCGTATCGAATCCTCAATATCTCTGAACCTCAATACAAATCTCGGCATACTTTTGCAATTCTTACTGTATTCACTGCCTTCAGCTTCTTCATATAACATCATTTGGTTGCACTTTAGCTCGTGTCCTCAGCAGCAGTTTGAACACTGTCATCTTTCGTCTTTTCAACCGTAATGTATTCGCCTACTTCATTCGATTATTCCGCCGTTCGCTTCACCGTACCGTCATTATACAAAAACAAGTGAACTAAAATCCTTTTTTTTCATTATTAGTCAACATATGCAAAATTCTTACATCTATGTTCATCACATCTCGCGAGAATTCAGAATAAAAATACCTCGAAGACCTTCAACCGATAAAATAATATCTGACCATCATTAAAATTAACTTCTTACCAACACAAAACTTAAATAATATTGATAGTGTTATTACAAAAACCAACAATAATGTTAAAACAAAACAAAACCTAAATAAAATTTATATCTAACATTACGCAACTCTTAATCACGTATAAGATTATGTGCAGGGTTAAATATATAAACATACATTCAAGGAATTCTTCCGAATTTTAGATAAATAAATAAGAAAGAAAAAGTTACGACAAAACGTACCAAACCAAATATAAACTGAATTAAAATGTTCGTTGAATTAAACACATCAATGAAGAAGTAAGAACTTCAAACAAAATGAAAATCGTCAACTAATTCCACAATTTTATTTTCAGTTCATTTGATTATTAATTCGTTGCTTCATCAATACTAATTTGATTTTCTAGACTAAGAAGAATTATAAGAAATGAAATAAGAGACAAAACTCAATCGTAATTATAAAATTAATTAACACAAATTATATACATACACACACATTCATAAAATATTTAGAGAAAGTGAAAGAAAGAAGAAAAACAACTGAGAATTAATATTAAATTAAATATAAATACAACAAAATAAAAGACAAAACGAGAATGTTGAAAAAAAATTTAATGAATAAGACTATAATTTGTAAAATTGTGAATATTTTAAATTATAATAATTTGAAATGATAGTAAAACCATTTGACAGTGATAATATATTAATATTTAAAAGAAAAAAAAATAAATACAAAAAAATATATATTAAAAAAATTAACATTGAAAATAAATGAAATCTAGTCGAAATTTATATAGCGAAGAAAAAAATTTAAAAACTAAAACAAAAAAAAATTAAAAAGTCCCTGAACAAGGCAGCAATTATGTAAGATTGGAAGTAAAATTTACTGTACGGAAATTAAAACAATTATTTCTATGTGATATTATTTACATATTCAACTACATATTCAATATTTATTTAGTTTGTATATAGTATCTTGCATTAAAAAATTATTTATGAATTTCTAATCATTCTATTGGCCTTTTGTCCAGTTTCTTTTTTTATTTTTAAATTTTCAGACTTGAAAAAATGCATAGCCATGAGAAAGGAGGATGATTATATTGTGTCATCGAATACTACAATTTAGATTAAACAAGGATATTATAAGAGCCATATTACGAGTTGAAATGGTTCAACTAAATATAAAATGGATGTTTTTATTATTTATTTACTATATTTTGTTGAATTAGTTCTACGAGACTTTTGTTTTCCCTCTGACTTTCGAACAAGTTGTTTGAATAGATTTTAGGCGTTTTTGTTAATAAATATGATGAAGAAAAAAATGACATTTTCTGAGAAGATCCATGTATGAAAATAAGTATAAAAAATTCAATAGGTTAATAAAATGAAATTTCATAGAAATTCGTGGACTGTTTTTATTATAGGTTGTAAGAGTTTTTGCAGCAATATTTTTTAGTAGCTCCTTAAATTATCACAATCATGTCAAATTTGATATTGAAATGATTTCCAGCATCTGTATCGTTTTATAAAAGTGAAACTACTATGAAGTTAAATGTATCATTTTTGCTATTCAGAATTTCATAAAGATTATTTTATTAAGAAGATAACTCAAGAAGCTGTCGTCATTACTACTCGAGAAAGTTGGTGTTGTGATTAAAAATTCAACGTATAACACAATTAACTTCAATATGCAACATGTCGTACTCGCAACATCATTCAGTGGTGTTTACTAATATGTAAAGGACACGCAGCGATAGTCTGCTGCCTCAGCAAGCTATAAGATAACTGAGCTCAGCTGGATCGGCCTTGCCTGGCGATGCGTACGCGTGCTGGCAGCTAACTTCTGCGTTATCGTGGGACGGGTTCTTTCCATAGGGAACATTCATAAACTACGCAGCGTGTCCAGAAGGGGGGAGGGATTGGATGAGGTGTTGCGGTTAGCTACGTCGGGGGAGGGGGTAGGGGGCCATGGATTTTGTCTTTTGTTACGTAGTTTCATTTTAGTTTTCTTTTGATCATGAGTCAAGTTTTACCGCTGTGCTACAATCAACATAACACAAATTAAGGAACGTCAAGTAACGTAGCGCGCACATAGTTCGCCTACATACGATTCGCGCTTATGTGATCTTGACAGATACGAAAAAGTGTCATTGCGGCAAAAGTAATAGAAGAAAATGGATGATTTCGAATTGATTTTGAATTTTTATGTTTTGGACAATGCGTTATAATTTTGTTGATGAAAGTCTTCAACGGCGTAGAAGAAATATTAAATTAAATTTCAATACTAGAGTGGAATTGTGCTTAACAGGTGAGAACACCAGTTTTCTGCATAATTCCTCACAGCTGGATAAAATTTTACTCACCCTTTCAAATGGCGAACAACAATGTATCATTGTCACTTAAAGTAAACAATGTATTTGTCATACTGACATAAAAAGTTCGTTCGATTTCAACTTTTCATGTTGCGTATGTCATCCTTATGTCAAATGTACTCAATGCCCTATAAAATGTTCGGGTTCAACTTTTTTGACATTTGCTTTATGTCTGGTTATGTTGATTGTAGCTCAGCCTTTATTCACTAGTAAACTTGCTCACTTATGCTATAGCCGCTATAAGTTTATTGTTATAGTTTTTATCACAAAAGAACTATCATAATATGACAAAAAATATAACTAAAAACTTATAACGACTATAGAAAAAGTTAAACAGAATTAGTGCGTGAGTTTATTTTTAAATTATACCTACCACGAAAAAATGCAAATTATGCCTACCAAGAAAGAATGCAACACGCACGTGGATGTGTTCTTTCGTGTTCAAACTTATGGGAGAAAAGTCATTTCCAGATAAAATTCAATTTTTATGTATTGCTGATACCACGAAAATAACCAACACGCACGTGAGAGTGTCAACTCAAAGTCAAAGCCGAAAGCGCTTTATTTAATACCAATCGTTATAAATTTTTAAAAGAACACTAAGCAAATTCCAAACAATAACAATAAAAAACTTAATGGCCCGAAAGGCTCTCTAAATTTGTGCGTTATCAGTTAAATAAATTTAATGAAAGAAAAAACACCAGCAAATTTAAATTAATTAAGATTATTAAATATTTTTTGATTAAATTGGAAAAAGGAGAAAAAACCAACCAGCATTATTCAAATATTACTTATATTACTAACACAACATTGAACTTATATCCTATACCTAATATGTTACACCCTAATTCTAAATAAGTTCAATCAAAAAAAAAAACGTTACCTTATATTAAAACCTATACCTAATTTATAATACAAATAAACAACAACACTAGATGTAGCAATAATGAGACGAAACTGAAAACTAAGTAACGAGAAAAAAACACAAAAACAGAAAATAAACACGAATAATTTAGACATTGTCATTCAGCCACCAATACCTAGATTGCTCCATCTCAGCTCAACCAGCTTCAACGAATCTAGCAAATGAGTATCTCCATTGGAATTGTTGGTCTCGTGAACTCAGATTCGGAGGATATTTTATCTTCTTATCGGTGGCCCGTCGATATATGCGATACATGACTGGGACGCCGTCAGAATCAAAAACATATCGATGCATGTGCAAATACACGAATACTTCTGGAGGAACAAAGCCAGTAGCCAGGCAATTCGCTATATATCCATCTGCAGAGTGGAACGGCTGTGAAATCCAAGGGTTTTTACTCACAGTCACAGATCTTGCGATATGATTCCGAAGAAGTTTCAATATGAAGATATCGACTCTTGTCAGTTTAGCAGTTTAATAAATTCTTCTATTCGATATATAATGCTTTCAATCCGTCTCAGGCTTTCTGTACAAACCAGTACATGCACGAAGACATTTCCTTTCGAAAACTCTTAATTTTTTCATAGTACTAGCACTCTGGTTGTACCAGATCTGACATCCATATGTCAAAACTGGTCTAACCAGCGTCTTGTAACAGATGATTTTGATTTTATGATCAATGTATCTGGAATGAAAGAGTCTTCGTAGGGCCATGACTACTTTTAGTGCCTTACTGAGCATGATTTTCACATGTTCAGTATAGTACAGATACTGATCGAAATGAACACCGAGGTATCGAACACAGGATTTATGTGGAACCCGTTCTGAACTACCCTCACCAGCCATAATGTGGAAATCCTTCCAATTACGTTTCAGGTCTTGACTGGCCCCCTGTAGCGTTGTCCGAAACAAAACTGTTTCGCACTTCTGCGCATTGATTCTCATTCACCAATTGTCGGTGTAGAGTTGCACATCATTGAACATTTTTTGGAGATTGCTCTGAACTATTGTAGCTTTTCGGTCTGCCGTATATATGATCAGATCATCAGCAAACGCTACCAATGATCGCGTTGGCGAGACGTTAAAACCAAAGCTGTTCAATAGCTTGCGAATGAATATTGAGAAAAGCAGGGGCGCAGTAACTGTTCCCTGCTGTAGACCATTCAAGACCTTGAAATCGCGCATTGTTGTCAGATTTCCATCAGTTACAACAAATGATTTCCCGTATAACATATTGCACATTATGGCGACAAGATGTCTGGGGAACCTGTCCTGAAGAATTTTGAAAACTAGTCCATCTAACCACACCGTATCGAAGGCTTTCTCCATATCAATGAGACATGCTCCAACGCATTCTTTGCTGTTTAGTTTCCAACATATGTCTGAAGTTACTTTCGTTATTGCATGTATAGTCGAATGCCTGGCACGAAAACCAAATTGGCGATTCGGCATCAACTCATATTTCTCAATGTGGGCGTTTAATGCTCTGTTGAGTATCACTTCAAACACCTTGCTAATGTTAGGCAGCAAGCTGATTAGGCGATAGCTTTTAGGGCATGAATATTCTTTTCCTTTCTTCTAGATCGGAAATACCTTAGCCTTTTTCCACTCATTTGGGAAATATGAATTGTTCAACATGTTGTTGAACAATATGCAATAATTCCTAATAGCAACCTCAGGCAAATGTCGGAGAACTATATTTGGAATACCGTCAGTACCACTTGATTTTTTATTGTTTATTCTGCGAAATATGAAACACAAGTCTTCATAGCTGACAAAATAATCAATAAGATTCAAGCTCGATATGAGGTCAGATGTTGATGTTTCATTGAAATGAAGAATTGATTGTCCGTTCAGGCTTGACTTGAAGTCGGAAACTTTTGCTTCAACGACCTCTGAAAATATTTCATTCCCTCCCTCTGGGTTTGGCCGATGGACCAATTCAAAATGTGTTCCAATCAGGGCAAGTTTCTGCAATCCATCACATATAATCCTGTTTCCATTTCTATCCGGAGTCGTACGATCAATTTCGATACCAGCCCTATCGAGAAGATTTATCTCATCACTAGCGACTTCAAGATTCGATACCTTCACTTGAGACTTCTTGCGGAATATGCTTTTCACTTTCACGAAAACGCCATCTGGGTCCTGTGGGCTAATACCCCTCAGTTTTTCCGCCCATTGATTGTTGACCTCACTCCTGAAGTATGAACGGATTAAGTTCCGGACATTCCTCAGGTGTAATTTCAACAAAGCCAACGAGGGATGGTTGTAGTCCAAAAATCGTCGATAAATATTGTTGACGCGTGTGAGAAGAAGTCTTTTCAATCTTTTCAACATTGCGGTGGTTGGTGTTTCATATCGTTCCATATTGTTTCGATGTTTAATCTTGTGAACTACTTTCTCAATCGTTTCCAACGTCAGCTTCTCTAACTTCTACAAATAGGCATCTTTTTCATCGTTAGTTAGATTCCTGTCATTCGGAACCATTGAGCAAGAGTTGCCATCATCAGAAGGAGGACATTGCTTCTGGTACTCCCGATTGAACTTCTTTTGAAACTTTCCCCAGTCTGTTTTTTTGAAATTCAACCGATGGTTTTCATGTTGAACTGGAATGAGGAAGACATTATCTCTTTGATGATTGATTTCCATTACGATTGCGTTATGGTCACTATCGTAAGGAAGCACCTGCAGTTTTCGTTGAGGACTATTAAAGCTGAATTCAAGTCTTGGGTCAGCAATGCAGAGGTCCAAATATGAATTTGTCCTAGGGTATGTTGGGAACTCCGACATAAAGTTTGCACCTGTATTCAATTTGGTTCTCTGTTACCCATGATTTCAGGAATACATCCTCGATATGAAGCTGGATGACCAAAAATACCGGAGTTAACGCAGTATAATTTTTCTTTAGGCTCCGTCTGAGCCAATTTACACTCACCGGGAGCATGAACGTCTTTGCATTTAACGCACCGATAGTGCATGGCACAATTGGCAGCCGGATGTCTAAATCTATGACACCAGTAACTTCTCTTTTCTGGAGGAATTCCTACCTCACCACTCTGAAATGCAAGTACCTTATTTATTGAAGGGCACTTGGACTGCTCTTATTTGCAATTTGTACCAGGTAAAGTGGTAAATTCTTCCTTTCTATGGTCGACCTTCTTGTTGCAAAGGCTTTGACTGAAACAAAATCAATATCTGGTGCAGCGTCCTTAGGCACCTGAAGAAGATCGATCGTATCCTCTCCGCAGTCCAAACCCTTCAACAAGAAGGTCTGATTCTTTTCACTTTTTGGGGTATAGGGGAAGTGTGGAAACTCCCCAGAATTCAGCGCATCTTTGGTTGACTTGAAATCAACCAGTGATTTCGTTCTTATAGTTAATTTTTCGGCATTAACTCTTTTGATTTCAAAATTCGAAGGTTTATTTTCGGCTGCCAATAGCCGAACCAAATCTTTCCCGCTTTGCCCGAACACGTTGATTGGCGGAAATTTTTCTGTCTTGTTGGAAGCAGCCGAGCTGTGGGCTGGTTTTTCTCCTTAATTTTGGTTCTTTAAATATTGAATAAAATTTAAATCATTATCTTGGTTAGAATTACCTTTGATGTTTTCTTCAATTTCCATTTCTTCAGTTAATCCCTCCAGCGCTGCAAAATAGTTTTGGCTCTCGTTGGTGCAACCAGCACTTAGAACTTCTTCTGGAATTGCTTGCTTTGCACTTTTCTTCGGCTTTGTTACCTGTTGGCTTCATCCCTTTCTTGAAGAGATCCTTGAGGGACTGTATCTCTAGCCTTAGTTTATCATTTTCTTTTTGCAATTTGGCTATTTGTTGATTGTCCGCTATTATTTGCAGCCTGCACCCTCTATCTGCGGATTTTTCTTCGTTATGTTTTCTTTTGGTGATTATCGCCAGTTTCGTATTCGTCGTTTCCCCAGGCTGTCCCAACGGTGGGAAGCCGTCGAGCTCCTCCATATCAGCGGTGAGGTTTTCTTTGGTAATTTGTTTTTCGTTACCAATCGAAGTAAAAAATATTCGATAGAAATTTCCTGAGTCGATTACTTCGACAATATAAGTTTTTTCCGATGAAAATTAACTTCGGACTGACGTTTTTAAAAAAATTAATTTAATTTTTGAAAACTTTTGGCAGGAGCGATTTAAAAGACGTCTATACGCAAAGACTACTAGACGTTGATCCCGCACGTGAGGAGTGCTGATACCTTGTTTTCATCTAGTCAAAATCGCAAGATTTCATTGAGGAGATTTGAACGCGTTTCCATCTAGCTAAAATATCTTACTTGTCATTGTAAAATGTGAAAATGTCACTTTTGATAGTTTGATTTACGTTACTTTTTGCAAAAACCAGTTAAATATTAATAGTACAAATAAATCTAAATTTGCTAATACAGCCATGAGTTCATTGCGGCAACGGGAAAATGCACATATGCAGTTGCCAATAGTGCTTCTCAATTGTCGTAATGCATGGTTGATGTTTAAATATTACCATCATCAAAAGCGGGACCACTTAAAAAAGACTTTGGCTTTATATCGAAAAAAATTCAATTAGTAGCCACAATTTTAAATTGGAGAGCACCACCGAAGAGATGGAGTCTAGTAATTCATTGCGTAAGGAAAAAATACTGTAAAATCTACCATATAAAATTTGGGTTTTATAGTATCATATAATATTGTACGGTGTGATATAATATTTCCAACTGTTTTAAGCAAAGTAATGCAATATTGTTTTAGGTGCGCCCACAAACATTTTGGGAGAGTGATGTTCCACAAAACGGAGACGTATTTTTTAAATAAAACTTCCGAATGACCACAGAATCATTCGAAAGTCTCTGTTTTCAGGTGAGAGGAATAGCCAGACATGGAACGGTGTTCAGAAGCAGTATTAGCCTACATAAAAGAGTGGCAATTGCTGTTTACATACAAAGTTCTTCAGCGGAGTACAGAACGGTTGCAAAACTTTGGGTTTTATGGTGTCATATAATATTTTACAGTGTCATATAATTTGACTGCAACTTTGATAGTTGCATTTGCTGTCTGTTTGACATATGCTGAATATCTGAATAAAAATTACTTGAGGTGTGCCAAATGTAACGATGAGATTTTAAATAGATTTCGGGCAAATCGACTAGATTTCATAATCTTCTGGATTTGAATTTTATATGGCAAATCTACAAGATTTCGAAGTAGATTTGAAAATATTGTTCAAATCTTGAGATTTGATGTGGATGGAAATAGGGTTTAACGTGTTCAAGCTTATGCGAGAAAAATTATTTGTGGATCTAATTCGTGTATTATGCGTCGACTCTTAAGGCTTATTCGCATAGCACGCATTATAACGCGGCGCTCAGAGAACGCGCGTTCTTCTCGGCGTTCAGTTGTATAGCTACATCACACGCACAGCGTTATTCGTGCGTTTCAGTAGTAGGTTGACCGAATTTAAAGCAATGAGTAGTTATGATGAGGAGGAATTTCTGCTTCTTTTAGTTTTGATTGGTAATGAAAGGAAGAAATGGTGTTGGATGCAAGGAAGAAATGGTGTTGGGTCAATAAAAAGAGCGAAGAATTTAGTGAATACTACCGTCAGTGTCGAGGGCAGCGCTCACATGAAGATCGTTTTTTTTTGTATATTTCCGCATGTCGAGAAAAACTTTTGAGGATTTACATAATCTATTGCAGCCAAATATTGAGAAGATAGTCACGAACTGGAGGAGACCCGTTGAAACAAGGTTAAGACTAACTGTTTGTTGAAATAAGTTGATGAAAAATTCCTGGGTGCATTTTTACTAAATCATTTATTATAATACGGTTGATATAATTAACAATAAAATAACTAGTGGAGAGAAGCTGATTTGATTGGAAAAAATGAGACCACACCCTCCATTTTCATAAAAATTACGTGTTCCTTCGGAAGAATCATTGCATGCTGCGTCCATTGGACTCATGTTGTGGTGAACAGAGGACGAAGATATACTATTTCCGGATGGAGATTTGAATTGCAATGTATGCATGATAGCCCAGGTGGGGGAAATGGTGCACCAAGTTCCTTCATTTCCATTTTTACGAAGAGAGCAACAAGTTCCAACTTCATCAGTGCTTGTGTCACGGGCTGGAATTTTCTGAACGTGTCAGCATAACTTAAAAACAAGTGGTCTATACTATCAAACTCGCGTCTTGCAGGCTTATTTTGCAAACAATGAAGGACTTTATCCACGACCGTTATTGGGGGTGCATAATGTTTGGCCTCAAGTCCAACTTTCTCTTTTTTTTGTGGAGGCGGAGATGGCATTGATGTTTGTTTAGATGCTGAAAATATTAGTGGTTCCTGTTCCTCAGCTTCATTTTGAGGTTCAAGAGTTTCATTTTGAGGTTCAGGAGTATCAACAAATGTGGTCTTCGATTTCGTTACTTGGTATATTGCTTTCAGTGGGACGGGTTCGAAAAGCATCATGCTAAAATTGCATTTGTTGTCTCCATTGCCACTTTTGGTACTTTTTTGCCCGCCCCGTTATGCCTTTCACACTTTTCTTTTACCTCATATAATTGTCCCATAAACTTTTCCATTTGGTTTTGGCTGCATCACCTAATTAAAAAATTAGATTCATAGTTACAAGTTTACATTACTTCAAAATTTAAAAATAATATGTATTGAATAAGTATTCCTTATTTTGCAGGTATTTGGCTACTGATGACAGTTACCAAACCATCGCGTTTCTTTTCTTTTGGGACATTCAACTGTTTCTTATATTGTGAAAGACGTTTGTCGGGAAATTCGGAACGTTTCGCAGCCAATATATATGCCCCTTCCAACGACACGGACGTGGAAAGAAGCTGAGGAAGGTTTTTCGGCACTTTGGGGTTTTCCTGACTGCGTTGGAAGCATTGATGGAAAGCACATTAAATTAAAATGCCACAACAAGAGTGAATCTGAATATTACTGCTACAAACATTCTCTCTCTCTCTCGTCCTTCTGGCAGTGATGGACTCATTCTACAAGTTCATAGTAGTTGACATTGGAAGTTAGTGCTGCATTTGAGAATTCCGCCTTCTACCAGCAGTATATTGATGGAAAAAGTATTCTCCCCCCAAACTCATTACCTGGCACGAATACTCCAACTCCTCATGTCATCATCGGGGATGAAGGATTCGCACTTCAAACGTACCTAATTAGACCGTATCTTCAGGCTGAAATGACGAATCCAAAAAAATGTTTCAATGAACAAGTCAGTCGAGCCCGTCGTGTCGTGGAAAATGCATTTGGCCATGAAATTGCGCATATTTTTGAGACCAATAGAAACATGTACCACTACTGCAGATTGCGTAGTTAAAGCTGCTACCTGTTTGCATAACTATATTATAATCAAAAAGTATGTTAACATACAATATTCAGCCAATGACATTGATGCTATTGAGCCTTTACAAGCACTTGTACCAACAAATGCAACCAATTGAAGATCAACTAATGCTGCGATTCAAGTCCGTGAAAGTTTTGCTGATTACTTTGCCATTTGATAATTATTTTATAATGGATGGTTATGATACGTAGTAGTGATGCCGGAATTTAATCGAGCGAATAAAAAAATAGATAATTTTTAATTATGGTTCCTTGCATTTTACTTACAGATGAACAGACTGACTCAATTTCAATACGGGTTTGAAAAATTGTCTTTTACATAACCCTAAAAAGACATCACATCGTACTTACATGTAATTCCAAGCTCTTCAGCAATAATATTCCATGCCTCCGCTTTCTTCACAATATTTTTGTATAAATTATGACTTATGTCATATAAATAAACAAACTGTCTCACTTCTTTTTAATTTCTCGGTTTCTTCACATATCTTTACTCGTGGAAATTCACTAACGTGCGTTACTTTTGTAATTTTATATTAAACAAATGTATAACGCGACGTTCCTGAAAGTAGCGCTGAATCATAACGCCATTAGTGTGACAGGATTGATGCAAACTAGAGTCATACAAACGACGTTACAGTAACGCTTAGCACCGCGTAATAACGCGCTTTATGCAAATAAGCCTTCAGTGCAAGATAGACTCATTTCAATGTCTAAAATTTTAGTGAGTCGGTGCAGTTTGATTATTGAATATATCGTTGTATTCAAAATTATTTGTTGGGTATCGTAAGTGCTACTCTACTCGAGTGCTACTTTACACTAGTCTTACGAAGAAAAAATTCAAAGCAACGCTAATAACTTCTGAAAGATGTTAAAAGGGGACAATAAAGCGTACCCTATAGCGTTGAAAAAAAAATTACAGAGTGTAGTGAAATGGATGTATTATAAATGTCCGTAAATGACTGCAGCGATGGTCTGCTGCCTTGGCGAAAGAGGATGGTAGTATCCGCCGAGATTTGCATTGTCTGAGGACGCGTGAATGCGCTGGCAGGCTAGCATTGCGGTGTCGTGGCACAAGAACCACTGCAAAAAATTTTGCATCCACGAATTTCGAGGGTTCAAATATGTAAATATCGACCGAAGTTGAGAGGGAAGTAAAATACTAAGGGTCAAAAGAATGATTCCGAGGACAAACCAGACCAGGAGAAAACAGACGGACTTAAAAGGACTTCGTCATTACCGACGATACTTATGGTCCCCAAATAAGAGTGGGGCATCTAGGTGGAAGCGGTGCCCCTCGCACCATCCCAACCGGATCAAAATCCAAATGAAAGCGGGGCTATATTTTCCTTTCAAGTGAAAAACTCATACAAACAAAATTTGAATGAATTTTTCCTTTGAAATGAAAAGAAAAATATAAACGTGGCAAATTTCTGTCATGTGAGAGAATTACATAACACTATGCCATAAATAGGCACGCGAAAGGAAGGCCACCTTGCCCGGTCAAGAGCTCCTGAAATGCATAAAAAGGAATGAACTCACCGGAGGGCTAGCTCATTTAATGATAATGTACATAATGTACCATTTGGGCCATTAAGTTTTTGTATGTTTATTGTTTGGAATTTGCTTTATATTCTTTGTAAATTTATACTGATTAGTATTAAATAAAGCGCTTTTGACTTGACTTGAGAGCTAGCTCATTATAGTGGAGTGGCCAGCCAACGTCGTGGGTCCCACGAATGGACCGAATGCAATTATTTACCAATGCATTTCCTTTATTCTGTTCATTCTGAAATTCGCAATTCAATTGGATTATCATATAATGTAACATTTTTAAACTAAACAAAAAAATAATCTTTCGAGGTCATTCAATCGTCTCATATGCCAATCTTTATTTCATCAGTACTTCTTATTTAACTAATTGGGTTACTGCTTTAATACTAAAACAAGTTGAGCAAAAGCAATATCTCAAATCGTTACCACCAAATACTTATACGTTAAACAAAACCAAGATTATAACACTGCGGAAAGACTGTCTGAAACTAGCAAACGCAATTTGCTTATTATACCTAACGAAAATGCTAAACATCTTCGACGGGTAAATGTAGTTTGAATAGATACTAATTCAGAACGCTATCATGAACTCAATAACAGGCAATAGGTATTATTTATTGTGTACGCAATATTTTTTTAATATATAAAGAAACGGATTAAATGTTTCGCATGCAATATAATAAATAATTAAAACAACAGGGTACTCACCCTACATCCTCGCCGTGCGCCCGCGGATGATGTGGATAATAATTTTCATAGAATCCATAACACTATGTACACTAAAAAATGATTAAAATTCAAACAGAAACATATACGGACGTTAGTCAGTTGGAATGATTAATTTGAGGTTTTGTTTCAGAGCTCTATGCAATTCAAATCGTTTTCATGCATAATTTTCATGTTGCTTCACTTCGTAGAAATCACCACATAATCTACAACATTTATGTTTTCCTTTGTTTTTAAAAACACTTTCCGCCACCTTCATCACATTCATACAAAATGATTTACCGCAGAAGTTGCACTTGAACCTATTAGGATCGGTATGTACGATACGATGTTTCTTTAACCTTTTTGATGTTTTATAATATCTGCCACAATCATTGCATTCACACTTGAGTGCTTCAGTATGTAGGAGTTGGTGTTCTCTCAAATACTTTATTCTGAAAAATGATTTCCCACATTCATTGCGTGCTCATTCAATGTGCTATCATTGCATTGGAATAGACCAGGATCTGAGTGCAAAACCTTATGACAATGCGATTGCTCTGCCTGACTAAATGTCTTGCTGCATATCTCACATTTATGTTCGTGTTTATGTAATACTTGACTCGTCTGCCCCAGCAAATGATTCGACGCCCTTCCGGCACTCATACAAGTTGCTGTCCGAATGAATAAACATATGTCTTGTCAAAGCAGGTGTGAACATATAAGATTTGTAGCGAATCCCACATTTACGTAAACCGTTTAAGTGTGTATTGGTATGTTCTCTTAATGCGCGTGAATCACTAAATGAAATCACATATAATGCAAGAATGTGCATTGGGATCAGAATGTAAAATCCAATGTTCTTTCAAAGTCCTTGTTCCTTTCAACACTATCCTTCCGCACTTTTTAACAGATTCAGATCACCATCATCCGCAGTGTAGGAGCCTATATATCACACATCCAGGATACTCAGCAGATTTCCAATGTATCCATCAACCGCTCAGTTCGAACCACGGAATTTCGGCAATTTTTCACGCACACCAGGCGTTCATTTGGCAGCAGGACACCGTAAAGACGGAAAAACTGCGAAATGGTAACAGATCGGGGGAATTACGGCAAACCGCGTCTCAAGCGACATCATCCGCTACACGCCAAATTAGGGAAAAACAAGTGCACACTTTTCACTTGCATCACAAACGACGAGACTCAAATCGAAAAGCTGATAAAGCATCGCGTTCTGGTGGAATTCCAACGATCGCGTACGAAAAGCAAGAATTCTTCGCATTTCACATTTTAATTTAACTTTGCACGATGGCTCCCGCTCGTTACATCTGCCTTGTTTCCCCGAACCGACGACCTCGCTGCTTGGCGATCTGAAGCGGACACCTCAATTCGCCCAAGCAGATCACCTCACCTCATTTCCACTCGTCAACCTGCGGGACTCGTCGTACCGGTAGTTGATGAGCCTTCCATCCACTCTCGATTGCATTGCGGAAGTGTAATTCATAAATAAATCCGAATTTTAATTGCAGATTTGGATTTTTAAATTAATGGAAAATAATAATATAGACAAATTAAAATAATAACAGAAAAAGATAAATATCATAAAGAATATAATTATAAAGAAAAATTTGAATTTAATATGGGGGAAAAAATGATATAAAATTTAAATTTATAAAAAAAAATATTTTATGATTTATAACTATAAATTGAAATAATTAAATTTTTCAAATCTGCAATTAAAATTTCGGATAAGTGTTATGCCGGTTTTCGAGCAGTTTGCTTGGGCGACTGCTCGATTACTACATATGGCATGCAATGCATCTAATTCCAAAACAAAGCGGCTGATGAAACTGTTAACAAGCAACAAATTACAAACTGAGCCTGGAAATAATAGCTGTTAGCTCACACAATTTAGTCCCCGCGGTAAGAATGTAATTCAACCTCGAATGTTGGTGTTAAAATTAGATTTCAAAATTTAGAAATTCGTTTATTCAAGATCACTATAGCCGCAACAACTGTTGATACTTTAAAATATTCTCCAAAACTCTTTATCTGAAGCATGTGCTCTTATTCCAAATAAGCAAAAAAGAGAAATTCAAAAGCAGTGATTATACATTGTCATTAAATTTCATTTACGTCTTCCATCGTTGGATGTTATCATTGCAATACGAATAAATATATTCAGAATATCCATATAAATGGAAATTGCACTAAAATCAAAATAATTATACGAACGTGAAACATGGTTTCATCCTCAATATACGTGACACATTCAACTTACGCTGAAATTGGATCATATTGATCTTTTGAAAAAATTGGATGGTGTTCCGCCATGTTGATAACTCGTTGAGTATCATACAGTAAAAACCCACTAAAAATTAAAAGTCCACCATATATAGAGAAGGATGAAAGGCCTTCAAAAGATAAAATCTATTATTAAGTGAACCTTATTAGTTAGTATTAAGAATTAAAATACCTGCTCCAACAGCTGTAGTTGGTGGAAGCCACATTGAAGCCAATGATGATGCAACTAGTAATCCTAATCCTATAGCTAACGGTCCACCCATGTATAGAAATTTGTCACTTGGAGCGCACATTGCTACAGTAGATAATCCTCCAACTATGCCTCCGGTATACATGGCTGCAGGTGCCATCACTGGTCCACCTAGGAAGCACATGGGTGCGATTACAGCTCCCATGAGTGCACAATGTCCCATCCACGCTATTTGTTTTAAACCGAATTCTTCTGTATATGGCATTGCTTGCGCCATGTAGCCTGTCCCAATCATAGCTGCCATTGTTGCGAGAACAGTCTGAAATACCGTAAGGCAATTTTAATTAAAATTTAAATTTTTTTTATTGCTTACCCATATCCCATTTCGAGTAAAAACGTACAAAAGCGGTGTACAATTGAAAACACCAACTGCACTCAAAGCTGTTATCAATACTGAGCCTCCCAAATATTTATAGGTTGATTTAATTCTGTCGTGAACGTATTTTGGCCATAAACTAAAAAATTAAATTATACTGTAATATTTCTATAGCGAAAGATTGCAAGAGAAGGTAGATATTATTGAAATATTATCAACTGGGAAAAAGGCTGAAATAATGTTAAGCCAAGCTTAACGAGGCTTGCATTTATTCAGTATTTTAAAATGCTTTTGTTCGCTTCTTAATTTCTTGGTACGACAATTAAAATTTTACTTACTGTGATTTATTTAAAGCACTATGAGAGTCTTGACTCAACCCATAATAACAAAGTGCTACCAAACCAAATATTGCTCCACCAGCTACAGCTCCCTTACCCATTGAATAGGCTGAAATTCAAAAACATTCATATCACACTTCCAAACAGCAAACAATCCCGTAAAATCACCATTTGGTCCTGGAGGACTCATCGCCCTCTCTTTAAGTGATTGCCTCTGTTCGCCATGTGTAAATGTATCACGTTCATAGGGTTTTTTGTCTTCGGAGAAACGTCTGAAAAAATCTTTTGACCGGAATGAACGTTGACAATTTCTTCGCGGAATTTTCACAAGAATATGAAGACATGCACGACTGGAAGTTAATTTCGATAGAATCATTGTAAACTATTTTTCTCAATTATAAAGGCTTTCAATTCTACTTCAAAAAGGTTCTTTTCCCTTCAATATTCCAAAAAATTATTCGTAGCAGCAAAGTCCCAAATGTTATGTGCAACCAAAAATCCGATTAATTTAGCATTCCAACCGTCAAAATAAACGAGCATCCGGTGATGTGTGGTAGCAGCGACAGCAAGGTAATCAGTGAGGAAAACTACAACTATTTCGTTCAGTGAAGACACAAACCTTTACATGATTTTACATTTTACGAATAATGTTCAACCTTTCGCACTTGCTTTAATATGAATTACCTGTTTATGGAAGTTGAAGCACAATTTCATGTAGTTTTCACAATGTTTTATGAGTTCTTGCATCATCTAATCGAAATTGTATCCAAGCTTCGTTATTTTCTGCCCTCTGTCGTATGCATATTGGAATCAATCGACAGTTGAACTTTTGACAGGGGCGCAAGCGCTAAATTTCATAAACAGCAACGAAGATTAACGGCCTTTACACAAGATCGCTTTTCGAATTTCTAACGATTTAACAATAATAACCCTGTAAGTAATACTTTTTAATAATTAAACAAAGCATGTACTATCTAATTAACACAAATCAATACGTCTTTGAACGACATTGTGAGTGGCAGGTGCCGATAAGTTGACGGCTTTCTAACCTTCCACACCTGTCCTTTGCAGGAACGCGACTGAACATGGAAGATTTTCAAAAAATCGAAAAGATCGGCGAAGGAACGTACGGTGTTGTGTACAAAGGCCGAAATAAAAAGACCGGGCAAATAGTTGCCATGAAGAAGATACGATTAGAGTCAGAGGATGAAGGAATACCATCAACAGCGATAAGGTAAGTGCGAATGATCGTGTATTGGTACTTGGGGAGGTCGGAAAGGTTCTAATAAGTGGAAATTAATTGGCTTGCAATTTCATTATACCGATAAGCATAATCGTGGAATATCTCTAATTAGCATACTGTTATCATTTGATTTGTGATACTATTTGAAACTAAAGAGCGCTCTAACACTAAGGAATTGTATAGTAAATTATGGCTTTGTTCGCTAACTGGAAAAACTGTCAGCCTAAAATTCATACTGTGCGTGGAGCACATTCTTTCCGCGAAAATCAAGACAATGATCTTCAGGCAGGAAATCGGTGTTTCAATCTTTCAGTCCAACTCAAGTCAGGGTTTCAATTATGTTTCCGAGTGAGCTATTAGAAGACTGAATAATTTCCAAGATAGAGTTCCGCTTCTACCAACGCACACAGTCTACCAGAAAATTCATATTCTGTTGGGGCTATTGAGCAAATAAACTTCAACGGATAAGGTACTTTAGAGTTGTGAGGTGGGAGCGTCTGTCTTCGTCGACCGAGTCAGACCAGCGTTTCCTCGGTTTCCTCACTGGCCTCCGACCTTCAGTTCTCCCCACGAATACTTTCTTGGGTATCCGTTGTTCGTCCATACGATTCATGTGGCCAGCCCATTGCAGCTTCCGCAGTCTTACAATTGTTGAGATTTCCGGCTGTCAAGATTTCATACAGCTCATGGTTATATCTAATTCGCCATTGGTCCCCGTCTAGCTTCGCTTCGATTATTCGCCTCAGGACCCGTCGCTCAAAGACGTTCAATATATTCACACCCATAGCATAACACAGGTCTTATCACAGATTTGTATACTTGGAGGTTTGTTTTCCTGTTCCTTAAGATCGTCAAAACTGAAAAAAATATTTTATTTGCGAGCTGTATTCTTCGGCGTATTGCGTCTCTTTAATTACTGGTTCTCGTTATTTCGGTGCCTAAATACATAACTTCGCTCACATTTTCGATACTGTATTCGCCAAGTGTGATATATTGTGTTCTTGAGGTATTTTTCCTCAAATGCGTCATGAGCTTTGTTTTATTGTCATTAATTTGTAGCCCTACTAGTTTTGCTCCGCTGTCGAGTTTCAGGAAGAGTTCCTTGGCAGTTGTTAATGACCGTGACAACATGTTGGATGTCGTCCGGATAGGGTACTTACTTGGCTGGACTTGCAAAGTAATATACCTTATCTACCCTTATGACGTACTCCAGAGCCAAATTAAATAACAATGGGGTCAGCCCATCTCCCTGCTTTAGTCCGATATTTGTATTAAAGGCATCGGTGAGTTGGTTATTGATGCGGACTTGGGAGCTCGTCGACGTCATTTGTCATTTTAGTAAGACGAACTAATTTGGCTGGGATGCCAAAGCAAAGGATTATTTGGTACAGTACGTTACGTTCAATACTGTCGTATGCTTGCTTAAAGTCAACGAAAATTTGGTGTGCGTCTATGTTGAACTCCCAGCATTTTTAAGAATGTGCTTCACTGTGAACAATTGGTCTATTGTCTGCTCTAAATGCTGTATATGTTCTCTATAGAATAAAAACTGTGGAATACAGAGTAAGCTACGATTAAATGAAATTCGTCTGGACACAAGCGCTTTTGATTTAGAACTGATTTATGCAAAGATGAACAGCAATGAATAAGAGTAACAAGTAAATATGATAATACATAGGACATGGTAATACTAAAATAGATTCATTTATATGTATCATCGCCATCCAAGATGCCTTCTCGATGATAACTTCAAGATTTTAGTACAATCTGGCCAGCGAAATGTTGAATTTTTCACCCGTCCAATGGTTTGGTAAGAATGTCGGCAATCGTGTCTCTTATCTTACAATAGATCGTTGCAACTTTCTTCGAAAAAATAAGATCCTGCACGAACTTAATTTTATATCGATGTGCCTGGTAAGTTTATTTCCCTTCTGGTTGTGTAATAGCATAATACATCCTTGGTTGTCTGCAAAAACTTTTATGGGTATTCCGACTGGTTGATCGAGAACTTTAAGAATTTTCTCAATCCACAACAGGTCTCTCGTCGCTTCAGAAAAAGCAACAATTTCCGCTTCGCATGACATATGTGCAATAGTTTGCTTTTTACTCGCCCATCCAATCAACGATCCCTTAAAAAAAACAAAATCCGGGGGTGGATTTTCGATCGGTGACGTCGCTTCCCCAATCTGCGTCGACGTAGCAAACAAATCGTCATCTGTGTATACGTTGTCTTTGCCAAGCCTGAATTTCAATGACCTTGTTGACTTTAGGTACTTAAAAACCCGCTTCACCTCAATACAGTCGCATCTTCTTGGTGCAGAAACACGCCTTGCTAAAATTGAAGTTGCCACTGCAATACCAGGTCAATAAGTAAAGTAACGAACTAATAGCACTTCGATACACAGCGTTGTTGTCGAAGGGGTCCCATCCAACTGTCTGGTTCATATAGACAATGGATATTTTGAATCAATGCATCGGCCAAATTGAAGTCATGTAGCTTGTTCTCTATATACTTCCTTTGGTGCATATAGAAAATGCTGTTCTCACCTCGTTCAAATTGAATCCCCTGGTAAAACAGCAATTCGCGGAGATTCTTGATCGTGAATTCCTGATTCATCTGCGGTTCAACCTCATCCAATAGCTTGTCGATGGTCGCGGCTGCGACGATGTCTTCTACGTGATTCTAAATATTGTCGCGTGTTTTCGGTTCGCGGTCAGTAATAATTTTAATGTTCCGGGAAAGTGAAAACGCAATGTCTTTTAATTTAAGTTAAAAGAGTTTATTTAATTACAAAAGTGCTCAATGATCAATTTAACACTTTCACTAATTTTAATTTTCACTATTAAAATTCTAACACTTGTCCATAAATATCTTATCGCAATTGTCTTCTCAAAATCACCTCACTATTACTTGATCGCTTTTCAATTCGCTTTCCACACACTATCGCAAGTTTTTATCGCGGTCGAATGAATACCACCATTCATTCAGCTCGCCTTTATGTAGGGTCTCTAATCATTCAACTCAGTTCTCGTACATTGGTGAATAAGCGGGAACATTGCAGCATGAATGGCCAGTGACTCACTTTCAGATGTTGATAATGCTTGTTGGGTTCTCGTGGGTTCGAGTAAATTCATTTGTTGACGTTCTTAATGACTGTGAAAACAATTGCGACAGTAGCTCGCAGAATTATTTGTACATGTAATTATTTGTACATGTAACAATATAAATCACTCTATTTCCATCTTTCTTCGCTTTTTTTCAATACAAACAAAGACCATTTTTATGCTGTATGTATCTGTTTTTCTTCATGTGGTCAAATTTGGAGTTCCCCTCCATTGCGCCCTGCTTGAGATCATTCTCAATCTGCAAACCTTATTTGTTCCTCCTTCTTCGTAGCCTTTGGGTTGCCTCATATAAGCATCATGAGACAAATCGTCATTCAAATAAGCTGTCTGGAATCATAATGACGAACTGACATTTTTCTAGCACCAGCCACTGTCAACAATCCCTGTGCAACCAATCTAGCCTTGAATTTCACTGGATTTCTGGTGTGGTCAGTCTTTGTCTGGAATACTCATTTACTCCCAATAGCTTTAGATTCAGGTGGTAAATTAGTAATTTCCGAGGTGCCGAAATTCTTCAATAAATTGATTTCTTCCTCCATCGCTGCTTTCCATTCGGCTGCTCTGGAACTATTCAAAGCCTCATCGTAAGTAAATGGATCAATAGTACTTACATTTTCGTTTGTGGCCTTGTTTACGACCCTATCGCCATACCAATCTCCATACCAATCTGGATTTACTCCAAAATTAGGCATCATTGAGCGTCTCGGTTGTTGATAATTCACCTGCTCTTCGATCCCGTTCTATTGATCTTCGATATCTTCATCTCCGTAGTCATTTTCGTTGTCAATTGCCACCAACTCGTCCTCATGTGGCTCATTTATTTGTTCCTCCAGCTGATGCTTGGAATCTGGTAAAATTTCTGGAATTCCACCAGCCAATTTATATTTCGATGTCTTCAATTTCATCTTTGGACGCCAATTTTCCTACATAATTTTATATAAGGAGCAAAACATACGCTTATAACTTTTCGATCCAATAACCTATTTGGAGAGATTTTATATAATAATTTTATTATTATAAAATTTGTAACAACTTGCATTGTGGGATACTTTGAATCTCACTACTTCACAGTTCCAAAATTAGTATAAAAAACAAAATTTTTTATTTTTATTTTGGAACAATTTATTCATTCATAATATACTTTAAGAATAGAAGAAATACATACCGTTTTGAGCGACTACAATGCACTTTAACACAATGCGCCAACCTTAAGGACCAGAGCACTTTACTTACTGACGCGTTTTGATCTGTATAAATCTTTTCTAACTTATTTACGCATTTACCGTTGATGAATAGGATTCTCAACACAATGCAAATTATTTAAATACATATTTAACGGTTAAATTTTGAGTAACTTCTAATGTCCGCGGTGGGTTGAAATATTTATATCCCAATGTGCATGAAAAGCTAAGCATAAGAAGGGTTGGTTTTTAACCCACCTAGCCCCAAAAAGTTAATTGCTGCGTTCACTTCCACCCACAGTCGTTGCTTGTTTTCAGCGATTTGTCTAATATAATGGGTGCCAGCCGGTTTTCGAGGGTCTCCATGAAATTTTTTGTCACTGACACCTTTTAGAGCCTGTCGTCAAACTTCTCTAGAGGACATATAACTGCCCCCAGTCTTAGGTTTATAATCAATCAATGAATCAGACTCACTTTTTTCTATAATTTTTATCTGAAAATTTGTAAATCAAATAATATTACTTTAACTGTTTTATTTTAAGTTTTTTAATGTTTTTAATTTTTAATAATATTTTATATTTTGATCTTTCACTTTTCATGTTTTTTTCTTTTTGAATGAGATTCTAGGATGTGGCGAAGGAAGTAGTTCGTCTTCTTCCATGTTAAAGGTTCACCACTCTCAAAGCATATTTGAAAGCGGTAAGGCTCAGTTACTCTCTGAGAAGTCCAATATCAGAGAGACTCCGTTTAAGGCAGCCAGCATCACCACCCGGCTTCCAACTTATCTACTCAGCACAGGTTGCATGTCATTTTGGTTAGACAGAACCTTGCGCAGATTATTTACCACTTATAAATTAGCAAATTTGTAAACGCAGCTTAAATACAGATCCATATTTTATTGAAGAAAAAAATCCAAATAAAATTTTACCTTTATTGTTTACAGAGAAATCTCTCTTTTGCGCGAGCTACGTCATCCAAATATCGTATGTCTCGAAGATGTTCTTATGGAAGAAAATCGACTCTATTTAATTTTCGAATTTTTATCAATGGATCTCAAAAAATACATGGACTCACTGCCCGCGGAGAAAGTGATGGATCCAGAATTAGTTCGTAGTTATCTATATCAAATCACAAATGCCATATTATTTTGCCACCGTCGACGTGTTCTACATCGAGATCTGAAGCCTCAGAATTTATTGATAAATAAGGAAGGAGTAATTAAAGTTGCCGATTTTGGACTAGGACGTTCATTTGGCATTCCAGTTCGTATGTATACTCATGAGATTGTTACGTTGTGGTATCGAGCGCCAGAAGTTCTACTGGGAACGCAGAGATATTCATGTCCAGTTGATATTTGGTCTATCGGTTGTATATTTGCTGAAATGGCAACGAGAAAACCATTGTTCCAGGGAGATTCAGAGATTGATCAACTTTTCCGAATGTTCAGGTATATGCTTTAATTATGAAGAATGTTACCAATTTCAATTCAAAATTTCGCGTAATGTAAAATTATTTGTTTTTTATCATCAACCCATGGATTTTAAGATAAACGCATTTATAAATATTTCCCAGAATCCTCCGAACTCCGACTGAAGAAATTTGGCCAGGTGTAACATCACTCCAGGACTACAAAGCTACATTCCCCTGTTGGACACAAAACCAATTGCACAATCAAGTCAAGAATTTAAATGAAGCGGGCTTAGACCTGTTACAAAAGATGCTGACATACGATCCCGTTCATCGTATATCAGCAAAGCAAGCATTGGAACACCCGTTTTTCGACGGTTTCGACAATAAAATAATACCGACGGAATAATTAATGACAATACATGTGTCGATCGAATTATACATGTAATGATGTAAAGAAGTGCGTTCAACTGTTTCAGCTCTGTTTAGTCAAACCATTTTTTTTTAATTTATAAGGTATTCATAATAATTAATGATTTATAGAAATATGCGAAAAAAAAATAATTTGGATAGGAATTTGTTTATTTCAACAATTTGCAATAAAAATATTTTAATTTTTCACGACGATATAAACAAATGTGTTTTTGTTGGTTTAGCTTAGCAGTCTCACCAGTATTGAATACAATGATGCTTCTGTTGAAGCGACTATGTCACTCATAACAGCAATATCTCCATGCTTCTGTCCCAGTTTCTGAACAAATACAGTCAACTCCAAAGCCTCCTCATATCTTCCCTCCTCGTGCCAAATGAACGCCTTACGCTTTAACGTAATCAAATTCTGAGTTAACTAAAGGGTGGTCCAACCATAATGCACGATGTTAATTATGAATCTAACCTTAACGTCAAGTTTTTCGCCCAACTTAATTTGACATTTCTTTGTTTCAGTGTTTGACAAATTCAACCATGGAGAGATACACAATTGAGCAGCGCCGTTAAGGGTGTTGTTCGCTATTGCGAGATAACGGACTTCTTGTGGCCAGAAATTGAAGTTATGGACCTGGACGATATGTGGTTCCAACAGGATGGTGCCACTTGCCACATAGCCAACGAAACATGGCTCTTGCGCGAGAAATTTAATGGCCGTGTTATTTCACGTTGTGGCGATTTTAATTGGCCGCCACGATCATGTGATTTGACACCGTTGGACTTCTTTTTCTGGGGATATTTAAAAGAAAATGTGTACGTCAATAAGCGAAGAAGAAATCAAGACCTAAAAGATGAGATAGTTCAACACATTAACGACAATGAACCTCAATTATGCCTCAGAGTAATTGAAAATATGGACCATCGGGTATGCATTTGGGCGATATTTTGTTTCACACATAATTGTCATAGATCCTTATAATAAAAAATATTAACATAATTCTCTGAAAAGTTTTTGTTTTATTTACAATTAATATCGTGCGTTTTGGTTGGACCACTCCTTATATCTCACAGATATTTTTCGTCAACCGCGTCGAGAATATGTACAATGCAAATACGAGTATTTTAAGTACTTTGTACAGATTACGAGATGAACAGCAAGAACGAGGCACGATTAATTTGCGCGCGATTTTAATGAGAAATTCCTCTGAAAGTTGCGGCCGGATTCCGGAGCTTCCCTTATTTCTTGGAAGCTTCTTCACCACTTCACGCGACCTAACCCGCTCGTTGTTCAAAACAAGATTCCCCGAGTCCCGCTTCGAAGAAATCTTTTCGCTTGGCGGCAACGGAGGTGTTTCTCCACAAGATAAACTGCAATTCTTTGCTAAATTGTGTTGCAAAGGGGGTTGCCGGCCTCAACATTTTTTTTTATTTTTTCAATTGTTTCGTTGGGAAGCAATTTTTCTGGTAATGGTAGTGATAGTGGTTTCGAGTGTTAGTACAGGAAATGGTATTTTCTCCGCAAATGTTTTTCGAGCAGTTTGCCTAGGCCACTGCTCGATTACTACAAAGTTCACACGCAAAATTCCCACAAAGTACGTCGTCGCAGGGTACACGGTAGTTGTCGGCCATTTTTCTCAGTGCCACGCGAGTCTGATCGTCGTTTTGGCATTGTTTACCTTGTGCGAATAAGCACGCCCGTGTCACTACGGCTCCGGACCAAGCAAACTTATCTTGAAGCATCAGGATTGAACACCAAAGGGCTTGCCGTGGGTCGAATTGAACATCGTTCTAATAGTGATAAAATTAACGGTTATAGTTACAGAGATTTGGAAAAGCAGACCACTCGAAAACAGAAGAAATTCTGAAAGAAAAAACTACGAAATTAAAATTGCTGATGATGGATATTGAAATTTTTCTATGTTTTAAACAAATTATTCGTGCTTTTTCAAAATTTAAATATAAAAATTAAAGAATAAGAAATCTGTTTCGTCGGTTTAACCTAGTTTTGTTATTTGTAGTATTTAACGAAAGTGTAATGTTTCTAAATGTATGTCTCCATACGAATTTATAACCGTTTTTTCTTTCACATTATTAAATATAATTTTAACAAAATTCGAGTTTTTTTTGATAAATATTTCCGTCATATATGAGAACAGTAAGAAGAAAAAGTGAAGTTTAAGTTGAAAACTTGAAAAAAAATGATAAGGTTTCAAAACAAATTTTCAAGCCGTGTGTCAACACATTACTATTTCTTTGAATTGAATTATTGTATCTTCTGACTTTTTTCTATAAATATAAAATAAGCAAATGGAAAGATAAAAAGAAGAAAAACTAGGTCTTTTCATTTCGTTTGACTTCTGATCGGGTATGGAACCTGCCACGTTGGCTGGCCCCTCGACTCATGAGCTAGCCATCGGGTGAGCTCTCCCCTTTTCTTTTGTTGTTACAGGCGCATGGGTTTCATATTTATGTTAATCTTTTTGACATAAATCTGAAACATTTTTGTTTTTAATTTAAAGGATGTAGTGAAAAGGGGGCGATAAAAATGTCCGTAGAGGGCTGCAGCGATGGTCTGCTGCCTCGGCGAGAGAGGATGGTGGTGTTCGCCGAGATTGGCCTTGTCCAAAGACGCGTGGATAAGCTGACAGGCTAGCGTTGCGGTGTCGCGGGGCCCACTACAAAAAAAAATTCGAATTGGAACTCGCCAAAGCAAACAACAAACTGGGCCAAACAAACGAGACTTGGGAGTATTTTGTCTTTGCCGATGATACTTATGGCTCCAAAATAAGAGGAGGCATCCAGGTGGAAGCGTAAAAAGTAAATACTTTGCAAAAAAAACCTTATCAAATGTTTTCTTGACTACTTTAACAAATCGATAAATCAGTTCCTTTTATTATTTGCAAATACTAAATATGATTACCAGTCACGACAAATAATAGTTAAAAATACGAATCATACATATAATTATCTAAAATGTAAATTTAATCAAAAAATAGAATTTATTAAAAATGATGCGATTAAATAAATTTCAAATGATGTAAAATAAGTATAAGGATGAGATGATCTTAATGTTCAATTGTGTATGTCACTTCTTCTTTTGTTTTGCCCATTTGAAAACTTAATATTAATAAGTAAGAAACAACCACTTCCCCAGGACTTCAAAAGTTTAATTTACATAGTATAAAAAAGTATCTAAACGTTAAACTTTTATTCTTTGTAGTAATGTTCGAAGAGATTTGCGTATGTTTTTTGAAAATTTTAATGTCCCTGTATGTGTTAATAACTCTTTATAAAAAATCTTCAGTTAATACAAACATTAGGATGATAATAGAAAAACAAAGCCGTACTTACTCCATGTTCCGCGAGCGCTCGAGGCTGGTGGTGGTTCCCAATAAACATTAGCAAATTAATTGATTTATACTACTATATGCTGCCGTAGTCTTTTCTAGGGAACAATTTGGACTTTTGTTTTGTGAAAATTCTTTTTTGATAAAGCGCTTGCAAAATACTACCAGCCTTTGGAAATGGGAGTAGTTTCGAGCAGTATAATCTTCAATCAGTTTGCACAAGAACGTTTGATTATCAGATCTCGTGAGTAAGCCTCTTTTGCCGCACATATTTTGCGATTCTCGTTATACTCCTCTCTGATATTCCCGACTCGATGCACGACATACCATGATTTCGGGCTTTTGAAAAATCCGTTCCGCCTTTTGATGCTGCCAAATTACCGTTACAATGATTTTATGTGCCTAATAGCATGTTTTTGCGAAACCAATCTTTCCGAACCCTCGTTTACGAGTATCCACGCGTGCGTTTTTTCTGCTCTGACTACGATATCAATTCGAAATCAGTTTGAAGTACGAGAAATTTCCGTCGTTGCGACAAATAAAATGCAACAATCAATGAAATATCCTTTAACATTACAATAATTTGAAGGAGATTAATATAACTGATAATTGAATTCGATTTTTTAACATTAATGCTTGTTTTTTTGTTTGTATAGGGATAAACATCAAAGCAAAACTCTTTGACGAACAGGCGAAATTTCTTGAATTAACGAAAATTTCACTTAGCAAATCAGCAATGTAATAACTGAACTAGGAACCAAAATGATGAGCAGCAATTACCTAAACTCGTCAACTAGCGAATATCGATGGGTGTTGCGATGAATGAAACGAATTTGCGTGAATTTTTCACATTTCGACTGAATGTAAGAACGTTCAAGAAAAGTGATCAAAATTATTTTTATTGTTTAAAAAATTGCAGGTTTCTACTTTTAATAATTTCAATTATTTAGTACACAGAATAATTTTCATTGAATACTCGTATGTGTTGACTTTCAACGTGTCAATATTGAAATACCGCACAATAAGAATCCCAATTTTCCACAACACGAATGTAAAAATCACAAAATTCCCTCGAACGTACCGACTAGCGCAAATTGCTTTCGTAAATCGCACGCGAACCGCCAGTTCCACGTTGTTATCAACGTACAATATGTGATTTTCACTTCCACACCGACAAATATCAACATTTTGACTCCTCTCCGCTTGCACTTCGACACCTCACCATAATTATGACCGCCATCTTCCGTCAACTGTAGTTTTCATTGCGGGACAATGCAATTTGTTGGTAAGTTGCGTTACAAAGGGGTTGCCGTGTCAAAATTTTAATTGTAAATTTAAATATATATATTTTTTTTAAACTTACAATTGAAATTGGATCAGCATTATGTTGGTTTTTCGAGCAGTTTGTCTAGGCGACTGCACGATTACTACAAGGAAAAGTTCATATGAATTAGTTTTGTATAAATTTTTCATTTCAATGAAATATAAATGGCCACGTCCATAGTGGACCTTAATCCGGATGGAGGGTGCGAGGGGGCACCGCTTCCACCTGGATGCCCCACTTTTAGAGGGAGTCGTAAATGTTAGCTCGCGTCCCGCACGCGTTTCGATAGTTCATCCCTTCGGTAGGTTATTACGGCCTCGACACCGTCGAGCCGAGACATTTGTATCATATAATTCGTGAATGCAAAATTTTTTGCAGTGGGACCTTATGCTGAGGAAAAGAACTCGCCCAACGACACCGCAATGCTAGCCTGTCAGCTCATTCACGCGTCCTCAAACAAGGCCAATTCCGGCGAGCACCAAAATCTTCGCCCGCCGAGGCAGCAACCCATCACTGCAGTCCTTTACGGACTTATGAACATCCAGAAATCACTACAAACGGTTGGTGGGGCACAAACTGCAAGTTGATTGCCAAATTCGGAAGAACACTGCGATAAACTTAAAGCAATTGCATATCTCATAATAATTACGGGGAGTTGATATTTGTCAAGCAGATAGCTCTTTAACATCTTTACATCTACAATCTTGAGGGAAGATTGGCATCATTATCTTGATGCTCAATCAGCGGATAAGACAGATTCAAGCAAAGCACACGCTGCTCACTTCCACTGTGACATGTTTCAGCCAACTGAAAAACAGCGTCCCTCATTATTTCTGATTGGCCATAATAAGTTGCGACACTCACATCTCAGTGTGATAGTCCCGAGTAGCGGCTGTAAAAGGTAGCATCTTGTGAAATTCGTACCGGACCTCATACAGTGGGCGGAGTACTTCGCATTAAAACCCCTTTGGTGAAGTATACAATAAGCCTCAATGGTTGCATTTTTTGGACAAACCTAACTGTTAGGCAAGGGATTGAGCCATTAAATAACACTGGTAGACAAAAATGAACTTAATTAAAGTTAAATTAATTTGAATGGGTTATTTTGTATCTATAACTAGCCTGTTAATAATCTGCATTTTCAAAAAGTTACAGTCGCCCTCAGTTTTTTGCAACTGCAATGCACTTTTTTTTAAATAAATACGGCTAAAAATTGTATCTAATTAAGAAAAACAACTGAAATTTACTTTTACTTATATTTTACTTTTATTCAGGATTTTCGGAAATGTTAATCGTCAGCTTATAGTTACTTAGAACTTATATTTTACATTTATTCAGGATTTTCGGGAACATTTAGCGTCAGGTACAACTCTTTTGAGTGTCCAACAGCAATCAGCCAACATGTTCGGACTCCGCTTGCCTTGGTACCGTTTTTCGATGATGGATGTATCCTAATGGGATCGCTCGCCGTGTTCATCGCTAACGGCTCCCAAATTTTGAGGAAAAAAATCCAAATGAGAGTGTCAAAAGTATATATTGAGCGACATATTGCATCCCATATTCTTGTAAGCTGATAAGAGGTTGTTGACCAACTCTTCAAAGTTTTCAGCGCTGTGGCTTCCAAGAAAATTGCTAACAATATTTCGAAAACATGTCCATGCGGATTTTTCAAATTCTTTATCAGACAGTAGATCTCTAATTTGTGGTTCTATAAATATTCCCTCTTTTATTTTGGCATCGCTGGTTTTTGGGAATTTCTGTTTCAAGTAACAAAAACCATCTCCATTCCTGTCCATAGCTTTGACAAAGTTTTTTAAAGTCTAAATTTGATGTGCAATGGAGGTAGCAATACATCTTCTGGATTTATTAACGGAGGGCGTAGAACATTTCATTGACCTAGTATAAGAGCGGCTCGTTTAGGCCACTTCTTTTTAACATAGTGATTTTTTTTTATCTTGACTATCCCACTCACAGATGAAACAACAAAATTCCGTATATCCAAGTTGTAAATCTAGTAAAATAGCAATTACTTTTAAATCTTCACATATTTTTCAGGAGTATTGATCATATTTCATATGTTCAAGTAGTGACTTCAGATTCTCATAAGATTTTTTTCATTTCAGTAGCATGAGTGACCGGTACGGAAGGGTATTTATTATCATTATGTTACGATACAGCTTTCAAACTAACTTTTGATGAATCTATAAACAATCGCCAGTCAGATTTTTTATATTCAATCGTCAGCTCGGCCATAACTGAGGGAACGTCACTACAAACCACTAAATTGCCACCTTGAGAAAAAAAACTTGAGTAGTGCGTGTGTCGTGTTCTGTATACGGATATTCTGGTACTTTTTTATAGTAAATTCCAATCATGACGTCGGGAAGCCAAGAGTTCTACTTGTCTTTTACTGAGATCCAAATCACGTACAAGGTCACTGAGATCGTAATTGGGGAACATGTAGATCATCACTGTGTGGCGTAGGTGTTTGAGTAGATTTTAAATTCGAATTTTTCTCAGTGTGTCTAGATTTGTGATTAATACCTTTGATAGAAGTTTTGCAGAAATAACAAACTGATACATGTTCTTTCTGTTCAGACCATATCATTGGAACTGCAACTGGCATATGACGAGATCCTTTAGCCCATTATGTTAATAAACTAACACATTGTGCACAACAAATACTAGGAGTCCAGGTTTTGTCCAAATTTCGCACCGGAAAGCCAAAATAATTAAAATAACAGTCTTTAACTAATGGTGTCAAACTACTAGGTTGACTTTTTATAGTATATTAAGTTGGCCGCAAATGTAACAAGAGTTATCAGGATGGTTTACATACACTCTGGGCATCTTATTACGATGTACAGAAACGAGAATCACAAAGAAAACCGTTTTAATTTCAATAATTTAATATTAATTTATTGGAAACACCGTCGGTAAGCGAAATTCGCGTAATTAATTTAGATTATGTTTAACGCAAACTGCGGGTGATTGAACGAAATTAATTATGAGGTTTATATGCGGGTAGGTAGTAGTGTTTAAAAAAATGACTCGATTTTGTTCGACAAAAATACTATTAGTCAGTGGCTGAAGATGACTCAACGGAGTGGAAACACGTCTGCTCACACAACAAAGCAAGGCCCGACGGCTTTTCAAGAAAAAGAAATTAAATAATTCGTTGGATGAATAGTTAAACGTTTTTCTTAATTTAACCAAATATGCATGCAAAACGTAAATCGATCGCGAGTGTGCTTATCATCGGCTCACTTCGATGCACGAACACTACTAATGAAAGCTGAGTGGCGCTCGACTCCTACACCTGTACAGTTGCATACAGAAACGTGTGCCTGTATACTCGCTAACAGAAATATGCTGAGCTCAGTTTACTTTAATACTAACCCAACTTCATCCGAAGCCTTTGACAATATTTGCCTCTAGAGTATTAAAATCTCTAAACAAATCCATTGACAAATCGATAAAAAAACCTTTCACTTCTTACTACCCTTCTTCCACTTCGCATATTTAAGAAAACAATCAAGAAAACACTTCAAACGCAATTTTCTAACATTTTTTTCTTCATTTATTTATGATTGTTCACTTTGATTTTTAAACAATGGCTCCTAAAAAAGATTTATTTCAATATTTTCTCATTTATCTTTCGTCGTCGTTAAAACACATTTCTGAGACGAGCGAAAGAATTATAGAATGCATAATTACAAAACAGAAAATCAGAAGACAATGAAAATCAAATTTCTACTTATTTGTTTCTCACTAATTTGAAAAACTTCGACTTCTGTTTTTCTTATTGTTGCTCATGTCTTATATCCTAATATTCTATCAATAAATCAATCGCCATTTTTTTTTTTTTTGTTGAAATGTTAGTTGCTTTCTGTCATTTAAATGTCGATCGTTTCTGTGTGATAAGTTTCATAGCAATCTATCCAGAACTATTCTAAGAAATCACCTTTTCCATTCAAGTCACGTTCTTCTCTTTATTTAAATTTATTTAATTTTTTTTGTTGTGTTATTCATAGTTTTAAAATATGATTTATCGTATTTTATAATAGGGCTTTGTATTTTACAAGTTATTGTTTGTTTACTACTTTTCCTTTTTTTGCTTGCTTACTATCATTTCTTATGTTTGTCTTCATATGTTCCTTGCTTTAACTATAAATTACATTGCGTTTGTATATGTTAAAGGTTTTTTCTGCTTTCACCATATTCCTGCATATATGGAAATGTTAATTTTGTCCATCGTGTATTTAATCTTCACAGTATTTTATGTTTTTTTTTTATTTTGATTCATCTACAAAAACACCGATCGTTAACTGTCTTAAAAACTATTATTTTTTGACTTATGAGAATAATCGAAAAATTTTGGTGTGTAAACTAGTACTGGCATTGATTCGTCTTTTTCGTAATTCTTTATTTGTTTTTTAAGAATTTTGCTGAGTTTGTTTAAAATCAAATAAAATTTGTACGGGATTTCAAATAATTTGTTTATTTGTTGGAAATAATTTATTTTCTCTGAACTCAAATTTCAAAATTAATTTGATGTTTGTTTCTTACGTGCTTATATGTTTAAATATTTTTTTTATTTTTGTTAAAATTGTCTTGTCTTTGAGTATTTTTTACAACATTTTTCATGTTTATTAAATTTATCATTTAATATCTAATCACAATCTCAAATGGTTGTGTTTGAGAAATATTTGAACTTAATGTTGTTTTATTTTTAATATCATAGAGACATAATAGAGAATTATGGAAAGAATGAGAATGTGAAGAAAATTTTTAAGATTATGTTTATGGGTTTTGAGTCACTGAAAATGGTAATGATTGTTATAGAGTCATATTGTGGTGAACATGATGCAAGTTGTAATGTACTGAATATGATAACAGCATGATAGTGATTAAATAATGCTCGTGTTTCATTTTTTATAGTTTACAGACCTTTAGCTGGTCAATTTTGGCTTGCCAATTTTTGATGTTTTTGTTTTTTGGAAGTATCCAGTATTTACTATCCTAAGTTGTCATTTTGTTAAAATTGAATTAAATGGAAGTGTTATATGAGCAGACGCGTTTCGACTCCTTTGAGTCCTCTTCAGTGTCACATTGAAGATGACTCAAAGGAGCCGAAACGCGTCTGCTCACACAACAAAACAAGACCCGTCATCTTTTCAAGAAAAAATGAGAATTGGTCTGCCGATATCAAATAAACAAAATAATTGACTATACATGGAAGTATTTTAAAAAAGTGTATAAATTTGAGTGAGCAAGAAACAGATTATATTGTTTTTGTAAATATGGATTTCATGTGACCCAGTATGGGTTACAGAATAGATATCGATGAATAGAAAGTTTTGAAAGAATTCGCTCAACTGGCCTGTTAACTTTGAAACCGTTGAGATTTAACGATCTCATATAAAAATCTGTTTTAAACGAAAGCCAAGCAAGTAACGTGAGTGAATTTATAATAACCGAAGCCACGTGGTTGATTTGAATGGAATATGAAGTTAACCTTCCGAGTGTATCTATTCTGTGGTATACATCCTGTTCAAATTCAACAAATTTTTCGGAAGTTCATCCGATAACTTAGTTGCGTTCCTGAAGTTTATGGAGGTGGCTGATTCAATTTGAATTTTAATCCAGACATAATTTCAGGATTGGGAAAGGTAAACCAGTTGAATACTGATATCCGTCGCCGAATAGCAATATGGACTATCCACTCAGATAGCAAATCGGCACTGCAGGCGCTTGTTTCTAAATGTGTAGCTTAACATCAAGTGCAGATTTATAGGCAGCTTATCGAAAGGAAATAAAACTAGCATGGATCCCTAATCACAGAGGTGCTGAAGGACAAGAAGTGCCTGAGTTAGCTATAGACGGATCAGCCAATCAAAATGCAGCAAGAGTGACAAGATGACACCTGCGGAGCTTGAAGCGGGCAAGAGAAGCTTAGAACATTTACTTCTAGATTATCAGAGACTGATTTACAAGCGCTTCAAATAGCCTGAATAGAGTCACCCAACAGGAATGAAACCCCTGACAACCACGAAACCAGGGCTTTTCCTTCGTTTTTGCTAGGCGACTGGAAGGACCATCTAAAAATTATTACCTTAAGTTGGGAGTTAAAGGTCAACGCTGGCCTATGACTAACAGTGGACCCTGAAACAACATTTTTTGCTGTAGAACTACAGCCCCATTTGGGACTTCACTTATAAATAGTTAGCGTATCTCGTTATCTTGATCGAATGTATTGCCAATCGAGAAGGTGATTTGGCTTTGGCAATATATCCTTCCACCTAGCTGCAATACGCTCTGATTTCAATCCAGGACGTATTATAACTGAGCGGGCTTACAGTCCATCCGAAGAATCACTCAAAACAAATCTCGTTGGCACCAACGATATTCGAACCAGGGACCATCAGCTTACGCAGCGATCACTCTAACCACTATACTACGTGGACAATAATAATAATAATGAATCCCAAGAAACGCCTGCTGAATACAACATTGACAGGTCTGCTCCCTCACAGAAAATGTAATTTCAAATTAATTGGCAGACGGGAACTTTTGTAATATTTCACATTACGAGTGTTGCTTATAAATGGAGATGATGGCGAGTCTTCTGCACCTTTACACTATACAATAACTACCTAATCACGAGCTTCTTATTGAGTAATAGGCAACGTGTTAAAACTCATTATCCGTAGAAGAATTATTCAGGATCCTGGTACTTTGCCACAAATATTTCTATTGGCTCAGCATAAAACAGCATGCAAACGAAACATGTAGAAGTTTATGCCACAAAGGCTTATTAGGCTACACAATGACATATTGTGTAAGATCTGCGTTCAGGTAAAGTGTTTTAATGAATAGCTCCATAAATGTTCACGCCCCCATAGAAGGTAAAGACGAAGCAATGAGAGCTGACTTTATATTCTTCTGAAAAGATTTTAAAATTCATTATTATCAAATTATGTAGAAGTTCTGCTGGTGGGCTAAATGATAGCTGCAATGACAAAAAGCAACCACTCTTCCAACTTGAATGCAGCAGAAATAAAACATAAGAATCTCCGAACAGCCAAAATCAATAACCTTTCTGCTCAAAAGAGGTGAGTATCCAGTAATCTCGATCTGCGATCTTACCGACCACCGTGAAGGATATAAATGGTTCGATGAGAAGTATCAAGTTGTGTTGAATGAAAAACTTCATCAAATAAACTGTCAAGAAGGAGAACGATCTCCTGAAAGTAAATAATAAGACTATATTCCGGAAATAGCTTAATAAGTATAAATTAAAACTTTATGGTAAACAACACCTGACAAGGGCTTCAATAGATAACGCTTCCCGCCACGTGCCCCAATACGTATAGGTAATCGTATGGATCCATCAGTTCTAGTGAACGAAAGATGGCTGTTCTACTTTGAAAAAATATAAGGCGGAAATGTTCCCACACTTGGTGAATTGTGGCTTACCAACTCCATGATATCAATACCTTAGTATATCACTCAAAATCGGATGACGTCCAATAAGACAGAGCCTGATTAAAGCCCAATAAAACACCACACATTTTTCGGGTCCCTAAAGAATTTGTGGTTAGTTTATATTCCATGTCATATATTCCATATGGTACTGGCTCAATTCCAACCAAGCTCGTGGGTATATATAAATTAGTGCATTTATCCAACATTACCTAAAAATATTAAAGTTTTGTTTTACAGTCTTTATGCATGTAGAATATGTCATTGCAATGGATCATCGTGGTCTAAGCACTCAAGAACAGCCTAATGGCTATGATACCGAAGATAAGCCTAATGGCCATCTTGTCAAAAAACAGCCGAATGACCTAACCGCCCATCTTGCACAAAAATTGCCGTCTAACTCAAGAGCAGCCTGACGAAAATCTTTTCCATGAGTAGCCTGGTGGTTACCTGCCTCAATTTAAGAAAATACATTAGGAATGATTTTCAGGTTGATTACAAGTGGTGAGGTAAAATACACGCAGCTAGCCATCTAGCACAACTACTCGTATGAGGGACTTAGCAAAGACTTCCAACTAAGCTTGGTTTTTTATAGCTCACTTGGAACAGCTAGAATATAAGTTTTGCTATGCACAGAGTATATAAAATAAGATCTCTAGAAAAGTAGGAACAAACAAACGAAGGCATGAACTAGCCAAGAAAACATTCTTTTTGGTACTGTCCAGAATCTCAATGCGTATGCATACTGGAATATATTGTTCCGTGTCTAGAAAACAATCATCAAGTCTGTGTTATTCTTTGGAAGCAAAATATAGACATTGTGTCAAAGGTCTGAAAAACCCTTGAATATCGTTTAAAAGAATCGTTGGTCCAGTGCAGAAAAAAACTGGGAAGAGGAATTAAGTACAACAACCAGTTGTATGATCTATGTTACATGACGGGCCGAAAGTTCTGCCGCGATAAAACTACAAAAACTGCAATGTTCAAATCGAACAATTGAACAAAAATGATATCCCTAAACGGGCGCTCAAGAGACGAACAATTGGTGAACCAGGCGAGTCAGAAGAATACATAAGACCTAGAAGGCCTTAATCAAGTCTATTAGCAGATCACTGCTTAGATAACCACATTGGAGAGCGTGGTCATTGAAACCGAGACGATTTGGTGCGCTGCGTTGCCACGTGCAAGACTTTCATTTTCTTTAGCACTATAGCTCCTTTCGGGCCTTCACTTTGAGATAAAGTATCTCATTATCTTGATCGAATGTGTCGACATTCGAGAAAGTGATATGGCCAGTACTGCGTTTTGGCCCTTCTGATTTTAAACGAGTACGTATCATAACTGAACAGGCTTGTAGTCCTTTTAAAAAATCACTCAAACCAAATCTCGTTGTCACCAATGGAAGCACTCTAACCACAATACCACGCGGACTACTTAAAAGCGACCAAGGCTAAAAACGATATATTTGACCCAGGATGTTACCGAATTTTATTATATCTCGACATGCATTTGAGATTGTTGCATGTATATCAAATTTGATCCATTATCCGTCACCTATAAAACTATGCAATAGGCTCAGTCAGAATCCCGAATCAATATGGCCCTCGTGTAATAAATCCAAGCAGTCAAGCAATCCAGTGGTGATCAGGAGCGGCTTGCCCTGACGAGGAAAGCTGGTCACTCTGTTGAAACTGCTTAGGTTATTCTTGTACTATTTATGGTCGACTAAGCAAGGACAAGTAGTTCATTTCTGCCACTTTAACATCTTTAGGTTTGACATTCCCCTTGTAATGCAACAACCTTCTTCAGGGAAAGTAACGATTGCCTTTTGTACAATGTTTGCACTCGTCTGCAACCTCCATGTTCGCTAATTTCAACGAAACAAAAACGTTGATTTACTGTAGAGTAGTTTAATTGACATATAGTAGAAAATTTCTAAAGATAATAAAATTTGATCGGGATGTCTTGTAGAGTAGAGCACGCGTGATAAATGTTTTGTAGTGCAACTTCGTGGTGCGAGAAAGAATCCGCCCCATATGATCCTGCAAATAGCCGACAAGCAAGCGTACGTAGTTGTAAAGCGAAGCTAGTTAGCTAAATTCCGTCTTCTTTATGGCTCGCAGACTTTTGTGCCAGAACATCGGCATCTGAGCACATCACGGACAATTAAGCTCAAAGAACACTACACTCGTATTCAGTCAATTTCTTTTAACACAGAGTATAAGTTCGAGGATAATATGAGAGAATCCTTTCTGTATGGTCCGCCTCTTAGATAAAGTGCTAGAGCATAGACCGCTTGAGTGTAGCCCCTTTTTCCGAAAAACGGGAGCGATAAGCAACCAAAAATATCTCAATTATCAAGACTTTCTAACCAGGAAAGCAGAATGATACCGGAATTGGCACAATTAGCATACTAACGTTCAATAATACTGTGGACAAAGTGGAAAAGCTTGGATCCAAATATTCACTTCATAGACTCTAAAAGTCGTACAAAAACCCATGCGTGAAATAGTAAATATGAAAACTTCTCTCAAAAGAGAATGTATGGTGCTGTTACCTCGCTTAGACAATGGTCATCTCTACTGTATACCAACTTTGGCAAGCGACGATTTTCTTGTGAGAAAGTAATCAACCATCGAATGTAATGATCTGCCGAAGAACTAAAGAACTCTTGATATGGCGAAGTAACTCTCTTTTCTCTTCGAATTGAAGTTTTAAGTCTAAATTGAATGTAGTACTTTCCTAATTATAAAATTGCATGCTATTTTTAAAAGGTGAATTTCTCGGAGACAATAGTATAGTCCGAAATTGCCTGGCTACATGTAGAATAACTTGGGTATCTAGAACCATTATTTCAATTGTGTCAACCTTCCGCGCAAAACACGCGTTTTACATATTGCTCACAGCGCGTTTACTCCCTGACTTTTTGATATTCAAGTGCACCACATTTTTCAAAAAGACTGAGGAAAACTGCTGAAATAATATTCTTGTAAATGTGCGTTGCCTTCTTACTCAGGCCCGAAAACGGAAACACTATGTCACGCCGCGAACTAACCTCTTCGAGTAGCCTCATCAGCGCCGTTCACATCAAACAAATACTCTAAACATTTTTGACAGAACATATGACTGTACGTTTGAAATTTCATCAGTATTATGTCAACGATTTATTTTAGATATGAGGCGTCGGACATTAGCGTGCAAATATATACATTTCCTTCTCGTTTGTATCATTTCGGCTAAATTTCATTAATAAATGTCATACTTGACAATCTCAAAAGCCTACTTTCGGCCTACTGAGATGCTGCTTTCAAGATTACTGGACAGCTGTTTTCGGAAATTTTGGGCGACTGAGCAGCTGTTTCCGGTACGCGAAGTGACGTCAGGTACGTTAATTGGTTTCCTTATGGGTCTGAGTAAGAAGGCAATGAACGATACGATACCATTTGCGCCTTTGTACATAATTTTGGCATTACTAGTGTCGCATCGAACGCTTACTCTGCATAATTTTATACAATACCGACTTTGAATAGAGCTCTAATCTTCAACAGCCTCGGTTTTCTTCAATAGGTTTTGGACCCAATCCCATGCGAATTTAATGTTAAATTAAAGTTTTAAACATTTAAAGCATGGCGGCAAGTTGTACCCTTTAATTGGACATGGAAAACAAGTTGGACGCTTTAATTGGTTAGCCTATCGCGGATGATCAAATAATCATCTGAGGAATTTGACTACAGCGAAGGAAGCATGGCTCAATTTGAAGGAGTATCGCAAAAAAGATACGCTCAACAATGAAGTGCATTTAATGCGGAGAATTTTTTTTCTGAGGGCTGCGGATGGAGCGAATATTTCCGAGCATTTAATTTTGATAAACGAGCTTTTCACTAAGCTGCGGGACATTGGTGAAAAGGCACTGTCGTATAAATAGAGTGTGGCTATGTTGCCAAGTAGTTTTCCGCGTAGCTTTGACGCCATAGTATCCACTTTGAAAGTCCGGCCTTGACATTCATTTTGGTGCAATAAAAAGTGATCGCCGAATATAAAAAGCACTCAAATGCGAGTGAAGGACCAGTTTTGGATTATCCGCATCCGCATCATCTAAATCAAAATTCACGTTTTTTGTTGCAAGGCTGAAGGCCATTTCAAGCGGAATTGTCCAAAATATTCTGACTAGAAGCCGAAACGTGAGAAGAAGAGGCGCAGTAAAAGCAACATCACTACCCACATTATCGAGGAACGAAATATGTTGATTGTTGTTGAAACATCAAGTACAGTCTGGATTTTGGATTCGGGCACCGCAAATCATGTAGTAGGTACAAATGAGTTTTTCAACTCGCAGGATGAGAACTACAGAGGTGAAATTGAGGTTGCAAATGGAGCGAAAGTTAACGTGAAAGGCATTACGAAAATGGCCAGATTCAATCAGTGACTTCCTGCGAAGTTTTGGGTGCTCGAGATTTAGTCGGAAATTTATTATCAGTTAGTCGGTTAGTCATAGTGGGATACCAGGCAGTATTCGCAAATCATTTATGCGAGATAAAACTAAATGGAATGGAATGATCTATACAAGTTGCGGCAATTGCATAAAGTTAATTCGGCAATAGATTCATATCACACCGTTTATTAGGACATCGAGATCCAGTGGCGATCCTGAAAATGGAGGAGACAGAACTCGTAAACAATTTAAAGATAGCAAAGTGTAACGTACAGACTATCTGAAAAATACAAGGCTATCATGTCCCAAGAAGCCCAAGAGTAAATTAACAGCACCTCTTGGCTTAGCTCATACTGACATACACGGCCCGAGGCAAGCAGTCACTTGAAGAGGATATAGGTGTGTCATTACAATTTATAGATGAATTTCCAAAATTTACAAAAATTCAATCAATGAAATGTAAGCCAGAATATTTTGTCACGGTCATTAACAACTGCCAAAGAACTTTCCCAGAAACTCGACTGCGAAGCAAAACAAGTAAGGCTACAAATCAATGAGAATAAAACGAAGCTCATGTCGCACTCGAGGAAAAATACTCGTACCTCAAATGCACAATATATCACACTTGACGAATACAATATCGAAAATGTTAGCAAATTCTTGTATTTAGGCGCCAAAATAATGAGAATCGGTAATAAAAGAGACGAAATACGCCGAAGAATACAGCTCGCAAATAAAACATTTTATTCAGTTCTGTCGATATTGAAGACCAGCTGCATACACAAGAAAACAAAGCTCCAAGTATACAAATCTGTGATGAGACCTGTGTTATGCTTTATGTGTGTGAAACATGGACCCTAACACAAGCATCCGCAAATTCATTGAACGCCTTGGACCGACGGGTCCTGCGGCGAATGAATTTTTGAAGAGCCGGAGGCCTCAAGGATTGTGAGACTGCGGAAGCTGCGATGTGCTGGCCACATGAATCATATGGACAAACAATGGATACGCAAAAAGTTATTCATTGGGAGAACTGAAGGGCGGAGACCAGTGGAGAAACCGAGGAAACGCTGGTCTGACTCGGGCGACGCAGACAGTTCATAGCTGCTCGGGTTTCGAAATTGGAGGAATCGGTCAATGGACCGAGAAAGTTGGAGGCGCTATTTGCAGGAAGTGAAGGTCCAAGAGGGGCTGTAGTGCTACGAAGAAGAAGTCAGAAGCACCTTGAAAAGAACTACATGGTATTTGTAACTAACAAGTTTGGAAGTGGACCTAAAGTAATTCAATTGGATCAAGGAGATAAATATGTTGGGAAAGATAGCAGAACATTTTTGGAGTCAAAAGGAATTCAACTTCAGCTTGCAGCTTAGTGTTCACCGCAACAAAACGGAGTTGCTAAAAGAATTAATAGAACATAGATGGAGATGACCAGATATCTTCTTATTGATGCAAAGCTACCAAACAGTTTTTGGGACGAAATGGCGACGTCGGCAAATTACATCCAAAATCGAGTATTAACATGTTCAATAATGAGATCACCTTTTGAACAATGGAACGGATCGAAGCCATCCTTCAAACATTTTCAAGTATTCGGTAGCAAATATTTTGTACACATAACTCATGAGAAAAAAATGATAAAAACTGGATAACTCCGCGGCTGAGATGATATTCGTTGGGTATGATAGTCATTCAAAAGCTCAAAGATACTATGATTCATTGTGAAAAGTCATAGTTGTTAGCCAAGATGTGAAGCTTCAGAATATACAGGAGATCACCAAACAGCAATCGATACCATTGTAAGTTCTTAAAGGGCATTGAAGAGGAAGCTTCAGTAGAACTACCAATCGAGGATAGTGAACGACGTCAAGCGTCGATTGATGCTCAAGTCACACAAGTAGGATTGGAAGCGAAAAGCAAAATACCGATGCGAAAGGAACACCCCCAAAACATTTATTGGGTGAGTTGTACATTACAGAAATAAAAGTTGTAGAACCACAGTCCTGCAACGAGGCTGTTGACAGTAAGGATTGCCACATGTAATTAAAGGCGATGGAGGAAGAAATACAGGTACTAAAGAAAAGCAATGCATTGATGTTGACTGATTTACCACATAATCGGGAACCCATCGGTTGTTAGTGGGTGTATAAAATAAAGACGGATTCTTCAAGCAAAGTCCAAAGGTTTAAGATACGAATGGTTGCGCAGATATAGCCAAAAATGTGGAATTGATGACGATGAAGTTTTTGCGCTAGATATGCGCCACACAACTTTCAGAACATTACTATTCCTTGCGGCTAGTGAAAAACTTTACGCTAAGACAGCAGCATTTCTAAACAGACAATTATCAGAATGAATTTACATGCAACAACCACCTGGCTATACAAAAGGAGACCAAAAACAAGTATGTTTGCTCAACAAGAGCATTTTATTGATTAAAGCAAGCGGCAAGAGCATGGACCGAAATTATTCATTCATTACTGACTAATGACGGATTTCAGCAGAGTAAAGTGAATCCTTGTTTTTATTCCAAGGGAATATGAGGAAGATGGTCTTATATTTGGATTTACGTCGACGATTTAATGTTTGTCAGCGATTCAATTGGGACAATACAAATAATGGAAAACACAAAACAAGTCAAAATACCGCTGAACCTAGTGTGAAGATAGAGGAAGAAAGTTTCATTGAGGAGACATGAACTAATAAGCTGCATATTAAGCATAAAAAACTTTCAGAGTCCCCCTAACTCTAAATCAATTAGAGCTCATCGTTGTTGTGTGTTGTTGATAATGATTACATCATGATTGTTGTAGCTGCTTTGATCATACTACCTGACTTGAGAAGTTTAATAATGATTTTTAATTATGATGATTCATAATTATTATTTTGAATGATATAATTGTTTTGATTTATTGCCAGGTGTTTGCAGGATGTAATTAATGTTATTGTGGACAATGGCGATTGTATCTCGTGAGATTGTTTACACATGTAATAATATATATTTGTATTCTAACCGGTTTAGTACCGTTCAACATTGCCTTTTTTCGAAATGTCAGTACCATACATTGTGCTAAAGATTCCTTGATGGATCTTATGAGAACCTTGAAGATTTTATGTCATTGAGCATAAAACTGGAAAGTCAAACATCACAACTGATATTTGATAATACTTTGAATGCTCCGCGGTTCATTGCATATCAAAAATTTGGTAGCATCCGACTTTTATTTTGTTTTGACATTTCCGCTCATCTTCCTGTTAACCCTCCAAAAATATTTAAATTTCCCATTCTGGCTTAGTAAGGTCTTGGTGAACCCCTTCAATCAGCACTAAACTAAACTTACTTTGATAAAAACTAAATTAAGAGACAACTTCGAAATTCCATTGAAAAATCTTTGACCATTACTTTAGCCTGCCGGTGGATGTTAAGCCTGGACTCTAACAAGTGATTCTGAAAAGATGCTGATCGCATTCGAGCTTAAGGATAATCTTCGGCTAGGGAAGCATGGAAAAAAGTGGTACAGCATCAATTGCATGGAATGGATATGCCTGTGGTCTACACACGCAGCGATCACCATATGAACATGTGAAACTAAATGCATACTAGGTAATCAATCAGTCAATCAAAACGACGCGCTAAGGTTTGCTAGACCGGACATTTTATGAAAAAGTTTTCACAGACGTAAGAAGCCAGCTTTTTATGTTTGTAGACTGGAAGGCAGGATGCGGCAGCATAACATAGTTTTCTCAGAACTTAATACAGAGTGCGGCAGCATAACTTACTTTTTTAAAATGCGCGCCGTACAATCGGTTGATGTCGTAGCGAAACGCTAGTGGTCTCGTTCGAGAGATTGACGAAAAAGTTTTGTCCCGCCATAGGAAAAGTGAGGGGCTTGTTTTTGTCGTTGAAGCCTATTTTTCGAGCGGATGTTTATCAAGGTTTGAAAAAAGGAACTTCTACTGCCGCACCCTGTATAAACTTCAACGGACATATTCAAAATAATGCTGTAAAAAATTGTGCGAAGATGCAAAAGTTGATCCATAAGGTGAAAATGTGATGTAGCGCATAAAGTAACTAAGATCATCAAGTCCGCCACGTACAGAGCGTGATGTTTATCCTGTTATTAAAGTGGAACCATGGAATTATCAAGGACAATAAGGCGTCTGAGTGTGGTGAACTCCCATATAAATGCATAAAAATTAAGGCCTGAAATCATTTTTTCTTTTTGAAAAGCCGTCGGGGCTTGCAAAAAAGAAAATAAGAGAATTGGCCTGCGTATATCAAATAAACAAAATAATTGCCTGAAATCTTACTTTTTGTGTTTATTTTCAAAGTGCTAGAAAAGGGAGGAAAAAAGCTCAATAGAGTTCATATCAGCCTATCTACCCTCTAGACTTTGTTGCGACCACAGCAGAAGTTTTCAAAGTTTCTTAAAAGATTAACGTCTTTTCTCTCTTTCTGGCATCCGTAGTTAATTACTTCTTATTAATTGTCCAACTCTCGGAGCGAAGCTAGACGGGGACCAATGGCGAACTCGATACAATCATGAGCTGTATGAAATTGTTGACGAGCCGGAGGTCTCAACGATTGTAAGACTGCGGAAGCTGCAATGAGCTGTACACATGAATCGTATGGACAAACAACGGATGCCTAAAAAGGTATTCGTTGGGAGAACTGAAAGCCAGAGACCAGTAGGGAAATCGAGGAAACGCTGGTCTGACTTGGTCGTCGAAGACAGTTCATCGCTGCTCGGATTTCGAAATTGGAGGACGAGGCCAAAGGACCGAGACAGTTGGAGGCGCTATTTGCAGAAAGCGAAGCCCCGAGAGGGGCTTTAGTGCTAAGAAGAAGAAGAAGAAGAAGAATTGTCCAACTCTGACTTGAATTTTTGCCAGTCACCTGTCCTGCAACAAGAACAACACGTCTATCGCAGTAAATTCATATAATATGGCAATTTTCATCATTCACCGCAACAAAACCTTAAATACTTGCCATTAAATTACATGCTGATGCGATTTCGGGTTGTGCTCCTAGCAAGATCTATGCTTTCATAACTCTCCAAAAGAACCAAGTTTGCCAACCTATCTGCCACCTCGGGAATCTTTGCTATAATAAATGTGTGCGTCTTCGGTGCAGTATTGATTATCAGCTACCGTACAAGCAAGTTGTTTGAAGCCATCGTTCGCGACAAAAAATTAGTTTCAAGCTCGCCATGGATAATAATGTAATCTGAAATTTAAAGCCCATGCTTAGGTTGTAAAAAAGTTTTAAACGTCACTCCAACCAAGCATGCTTCCTAATATCTAAATCAGATCTGCAGAATCTTATCTCCAGATTTGCGATGTTCATCAGGGGGGCTGCCGGCACAGCAACTAGCAGTAAAGCAGAACAAGTAGATCTGTTTAATCTACCGGCTTAGCTTGCCCATTCTAATTTGATGTTTCAGAACAATTTGAAGAGAAGCAGTTTATCTTACAGAAAGTACAATCCCAACAAACCTCGAACCGGAAGTGCAGAGGCTCAACAAAAACACAATGCAGAAGCAAGAGCCGGAATGACAAATGCATGTGTGCGAGTAGACATAGTAAAGGAGATGGGAACAAATTACAGATGGCTGTTGAAAATACAAACTTACTATTGATAATACAAAGGTGACTAAACTTTTGCACGGAGAACTAATATTTCAATTAAAGCTGTTTCTACTTAGATATGATATCAGTTCAGTCGGCTATGGATTCAAAAAAGACCCGGAACTCGTTTAGCTCAATCGTTTGCAACTTTCTCAACACAGAGCCAATTTTCACCGATAAGCGAACTAACTTCTCTAGTATCTGAAGCAAAATAGACGCAGTCGGCGCAGCCAATAGCTCTATTGCACGTAATACTTTCCAAGAGGAATAGATTTTACACAAAAAAAAACCCTAACAGCTAAAACTGGCCCGAATAATTGAAGCGACATCGGATGAAAGTTCGGTGGGAAAGTAGGATAAAAAAAGGCAATTCATAAGAGGAACCATGAACAGTCGATTATATTGCGCCAAACTACAAGCATCCGGGGTATCTTTCTCCTCAGGAAAAATTCACGCTCGTTTAACGACCTCAGTGAAGTATTTATGATTCTCGACATCACTTCAGCATTGCGTTTTTGACCGCCTATACTAATTTCATTACTCACCGCTTATTTCCAAACAATCTCATGAGTTGCTCTCGCATGAATCCCTGTGTCGCCTTATAAGTTTTATGCTCCGTATTGTGCACTCATTATAACAATCCAAGACCCAATAGTCCAAATTGAGCTTTGACGTTGAGAGTATCTCATTCAGTGACCGTGATGGTTCTCTAGAAAGCGTACAGCTGGGTCAGCTCCTAGTCCGCCAAAAGAATTAACCGAAATGATTCTCTTTGTACCGAATGTAACTGGAACTACATACCTTCAACTTAAGCGGTTAGTACTCTAATTACACCACACAGTGACAGTGTATTCTTAGGTGTCGATTGAATTAACGATGGGGCGTATGCAAAATTATCTTTACAAGGAAAGAAAGTTATTCCTGGTGAACTTATCCAATAATTTAACCAGAAGCAGTAGATACTCATTTGAGACGCAATCTCTCCGGCGATCGCCTCCGATTTACTACAAGCAAAATCAAGCTGATATTTAGAGGATTAAGTAATAGCAAAAAGCAAAGCGGTTCCTGCTGTACTATAGTAAGAACAGCTGAACTGCATTTTACTCAATTTTGCATTTGTGAACTTCAAGTACCAAAACGATAATTCGAAATTGAAAAATATTGAGGAACAAAGTATTCAGACAAACGATTGTATGCATTGCAAATCAATGATTGAAACTGTAATTAGTTTCTGAATCTTTTCCATATGCGGGCAATGACTTGAAACTCAAAGCTTTATATCGATTATTTCAACGTTATTTTAGGATAGCGGACGGATATTGTGAAAAAGTTAAAACTTTCTACATTGTCATTCTACTCAAACTACAATTGAAAATAGCGTAAAATGTTCGGCTTACGATCATTTATTCAATTTAATATCTGTTTCTGCGTATTTGTGTGTTTGTTCATCAGCATAGATATTATGAATGATGCTTTTGTCTGTTATTTACAAAATTTATCACCTTTCAATTGGCCAAAGGATAGTTTTGAATAATTGAAAATTCGAAAAGAATGTTTTCTTATTGCACGTGAATTTTTTCATTATTTTTAACTTTTATTTTTCCTTTTAAAAATAATGCCTAAAATATGAAATCAAGTAAATTATAAAACAAAAAGAAAATTTAGCAATAAATCATAAACAAACAAGAAATTAAAACAAAGTTTTGATTTTTATTCAAATTTTTAAATATAATGAATCACATGATTGTTTTGAAAACCATTTTTTCATTTTTCTTATATCATTCTAAATTAAAAACTTTTAGTTTTATCGTTTTCAACTGATGATTTTTGTGTTGTATTGATTTATTATCATACGGATTTCTTTTGTCCCCTCTAAAATGTCCAATGTAACTGAAACATAAACACTAATGTACGCAAAAATCATAACGTCTTGACGAAAAACTCAATATCTATACTTACATAAAATACATTTTTTTGGGTACTTGCTATGTTTAGAGAATATGACTACAAAGTATTTATGACTTGATAATTTGTTATTATTTTAATATTCTTTATATGACTCACCATATTAATGTGTTGTCCAGAAGCTATAGCCACTGCTGTAAACTGTTTTATATTTTATTTTATGTTTGTTTATAATATACAATAGTTTTGTTGGTTGTGGTAGGTTTAGTTTTAAGTATTTTAGCATTTCTAATTTCTTTTTTTGTTTTATTTTGCTTGAAGATATATAACTGTCAATATGTTCTACTTTTTTAATGTTAAATTTTTTGTTGTTGTTGTTGTAGCGGTGTTGCTTGATTTACTTTTATACTTTGTCATACTTGAATTGTATTTTTTGACATTGTAATTATTTACATAATACGATCTTTATTCTGTTTAATTTCTTCATTTTTATCCTTTGCGTTATTTTCTTGTTTTTTAATATTACATGTAATAAATTATTTAACTGTATTCTTTTTTCATTTTTTTTATTTTTTGTTTACTTATTTTTTGCTTAGATTATAAAACGTTATTTCTACCGTCCATCTGTTGCATCCATATTATTACCACTTCGACTCTCATATTCCATGACCTCTTGATAAATGAGCTCCTTCCACTGTTCAACAGTGTGCTCCCTTTCATCAACACTATGATCATATGGCTCGGGAGCAGGCTGGAAATATAAATGAAAATAAAACTGTTTATAGCAACTAAAATTCACAGGATGTATAGGAAAGAGAAGAAGCTATTTCATAAAATAGATATGTATTCTTAAATTTGGAACCAAGAACAATATATGGAGCCACGATATGGTTCTGGCGATTTGTGCTAGTTTTATCAAGGGCTTTGAGGGTAAAAATTTTCTAGTCCATACATTTAATTTTGCCAATAACAAATAGGAGTAAGTTATGTATGAGCTCTCAGATGAGTCAATTGATCCTACTTAGTAAGATTCAAACTTAACAGACGGGTAAGAATCATTGTCAAGTAACATCAATAGTTAAGAAATAAATGTGGGAGGAATCATCATGACAAACCAAACATAGAACAATGAGAATGTCAAAAGAATCCATGGCACAACTATCATCGAATAATTTGGATCCTATTGAATCACCTTCCTTTTCATTATTCCTATTTTCTGTAATTATTATCTAGCCCTGTTACATGACTTTCAAATTATAGATGTTTACCCTTCGAGTCAGTTTGTTCTCTTTTTTTAAGAATACACTCCAAGCAAATTTCTTTTGTTGAAAATCTATTAAAATCAAATAAATATATTTACTAAGCGTCTAGAAAAAAAAGTTCGGAACATAATAAAAACAAACTCTAGTGCGCTAATTTGAAGCCTTATACCTTGGGTCTTTCTGTTGTTAGTTTGTGTGTAAATTTCCATCAACTGTCATAGAAACATGCATGGGAGTAAATGAGCTCTTTCCATTGTTCAACAGTATGCTCCTTTTCATCAACGCTATGATCATATGGCTCAGGAGCAGGCTAGAAATATGGTAGATAATTGATGGAATTAAATTAGGTGAAAAGAGGTTATGGTGGAAAGAGATGTTATATTGGTTTTAATAATGTTGAAGCATTTGTCATTTCTCAACTATAAATTCAAATGTTTCAATAGCTTGATTTAGATTAAGCTCAAGAGTAGAAACTTGTGAGTTTTAAAGCGATTCGTACTTGAATAGATAGGCCTTAAATAACGCCTAGTGAAAATGGTTATCAGGAAGAATGAATGTGGTGGCTTGCTACAACCCACCAATGCATGGAAGTAAAATTATGATTTATAGCTAATACATGTTCATTAAACATATCTGGTAACTAATAATAATCGATCGCCTAACAATCCAGATCGAGGTTTGACCTTCCAATAGGTTAGTATATTTCATTTTGTGACCATAATGGTGTTCTAGAGAGTTATCATATGTTGCCAATATTAAGCCTAGTCGAGAGATTCTTATTCGAGTTTGAATTTAGGACAATTTACAGCATGTTGGCTCATAGTCAGTCTGAAGAAATACGAAAAAAAATCTTGTTAACACCAGAGGGATTCGATCCAATGAGCCTTGGCTTATGTGTCTAGCGCTCTAACCGTTACACAACTCGGAATACTATTTGCTATTTACAAGTTTGAATATTTACTAAGCCTATTCCTTTACAATTTAGTTCCATATGAAGATTTTTTGAAGTGAATAAATGTTATTATATACTTCCTCTCGAACTATGATATTTTTCAAAACAATATTCAAGCAGTAGAACACGCATTTATAAAAACAGAATTAATCTAGCTAACAGACTTCTGAAATTGTAATTGCTGACAATTAATACCGAATCACCGTCACATATGTCATTTTGGGTACACAAATTTTATTCAATTAAAACAGATTTTGAGGACGATAAAATGTGATCGTAGTCGTAAGCTGTGGTTAGAAACATAGACCTTAAGATCTTTACGAAGTGTACAAATATAAGTTGTTACGGCTAGAAAAGTATTTGACATTGTTTCTGTTGAACAATATTCGCTTGTTGTGAAACTTAAAGGTTATTCACACTATATATTTTTTCTGCAATTTGGCAGCACACGTTTGGACATAGGGGTGTAAATTTTTACCAAAAACAAACACTAAAATAAAGCGGTGTTATCCGCTTATGTTAGACATTGAAATATTTGATGAGAAAATTGAATGTTCGCCCTCGAAATACCAGGGTTTCATTCTCGAGGATAGATTATTGTGAACTCAACAGATTAATAGTTTGAAGTCTAAATTAGCGTTTTGGATTATGGTGCTTAAATTTAGGCTTAAAAGCTTGATTTGAATGCATATGACTTATGGCATTAAGAGTTGATGCCATACTTCGGAATCAAATATTGATTCAACTCATAAAATCGCTGGTTAAGTTCCTACTAGGACATATCAATCAAATTCCACAGTACACTTGTGTGGAGCCTGAAGAGAAACAGGAGAGAAGGAAAAAAACTCATAAAATATTAAATAAGATTACACTCATCAATAAATTTTTGTAACAAGAAAAGTGATGACCAATTTTGAAATACTTACCTACTTTCATTATAAAACCGAATTGATTTTGTTTCTAGTCTTTGTGTTACATCTACCTGCCCGTGATATTAAATATTTACCGTTTCACCTTAACATTTTAGTTTGGGGTATAATGAGTCCTAGTAACGTACTTGTGTTTTGTGTTTGCCAAGTTAAGTGATTCTAAAACTATGGAAAGAAAGTGTAAAACTGATCTTGACAAGTATTACTACATTTGTGGTGGATTTATTTTTAAAACTCAATAAAGAAGCTTGATACCATTAGCAAAAAAGCTACATGAGTTTTATTTTGCCTTTGCTGTCGGACAAGAAAAAGCGTACGTTCTCCTCATATCTTTTGTGTTACATACGTGGGCTATCTTACTGCATGGGAAAAAAGATCTCGAACTATGCCCTTTGAAATTCCTGTAATTTGGACAGAACCTACGAACCCTTCATCAAATTGTTATTTTTGGCTTAGTGATGTAAAAAGTATAATAATTGAAATTAAAAAATGTTGTGTTGGAGCTTTTGCCAGCGAAGGGAAATTTGTGCTTGTAATATCGAAGCTGCTTGTAGTTCTCTGAGCAGGGAGGGGAACATTCAGCTGTATATAATCCATTCTTGCCTTGCAATTTAGAGAATTGATGAAGTGTGCGTCTTTGCGATTGCTAGAACGAATTTCATTCGTTGCTCTTTTTTTAGCGTGCATTTGCTATAATCATGCTCACCACTACATATAGCGCATCTTGTGGGAAGATGGGAGTAAGATGTCCCATGCCCAAAGCGCATATAATTCCTACATTGTGTAGGGCCTTTTCGGTTTGTTGTGTAGAAGCTCCATTGCACAATAGTGTGCATGATCGTCTTGATTTTGTTTAACTCGGTCATTTTCGGACCCTTTTGTAGATATAAGAGATAGTAAGTGGTTTCGCGATATCTTAATTTGGGGTTGAATAATTTAATATCAATAGCATTAATATTATGTTCTGTTTTGAGAAGCTTTTTTAGCTCTTCTGGCGAAATTTTATGCAACCCTGTTAAAACTACTTTTAGCGGTCGCAACTCTGCCCGTTGGAATGTGAAATAATTCAATTACTTAGCTTTTAAATATCTTTCCATGGTCTCGAAATCTTCCAGATTGGTAAGGAAAAGCCTCATACCAATTGACATTATTTTAATTGATAAATTCGTTATGTTCAATTCTTTAAGAATGGCGTCTATCGTGACGCGAGGCAAATCCGTAAATGTTATTGAAGGGACTTTCACCTTTCTTTTTACTTCAGCGTTGGGTTGTTGATCGCTTTCATTGCTATCCGGAAGGTCAGCTAATGGCAGGAATCTGTTGGAGTTGGATTAGTTGGATGCGGGAACTCGCGCCATTTGAAACTTGTCACGGAGAAAATTACCCGCCGGGGAAGATTCCCAGCTTCTTTTCCTGCTTTGAGCAGGTTAGGAGATTTCAGATGCACAAGAACTCAATAAAAAAAAGTTACTGTGAATAGTTACTGTGAAACTCAGAATAATAAACACTACGTAGTCACTATATAAATCAAACATATGCTTAGCAGCGATGTACAATAAATTGTCTGCAGGTTTGGTGACGCTGGACATAGAAAAAGACTTCGATACAGTCTGGCATGATGCTCTTGTCTATAAACTTCAGAAGTATAATACACCCCCATCCTTATTGAACCTTTTACAAGCATTTTTAACTGACAGAAAGTTCCAGGTCAAAGTAGGGGAAAGCATTTCCCCAGTGAAAAGTATTAGTGTCGGTGTTCCACAAGGCTTCTGCCTAAGCCCATCACTATATAGCATCTATATGTCTGACTTCCCTTCCTTACCAAACTGCCAAGTTGCAGCTTTCGCAGACGACATTTACATATACAGCATAGGTGCAAACCCAAATTCCATTATTACCAGCCTTAAAACGGCGTTAGAACTTACATATCAATACTACCATAGATGGAAAATTAAAATAAATGTTGCAAAAACGGAGTCAATATTCTTCACAACGAAGCGTAAGCCTGTTCACCTACCCAAGCGACCAATAAATTTTTTAGGGCAAACTATTCCCTGGAGTGAGGATCTCAAGTATCTTGGATTTATATTCGACAAAAAATTAACCTTCAGAAGTCATATTGAGCATATTAGCTCCAAAGCGTTGAAGGCCGTACTTTCGCTATACCCCCTTCTTAATCGTAATTCGCGTCTCAACGCCAAAAACAAGGTCCTCATCGTCAAAATGGCAATCCAACCGATCATCCTATACGGCTCATCTACCTGGATCCAATGTGCTAAATATCTAGTATCAAAGCTTCAGATCACGAAAAATAGATACCTGAAAATGGTACTTTATTAAGTACCGTTCTACTTCTCTTCTGAAAAACTACACAACCTTGCTCGCGTTAGTCCCATTTATAAGCTCGCTGCATCGTGCCGTGATAAATTAATCGCGAAAGCAAATGACTCGCCCAATCCGCTAATTCGTGCCCTCGCGAACTGAAAACTAGCAGTTGCTACCACCTATCTCTTTGGCTGTAACCTAGCCTACCACCTATCTCTTTGGCCGTAACCTAGCCTCATAGATTTTAGCTAGTCATAAGTAGTTATGCTAAGCTAGTAATAAGTTCAGTAGAGGTTTTTGCCTAAATTTTCCTGTAGCTAATTGTAATATTTACATAGAAATACGATACTACGCATAGTTATAAGTAATGTTCAAACGATGGTGAAATGACTTTGTCAGAACACCTACTATTATAAGGCCTCTGTACCGCATACATTCTAAGAAAAATTATCTATAAAAAAAATAAAATAAGTATACAGAAAGATTTCTCAGGTTCAAAACATGAATTTATGAGCCTGAGAAATCTTTCTGTACACTTATTTAATTTTATTAATTACAGTTTCAAATATAGAGTTTTTATATGAATTCATGGCGGTAGTCAATAAACCAAAAAATTTTTTAATTAATTAATTAAGGAAAGAGCAGACAAATAAATTTTGTTGGCCTTAAAAGTTTTCAGAACGGCCTCTTGTGATGGAATTCTCTGCTTTAATGAAGGATTTATGAGTAGAAAAGCCGTTATTAAGGACATGGGGTTGAATTTAGGCTCCAACTTGTCAACTTTTTTGAGAAGACTAGAGAATACCTGGATAAAAAAGTGGAAAAACGTAACCTGGCTGCAGCAAAAGAGACAAAAATAGCTATCAGGAACAAGAAAAGACAGAGGGAGGAACAAGGAGCAGATATATATGTGGCAGGTCAATTTTTAAGGAGTAAATATTTCATCTTTAATGTTAAACCAAATCCTCGTAACCGCTATTTTTGGGATTTTTATACCAATAAAACACTAACGAATAAGTGTAATTTATATTATAAATCATTATATTGTTTGATATAACTATTGCGAGAAGAAAAAATACCCGGTTTTTTAATATTTTGGATAAATGTGACCTCCGCTTCTCCAAAAAAATTGTAATATCAAATGTTTTAGTACATGGTACTTTTTAATCCTTGTTGCGTTTACAGTAGTAAGTTTGGGCTGGTATATTGACTAGAAACGGGGATACTGGTATCGAAAAATTACAACAACATATGAATTATTTCTATAAACGAGGATTGGGATTAAAGGATTAAATATATTTGTTTATGAATAATACATGGAGTTCGTTCAAAGTGGATTTTGTTTATCATGTTTTCTTTACTGTACATTACTATACACTCTTAATTACATATTTGCAATGTGTGTTATTAGGGCTGCGGAAGTTCGACAAAACAGGTACACATTTAAGAGTACATAAGACATGCTCATGTAGATGTTACCTGAAAGCATGTGGTTATTCTCAAAAAGTTAAATGATGCTGTGAGGATGTTGTGGGGCTAAAACTATAAATCTCTTAAATTATTTTGAAAAAAATTATTTGATTTCAAAACGTATCTAATTTTCGCAGAATTTAATTAGCATGGTTACTCAGAGATATGTATATTACGAGCCACAGTAGAATCAAACCGTATATACTTTTATAATATACGACTACGACTAGTCCAACATCATTTAAGTTATACCAAATAATTCTAATTAGTTAATTCAACTGTGCTCGCCAATAAATTTAAAATACACGAGCTATTTTCATCAATCAGTTCACCTTAATTCACTTTAATAAAGTCAGTTCTCACAAAGAACTTGGCGCGCTAATAAATCAAAGGATTGATACAATATCCTTTGTTTTATTGGCTTCACAACTCTAATTATGAGTAAAACTTGGAACTGTCGTCGGTTGTTTCTTCACGTGCAAGTCAAGTTAACTAATTATAATTATTTGGTAGAACTTAAATGATGTTTGACTCCTTCTTCCTCTTCTTAGTAGCACTACAGCCCATCTCCAACTGTTTCGGTCCATTGACCGCATTCTCCCTCCAATTTGGAAATCTGAGCAGCGATGAACTGTCTTCGTCGACCGCGTCAGACCACCGTTTCCTCGGTTTCCCCACTTGTCTTCGGCCTTCAGTTCACGCAACGAATACCTTTTTGGGTATTCGTTATTCGTCCATACGATCCATGTGTCCAGCCCATTTTAGCTTCCGCAGTCCTCATCTAAAATTTCATACAGCTCATGGTTGTATCGAATTCACCATCTGTCCCCGTCTTGCGTCACTCCGATTATTTGCCTCAGGACCCGTCGCTCAAAGGCGTTCAATATATTTGCGGATGCTTGGGTTAGGTTCCATTTTTCACACCTATAGCATAACACAGGTCTTATGACAGATTTGTATACTTGGAGCTTTGTTTTCCTGTGTATGCAGCTGGTCTTCAAGATTGTCAAAACTGAATACAATATTTTATTTGCGAGCTGTATTCTTCGTCGTATTTCGTCTCTTTCATTACTGGTTCTCGTTATTTTGGCGTCTAAATACACCAATTCGCTCACATTTTCGATACTGTATTCGCCAAGTCTGATATTTTGTGTACTTGAGGTATTTTTCCTCGACTGTGTCATGAGCTTTGTTTTATTTTCATTGATTTGTAGCCCTACTAGTTTTGCTTTGCTGCCGAGTTTCAGGAAGGGTCTTTGGCAGTTGTTAATGACCGTGACAAAATATTGATGTCGTCCGCATAGGCTACAAGTTGGTTCGACTTGCATAGTAATGTACCTCGTGTATCGACAGGTAGCTTTGAATAGCAATAGGGCCAGCCCATCACCTTGCTTTATTTCGATATTTATGTCAAAGGCATCAGTGAGTTGGTTATTGATGCGGACTTGAGAGGCCGTCGACGTCATTGTCATTTTGGTAAGACGGACTAATTCGGCTGGGATACCAAAGCAAAGCATTATTTGGTGTACGTTTATATTGAACTCCCAGCATTTTTCAAGTACCTGCTGGACAGTGAACAATTGGTCTTATCGTCGATCTACCTGCTCTAAAACCACCTTGATACTCCCCAATAATACTGTTGGCGTATGATCCGATTTTATTTTCTAAGATTTTTGAGAATGTTTTGTACGCCGTACAAATTAGTGATGTGCCTCTATAATTTTCTCACTGTAGCTTGTCACCTTTTTTGAGGAAAGGGAATATAATTAATTGGCTCCACTCTTTCGGCATATGTTCTTATTGCCAAATGTACTGGATGACTTTGTGAATAGCTTTATGAACACTGTTGCCACCATATATTAGGTTTTGATGCTGGAACAAACTTCATACAGAGTTGGTCGGGCCAATGGAAGCTCTCCAGAAACATCTATAGGCTCCGATGTTCTGGAGCTGTGTGGAGGATTAAGGAGGATCTGAAATATGATACCCATCTTTCATTAATCTTGTTTTCATATATATGTCATCTCGACAGAGCGTGGTTTTTGGCTGGTAACCACGTTTCAGGCCTGTCACTACTTTATATGCTTGTCTATTGTTGTTGCCCGCTAGACTTACGTCTATACTTCTCAATTGGTCGTCATAGCATTTTCTTTCCTTAATTCTAATTATCTTATTCGCTACTCTTCTGAGATTTTCATAATGTTCTCTCTTCGTACTGGTTTTTCTACCAATGTATTCTTTGTACGCCTGATAATTTTTGTCTAACGCGTTCTGACACTCAATCGAACAAATCATTTCTCTTGTGCCGGGGTTGATGTCTGATCATCTGTTCTGCCACACTCTTAATAGTCTGTTTCACTTCCGATCAGAGCTCGTTGCTTGTTTTCAGCGATGCGTCTGATAGGATGGGAGCCAGCTGGTTGTCGAGGGTGTCCGTGAAGTTTTTGGCCACAGACGCTGATTGGAGCCTTTCGATGTCAAAATTTTTGTAGCAGGCTGGTCTTCGCCGAATATGCCTTTGACATACGACATCGATAGATTAATGGTGTTGGACTAGTCGTAGTATAAATGTGTATGTCATGAGATTAACAATTTTAATTTTTTTAAACAAATATTCAAAATGACGTACTAATAATTTTCATTTTAGAAACTGATTACAAACAAAAAATACTTCAATAGTCTCTCGTTTTCCCTTACAACATTTAACCTCTCTTTAAAATATATTTTAATTTTAAGACAGGTGTCATTAATTTCCTTGAATAAACATTTAAAAATTCTAGAAAAAAACAGTATGTAGCAAACATTCATACAAAGCTTAGTATTCTGTTTCCTTAACACAGGATTTCATTTAATTTTCTATCAAGCTTTTGGGGGCTTATGCATCATTCCATTTTCACAAAATAGCGATATAGAGAAAAAATATAATCCTTTCTTTTCCTTTTCATGTAAATTTATAATTTGTCTTGAAATAGATGACGATCGGAAAAGATCTCTTAATAAATTATAAACGAACAAAAAATTAAAAGAAAGTATTTTATATTTTTTAAAGCCTTTCGAGATTATTTGTAACGTATGATTGTATTATTTAACAAGGTGATAGTTGATTGTATTTAGACCATTGATAATGATCTGTTGACCAAATGTTAGGGCATGATTACAATGCATGTAGCATTCTAATCATGACTTAACGTTTGTTATTTCCTATTTTTATAAATTCACTCCCCCACAAAACATAATTAAAAATGTCAAAATATACTTACAGCATTCACCTCTTCAGCATCATACCATACATTGATATAACTATGTAGCAAAGCTTGATCGACCGATATACGATTTTCTGGATCTATCACTAACATTTTACTTAATAAATCACGAGCTTCAGCTGCTTTACGACGACTCTGTTCGCTAGGATCATTTGGGAATAGGACATCTGGGAATAGTCGTTCAAATGAGTAACCATTATATCTTGGCCGATTTTCTACATAATTTCTAACAGTTGGCTGTAAACGTTGCATAAATGATGCAGATGGAGTACCTAATTGTTCTGTTTAAATAAAAGAGAGGATAGCGAAGAAACGGGAAAATTACGTTCTATTCTCTATTTAGCAAAAATTCCGACTACTTACCAATTATTTTATTCCATTGATCAATATGATCAGTTCCCGGAAACAAAACGCCACCACGTATCATTTCTCCCATTATACATCCAACAGACCATATGTCTACATTTTCTGTGTAACCCATCCCTAATATTACTTCAGGAGCTCTATAATATCTTGTGACTACGTATGGTGTCATCATGAATGTTGTACCGGCGGTTCGTGCAAGACCGAAATCAAGAATTTTTAAAGTACAATCTGCTTTTACAACTATGTTGGATGGCTTCAGATCCTGTTAAAAACAAATTCAAATAAATTCAAGTCGCATTACAATAAAATCATTTTGATAAATAAATAAAAATTCATTTCAATTAAATAAAATAGGAAAACTATTAATATCTTTTCACAATTTTATGTGTAATAACTATCAAACATATGTGAAGCTCATATATTCTTACCATTCTAATTTTACTTTTCCCATTTTATTGCCTCCTATTTTATTGCCTCAACAACTCTAAATTTATAACATTGTAACTTTATAAACTTTCAAAGGCAATGAATTGTATTAACTTTAAGACGTACAACTACCGTCATTCAAACCCAGAACCATGCTAACAATATTAAGTTTCACAACCATATCGATTTTAGAGCAAATTGTTTGTAAAGTTCACAAGCGTATGGTAATCGAGTAAAATGTAATTACGATTTTGTGTATTGTCGAGTTTCCATATTGCACATCAAATTCATGACCCGAATCACATCAAACCAAAGGATGCAACGTTTCATGCATTTAAATTAGGCAAAAAATTAAAGGTTTGATGTAGTCCATTTCAATGCAAACAGGATGCAAATCTGACCTAACTTGTTAACTTCGTAACAATAATTTCACAAAAGCAAACATAAACCTCAGCATCATAAAGGCAAAGCTTCTTGTTTAGAGTTCTAGCCACAACTGCAGAACTATCGCTTTATGGTGGTAAGACCGGCAGGAGATACATTTTTAATTAGAATTCAATAGAGCCAATGGTTATTGACCCAAGTAGAATGTTAGTCAAAGGATTGAGTTGGATTTACTTCAATAAAACCTAGTTAATTTGCGGTTTGAATGCGCGTTTTATTGTATATTCGATCACATTAGGTCTTATGGTCGAAGGTCATGCTGCTACATGACCTGCTAGTGTATGGTTGTTGTGAAATTAATACTTTTTTAACCATAATGGCCTGTTTTGCTAAAGATATCTTATACATTATTTTTAGATAACAATACCATTTTCAAAGTAATAAAAGTAAATATAACGACATAATACCCCCATACATGTTTATCTATTTGAAGCTTGTGTATGCTTATCGGTTTGAGAAAGGTTCAATCATGTCATTGCATTTATAGAAATGCCTCATGTAAGAAATTCCATTGTTATCTACCACCTACCTAGTAAGGCTTCGGTTCGTATTTTGCATTCTAAAATATTAAATTTCCATTCTTATGCAAACTAAACACGTTTCATCAAACATGATATTGATTGCACGAGTAAACTTATTGGAAATATGTACTATTTTTGGTTACAATATTGTTATTTCGAGTATTTCATATCATTTTACTTTTTGCATCTTGAAAACCTGTTAGGAGTTTTGCGTATCTTTTAAAAGATTATTCTTCCCTCATATGTCAAAGTATTTGCAATTTCGAGAATACTGACAATAACATGTCTATCATGTAAATCATCTTAAGAATCTATTCTATATACTCGTATGTATTACGGTTGTATCTTTCAACCTTTCTCAAAAATTGTATCAGAAACATTCTCAATTTTCTTTTGTATAGTATTGTGAGTATAACTTGTATGCAAAGACGAGTATAATTTAGTTGAATACTTTCAAACTTTCAATTTAACATGTGAATACTTACTCTATGTATTATTCCAGCTGAATGCAAATGCTTTATCCCGCACAACATTTGATATAATAAATATGACATTCTGTCATGATCCAAGTCCATTTGTATGACCTGGCATAAGTTGGCGTCCATGAGTTCCATAACAAGGTAGACATCTTGAAATTCTTCTAATGTGCGCTGCGGTGTAAATGCATTTAATAAACCGATTATCTGAAATTTAAAAGAAAAAGGTGTTTAGAATGGTCTACTCTCTTAGATAGGATTTGAAAGATTCCACTTTTCAGAGTATTGAATTTATGTTAAATCGTTAAAGAGCCGTTTGGTTGGATTTTATGTTCTGCAGCACCAAAACGTGATATAGAAGTAAAATGAGACGATCAAACAAGAGAACAATATGCAATATTGAAGCTGGATTCGAAAATACAGGATGAGGAAATTGAACTGCAACCAACATTAGATAGATAGCGACAGTCTTGAATAGAGTCACCCGCACGCACATTACGGGCCTATTTATCGTGATCACAACAAAACAAAAAAGAGATAAGATAAGCACACACATGAGAACGTTCAAGACAATACTGCTTGACTTCGGTGATCCAGCATGGCTAAAATCGTTGATGAAACCAAATTTAGACTGCTATAACTTTTGAACCGCTGGTAAAACAGTAGCTACACTTCATTCAATAACTGCTTATTTCATTGTTTGCTAGCGTGGAAAAGCATCCGCTTCTCATTTCTGTGGAAACAATTTTTCGTGAATTTTTCCTTATAATTATATTCTTTATATTTATCTTTTATTATTATTTAAATTTTGTTACATTGTTATCTTCTATTAATTTAAAAATCCAAATCTGCAATTGAAATTTGGACACGGGATCCCCTTTACAACGGAGCTTATTCACGAATTGCACTTCCGCAATGCAATTGAGAGTCGACGGAAGGCTCGTCAGCTGCTGTTGCAAGTAGTCCCGCAAGGTGACAACTGGTAACAGAGCAGAGTCTGTTATTGATCGTCACCGCGAACACGCCGCGAGAAGTGCGCTAGCAGCTGTACAATTGGAATTTGCGATAAGAAGTAAAGATTTGATTAGCGTGCGATAGACCATTGCGGTTGGATAGTGGCTGCAGTAAAACAATGAAAATCGGAATAGTATTGTTTATGTAGTTTTCCTAGTGAGATCATTAATATTCTATTGCAAAATTGACGAAGTGTTTTATTTTGACCGTTTGTTTTTGCTGTTTATTTGATTAAGCCGAGAGCCGTCAATTGCCTGTAGATTATTATCATTGCATTGGCTCTGGTTGATGCAGCATCCGCGTGTATGTACGTACTATCGTCGTCGTTGGAGCTGTTCGATTTGCTATTTCTACGCAAGCAGTTCATCCATGAAAGCTCCTCTTCCCGTGAAATAAGACAAATCGATCTCCCAGCTAAACATGGGAATTCTTTGGCGGTTCTCTTTTATCATATAAATTCTCTCAAAAGCATCGAAACGGTAGAAACTAAACGGAGTGTACTTATACGAGTATATGTGTGAAGTACGAAATATTGATCACTTGAAATCGCTCTACATAAAAAAAAATTTCCCGAGAAATCAGCGACAAACTTTCACTCATTTGATTTTCTTCTTATTTGGTTTGAGACTCGTAACACGAAGGTTTGCATGAATGGAGGAACGCGCGAACCAACCACCAGCGATTTAGGTCGTGCGGAAACATGCTGATTACGATGTGGGAATTTTTCAGACATTTTTTTTGTTATATAACTCTTCATGGTATTTTAGTATCATTAGCTTTTTGCATTCAATTCAATTTCTTTGCATTGAATTAGTGGAATTGTGTCTTGGTGGGCTAATAGATTAATCGACGTTTGATTCCCGAACTATTCTGGGCAGTTGGGTGCGACTATCGAGGATGAATTAGCTTTTGATACAAAAAACTTTGCTTGAACATTAATTTACTTAGCTATGACGGAACCACTTGTTGATGTAGTTGACCCAAAGCCGCTGGTCTCGATACCATATTTGAGTAAGGAAGTTGATGTATATACTGTGCAAAAATGTGATTTGGAATTTTCCCCTCCATTTCAATTGTTTCCAGGCATCATCCAAATCAACAGCGGGCGCCCGGCGAGGATGTTGGGTGAGTATCTGTTTGTCTTTAATTAACTTTATTTTTTTTTTTTTATATTAACATACAAATTGTATTAAATATATATTATATTTTATAGAAAAAAAAACCCTCGAATTTTGCATTTAAAAATAAGGCATGAAAACCTTTCAATTCCATTACAAAAAAACGCAAAGAAGTGGGAATCGTTTCGATCATTAGTAGATTTTACCTTGTAGCCCGTTGTAAAAAGCACCTTCGTGCATTAACCAAAATTGTCATTAATTTAAAGGAGTAATGCAATTATATTTTTTCTTTTCCAAGCGGATAATGGGAAAATTTCTGACTTAAAAATTTATCTTATGGTTGTGTTAGTAATATGAGTTTTTTGTTGATCCAAAACTGAATTTAGTTAGGATTCGAATGCATTTATCAAGATGTTAAATAAGGCAGGCAGCAAATATTATTGCCTCATTGTTTAATTTTATCCTACGTTATTTTGAATAAATACAGTTTTAATACAATTTGAGAAATAAACATGGAAAGCTAAATTATAAACTCGGGCTTTCCATTACATTTTTAAAACCTGCCCGGGTATGGGACCCGCAACGTTGGCCGGCCCTCCACTGTAATCAGCTAGCCATCGGGCGAAATCTCCCCTTTTTATGCGTTACAGGGGCTCATGCCCGCGTAGAATTGCCTATGCTCGCGTTATGTTTCTCAAATTATGTTTGTATGAGTTTTTCACTTAAATGGGAAATATATGGCCACGTCTACATTTGGATCTTGATCCGGTTAAGAGAGTGCGAGGGGGCACCGCTTCCACCTGGATGCCCCACTCTTATTTGTGAGTCATAAGTATCGTTGGTAACGACGAACTCTGCCCTTAAGTCCGGATGTTTTCTTCCGGCCCAGTTTGTTACGAGCTATAAGCAATTTCAACCCTTAGCAGGTTACCTCGGCCTCGACATCAGTCAATCGGCATTAGACCTTTTTCAATTCTTGGATGCGAAATTTTTTTGCAGTGGGTCCTTGGGCTGGGGGAAAGAACCCGCCCCACGACACCGTATTGCTAGCCTGCCAGCGCATTCGCGCGTCCTCAGACAAGGCCAATCTCGGCAAAACCCACCATCCTCTTTCGCCGAGGCAGCAAACCATCGCTGCAGTTCTTTACGAACATTTATATCTACCCATAATCACTACAGAAGTCAAGGTCAATAGGAATGTGCTATAGTGAACGCTGCTGCTTTCCACTTCAGTAGGCTTTGAATCGAAAGCGGTGAAGACGCGTATAAACAGAGCGGGTGACAATTGGTTGCCACTTTTGGCGGGACGTCAAGAGACATGTGGTAGTTAACAAAAGTCACGAAAAAGAATATTCCCGTTGTTCCGTCGTCGGAAAGTAAACTACGCAATTTTATACGGAATCTCTGAGCATTTCTATTGGATGCGATACGCGAACACTAGACTGCCGCTTTTAACGATTTTAAATTAAAACAAATATGGTATATGCTTGCTCTCTTCAGTTTTGCATTTTTTAATGGTCTGCAAAATCGGTAAAACAAATCATGCTGCGCGATGAAATTTTGACAATAAAGATCTAACGTAGTCGTACATGTCCTATTGAAATCTTCAACGAACATTTGAGTTGAATGATAATCTTGACTGTATTATTGAAATCCAAACAATTCGCACGGAAGAACATCCAATCAAATAAGAAGCAAAAGTAAAAACCAGAGAAGATCTATAGCATTTGGTGGTATCGATAAGTAAGATAGTATCAACATAGATAAAATATGTCAAAAATCGTGCAAACACTTGAAATAAACAACTTTCATTATTCCATGTGTGCATATGATGATTGTTTTAGGTTTATGTTGGACATGCAAGTTCGCTTACCATGTAAATATTTATTTCTTTTTTTTTTTTTCATCGTATTAACCGTTTTAGAATATGGATATTCACGAATGAAGACGTTTCGAATACTATTTCTACGAAAAAAATAATACAAAAGGAACCGCATTTGAGTTCAGGAAATTTCAAAGAACAGCGTTGCAACACACTCGCGTTCTACGTTTTCTCATGGTACAATCTGCAGACCAGCTCACTATTCTCATTTATGCAGCATATTATTCAAACACCATAATGACATTGCTTGCAAGGCTTCATAGTTCGGTACCCGCACCTAAGTTAACCATTCGCGAAAATAATGATAAATTTCGTTCACCTAAAATTCTTTCCTGCAACATAGAAACGGAGGACAGATAAAAATAATGTTAAATTTTCCCAGAGCAAGGGAACAAAGTAAATGCAATAACATATCCCGGCACGAGTACTCAAGCTATATTCAAATCATTGCTTGTGTTCACGATTGTATTCTAATTATTTATCTTTTCTTGTCACCGAAAAATGTTTAAAACTACACAGAAGTTATGCTCAGGTTCATTAAAATTTAGGTACCATATACTCGTATTTCTCGATATGTTCTTTCAGTATTATCTTCTTTACATAATGCAAGTATATCAGCAAAATTTTTAATTTCCAATTACTGTTTTTGCAAAAATCGTTCAAAACTATAATCTTCTTCTTTGTAGCACTACAGCCCCTCTCGGGCCTTCGCTTAGAGATAGTTAGAGTATCTCATTTTCATGAACGTTTTGATATTTTTGGAAGTTGGTTTGGTCAGTACCATGCTCCCATGTGCCTGCTCAGCTATTATATGATCTGATTAAATCAGTACATATCACCACTGAGTGAACACTCGTAGTCTATCCGAAAAATCCCCTGAACTAAATCACGTTTCTCCCAACGAGATTTGAGCCTGGGACCTACGGCTTATGCGTTCATGCTCTAACCACTAGACCACACAGACTACTCAAAACTATAATAACCAAGCTTCAAACCCTGTTATTCCTGTCAAACCTATAGCACAATTAGTTTAATTTTACATATTTTGCTAGTGACAAAGCTGGCGGCAAAGCAACAACAACAAAAAATGTTTGATACCATATATTGCCAATTTTGCTCCAAATGAACACGTATCATAATTAATTCTAGAAACATGTGATACAAATAAAAGGATTGTTTTTCCGTATCACAGCAGCAAAGAAAAAAAATATTCCAAAACCAATTAGTGCATATATTTGCCTTTATAATATACAAACAGAAAGACTTGCCCAAAGATCCATTTGAATTCAAATGTGGAAAGAAACTTTAAATTTCGCCGTAAGGATCCCCTTGTTTCCCTTACCTCTAGCTTCCATGATTCTTCTTGTTTCTTTTTAGCACTACAGCCCCTCTCGGGCCTTCGCTTAGAGATAGTTAGAGTATCTCATTTTCATCACCGTATTGATTTTTTCGGAAGTCGGTTTGGTCAGTACCATGCTCCCGTGTGTCTGCTCAGCTATGATATGATCTGATTAATCAGTACATATCACCACTGAGTGAACCCTCGTAGTCTGTCCGGACAATCCCGTGAACTAAATCACGTTGTTCACCAACGAGATTTGAACCTGGGACCTTCGGCTTATGTGTCTCATGCTCTAACCACTAGACCACACATGATTCCTCAACCTAAATCCCAAGACCAAATGGTAGTAAATAGTCTCGGTGTCATACATTGGGTTTACTGGTTCCCCTGTTCTGATGGTACATTAAATACCGAGAAATAACAACAACTCAAATACACATGCACCTCTGCTACTAAATTACACTTACACGTCCTTTGTGGCGATGTAAGAAGGTGAAGGTGAGTCTTCCGAGCCTGGTAACGGAATTGAATGTAATAACCATGCCGCCGGAATGGAGGTTGGGCGATAAGCTAACTCTCCGTCCCTAGAAAACCCTACATTGTTTCGAAACCTGTAACAGAGCCTCGGAATGGATTGGATTTACGGTAATGGCCTCGCAACCGAAAAAGGACTATACAATGGAATGTCAGATCACTAATTCCGCCGTAGACGGTCCTAAGCCCGTTTGAGAAAGGTTGTTTCCCCAACCTATAGCTTCCATGATTCCTCATCCCCAACCCTCCAATTAAATGATTGTAAATGCTCTCGGGGTCGCACATTGGGTTTACTGGTTCCCCAATAATAATACCCAGGGCTTGACGGAGCTAGAAGACATCGCACTATGGTGTACTTGTGTTTGGTTTGAGAATTTAACTATTGCATATTGATATCAGAGGCATCCTCGGTATAATACTGGATGACCAAATACATCGTAAGTCCCCCGTAGACGGTCCCAAGCCCGTTTGAGAAAGGAAGAGGGAACGCCTTTTTTCCCCAACCTACAGTTTTCATGATTGCTCATTCCAAACCCCCAAAGTAAATGATAGCAAATGATCTTGGGATCGCACATTGGATTTACTGTTTCCCCAATAATGGGGCATTAAATGCCGATAAATGCTAATAACTATAAAAACGTCTACAGATCTGCTATTAAAGCCTACTTACAGCTCCTTTGTGGGGACGTAAGAGGGTTAAGGCGAATCTTCCGCGGCTGATAACGAAATGGACGTAATAACCATGCCGCCGGCATGAAGGTTGGGCGACGGGCTAACTCCCCGTCCCTAGAAAACCCTAAAAGTGGATTCACAGCAACGACCTCGAAATCGGAAAAAGGACTATGGCATTGGATCCTGGAATGTCAGATCACTCAATTACCCTGGGACTGTTAAGGACCTTTTACAACAGGCCAGTCAATATAAATTGAAAATACTGGCAATCCAGGAAACGAACTGGACTGGTAATGATATTCAAGACATGAGATCGCACACAATATTCAAAAGGGGAAGCCAACTGGAAAACGAGAATTCGGAGTGGGCACGTTATTGACTTTAAGTCAATAAACGAACGGTTGTGTGCGATCCGTATAAAAGCGAAATTCATTAAAATCTGGCTGATCAATGTTCACGCCCCGACCGAAGAAAAGGACGAAGAAACAAAGGAGTCGTTCTACAATCACCTGGAAAGACTAGCCTACAAACGACACAAAAATAATTCTGGGTGATTTTAATTCTAAGGTTGGCAATGAGATATCTCATTGGGGAACGACTGGAGGATATAGCCTCCACGATGAAACAAATAACAACGGCCAGCGCCTGATTGACTTTGCATGTAGCAGAAATCTAGTCATACGGTCAACTGGCTTCCCACATCGACGCATTCACAAAATGACTTGAGTATCACCGGACACACAAAACTAGATCGATCATGTTCTGATCCAACAACGTTGGATCTCAAGTATACTTGACGTCCGTACACACCGAGGAACCAATTGTAACTCAGATCATTACTTGATCAAAATAACCTATCGATGTCATATGTCAAAGGCATATTCGGCGAAGACCAGCATGCTACAAAAATTTGACATCGAAAGGTTCAAAACGACGTCTGTGGCCAAAAATTTCACGGAGGCTCTCAACAACCAGCTGGTTCCCATATTATCAGTCGCCTGATTAACGAAAAGCAACGAGCTCTGGATGGAAGTGAAAGCGGTTATTAAGACCGTGGCAGAACAGAGGATGGGACATCAAGTCCGGCGCAAGAGAAATGATTAGTTCGATGATGAGTGCCAGAATGCGTTAGACAAAAAGAATCAGGCGTACAAAGATTACGTAGGTAGGAAAACCAGGACGAAGAGAGAGCACTAGGAAAATCTTAGAAAAGAAGCGAATAAGATAATTAAAATTTAGAATTTAGCAATAACAATAGACAAGCATACAAAGTAGTGAAAAGCCTGAAATTACGCCAAAACCACGCTCTACCGTGATGTCATCGGCAATATCATCGCTGATGAAAACAAGATTAATGAAAGATGGGCATCATAATTCAAGATCCTTCTTAATCCTCCACACCGTTCCAGAGCATCAGAGCCTATAGATGTTTCCGGAGATCTTCCATTGGCCTCACCTACTCTGGAAGAAGTTTGCTCCACCATCAAAGCCCAAAAGAATAATAAAGCGCCGGATATCGATGAGATTCTAGTGGAGCTCATCAAACATGGTGGCAGCAATGTTGATAAAGCTATTCACAAAGTCATCCAGCACATTTGGCAACAAAAACATATGCTGAAAGAGTGGAGGCAATTAATTATATTGCCTATCCACAAAAAGTGACAGTGCGAAAATTATAGAGGCATATCACTGCTTTTAACGGCGTACAAAATATTTCAAAGATCTTAGAAGATAAAGTCGGATCGTACGCCAACAGTGTTATTGGGGAGTATCAAGGTGATTTTAGTGCAGGTAGATCGGTCAAGCAGGTACTTGAGAAATGCTGGGAGTTCAACATAGACGTACACCAAATTTTCGTTGACTTTGAGCAAGCATACGACAGTATGGATCGTAACGTACTGCACCAAATAATGCTTTGCTTTGGTATCCCAGCCAAATTAGTCCGACTTACTAAGATGACAATGACGTCGACGACCTTTCAAGTCGGCATCAATAACCAACTCACTGATGCCATTGACACAAATATCGGACTAAAGCAGGGAGATGGGCTGGCTCGATTACTATTCAATTTGGCTCTGGAGTACGTCATAAGCAAGCTACCTGTCGATACACGAGGTACATTACTATACAAGGCGAGCCAAGTAGTAGCCTATGCGGACGACATCACTATTTTGTAACGGTCATTAACAACCGCCAAAGAACTTTCCTGAAAATTGACAGCGTAGCAAAACTAGTAGGGCTACAAATCAATGAAAATAAAACGAAGCTTATGACACAGTCGAGAAAAAATACCTCAAATATACAATATATCACACTTGGCGAAAACAGTAACGAAAATGTTAGCGGATTCGTGTATTTAGACGCCAAAATAACGAGAGCCAGCAATGAAAGAGACGAAATACGCAGAAGAATACAGCTCACAAATAAAATATTTTATTCAGTTTTGACGATCCTGAAGACCAGCTGCATACACAGGAAAACAAAGCTGCAAGTACGAGTATACAAATCTGGAATAAGACCTGTGCTATGCTACGGGTGTGAACTTGGACCCTAACCCAAGCATCCGCAAATATATTGAACGCATTTGAGCGACGGGTCCTGAGCGAAGCAAGACGGGGACCATTGGCGAATTCGATACAACCATGAGCTGTATGAAATTTTTGACGATTGTAAAACTCAGGAAGCTACAATGAGCTAGCTAGCTCGTATAGACGAACAACGGATACCCAAAGATGTATTCATTGGGAGAACTGAAAATCGGAGACTAGTGGGAAAACCGAGGAAACGCTGGTCTGACTCGGTCGACGAAGACAGTTCATCGCTGCTCGAGTTTCAAAATTGGAGGACGCGGTCAATGGACCGAGACAGTTGATGGCGCTATTTGTAGAAAGCGAACGCCCGAGAGGGGCTGTAGTGCTACGAAGAAGAAGAAGATTAGATTTCAGCAATGAATCTGAGTATCGTACAATAAGAAACATATATTAAGTATTCAGGAAGATCATATCGTCTGTTAGACAGTTTTTTGCTATCTCTTTACAACAGAGCCTTGTTTTCTATTTTCTGTTCATATTTTTTGTACGATGACTTGTTTATACATCTAATAGTACTCGTAATATATTTTTAGTCATTTTCTATCTTTCTTTATTAACTCAAATTCAAAATAGTAAGCGTTAATCGTATGAATACCTGAAGGATCATCAAAATGCTTTACATATTCAGTTTGAATAGCATTAGCATATCAAATTACGATAAATAATTAGCTTGAAATTCACTGAATCATTTTCACAATCAATTAAAATCAATTGTGAAAAAAATCCTACGGTATGCAAATAATTGACCGGAAAAAAATGTAAACTGTACTTTTCATCCTATGATCTCAAAGGAAATACGAGTATTAATTCAATTCTATAGATTATTCCAGAAGTAATCATATTAATACATACAACATAAAACTTTGGCGAAAGTATGCTAATGAGATAAACTGTAATTTACATACAAAAATAAATTCCCTTAGGCTGTCATTACAATAAACGAAACAACGGATGGAAAAAATGCCATGCACATCAATTAACAAAGAAAAAAATTAATATGATTCGAAATTCTAGAGGCAATAAACTTTTCCAATTAAGCAATAAATTAATTTGATGTCAATATATCCATGCAAAATTGAACAAAAGCAAAAATAAAATCAGGAAAGTGAACTTTACTGATTTATCTACAAATTAATTTACTATATATCATCAATATGTGCTAGCAGTTGTTTTGCACGGTGTTTGTTGATGTCTGGATTGCTTATATCCATCTGTGATTTTCCTGTTTGAAACTAATAATTTACTACAGAAGTTCGATTGTGTTAACATAGTTTTTCATTGAACTTTTTCAAACATTTTCTGTGCCCAAAATGAAGGTGAATTTATTATTTAAAGTAGACTTCGGCACGTTTTTCCGTAGTCCCTTTTTATTGTTTAAAATTTGCGAATACTATGAAATCATGCTATTACTTTTATAATTTTGCGTAGATTGATAGTACTGTGCTTGATATCTTTGTAGAATTTCAATTCTGCAGAGCTATCCGTATTTTTGTAAACATACGGAGGAGTCGACACTGCAGATGACTCAAAGGTGTTGAAACGTGTTTGCGGACCCGACAGTTTTTCAAGACAAAAAAGTACGAAAGTGACGATCGGTTTGCACTATGTCTGATAAATTGATAATTTGAGACCATTTGACTAAAAAGTCAACTCATATTGCTCCACAACTGCCGTATGCCTGATTTAGCGCCGAGTGACTGTTGGCTATTCCATAAACACAAAAGACCACTCCGTGAACATGGTTTCAAATCGATCAAGGAAATAAAAATCCGTTCGACGAAAGCATTGAAAGGTATACCGGAAACGACTGTTCCGAATAATGGAAAAAAATTTGGCATAAATGTGTTATATAGGATGGGAGTAATTTTGAAGAAAACAAACAGTAGTAATTATTGATAGGAATTTTCGCATTTTTTCATCACATACTGGTCAATCTTAGAGCTTGAAAGATATTGTTGCAGATATCAGGTTTGCGGCCTATAATTTGGATTTCCATGTAAGCAAAAATATCTTTTAATTGAAATAAAATTATTCTTTATTAGAAAATTAACTTTTAATCATTGGGTGCACCGAAATGCTTTTCATTTTAATTGTTTTATTCTTCTTCGATATCACATCGAAACACGGTTGATGACTTCCGTCACGCACTGTCGCATGCACCTTTTCCACGTACTACGGATGAATCCTTCCCCACTTCAATTATCATATGCATATAGTACAAGGTGTATTCCAAAATAAACGAAAATGAGCTAAAAAAACGACAGGAGCTTTGTACTGATCAATTCGAGTTTATTTATTCAAAATATTCTCCTCCGGCGCGATCCAAAAGCTTTTGGAAAGAGTGTTTTAGGTCATTGACCACAATGTCCTTCAGGATGTCGGTACAAGCCTTTTGGATGCTCTCTACGGAAATGCAATTTTCCGAATAGGTAGAAGTCACAGGGAGCTATATCAGGCGAATACGGTGAGTGATTGATGGTTAAAATGCAATTTCTAATCAAAAAAAAAAAACAGTCACAAGAGTGGATCGATGAGATGGTGCATTAGCATGCAATAAGCGCCAGCGGTATTCAGGCCGAATTCGACGAATGCGATGCAACAAACGCTTCAAAACGCCAAGATAGAAAGTTGCATTGACGATTTGGCTCGTTGGCACGAACTCCTTGTGGACTATTCCCTTGGAATCGTAAAAACAAATGAGCATCGACTTGATTTTTGACTTCTCCAAACGGGTGGTGGCTCTTCTGGGGCCTTCCATTCGGCACTTTGTCGCATGATTTCGGGTTCATATTGGAAACACCACGCTTCATCACCAGTTACAATCTTGTAAAGGAAGTTCTCGTCTTTTCTCGCCTCTTTAATCATGTGCAATTTTTGGTCATCAGTTTACTTGTGCGGAACAAAACGTGCACAGACCTTTCGTAATCCCAAATGATCGGTGAAAATGCGATAAATCGATGCTTTGGTGATATTCAACTCCGATTCCATGAATTTCAATGGTGATTTCGGCTCATTTTTGATAAATACACGCACAATTTTGATGGAGTTTTCGATTATCACTGATTTTGGGCGGTCCGTATGTTCATCGTCATTTATGTCCTCACGACCATCTCTGAAACGTGTAAACAACTCACGAGCTCTGGCACGAGACAGACAATTATCGCCTTACCGATTTTAAAACAAAATTTGATATTAGCTCTTTGTTCGAAACTCATTTTTGTACTGATGACATAAACATACTGTCACTTTAGACGCAATAACATCGCTTCCAATGAACCGAATGTCGTCAAACTTTCACTGGAAATCAGGGAGGGATGTGACTTTCCAACGCAAAAATGGCGCTACCAAAAAGATTTTATGACAAAAGTCTCGCTTATTTTGGAACGCAACTCCATACACTCCAAGTCGAATTTACGACCCTATTCTGGTATCGCCTCGATCGAAGACAATCCATCGGCGGTTGTCATTTTTTGCTGATAATGATGACGTCATGATAGCTTTGGTTGCTGGCTTCAGACTTTTCGTTACGACTTTTAATCATAGTGATTCATAACGATTATTTTGGATGATTTTATTGTTTTGATTTATTGCCAGGTTTTTGTTTGTTGTTATTTTAGATTATTTAATTGTTGTGAATTATTACAAGGTGTTTGAAGCTCTTGTTTTGGGATTATGCAATTCATGTTGAAACGGGCAATAGGGATAGTAACTTTAAGATTTTTTGGATACGCAACAATATTGAGGATTCATTCATTATTGCAGTTCTTTCTTTTCTTTTCATTTTACAACAAAAATTTTTCATTCCCTTAGTTTGAACTGTGTCCTGGTGAGTAGGTAGATTGACAGTATTTTTTACTTTTTTGATTATTTGAATCGCTGTTCATTACGTCAAATTTAAAAGCTCAAAGAATTCACATAGTAACATTTAAAGAGAGATTCATTTTTACTTTTTTAACATTATTCCCAGAATCAAATTACTAAGCTTGGCTACATTGTTACTTAAAAGATCTTACTTCTGTTGACACTTAATTGCCATCAGGTTGAGGAATACCAAATTACTTTAATAGAATTTTATCTACCAAGTGTCCCTCATATTTGTCATGCCAAAACAAAATTTCATTAGCGTGATCTCGTCAGCATTTCCTAACTAGGTGCACGATGATGGTTTGGGTCAAAGCCTTAGTAAAGTAGACTGTTATGTATTTAGTAGCACCATCCATTCCATTTATTATTCAAACGGATTCCTTCAAAAAATAAAGCATTAAAGCTATACCTCCTGTTGTAACTTGAAGCATTTTTATTCATAGTGCATCTTCGCATTAAACCCACGTATTCCTACCATAAATTAGCAACCGAAATAATATTGTAACTCAATGGATGTCCTAACATCAAAAGTAAATCTAATTTCGATGTAGCAAAGTATACAATCAAATACTTATCACATAATAAGTATTTTTCATACTTCTTGGAACGAAGAATAGCTGCTCTCGTGATTGGATGTATTCTTAAAATATCAGTATCCGCTTATCGCTTGACTGAATACCTATATGCCTTCTCTTAATACAAAATTTGCAACCTACGCAGAAAATGTTACATAATTCCATGATGTCGTTATTAGAGCTGATGAAACCTTGGATTTTTCCTTTTGTATGTGTGTGCGAGTAGGCAGATAAATATATTGGTCATTGAGTGTAGATAACATTTCTTTGTTTTGTTTGACTTTGAAAAGATAATTACCTAAAAGGAACGAATTCTAGCTGAAGGTATTCTCAAGGAAAAGATTTCCAGGGTCTTAAATGAATAATGAAGACGATCTCTTGAGAAGGTCATATATTTGTATTGAATATGCAAGGAAAAATTTGAGTATGGTAGGCCTGCGGTATGTTTTCATGTGGTATTATCTAACTGCAGAAATTATTTGAAGTAAGTATAAAAATGCTATTAGCCTAAGGAGAAATAATTCTTCCTTTTAAATGTTACATGAGTTGATTTAGACCCACGCAACTGGAACAGGATCAACAATAAACACTAAATATTTTTTTGAAAACAAAGGCTTCGGCTTACTTTAAGAAATTAACAGACCAGGGAATATCGTACGTAAATATGGAGCCGGTTAAAAATGTCTACATATTTCTACATTGAACAGATAAATTTTTAATTTTTTTATCCTGAAACATCAACACAAACTATATTCAGTGCACAATGAGCCTACTACTAACAATACCCTTGATACATACAAAAAACCAAGAAACATATCTAGTTAACAAAACTTAACCTATCTATTCACATACCCAACACAAAAATTCATGCAGATATTCTAAATGCCCGTACATTCTGCATCTACCAACTGTACTGCTAATAAAATTACACTCATTAGGTACCAAACTGAGCGTGAAGTCACTCAAAGAAATTCTCGTCGAAAAAGAAGAGCCATTTTCATGTTAACCTACATTTTCAACATCAAACGCAAAAATAAAATTATTCCACAATCCCCCGAAAGTAAGCAAAGCCAACGTTCACCTGGTTTTGACATGATTTAAAATAATTTGCAGTATTGGAAGGAGCGATATGGGCGAATTTATTCAAATGTTGAAAGCTAAAAATAAAACAGGCAGACTTTAAGAACATTCTTTACATATTTGTTGACTTACACCTGGAGCGATTTTTTTTATTAAATTATATGTGTGATACCATTTGCAATTCATTCAATTCTTTAGAAACGTTCCTTTGGGTAGGATGTGCTTGATATCTTCAACCAAGATGTCTTCTGAAATTAAATTGTGGCCTACACAATAATTTTCAAGCTTGTCGTGAAGTTATCAATTCAATCTAACATGCCCTGAGGGTGTGTACTTGTGCGTAATGACCTGTGTTTCTTAAAGAAAATGTCATTGGTGAGTAAAAGTAATAAATTGTTTTTTGGAGAAATTCTCTCACTTGGGGCTTAAGAATTTTTGATTTTGGTGTAGGATTGATGATAAGTTGTTGGCACGTTAAAATTATTATTAAATTATTCCTTCGAACCCTGTATGAATTCAACCAGCTGTTATGGGTACTAATTAAAAAAATTCGGGCAATAATCAATCAAGCAGTCAACCATGATGCAGCCTACATAACCTTGTATTGTATTTATAAATTTCCCAAAAATTCATAAAAGGCATTATTGTAGGCATAGCATATTATTCTATTGTGAATGTGTAATATGATATATGATTTTATTAAGAATGTGTAATTATTTAGTTTAAGGAGGGAAATGCGGTGTGGAAGAAAATAATACAATTTTAATAAAACCAAAGGTTTCCTTAGTGTCCTTAGTGAGAACTATGGCTCTGCGGCAGAGCAAACTGAAAACAGCGACGATTGGCAGTCATCGTGGGTCAAGTTTTCACGAACCGTGATGCTTTACTTCTCGTGGCCGTTCAGATGTCTAATTGTTCGTATGAAATCTACGTTAGATAAACACGATTATTTGATCTGTTCAATTGAGAAGTTTCATTGATTGGAGAAGACTATATTGGACAATTGACCGCGTACGTGCAAATCGTAAAAGCTCATATCCTCCATTCAAACGAACGTTTTTTGAGCAACGGTTAAATCTTGAGCTTTGTATTATTTGTACAACTTGACTTTGAGCTCATTTTACAATATTTTAAACATGCTCGTTTGATATATCTTGAGCTGAGCAGCCATATGTCGTCCAATACCCCAAGGCCTTTATTCAGCTCGAGCTTTAGTTTTACGGTTACTTTCGGCACGTGGTCAGTTACCGTTATGATAGGCATAAAACGGGGAGTATAGTGTTCTTGTGGCCGTAACACTCCTAAAATTACGTACAATGCGTGAGGTTCGGGTTTAACTGTGATTTGATACGTACTGTTACTACAAATTTTGAAGAGGGACGCGAACCATACGTTTAACTAATTAGTAATACTTCAAAAGAATACTTTTATGATTGATCATGTTGACGCCTACGATAACTTTGGCTCGGATGATGGTGAGTAGTCATTTTCAAGAAATTATGACGATATCGAGCCACTGTACGAGGGGCAGTCCGATAAGTACTTAGTCTACAAAAGAAAAACGAAAATTTTGGAAAACTGGCGATTTATTTCTCAACATAATCTCCTCTTAGCTCGATACACTTGACCTAGCGATGCTCCAACTTCTGTAACCCGCCTGAAAAATACATTTTCTCGAGGTCTGCAAAATAGGCCCCGTGGTGGCGATGACCTACTCATTCGACCCAAATTTCTTTCCAGCGAGTGACTTTTTCAAGTTTGGAAATAAAATGAAGTCGCACGGGGCCAAATCTGGAAAATACGGTCGATGGGGTAGCAATTTGTAGCCCAATTCGACGAATTTTGACGTGGCGACGGCGGAGGTGTGAGCCGGTGCGTTCTCGTGGTGGAAGTGCACTTTTTTCTTCGCCAAATGGGGGAATAATTCAGCATAGTGGAGCCCTCTGACCGTTTTGTCCTTCTCCAGGTAGGTAGTCGATGCAGATCACACCTTATGAATCCCAGAAAACGGTGGCCATCACCTTTCCGGCCGATGATAGGATAGTTTTCGCCCATTGTTTCGACTATTCCTTGGTCCCTGGTGTGTACCAGTGGAACCATGTTTCTCTGATGGTCACGAAACGACGAAGAATCTCCTACGGATTGCGCTGACTCTCCATAAAGGGGAGTGGCTCCCGAAAAAAAAGTATCAAATGAAAGGTCTTGATGACAACTTTTCAAAACAGGCTTAAAGTGCCATTTCTTGCTTCAGTGGGCGCACAGGAAGGGGAAATACACAAAAAATTCGTGTGTGTCCCCCTCTCCCCGGTTGCGATTGGACACCTGTGATCTGAAAAATCTGAAAAAATTATGGAGGTAGATGGTAGGAGGTAACAACAAATACATTAGAAGTCAAAATTCGCTCAACATTGTTAATAATAATATGATCATCGTATTTCACATTTTCCCCAAAAAAAAATCGTATGGATACTCTCAAACCCAATGAAATCCGATATTTAAGTAGCCTTACAAAAGGTCCTAATACTCTTCAATTTGATGGAAATCGAATCATATTCACAGTTTTGATTTGATCTTCTTGAAATTTCCAAATAAGATCAATAACATAAATCATTTTTGGTATTCATGATTTGAGTGATTTTTGTTAGTTTGCAACAAAATGACGACCGTTGAAAATAGAGACACAATGGATTTTCTTTTAAACGTGCACATCTCTTTGACATGTTTCTTGATTTTATTCGTTCCTCGTCTTCTTCTTCTAAAACTACAGCCCCTCTCGGGCCTTCGCTTCCTGCAAATAGCGCCTCCAACTGTCTCGGTCCATTGACCGCGTCCTCCAATTTCGAAATCTGAGCAGCGATGAACTGTTTACGTCGACCGAGTCAGAGCAGTATTTCCTCGGTTTCCCCGCTGGTCTCCGGCTTTCAGTTCTCCCAACGAGTACCATCTGCCAAAAATTACTGTTTGGTGCGGTTTTCATGCCAGAGGTGTGACTGGGCCGTATTTTATGTTGGTTGAAACAATGGAGAGCGCTATCGTGCTATGTCAATGGAGAGCGCTATCGTGTTATGTTGGAAGATTATTTGTGGCCAGAATTGGATGAACTTGACATGAACGATATGTGGGTTCAACGAGACGGTGCCACTAGCCACACAAATTCATTTATTTACTGTTATGTCCCTAATGGAAAACCCTATACAAGACTGTATTGGTCTAACAGTTTAGATCAGCCTCAAGTGAATGAGATCATGCAATGCAATCACTTTGAGACTACAAAACGCTTTCTGCGCTCTAACAATAAATTCGATTGCAAGTCAACAGGTACACCGGTATTCGACAAACCATTTAAAGTTGATCACTTTTGAATAAAATTAGAGAGCGGCTACTTCTAGTACCTAAGAAAGAGCACCAACATTCAACGTTAGACTTCTTTCGAATTAAATTAGAGAGCACTTACTTCTAGTGCCTAAGGAAGAGTATTTCGCAGTTGATTTGACCTCTTTTGAATAAAATTAGAGGGCACTTACTTTTAGGCCGTAAGAAAGAGTACCTGGCAGTTGATGAACGGATTATACCTACCAAATGTCGTCATGAGTTGAAGCAGTACACTCCTGCCAAAGCACACAAACAGGGCTACAAAAATCAGGAGCTTAGGGATGTTTCAGGATTTAGTTATGACTTTGCCGGTTAACAAATGAACGTTTATCCAAGTGATACACCCAATCTACGAGTGCGTTCTAATGTTGTTACAAGACTGACAGAAACTGTTCCGAGCAATGTAAACCATAAAATATTTTTTGGCAACTTATTCAATATCATATATTTGCAAGTTTACCTATTTCAGAATGGTCTGCTTCCATTAAGAATAGTTCGACTGAAAAGAGTGCCAAATGCTAATATGCCAACAGAAAAGGACCTAAAGAAGTTAGGGCGAGGTGCCATGGTGGTAAAAATTGCTACTATAAATAACGAGAAACTGAGCTCGGTCTCCTGGTATGATAACAAAGTCGTAAACTTGCTTTCTGCGTTTGTGGGCACTGAGCTTGTTACATTCAAAACAACGTACTTCAGACGAGAGAAACAGTATAAGAGATCCTATATCCACAGGCTGTTGATGCTTACAATCGTCATACGGGAGGTATTGATTTGTTATATTCCTTGTTAGACTTATAGAATAAAAAAACGATCACGACAGTGCCAAAACCATGACGTGTATCGTTCATCTATGAAATATGTTAAATGTAACGATTTCCTTTGTTTAAATGAAAATGAAAATTGTTTCTATGATTCCTAAGTTGTTTTGCATGGGAAGCACAAATAACATCGTTATTTATTGTCCCGATGCATATAAAGCTATTTGTTGCTCCTAAATTTATTTTCGATAATAGAAGTGAAACATGGACCCTGACGAAAGAATCCGAAAAGGCAGTGGACGTATTTGAACGCAAAGTGCTCCGGAAAGATTTTAAAGGATAATGCTGTGACCCTGTGGAACATGTACCGGGACAAGGAAAAAATTGTTTATGAGATTCAAAGTTTGCAGGGCAGAGTTACCAAAAAAAGAAAACAGACAAATCAGAAACGAACTTGAAGTTGTTGCTAAGTTCAACGATTATATCGCTCATTTGCTGCAATAACGTCATAACTTTAAATCGTGATTTTTGAGAATCGTAAAAATGTTACGATACGAAGTGGCACTGGGTAGCTTGTAATGTTAATCTCGAACTCTGCATAAAATGCTACTATTTTTTGCATGCAAAACTCAAATTTTAATAATTTTTTTAAATTTTGTTTATTTGGTATCTACAGAGCAAAACTCCTTTTCCTTTACAAGCCGTCGGGCCTTGGTTTATTGTGTGAGCAGACGCGTTTCGCCTACTTTGAGTCATCTTCAGTGTATAAAGGATGTGTTGAAGGGAATGACTTTATATAGTTGTAGGATGGGTTGAGCGGATGGGTAATTAGTTCACACAATAAACATATATAATATATATAAATAAAGTATTTATATATTATATATATTTATAGTATTTATATATATTATGTATTTTTATTGCTTTACACCAAAATCTTTGCTTAATATATTTCGCTGAATTGTTTATAATAAAAAATAAAATAATAACAGCACAGGGTCTACGCGCGACAGATGTGATACTTCAAATTTAGAAAATTAACCAGTTAACTGCGTAATTTATTCCCAAATAATTTAACCCATTTTATATATGTATATATATATATTTTTTTTTAATTCATAGCAGGCAGAATAGTTTTATAAAGAAAACATCCCATTAAATTTTTTATCATATCTTGCTAAAATTTTGATTCTTTATGCCGAAATATTCATCCCAACAAAATGAAAAACTTTAATCCACGTCCAACGTAATATATGTCATACCCAGTTAAATGGAAAGAACCATATAAAGTCGATTATTTTCTCATTTTTAGGGTTTTGTACTACTTGCAAAATCATATTGAAATCGGTTTTTTCTGTCTGTGTATCACAGAAGTTTTGCTCCGAAACTATGCAACCATGACACTAACTCTGGTGATTAGATCATAAGTCATGACCCCTTGAGAGTTTAGGTATCAATTACATTTTCATAGGTTTTTAAGGAGGGTCCCCTTATCGACGGGGGCCCCTTAAAATTTTTACCGAAAGTAATCGTGTGGGGTGTCAAATGAAGGGTTCGAATAAGAGCTTTCCAAAACAGGTCTTCGAATAGCGTTACCAGCTTCCGGGAGTATAGGGTGAGGGGGAAATATACGAAAAATTTGTGTTCCTCCCTCGCGATTGTAATCCGAAAAATCTGAAAAAATCATAGTGGTAGGCTTTTTATTTACAACAACAAATTCGCTCAATCAACTTTATTTATATTATATGTATAAAGGGTTTTCCAATAAGAGGTTTTATTTTGAATAGCCCGTTATGTCGGTAGATGTCACCTTTAAAGCTGTCATTTTTTGACATTTGAAAAGTAAAAACTACACCATTAATAGAAATTGAACGATACACGCTTCAACAACTCATTGAAATTATTAAAATTCACTATAAAATGGTGAAAATTTGGCAGAGACGGTTCGTAAAACTCGAACATTTTGGGTCGTCGTGAAGCACCTTGTCGGGCCGCAATACAGAAATTGGTGGAAAAATTCGAGCTGTTGGGACCACTTAGTGATGTGAAGAATAAAACCCGTGCACGTCACGCAAGAACAGCCAAGAATATTGCTGCTGTAGCCAAAAGTGTTGAAGAAAACCCAGGTTTGTCCATTCCTCGTCGTTCCTTGGAATTAGGCATTCCACAAACGTCATTACACCGTATTTTGCACAAAGATTAGGGTCTTAAGGCTTATAAAGTTCAGTTGACACAAGAACTCAAGCCGGTCGATCATCAACAACGTCGTGTCCTTGCTGATTGGGTCCTTGAACTGCATGAAAATGATCCGGGATTCCATCGAAAAATCATCTTGAGTGATGAGGTCCATATCCACCTCGGTGGCTTCGTCAACAAGCAAAATTGTCGCTTCTGGGGCTTGGAAAACCCAAGAGTTATTGTTGAAAAGCCTCTCTATCCTCAACGTGTGGCTGTTTGGTGCGGTTTATGATCCGGCGGAGTCATTGGACCTTACTTTTTCGAAAATGAGGCTGGAGCAACAGTTACGGTGAGTGAATTGCGCTATCGAGAGATGATTAATGATTTTTTATGGCCGGAATTGGATGGTATTGATCAGGAAAATGTTTGATCTTTTACGGGAAAAGTTTCCGGACCGTGTTATTTCTCGGAGAGGTGATCACAATTGGCCACCGAGATCTTGTGATTTAACACCTTGCGACTTCTTCCTTTGCGGCCACGTGAAAGAGAGAGAGAAGGTATACGGCAACAGCCCAGCGTCGATTCAAGACTTCAAAGATGGAATTCGTGAGGCTATCGAGGATATAGGGCAGCCACTTTGCGATTTGGTTATGAAAATTTCATGAAAGGGATATGGTCCAGTAAGCGTGGTCGTGGTGGTTATTTGCCTGATGTTATTTTCCACTATTAACGGCATATATTTCTCTTTATAATGAAATAAACATCCGATCATTTATACTAAAAAATGGCATTTTTCTTTTAATATCAAAATAACAACTCTTATTGGAAAAGCCTGTAGTATGATATCCAATTTTCACATATTTTCCAATAAAAGGGTACTTCAACGAAATTTTATTTGGGTAGTCATAAAAGGCCCTTATACTCTGCAAGGTTCAAATAAGACCTAATCATATTCACAGAAGTAATAGCCGTTTGAACAACACACGATGTTGCTATTTTATGGTCTTTCAATCGAATCAGACACTGAAAATTTCCAGATAAGATGAATAACACAAAAATTTTTGAGAATTTATTATTTGAATGATTTATGTTGCATTGCAACAAAATCAAATGGGGGAACAATGGTTTTTCTTTTAAACATGTATATCTCATTGTAGCGTTTCTTGAGTTTATTCTGTGTGTTGTAGGTTGAGTACAAGATTCTTCTGACAGGAGCGTAATTATGTCCACCCAATTCAATGTTATTGGTTATCATCCTCAGAATCTTTACGAGTGACATAGGTTTTGTGTAGCTAAAACATAATGAAAAAAAATGCTCACCTACTTAATTATTCCCCGTTAAGAGTTCTGCTTTTGTGTTACACTTTAAATATTTAGATTTTCAGCAAAGAAATTTGACAAGCCAGAGGTCAGCACAATCATCAAGCTGCGGAAGCTGCAATGGGCTGGCCATGCCCAGCGAATGGATGAAGAGCGGCTACCAACAAAAGTATGCGTTAGGCAAACTGAAGAACGTAGACCATGTGGAAAACCAAGGAAACACTGGTCCGACTCTATTGACGAAGGAAGCGAACCCTACTCGGATTTAGAAAATTTGAAGGCAATGCCCGAGAGGGGCTGCAATGTTACAACGACGACTTTATTCGTCAAATTTTGTTCAGGTATAATTGGATTTGACTGTTGAAATTCACCGTTTATAAATATAAATTTAGTAATTCTCATTAATTTTTGATTTCATTCGCGCTTTTTATCCATTTGTCGTTTCGCCACACAGATAGGCTCTAGCCATAAACAAGACTTGCTTTACGAGAGACAGAGATTCGCCTTATTTTAATGAATACGTTTTTTTTTATTTGACTGTTTTTTTATGTAAATCAGCCCCCATTTTGATTATATCAAGCTCTCTATATACTTTTACAAGTAAGACTTGTTGAAAAAAATTCTCTGCAATCTCGAGCATATTGGAAACTTCAATTTCAATGACCATTAATTCGCTTATTTCCATATACTCATTTATGCAAAAAGCTTGCTAGTGAAAGCAAGTTGTTTTTACGATAGCATTAAATTACATGGCCTATTATCTTTGCTTTTCCAATGCAAGATTAACTCAATATTGAGCATATTTCACAGAGAGTGAATCTGATTGAACACTCTTACTCGATACATCGTATCAACATGAATGTGTTTTATACGTTTTTTTATAGCACCTCCATAAACCTATGTAATCCTCAATCCATTTGGCTTTATAAACAAACGACAGACACTCCTTGTTGAAAAACGTAGATTATAAAATTCATGCTAACTTATGACATGCGGCAATGTTAAAAGTGAATAAAATTTCAAGTTGCCTGAACTGGGTAGAATACGAATAAAAGCAACTTGTGTGCAAGATACATTGGGAGTTATCCTACCAACGCTGTAGGGATCTACATAATGGTTATCTCCAACCTTATATGAGTGTACTTATGAGCGTTCTGCAGCGAATATGAATTGAATTTAATTATGCATATGACGGGAGCATTATCATTTGGCGGAGTGACACTGCTTAATTTGGTCATTGTATCAAATCCTATTTGCATTCGTAATAATATAAATAGAATCTGGCGACACAGTGTGACAGCAGAGTTTATTGCAATGGAACGTGAAATTTTGATTCGTAATTGTGTTTTTCATTATGTGACGTAATTTGGTTAACATGTATTAAATAACTACCTATTGAATTTAATAATATGGTTCGCTAAGAAAAAGTAATCAAGAACTTTAACCGTTGAACTCAACTTTTCCTGCACTCCTGTAACAATAATATATTTTTTTATACATCCCTGGTCCAAAATATTTCTAGAGAAATTAACCACCTCACGAATCACGTCCTCTTAACGATCCCATAAACATTTAAGAAACTCTTTATGAGAATGTTTTTGATTCCGCTTCCTCAGCACTGCTGGATATTTATTTTACTATCAAGTGTGGTCGTGCCAACATGAAGTGCAAACATAGGTGAAAATTCCACCCCCAGAATATCCGAATAATACAAGTACAGGTCCCTGACTTAAGTAGCTACAACATAAATATTGGAGTGTATACTTACATTTTTATGATTGACTAATTTCATTAATTTGAATTCCCTATAAGCACGTTTTGCATGCGTTACATTTTGGAATGGCCTCGATAATTTTTTTATTGCGACATTTTGCTCGGTCAGTGTATCATATGCAGCGCTGAAACGAGGAAGAAAACAGAATAATTTTCAAGATAACTTGATGCTATCTACGTGTCATATTGAATTAGCATTTTATTATCACATTTTTTGGTGTTGTAGGCTGAATAATTATGCAAATAATCATTCGTTATCATTTTAATTCATGATTTACGAGAAATTTCAAGACTCGCGTGATGTGATACATTTCTTTACTTACGATCTCTCAGCAAAAAGAGATACGTCATGTTTATTACGAATAATTAATTTGCATTATTCAGTCTATAAAATCATTTTTATCATGTACATCTTAAGCATACTGTTAAGGACAGGAGGAAAAAAGTAACATACATATATTGAATCGATTATATTCTTAGAATTCATTACGCTTCTACTGCGAGATAAGGAGATTAAGGCAAACAGAAATTTACTATTAAAATCATAAGCCGTTGTTAAAGAACATCATCCACAAGCTGAAAAAAGAAAATAAAGGAAAGTGCAAACATTTACATAATCGAAAAAGAACCTTCGATAGACTCTACATACGTACGAACAATCGTAGTCGAATACATGCCAAACAGGTAAATACATTCTAGCTCAGTTCGTTGCTTGCTTTGTTACCTTTTCTCTACAGTTATTAGGTACTTATGCAGCCATTCAACATTATAATCGTTATCTTGAAACTTTCCATCTAAAGTTTCACTTAGAATATATTATTAGAACATTCTATAAGGGCTTGCCACATGATACGAGTAGGCTATTCTCTATTGAACTTGTAAGTATGCAATGAGGAAGAGTCTTGTTTAAAACATAATTATTTCCCTTCACAAACTTTCAGGGAATAGGAGATGATAAAAATGTTAAAAAAGTTATTCATTTCATCACAGTTCCCAAGGAGGGTGGTGTTAATGTTGGAGGAGCAATCGGGTTGTTAACATGAACAACATTTATAATTTATTAATAGAGAAGAAGAAAAATGATTTTTCATTTTTTTAATTTATCAGTTTCCAATCAATCAATTTAGATTCATAATTACTTTCATCAAATGTTTTGTCTTTATTTTCTTGTTGTTACTTACCAAACAGCACCTTGTGCTCCACTTCCTCGGGCGCTAAGCTCTACATAGCGTTCGGGAACGACAAATTCAGTATCGCCAAATACGTAATTATGGAAGCGTTCAGCCATTTTTCTATTACGAGTATTTATTTATTTTTTTCTTCACTATGTTTGTTCTTTTTCTAATCGTTTCTATCTTGAGAATGGAAGCAACGAACTTTGCGAATATCTCTACATTCAACTATCACACGTTTGGGTCTTTTGAAATGAATGTTTTGCAGTCGTTTTTAGTTTCAAATAATAGCATTGATAAGTATGAATGTTCAAAAACGAAAATACGTCATTTTAGCGTTTTGCTTTTTTTGTTTAAATATTAATGCTAAAATATAAAATAGGTAATAAATTAATAAGGTAAGCAAAATAATATTGAAATAATATTCTAATGCTTAGGAATTTATAAATAAGAGCATTCTTTTTTGTTTATAACCAAAATTATGATGATTTTTCATCCGCACACTCGTGTTAGTAAAGAAGCTGATCAATGAAGATCTCCCACTTAAAGACTGTGTGTTAGTAGTGACAGATTTATAAACAATTGCGGCTAATTTTAGATTTTAGTATACTCGTATTGCTTACGTAATTTATTAAAATACTCGTATATTCAAACTTCTAATCTGCAGATGAAAAATTCGCCAACGTTTTTGGCAAGTTAATTTTCAAAAATTTTATACGTTTGATAGAAAAACATCATACTTAATGTGTGCCAAAGTCAAAAGTGCTCAGTTAGTATTTCTATTTCATCATAAAGAGATTTGCACTCGAACAACACAATCAGACAGCACGTGAAACAATCAACATATTGAGAGATGGGTTAGGTCTTCAATTTATGCTATGTTTCGGGCCGGCGTGGTCCATCTAGATCCTGCGGTTTGACGCTAGTTAACTTTTTTTAAAATGCTAAGTGGAGTCACTCCTCTATGTCGATAAACAAGCAAACCCTTGCAATCTTCGAGGGCAACATTACACATTTTATCAGCGAGATATTAGCTTGAAAACATTCAGTTGGGCCCCTTACATACGAGTACATCTTTTGTGAAATCGTGCCCAACATTTACATAAGTAAGCATGCATTGATTTACTAACTTTCGAGCATCAAATCCGCACCTCAAGTCCATGGATAGAAAAGCCCCGTCAAGTAGGAGGGCAGGAGGGAATGGATAGAATTCAACCAGTAGGGGATACAAATCTGTCTTATAGGGTCAATCTACTGACTAGAGAAGAATGTGAAACGTTGCAGGATTTAACCTCTGATGAGGATGATGAGGAAACTGGAGCCGGAATTTACTTCAACGTATATCCACCACACAACTGAACCAACATACAAGAGAATCATACCTCGGTGCTCTAATCAGAAATATTTGCAATTAAAATAGCGATTGACATAGCAATGATCAACTTCAACGGTAGACTACACATTCTTTTGGGTATCAAGTCAGCAATGCAGACAATTACTGGCCTATGCTGGACCCTGGATACCGAAATAATAGTGAATCAACTGAAATGAAAATATCATATAGCTTTGCGATGTTTCAATGTTTTTTTTTGTTTATTGAAAATCTGAAAGTTAAAATTATATCCAACATATTGGTACAAGAAAACAAAGACAGGTACAAATTTAGGGTCGAAGTGCCAGCCCCCCAAACCATTGAGGAAACTTATAAGAAAAGGAATCACCGACATTGCCGAAATTATTTTATAAGCTATCAAACTATTCAGACATGACATCAATTAATATTAAATTTATTTGCTTTAGCACTAAAGACCCTTTCGGGCCTTCCCTTAGAGATAGTTAGAGTACCTCATTATCTTGATCGAAATTATCGGCAACCGAGAAAGGTAATATCGTCAATACCACGCTTTGGCCGTATGTCCGTCCACCTAGCTGCAATACGTTCTGATTTTAAGCCAGTAGGTTTCATAACTGAACGGGATTATAGTCCATCCGATGAATCACTCGAAACAAATCTCGTTGTAACCAACAGGATTCGAACCAGGGACCTTCGGCTTACCCAGCGAGTACTCTAACCACTAGACTACGAGGGCTACTATATTAAATTAACCTATTTAATTATTTTAAGATATAATGAAAAATAAATATATTTTAACTACATTTCACAATTTTTTTTAAGGAATGGATGGGACTGTTGGCAAAAATATTTGTTATAATCTTTTTCGATCTACTTATACATTTCGACACGAGAAAATAAATTGAATAAATCGATCTAATACTGTGCACATATTTTGCAAATATCGTGTGCCTATATTATACCACATACCCTTCTTGTCAGAAATACTGTCACAATATTTTTTTGGTCTGACAACTTTGTTTGCAGATTATTTCTGAATTGGATTGTATTGTCGTGTAAGCTTTATTACAATTTTGTCAATTGAAGTGTTAAGATGGAATAGAGTTGCAATTATTGCATTACATAATTGTGAAATAGCGGCTAGTGATATTTTCGTGTTACTGAAATCATTGGATCTAGCGTTGCATTTGGTTTACCGTGCAATTGGAGGGTATAATGATTCAATCACTATCGAAGATAAGTTTTGCTCAAGACATCTAAGGGTTGTTCACATACCAGCAGCCATTAATGCCATACAAAAACCGGATTCGAAGGAATCTTGTCAGAAAACAAAAAAAAAAACGTGGTCCGAAAGATGCAAATATCAAAAAGTGTGTCACGGATTATTCAAATGAACCTCTTTGACGATCAAATAGCCATATAATCAATCATCATTGTGGCGCGACAGCCCAAGCCGGACCTTTGCCTTCTGGATTAATCTCCTCCAATCATCACGGTTCCGCGACCTTGTCTTCCAACAACGATCTGCTGGCAGCCGAGGTTTCAGCTGATGTCTTCCTGATGACGTCATAGAATCAATGATGCTGTAAAAAAATATGAGTGGGGATGCAAGGAGCTGCTGCAGTGGTACGCGAACAGACATCGCAAAATTTTTTTTTACAGGTGAAAAACTGTTCACTGTTTCAAAAAAAGGTGGGGAGTGAACCTTACTCTGCATCATACGAGTAGTTTGGTGGGGTGTCAGCTATGACGTCGTTTACAAGTACAAGAAATTAACATACACATATTTTCCGATCGTGTGTTATAACAACACGCTCAACCAAATCGCTCAACCAAATTTGGTAGTCGTCACTGGATGTCCCAAAAAAAAAATCGGCTCTAACGCATAAGGTACGAATAACATAAGCTTGGCTAGAAGCGAACGTACCAGAATTTATTTGAGCGAACGTACAAGAATTTAGTTGAGCAAACAGTCCAGATTTAAAAGTCTGGATTTTAAATTGTGGAGCGAGTTGCAGATTACTTCTGCTTCCCTTTGGAAGTGGTACTTTCATCTATAGACGAGGGGCCTGAAAGATTCAAGGCCTGTATTAAAGCTAAAGGCGACCGTTTTGAATAATTTGTTATTGTAGTGCACGCTTAAAATATGCAGTTTTAAATATTTATTTTTCATAAAAAATATGTTTAATTTTTAAAAGAAACCTCGTAAATTTGATAGTATTGGGTTCGATAATTCATATCATGATGTCATGTCATGATGACGTGAACTGCATGTTTCATGTAGTAGTGACTGCGTGGCTGAGCATTAGTAAACAACAAATTGGTTAAAAATAAACTTGAAAATGGCCAACCAAAGGGAGCATTATTGGCATATTTTGTTATTTTACTTCCGAAAGGGCAAAAATACGGTGCAAGCTCGAAAAAAATTGTATCAAGTTTATGGTCAGAACTGCCTTACTGAACGCCAGTGTCAGCCTTAGTTTGTGCGGGACATGTGGAGAGAATGGAAGAGCATAGGCTTCCCAGACGAACTTTGAAAGGTAGAGCGCAAGGGAAACGTTTAGCCGGGAGAACGAGGAAAAGATAGGAAGATTCAATCGTTGCTATCAGCAGATATCTGGTAACGATTTCCAATTGGCAAACGAGGTCACAGAACCACGACGATTGGAGGCAAGGATCCAAAATGGTTTATGCCATAGATGGGGATTATTGAACTGGAGTAATATTTAATTCTAAATATAAAAGTTCCAGTAAAGCGTTAAAACCACTTCCATTACCTTATTTATACTAGAAACATCACTTTTGAAATAAATCCTCTCCAAATTTCTGCTTTTCATTTCACATTCCCGTTAAATGCTCTTCCAAAGGTTGTATGGTATATCTACATTCAATATAATTTGCGGCGCTACAGTTCATCATATCTATTCATCCACGTTTTGACGTTATTAGTGGAAATGGAATAATTGATTTCCCTGTAAATTCTGTTTCGAATGTGAACACAACAGAAACCCTTGATAAAAGCATACAGACAGAAACCATTTACATATTGTTTGATTTTCGCTTACCCTTTTTAAGTCAAATATACAACGTGAAGAGTAGCGTAAAATACAATATTTTAGGTTTCAACGATTCAACGTAGCGTAATTCACCCATGATATCATTCGGAGACGTAAGATAGAATAAATGTTTACAGAGAAACGAAATCACCAAGAAGGTAAGATTAGAAATGCAAAAGAAACGAAAAGTTACCACATCCGGGGTTTTCGATTAAATTGGACGCCTAAGATTTGTACACATTGTCTATTGTAGCTTAAGCTTAATCTTCCGCTGTAGTATCTGTTGATTCACACATGCACCAGTGCAATTAGTTGTTTTTATGGCACGAACAGTTTAATTAGTTTTACTATGTAAAAACAAAATACCAGGTACAAGAAAAGAAGATGTTACGACCCGACTATAGAAAAAGATAAGCAATCATAATGTTTACAAATAAAATAACACATAATAATTACGTGATAAATAAATTTACATTTTTTTATCAAATCTTTTTTTCCCACTATCTATACATTTTAAAATTCAAACTTATAAAACGCATGTGAGTTATACACGTCACTAAATAAAAAATAAAGTTTACCGAAACAACATATTACCAATTACTTCCCACGCAACATAGTAACCAATTGCACAAACATTTTCATCATTCTACAAGCAAAATGTTTGCATTTACTTAATCCTACACAGCTTGTTCTAATCCAACGATATGGCCAGACAACAGGGCGCCATACTGGATGCAACCACCACTCATTCATTTGAAGTGAAAAGTTTTGTGCACATACAACACTAAAATTTTCAAAGAAATTTGATCATTTTCGGATAAAGTAAAATGTGAAACTTTCCATGCTATTCAAAAGTCATGTAAAAAGTTAAATGCACAAGGACTTCTCTTCATCATCCTGGGTAGGGATAGTTTTTGCTAAATTAATGCTTTTAATATGTTAATGGGAATATGACCACAGGGAACGTATACTGGATAGTTTTAATGAAAGGTTGTACGAAATTTTCGCATAAATAAGCTTGAATGCAAATATGAAAACGAGGAACAAAAAATAATATGGGGTATAAAAGGCAACAGTTGGATCTGAAGTGCTTGCTTCAGTTTTTTTTTTATATTTTCAGATTTGCTCCTTTATTAGTTTCCAGTGAATTTTTACTTTTAGATTCATGATTTAAATATCAACCATTGTAAGTTTTTCTTTTAGAATATTAATCTGATTAAGTATAATTATGACTATTCCAGCAAACAAGGATCTTTCGTAGATTTAACGCCACCAACACTAACAATAAAATTATACGAATAACTGAAATTTTTAGGGGTTTGCAAAATTAATTTATAAAACCCTACTAAATTGGTTTTTCATGTTTTGATTGTTGACAGATCGTGTATGATAATGACGTGAGTTCAAAGTCAAAAAAGCTCACTTAGCATTACCATTTTATTTTAGAAATAGTTAAACTTGAACAACTATAAATGATTGAATTTTATTATCATAATTCGTACTCTGTGACAACACATTTCGCAATTCAATCACTTTGAGCCTCCATAATTGGCCTAGTTAGCAAGCAAATCTGGTGATGAAATCGGCAATATCATCGCTGATGAAACCAAGATTAAGGAAAGATGGGCATCATATTTCAAGAACCTCCTTAATCCCCCACACTATAGATGTCTGCGGAGAGCTTCCATTGGCCCCACCAACTTTAGATGAAGCTTGTTCCATAATCAAAGCCCAAAAGAATAATAAAGCGCCGGGCATCGCTGAGATTCCAGTGGAGCTCATCAAATATGGTAGCAGTAGTATTCATATAGCTACTCACAAAGTCATCCAGCACGTTTGGCAATCATTTTCCCTATCCACAAAAAAGGTGACAAGCTACAGTGCGAAAATTATAGAGGCATATCGTTACTTTGTACGGCGTACAAAATATTTTCAAAAATCTTAGAAAATAAAATCGGATCATACGCCAACAGTATTATCGGGGAGTACAAAGTTGGTTTTAGAGCAGGTAGATCGACAATAGGCTAATTGCTCACAGTCAAGCAGATACTTGAAAAATGCTGGGAGTTCAACGTAGACGTACGCCAAATTTTCGTTGATTTAAGCGAGCATACGACAGTATTGATCGTAACGTACTGTACCAAATAATGCTATGCTTTGGTATCCCAGCCAAATTAGACCGTCTTACCAAAATGACAATGACGTCGCCTCCCAAGTCCGCATCAATAACCAACTCACCGATGCCTTTGACACAGTAATCGGATTAAAGTAGGAAGATGGGCTGGCCCTATTGCTATTCAGTTTGACTTTGGAGTACGTCATAAGAAAATTACCTGTCGATACGCGTGGTACATTACTATACAAGTCGAGCCAAGTAGTAGCCTATGCGGACGACATCAACATTTTGTCAAGGTCATTAACAACTGCCAAAGAACTTTTCCTGAAACTCGACAGCGAAGCAAAACTAGTAGGGCTACAAATCAATGAAAATAAAACAAATCTCATGACGCCTTCGAGGAAAAATACCTCAAATACACAAAATATCACACTTGGCGAATATAGTATCGAAAATGTGAGCGAAATTGTGTATTTAAGCACCAAAATAACGAAAACGGGTGCTGTTTTGACGATCTTGAAGACCAGCTGCATGCACAGGAAAATAAAGCTCCAAGTATACAAATCTGTGCTAAGACCTGTGTTATGATATGGGTGTGAAACATGGACTCTAACCCAAGTATCCGCAAATATATTGAAAGCATTTGAACGACGGGTCCTGAGGCGAATAATCGGACCGAAGCTAGACGGGGACCATGAGCTGTATGAAATTTTTGACGAACCGGAGGTCTCAACGATTGTAAGACTCCGGAAGCTGCAATGGGCTGGCCACATGACTCGTATGGACGAACAATTGATACCCAAAAAGGTATTCATTGGGAGAACTGAAGGCCGGAGACTAGTCGGGAAACCGAGGAAACGGTGGTCTGACGCGGTCGACGAATACAGTTCATCGCTGCTCGAATCGAGGACGTGGTCAATGGACCGAGACAGTTGGAGGCGCCATTTGCAGGAAGCGAAGGGCCGAGAGGGGCTGTAGTGCTAAGAAGAAGAAGCAAGCAAATCAGCCCATAGTGATAAAACTTGACAGTAGTTTTAAACTTTTGGAAATCAAACCACCAGTCGTGTGCATAGAGAGATTTGTCTATATATCGCTGTTCACAGCAATTGAGATTGTATAGCTCAACAAAGCGCGACAGCGTCGATTTTTTGCTGAGTAGTGCTTTAGAATAATTTGAGCAAAGTCCATCAATTTACAAAAAATTTCGTTCCGTGAATTTGGATTCAATGGGAAAGTGAATAAGCAAAAATTTTAAAATCAAATACCTTCAAAATCACTCATTATTACCTAAGGATAGCCGGGAAAATTCATGTGTCTAACACAATTTTTCCCCAGATTGCTGCTCGAAAATACTACACCAAAATTATTTTCTAGAAGAATGTTTCAAATATTAAAATTAATTAGCGAACATAAAATTCAAATTAAATTAACTACCCTTATTTTAAATTAAGCAAAAAAAATTTATTACATAAGAAAAACAACGCAAATGTACCACATTAAAAATAAATTTTTACATACAAAATCGGTGAAACCACAGAGAAAAGTACGAAAATTTTAAATCAAATACAAAGTTCCCAAAAGATTGTTTCAGCAATGTATTCAATATACTTTTATTCTGAAAATAGTACGCTACAAGCATGAAAAAATAATAATACACAATAGTTCATCCTGCAATTATTAAAAAAAATCAAATGGAAACCACTATAACCATCAACATAACAATATCTACGAGTATTATGTTTGATATTTCAATAGAAGAAATATAGTAAACTATTATTTCAATATATTTTAATGCTTACCATACGATTCCCTGAGCACCTGATCCTATTGGCTTAAGATTTTGATATCTGTTTAGAATTGTAAATTTTGTGTCGCCCACCTCAACGGTGTAAAGGGCGTGACGTGAGCTCATTATGAATTGGCAGAGCACTTTAACAATTTATTTTCGCATTTTATTGTCTATAAATATGAAAAAGAGAATTAAATTGTTAGTGGGGAAAATGTTCGATTGAGAATAGCACAAGTATTTACCATAATGAGTGCTCCATATTTTGTGACAGATTTTATACTGAACTCTGTAAAAATAAGGAAAAAAAATTATTAAGAACCGTTATTGATGAGTATTGCAAACGATAAAATTTATTACCAAATAAAAGTATTCTACTGTTTTAACTATAAATAATTCGAACAATAAATTTTATTATCAACCATCTTCGGGGTATAAAAAGAGTTTCGTTTCTTCGCACAGTTACTCGTATATTGTAGTAAACACAGGCGATCATCCTTAAAATGTTTTAATCGCTAACCATTCATAAAGAGTGGTCAATACTTTCCTAAATCATAAAGAAAATGTGTTATATTTTAGACAATATCATCAAGTATTCTCGTTAAAATGACCATCAATTTCGTACAACAAATAAACTCAGCATATTAATACTAAAAATAGCTCTTAAGTCTATCATTATCCAGTTTATGATTTCAACACGAGATGTCTATAGAACTAGCAACACGCAAGACCAAGCAGTGATTACGAGTGATGGTCACATTACTATCGCGTGACTTCTTGTAGTTAATGTTAGTTTTTCCTTTTCCTGCAAGGAAGCAATGTGACATTTCAAGGGATCATGAATGAAGCGGTGGTGGTGTGCAATATAACTTTTGGAATGTCAGACACTTTTAGGACACTGACTGCAATTTAGGCTTACACGAGATTCGCATTTTATTGAAGGTATACCGCATAATTATAATTTATGTTTTGTAAGGAAGGATGTTACACTTTGAATGTTTGGTGAAAATCCTATTATAAGAAACAAGTTTAGAAGGGATTGTTGTGTTTGTAATATAAGAGATAGATTATCCTATATCCATGAAATGGATTGCTAAAGGAACATTTTTGGCGTATATTTGTAAGATTCCGTTGTTCGCTGTGTATCGCAGCGTATTCCTTTAGTAGGAATCGCCGCACAGGATACTCTCCTAGTGCGATTATATCCATCGTCACAACGTAGTGCGATATTAGAAATAATGGTGTTTGTGCGCCCCGACCCTCGCCAACAACCGCTGCGGCAGAATAACCACTTGGTTAGGTAAATTTTTTCACCTTTAATTTAAAGCTGATAAGAAATTATAAGTATACCCCTAACAGCGATCTCACGGCTGATTAACAAATTCATTTCAAAAAGCTTTGAATTGAACTGATAGGATTGGGACTGTACGACTTAGAGAACGCATCTTCTTATTAGACGAAATCCCATCATTCAAATTTAATTTCTTAGGCAAATGAGATGGTGTTCTCTCGATTGTGGCTGGCGAATCTGAAACTTATTCCCCACAATTGTACCCTTTTCGCAGCTGAAGTAAAATACCTGGGATACGTTGTATCAGCAGAAGGGCTCAAAATAGACCCTAAGAAAATTGAAGCCGTGAAAAGCTGGCCAACACCAAACAACAAGCGCCAACTGCAAAGTTTTCTGGGTCTGGCAACCTACTATCGAAGATTTGTCAAAGACTTTGCCAAAATAGCTAAGTGTCTCTATGAGCTAACCGAGAAAAATCGTCCGTATGTCTGGAATGAACAATGCCAGGCAGCCTTTGAGACCTTGAAGGAGAAGCTGTATAAATCACCCGTGCTGGCATATCCAAAACCCGGAAAAATGTTTGTAGTTGACACCGATGCGAGCAACGGCGGGATTGGAGCTGTACTCTCTCAGCAGATCGATGGCGAAGAAAGAGTCCTCTCGTATTACAGTCGAGGTCTCTCAATAAGTGAGAGGAACTACTATGTGACAAAGAAGGAGCTATTGGCTATAATAGAGACCACCAAGCAATTCCACAAGTACCTATATGGCCAGATATTTGTTCTTCGAACAGACCATGCATCGCTGAGATGGCTGCTTAACTTCAAAATACCCGAGGGGGGACAAGTTGCGAGATGGGTCGAAAGATTGCAGGCATACGAGTACGATTACAACATTGTTCATCGGAAGGGCGGAGTTCATGGAAACGCTGACGCGTTATCTCGTCGTCTATGTCCAGCTAACTGCAAGCACTGCCGACGGATTGAGGAAAAGGAGCCGACCGTTGATGTGCGAGTGATAACGGCCGAATTCAATGAAGGTTGGTCATCGGAGGAGATTCGAAATGCCCAGTTAGCCAATGAAGACATCGGGCCATTACTCGTATGGAAAAAGACAACTGGGCGGCCTGATTGGAAGGACGTTTCGATGGATGGCGCCACCCTAAAAAGCTATTGGGCACAATAGAACTCCCTTCAGGTGGAGGGTGGCGTATTCAAGCGGAAATGGGAAACGGTGGATGACAGCTCCTATAGGATGCAAACTATACTTCCCAAAAGCCGAATCCTCGATGTGGTTAAGGAAGTACAGGAAGGATCCTCGGGAGGCCACCTTGGTGTTAACTTGACCTTAGCAAAATTGCGGGAAAGGTTTACTGGCTCCATGCTCGAGAAGACCTAGAGGACTGGTGTCGTAGATGCACGATTTGCGCTTCCATCAAAGATCCAAAACGACGACTGAGATGGCAAATGCAAACCTATTACGTGAGGGTACCGTTCGAAAGGATTGCTGTTAATATCGCAGGACCCTTTCCTGAATCCGAATGGGGAAATCGATACATGCTAGTTTTGGCCGATTATTTAAGCAAGTGGTCCGAGGTCTACCCCATTCCCAACCAGGAATCAACTACTGTAGCCGAACAGCTAGTGTTAAATTGGGTCAGTAGGTACGGCGTACCTTGCGAACTACATTCGGATCAAGGCCGAAACTTTGAGTCACTAGTTTTTGGTGAAATGTGCGAGCTGCTGGGAATACAAGACAAGACCGCTGCATCCCCAATCCAATGGAATGGTAAACACCTGGCCAAGATGGTTAACGAGAACCAAAGGGACTGGGATCCCATCCCATTATTGTTTATGGCGTATAGAGCTGCCGAACATGCATCGACGGGCCAACTCCCAGCCAAAGTCATTTTTGGAAAGGCTATTCGTCTGCCGGCTGATATAGAGTTCGAAACACCTCTTGGAAACATAAATTGATAGGACAAGTGAAAAGTAAACTAAAGTGTGATTTGTAAAAAAGTGAAGTTTTGTGCATTTTTAGTAAATAAACTCTTTTAACTTAATCTAAGAGATAGAGCGTTTTCACTTTCCCGGGACATTAAACTTATTGGTCGCGAACCATAACCCGCGACAATATATATACACGAGAGCCACTACAAGTTTTTTGGTGTTTGTCAAAATTTTTTATTGTTTTTCAAAATGTTTGCCATGAACATTTATGCCTTTTTGTAAGGGCTCAAACCCATTTTCGAGCACTTTTTCCCACTTCGATTGAGACAACTTCAAAACATGGCCTTTGAACGCTTCGGGCGTAGAAAAATGTTTGCCACACAGTTTATTTTTGATGTGTTGGGAATAAAAAGAAATCATTGGGTGCCAAATCAGGGCTCTGCGGCGGATGAGTGGTACACGAGCATTTGTTTCTCGAAAGTCTCGGGGAAATTCGCAAAACAAACAAGAAAAGAAGAGTATCCATCAATTCTTCGATGTTTTGACCGGCCAAATAGTTGTTAGTCTGAGCTGATGTGTGAGAGCTCGCTCGGAGAATGATTTTGCTTTTCTTGCTTGTTTTGCGAATTTCCCCGAGACTTTCGACAAACAAATGCTCGTGTACCACTCAGAATTGACGGTCCTACGATCCTGGAGTGGAACTGTGGCCACATGACCCATTCGGCTGAAGAAACTGGCGAATATTTGCTTCATTGTGCTTCGTGCTTTTCAGTACTTCGTGTGCAAATAACTTTTGTTGCATTTAGCTCGTCTTGGAACACATACACCGTACAAACAGCAAACGTTTTGCTTCCAGCTCATAGGCATAGACCTATCATTCGTCACCGGTGACGATTTTATTCACGTCGTTTGATACACCGCGATGGTATTTTCTGATATTTTCTTTGCACTTATCGATACGCGCTTTTTGGAGCGATTGTCAAATTATGCGGCATCCAACGGGAACAAACCTTTTTTACGGCCAATTGTTCTTGCTATATGGAATATATAGCCGGGGGAGATGATGCAAAGATCCCTCTATCTCAAAGTGTATCACAAGATGATCTTGCATAATAAGTTCACATATACGATCGATGTTTTGTAGCACAACAGCCGTTTTTGCAAGACTTTCACGAAATTCGACTTTGAGCGAACAAAGCCCACATTTGAATTCATTAAACCTGTTATGAATTATCTGTGCTCGGAGATGAGTTTCTCTAAGCAAATCAGGGCAACTGCTGAGAGGGCTGCTGTGGGAGTATCGGCTTTGAATCGACTTATTGCGAGCATAGGGAGACCCAACCCATCAAGAACACGTCTCTTGATGAATGCTGTAGGATCAGTGCTACTGTACGGAGCAGAAATATGGGGCGACGCTCTCAGGTATACCAAAAACGCTTGGCACACGTACACACACGTAGAGGAGCACTGATTGTCAATTGCCGGATGAAGCCAATCGAAACACAGTTGTTGAGATAATCCAACTGGAGAATTGTAGAAAATCGTCACACGAGCTAATTCCTTTAACTTTATAGTCCTGCCTCTCGAACAAGACCATTAGCGCTCCGCTAGGACATCAACCATCTGAATGGCGCGCATTAAAAAAAAAAGAAGTTATGCTGCCGCAGCCTGCATTAAATTTTGAAAAAAGGAAAGTATGCTGCCGCACCCTGAATATTAAAACGTTCTGAGTACGTTTATATTAAAAATGTCAAACTTTCCAATGGAAATTTAAGATTTAACGTAAACGTATTAAACCTTTGTAGTGGCTCCCGTATATAACAGGCCAATTGAAAAGTCCCCGGTGTGATACACAGATGGCAGTGCTAGTATTAAATCCATATGATTTTGTTATTACCAACCTTCAAACGATACGTGTCAAAATTTGACAGCAGTCCCGACCATTAGTTTGTGAGATATTGTGTACTGAGTGTAGCTACTTTTGTTATTTGAAAAAAGATGGAAAAAAAAGAATTTCGTGTGCTGATAAAATATTGCTTTTTGAAGGAAAAAAATCAGTACATCTTGGCTTGATGAAGAGTTTCCGAGGTCTGCACCAGGAAAATCAACCATCATTGATTGGTATGCTAAGTTTAAACGTGATGAAATGAGCACCGAAGACGGCGAACGCAGTGAACGCCCAAAAGAGGCTGTCACTGACGAAAACATCAAAAAAGTTCACAAAATGATTTTGAATGACCGTAAAGTGAAGTTGATCGAGATAGCAGACATTGTGAAGATATCATCTGAATGTGTACATCATATCATTCACGAATATTTGTACATGAGAAAGCTGTGTGCAAAATGGGTGCCGCGCGAGCTCACAATCGATCAAAAGCAACAACGATCAGCTGAGTGGACTGCACCCGATGAACCGAATCCAAAGCGAGGAAAAACACAACAGTCAGCTGGCAAGGTTATGGCATCAGTATTCTAGGATGCGCAAGGTATAATTTTCATTGATTACCTCCAGAAGGGCCAAATCATCAACAGCGATTATTATATAGCATTATTGGATCGTTTAAAGGATGAAATCGTTAAAAAACGGCCCCATTTGACGGGGACTTTTCAATTCGCCTGTTATATATACTATTGTGCCCAAAAAGTAAGGTGACATAGCATTTATTTTGAAAAATTTTTATTTATTCTTCCAAACGGAAACAGTTGAAGTCGATTTCCAGGATGGCCTTCAGTTCGTGTCCCGGAGTGGTCTTTTATTGAATAGCCAAAAGTCGCACGGTGTCAAATCAGGTGAATAAGGTGGTTGTGGAACGATATGGGTTGAAACAACCGACCAATCAAGCGAATATCGTGCTAAAGGTGAGGCAAGACAAAAAAAAACCGCGCTAAAGTCGCTCAAAAATCAAGGTCATTTTGACTGTTTTCTTCGATTATCGTGATGTTGTGCATTTTGAGTTCCTTGCGCCAGGTAAAACTGTCAACATAGAATATTATTTGAGCATTATGTGTCGAGACAACTCCTAGTTTTCACACCTCGATAATACTCGTACATCGTCTCACGCTGCATTGATTCTTCGTGAACATTTCGTCAAAAACTCGACCCACATCGTTTCACAACCACTCACCTGATTTGGCACCGTGCGACTTCTGGCTATTCAACAAACCTCAAAAGACCGCTCCAAGGACAGCGTTAAAATTTATTTCATCATTTTAAGCGCAGTTTGAAATCGATTTTCTTTTTTTTTTTCAAAATTTTTTTTTCGTCCCGTTGTTCATACCGAATAGAATCACATTACTTCAAATTATCCAGCTAATTGGTTTTGCGACCTTGTCCGCCAGTTGATCACTCATCTGTCAGCTTTTATCGTGTCTTCTCTTTCGAGCCCGGTCTTCCCACTCGACGTCTACCCTGTGCTCTACTCTTTGATGTTCTTTTGGGTAGCCGGTTTTCTTCCATTCTTCCTATATGGCCCGCCCATTGCAATTAGCGTAACGGTACGCAAGCCGATACAGGTGGATTGTCAAATAATTCATACAACTCATCGTTGTAACGTAGTCTCCACTCTGTTCCAGAGCACTTTGCGTTCAAATATTCTTCTTCTTCTCTTCTTTGTAGCACTACAGCCCCTCTTGGGCCTTCGCTTCCTGCAAAAAGTGCCACCAACTGTCTCGGTCCATTGACCGCGTCCTCCAATTTCGAACTCCGAGCCGCGATGAACTGTCTTCATCGACCGAGTCAGACCAGCGTTTCCTCGGTTTCTCCACTGGCCGACGGCCTTCAGTTTTCCCAACGAATACCTTTTTGGGTATCCGTTGTTCGTCCATACGATTTATATGCCCAGCCCATTGCAGCTTCCGCAGCCTTACAATGGTTGAGACCTCCGGTTCATCAAAAATTTCAAAAAAAAACTGAAAAATATTTAATTTGCGAGCAGGTTTGACTAGTGATTTGTAAATACGGAGCTTATTTTATCTGTTCCCAATTGTGGACCTTACAATGGGAAGTAAAGAGTAATAGGCTTTATTCGCGACGTCCAATCTCATCCTATTCGGCGCCTCTTCTATTCAGGTTGGCTCCAAGATAAACCAAATTACCCACACTTTCAAGGTTAGAATCGCCTAGAGTCAGGTTTTGTCGAACTGAAGTTGTCTTCCTCGTTTGGGTCATGAATTTAGTTTTAGTTTCATTAACTCGTAGGCCAATTCGGTTTGGTTCAGATTCTAGGCTCAGTCATATCAGAGAAGCAGTAACCCGCGGTGAAGAATCACACAAGGTCCGATTCTTATACGTGTCAAAAGCCAAGAGATACGTGGTGTGCCTAATGTGGTTCACGATCTGAGTATCATCCACGGCCGATAGTGCTTAACCTCAGTAATCTGATGAGACTAAACATGACTACAATCATTGAGAGTGCTACATAAATCCGAAAAAAATATAGTGGAACATTAAGGTATCTTTTACCTATTGTAGGAGCTGTAAATCCTTTTTCCACCACCACTTCTCACCTTTTCAAAAAATTTGGGCTTGCCAACTTCAATAGTTTCTGAGGACAGCCGGGACGAAAGACTAGTAGGTCTTTGTAAAAAAAATTTAACCAAGCCCTGAAAACTCTTATTGTTTCAATGGAACTATATACTATAAAAATATATTCCAACTGGAGTCTTGAGAAGACTAGCTCATTTTGGGCAATCAAATGAAAACAGCTCTTGGCGACCCTGACCTTTCCAAAAAACGAATTAAAATCATAACTCATTCCATCAGTTTTGTATGGAGCAGGATTTCTGTAGAATAAGACTCTTTTATAATATTTCAATTTAATTTAATATCAGATAAATGTATCCGCCTAAATAACAAATAAGCAAAAGCTCTGCAAATCCTTTTGAGCAAATGTCAGCATTTAAACTTTCACCGTTTCGTATTTTATATACTGTTTTTGACTGTAGTACTCCTACTCATTTTAGTAATGCATAATTCCAGGTAATCTTATTTCACTTTAGAGCTGCAACTAAGGAAAAAAATAAGCTGATGAAGAACCCTTTTCCGTTTTAATCAATTAAGTATACATTTCATGAATTCTAAGAAGATGCCTGTTGTACTTTTCAAGTTCATATTTGCTTAATCAGTCTTCGCAGTAATTTGCTTCAAAGCGAAAAGGATACAATTTAGGGTCAAATGAAGGTAAACAAGATAACTTGTAGATGTTTTTGAAGCCCACCTAATTTTTTGGACTTATTTGTTGAAATTTACCAGTCTTTTATCATTAAATGGGTTTATATAAAGTTGAAAATGGTTTTAGATTTTTAAATTGCTGCTGAGTAGACTTTTTGCCCTTATTCTTTTAACTTACTCTCGGCATCCTAGGTTGCTTTTTTTGGATGTCAGCAATTGAGTAATTGGAAATTAATCCGATTTAAAGTTTAAGTCTGTACAACTTTTAATACCTACTCGTACTACATCAAATCGAAATTTTTCTTTCAATTTTCTTAACGTTAATAAGAAAAACATGGAAAATGTTTCAAATTCTTTAAAGAAATTTTTATTTCTTTTAACTGTGTAAACTTTTCGATCTAATAAAATGAAAAATGCATGACGAAAACATATTGGACAACATTCCTACATCTTCTTTATCGGATCATTAAAAAAGAAATTTCATAAATTTATAAAAAGGCTGGAAAAGGAAATTTTCATCACATTAACTTAGGTGTTCTTTTATTTATACATCTTTTCCCCGATTTTTTTTCAAGGAATTTCATCAGAAAGATATCACGCGTGTAAGATAAAACCAATCGATAAAACCTGTGGAAAAGGAAGGGGTTTCGCAAACTTTTATTTTAGAAAAGTATTTCCTCCTTTTATTCGGGTTTTTCTTTAGAATATACAAATCTAGATTTCTGATTAGAGTTTGTTTTTTCTTTTGAAAGAATTGGAAGCTACGGATGACTAGAGTGACGAAATAACAATGAAAAATGACGTTGAGATAAATAATTCTTACATTTGAGATTTCGACAAAATTTTTTGATAAACCGTATTCTTTCGTAAAAATACCATACGAAAACCCATTTATTCTTCGAAATTGAAAATGTAGGAAGAAGTACGGCGACAATTCAAGAGTCAAAGTGATCTTTACACTAGATTCAAGGTATGCTAGTGGTAGCACATTACAATGGAGTGACAACCGTTTTTCTATTGGATATTGTTGCAACTTCCGGCAGTTGTCGGCATTCTCTTGTGCATTAGAAGCGAACTTCTTAAAAGTCCTAAATTCCATGGGCACACATTTCTATTAAAATACAACTTTTTCTTGAATAAATTTCAAATTTTTTCCTCGTGTTTTATTTAATTAACAAACTAAACTTAACTTTCTTCTTTTCAATAGTAGTTTTCCCATAGTCCTTGTTGTTCTTATTCATTCATTGCAATTGAACAGTAATCATAAAGTAATTATATCTCCTAAACCCTTTATGATTCTTGTACCAGTAGAGGTATACCAAATAGCCCATTACAATGAAATGGATACAAGTACTTTATCGCTTGGCATCAATTAAAACTTGATCGTTCAACGTCTGATAGATGAAGGGATTGTTAGTAAATGGTACGAATATTCAACTTTCTAACATTAACGGTTGCGTAGTATGCTAGCGTAGTACGCTGGCCTCCCAATCTGAGGTTCTACTGGAACCGTGGGTTTAAATTCTCCCAGGGGCAAAAATTTCTTCAAGTGTCGTCAAACTCAACTATTTCCGAAAAGATGATGATTTGCATATAGCTAACCATTATTATGGATATATGCAAATCATATTACGAGTATGCAAGTCCGTGTGGAGCAGTGGATTAGGGCACAGTCCGCTTGCGCAGCAGCTCCCAAGTTCAAACATCGGTGGTGGCTTCGAGTTTGAGCTTCTGATGCTGCTGTCGGACTATCAGCCCACCCAGCTGTAATGGATACTAATTAGGTAATAATCACACGGTTGAGCGTGATATTGACCATATTACCTCGAATTTAATTATGGTCATGGAATGAGATGCCCTAACAATAAATCTCAACGGCAAGGTTCGGATTTGGACTGTTGTGCGATGGATTGTTATATATAAAATTGGAAATATTGCATTTGGCCAAAGTTTAAAAGATTAAAAGAGCGAACGGGATTGAAGTGTAATGAGCTTCAAGTATGTTAACTCTGAACGGCAGCGGATGATTGGAAGGGAAACTGGTTGAATCAGTCAGGTGGCAACGGCAGTCGATTATTGAACGGCAAGTTAGCGGGTAATAATGCGTGCATAATTTTGTGAAAGTCAGAGATAGAATTTATGGTTTTTTTTGCGAAGTTTTGCTAAGTTTTGGCTGGACCGTGGTATGAAGAGAGAGTGTAGTTAAGCGGTTTTAGCAAATTTCTGTTTAAAGAAAAGAAAACTGATTTGGGTAAGAAAACATTCAAGTGAATTTTTATAAGTGCTCGCTTGTTAGTAAGGTGTTAAAAATTAATTTACGAGTATACTTTCTATTCAAAAGCCCATTAAATGAAATAATTTGATCCCGCCGATAAACATAAGCATAAGAAAGGTATAATCTTACATTCCATGAAAGAGAGTGTTTCGTAAAACGTGCACAGTGTAAAAGCATATAAACATGGCAAATAGAAGTGAAATTTCTATAATTTTTTTGGCATAAAGTGCACTTAGAAAGATATGAGCATATCTCCCTAAGCTTTTTTGGAGTTCAAAACATTAAATCCGAAAATTGCAGTATTGTTTGATTGATTCGTTGATTTGTAAATTGATTTAATACGTTTGTAATCAAGAGTTGTATGGATTGATTGAGATAACTAGTGGTCTAATGAAAAAACGGTTAATTAACTTTGGATGAAAATCTAGTTAGCACCCGAGAAAAAAAACATTTTTATGATGCATTAACGGTTCAACAACCACCAGCTTAGTAGATTAAAGTGGCCGAATTGTTTAATGTTATTTGGAATATATTTCATGATTCTACATTACAATTACCTCTTCCTTCTTTTTCCTGTTGGCGAGCACTCGCAGGATTCGGAAAAGGGTATGTAATTAACTGGCTCTTTTTTAATGATTTTTTCTGCTATTGGAGTTAAAACAACAGTCTTTTTGAATTTATAAATAGTAATTTTAATTGTTTTCCTTTTTTACAAAGGGGTTTGTTTTGCAGATTTTTACTTGCGATAGTAATTTCAGTACGTTATTTCCTTACTGTTAAATAAACCGGCCATGAGTAGTTAATTTCTTTTTTGTTTCATTTTCAATATGGTCTCCTTTTTCCATCCCTTCTTTTTTGTGTACGTTTTTGTGTGTGTGAGGTGGCCCAGCATGTGCAGAGGATTTCCCGGAAGACTCAAGAAACGACCGAGCACTATCCGGCTTCAGTATGCCACCCCCGGATATTAATCTTCTGCCCAATATCAATGGCTGCGATTGCGGCGACTTTCGGCGTTACAACAATATTTCCTCTAAAATATTGGATAGTCTAAAAATTATTGAGCCTTTTTGTCACTAGATGGTGTTCGTTGTCATATATAGGGCAATACTAATCAAACTGACAATCTACAATTTGATGAAACCTTACAATTTGATGAAACCTTACAAAAAATTGAAGAAGACCGACATATAAGCAGCCATGACATTGCTAAGGAACTGAATATTCATCACCAAACAATTTTCAACCATTTGCGTAAGGCTGGATACATATTTGGGTGCCGCATGCATTAACACAAAAAAATTTGATCGACCGAATTTCCATTTGCGAAAGGCTAATAAAACGCAACGAAAACGAGCTACTTTTGAAGCAAATCATTACGGGCGATGAAAAATGGGTGAGATACGAGAATGTCGTTCAAAAAAGATCATGGTCAAAAAAAATGAATAGTCACAAACGACTTCAAAGCCAGGATTGACAACGAATAAGGTTATGCTCTGTGTATGGTGAAATTGGAAGGGAATTATTTATCGTGAGGTGCTAGAACCTGGCCAAACACTCAATTCGGCTCTGTGTTGTCAGCAATTAACCAGATTGCAACAAGCAATTCAAAAAAAAACCGGCCAAAATTGATCAATGGAAAGGGCGTTGTCTTCCATGACGACAATGCCAGACCACACACATCTTTAATGAAAAAGATCATGGTTAAAAAAAGGTGAATCATCACAAACGTCTTCAAAGCCAGTATTGACACCAAATAAGGGTATATTGTGTGTATGGTGGGATTGGAAGGGAATTGTTTATCATGAGGTGCTAGAACCTGGCCAAATACTCAATTCAGCTTTGTACAATCAGCAATTAACTAGATTGCAACAAGCAATTCAAAAAACGGCCAGAATTGATCAGTAGAAAGGACGTTGTCTTCCATCATGACAATGCCAGACCACACACATCTTTGATGACCCGGCAAAAATTGATAGAGCTTGACTGAGAAGTTTTGATGCATCCACCGTATAGCCTAGACCTTGCCCCATCAGATTACCATTTGTTTCGGTCTCTGCAAAACTTCCTTAATGAAAAGAAATTCACTTCAAAAAGGGACTGTGAAAATCACTTGGCCAAGTTTTTCGCCGATAGACCACAGAAGTTCAAAACAGCGATTTTATTTGCTGTAAAAATATCACACTGCTAGCAGATCTACGTTTCCAGGATTTTCCCTTGCTCTCTTAAATGGTGGAGTTTCGATATGAAATCGAATGTTTTCTTGAATTTCACTTTGTAACTATATGGATATTGACATGAGATAATCTGCTACTAATGCTGATTGGCTGTATGGCATATCGGCTAGGGTGCTTGGCACGGAATTTGAAGGTCTCAGAATAAAGTCCTTTTCTTCCCCAGCACTTTGCTGGGAATATAATATCGATGTACACCAACTCTGCCTTGACTTTAAGCAAACATACGACAGCATTGACAAGAATGTCGTACAAAATAATGCTTGACCTTGGAGTCCCAGCTAAACTCGTCCGCATGACCAAGGTTACAATGCTAAACGCCGAGTCTCAGGTCCAAGCTAGCGGAGATTCGACTGAAAGCATCCCAACGAAGTCAGGCCTAAAAAAAGAGGATGAAATGGGGGAGTACCCGCAATAAAATTACTTGTCGACAAATATTGCGGCCTGTTCCTTGTTCAGTCTTTAAAATTGGGTTGGATATTATAATAGGTGTGCGCTGATAAAAATTTAAAGTGAATCAATTTCAAGAATTATTTCGTTGCAGAAGGTAAGATTTTCAGCAAATTAAACTAATTGCCCGTCAGCTCCAAGAGAGGAGAAAACATAAAAGTTCATTGCCCCATCAATTGGACGGTCTGAAAATTTTGTTAAAAAAGCGCTCAAACCGAAAAAATCCATTGAGGCGCGTGGAGCACCTAAAAAAACACTAGTGACCGCTAATCGTACCGTTTCATCGGCTAAATGCGACCCGTTCAAATCATCCCGGACAGTTACAAGCGAAACTGGCAATGTTGTTTCATCACGAACCGTTCGACGGCAATTAGTAAGCGCAAAACTACCCGGTAGGATTGTCGAAAAGTTCCTCTCCTTGAAACTGTAAATTTGAGGAAGAGAAAATATTTATCTTTAGCTCATAAAACCTGGTGCGGATCGCAGGATGAGAAAAAATGGCGCAATACCCTCTGGAGCGATGAAACAAAGATAAATTTGTTTGGTATCTATGCGGAAAGAAACGTTCATCGACCGGTGAAGCACAGAGGTGGCCGCGTGATGGCATGGGGCTGTTTTTCATTGCAAGGTGTACGTCCAATAGATCGATTCATGTACAAGGATTTGTTGGAGGATATTACGAGTATGTTGTTGTTGTGGACATTTCAGCCGAACAATAATCCAACACACTCATCTCGATCCGTCAAAAGATGGTTCAAAGAAAATAATGTAGACATCCTTAAGTGGCGGAGTCAATCCCCACATCTCAATCCTATTGAGAATCTCTGGGGTGAACTTAAACGAGGAGTTACAAAGATAGGAATATTCAAAAAGTGTGGTACAATATTCCTGTAGAAACTTGTTGGAAGTTGATATCGTCTATGCCCGGAAGAATTGAAAAAGTTATTAAGAATAATGGTGGGTATTCAGGGTATTAGAAGTATCTTTCCTAATTCTGTACGAAAAGAGACCATAACTATCAAAATTCTTCTGTTGACCCATTACAGCATAACGTGCGATAAACCGGACGCTAGAAAATTTAACATTTGTTTTGAGAAAAAAAATATATGGTTGGTAGTTTTTGCTTCTGAACGAAAGCTAAATATTTTTTCACACTGACAACCCCATTTGTAAGTGTTGAGTGACGTTTATCAGTTTCCATTTGTCATTCTCGAAAATGGCGGGTCATGGTCAGTCTTGTTTGAGAAAAAGCTTAGCTTTATTTTGATTTTCTTGTAATCTATTATAAAAAAATTAATAATCAGTTGCATTTGTTGAAACATTGTGGGTTTATGTAAAAATAAACTTTAATTCATTCCAAAGACGATTCGTTTTTAGGGTATTGTAAAATCATTTTACAATACCCTACTAAAATCGCGTCCTGTCTGTCCGTCTGTCCGTCCGTGTGTCACACCACTTTTTCTCGCAAACTACATAAGCTAGAAACATAAGATTTTATAAGTAGGTGTAAAGTGATGCCCTCTTTAAAGTTTCATCACAAAAAAAATTTTATAAGGTGTTCAAGGGCGGTCTCCCCGAAAAAAAAAGTTTCATCGCATGTAGGCAATATGGGTATCAAATGAAAGGTCTCGATGAGAACTTTTCAAAAGAGCTCTTAAAATGGCAAATTTTGCTTTGAGGTGTACAGGGGAAAGGGAAATGTACGAAAATTTTGTGTCCTTTGAGCCGAAAAAGAACAAGGGCAACAAATACCCTAGAAGTCGAAATTCGATCAACTTTGTTAATAATAGTACATTTTATAAGTTTTGCCTATAAAATCAAAATGGGACCCTTAAATTTCCCAAAAACTACAATTTAAGTTTTTTGAGAGCAATTATATGTGTTCTGAAAATTTCACAATAATCGAACAATAAACAGCTAAGTTATAGCCGATTGAATATTTAACAATTACAACAAAATTAACACGTGATACTAGGGAGATACACGTTTGCAACGGACCTAGCCACTATAAATATGTAAGAATTTTGATAAAAATTCAAGAAATGGTTTGTAATGTTGATGTTTTATCATGACTAATTAAACGACGGGGTCAAAACACTTGAAACCAAATGGCGGCGCATGTAAAAATATAGTAACCATAATAATTCTTCGAATTCAATTTATGGAATCTGTATATTAGTCAAATTTTGATATGCAGAATATATTGTTTGATTTACTAATTGTTATACAATACCCTTCTGGCAGGAGCACTCTCCTGCTACTTCAACTAGTTTCTTATGCTTGTGTGTTTGATGGCGCCCGATTATCGAACGGTATGAATACTGGTGGCGTTTGCTTGCTTTTATAGCTTGACGGTGCATGAAATTTTAGCAGCCTTAGAATGTGAAGAAGCAACGATCAAGATAACAAACCACTTTCTTATCTAAAGGCGCCTAAGAGTACTTCAAAAAAGTCTAAGGCTGAGAAGAAAAAGACTACGTTGTGGAAAGAGCAATTACCTAACTTTTCATGCCCAGAATTCGTCACACAATCATATTCAGTAGAAAGTCAAAATTATAAATTGGAATTGTTTTTTTTTTCACAAAGATTTAGTAAGACATTTTGTAGAGCAAACAAATCTTTATGCAGACCAAAAAAATCAGCAAATGATGGTTACAGAAGATGAAATATATGTTATTTTGGGAGGTATGTTACTGTCCGGTTATGCCAACTTACCATGTAAAAGACTATATTTCTCTAAAAATAACGACGTTCCAAAAATTCTTGCAGAAAGTATAAGATGTAATAGATTTGAATCTATCCTTCAAAACATACATTTGAATGATAACACATTCTTCTTCTGATAGGATGTATAAATTGCGTCCGCTGCTAGATAGTCTAAGTGAATCTTTCCGAAAACATTACGGAATGGACGAACATTATAGCGTCGACGAAAGTATGATCCCACATACTATGGAAAACATTACGCAAAGCAGCTTATCAGAGGAAAGCCGATAAGATTTGGTTTTAAAAATTGGGCTTTATGTGCCAATACCGGTTATATGATGGCTTTAAGTGTTTATACCGGAAAAACTACAGAAAAGAAAGATTATGGATTAGGCGGGGATTTAGTTTTCAATCTCATAGAAATAGGAAAGTTGCCAGCCAACAGTGGCTTAAAAATATATTTCAACAACTTTTTCACTTCGTTGTCGTTGATGAGACATTTGAGAGAATTAGGATATTTTGTGACTGACACAATACGGTCCAACCGTGCTGAGAACTGTCCGCTAAAAGACGTCAATTAGTTCAAGCGCGAAGAACGAGGCTCCAGTGAATACCGAAACTCTTACGATGTATTTGTATGGCGCTGGAATGACAACAATGTGATCACTGTGGCAACCAATTACGAAAACTGAGCCTTGACCTCTGCTACTCTATGGTCTAATGAAAAAAAGTAAAAGTTCGGATTCCACAGCCCTCTATGATTGCCAGTTACAACAAGCACATGGGTGGGGTAGACAAATGAATAGGGAAATAGTGGTGGCTGATCTTTGCCTACTTTTTAGATGTGTCTATGGTGAACAGCTGGTTACTTGCAAGGAAAAATTGTTATTATAATGAGAAGACATCATTATTTGCATTTAGAAGGTATACTGTTCGAAACATGCTTATCTCACATGGAACTTGACCGCATCAAGGTCAAAAATCAACTAAAACCTTGTCTAACACACGATATAATGGCAAAGATCATTGGGTTGTACCAATAAGTACAGAACGCCGCTGTGCTAATCAATGTGGAGGGAAATCAAAGTTCAAATGCTTGACATGTAATGTGGGCCTTCACCCTAAATGTTTCATGGACTACCATGTAATTGGTCATTCATCCTAATATTCAGGTGTAATTCAATTGTTTCTTTTCTAATATAAAATTGCAAAATATTCAAATGTTTTATTCGTTTTATTTTATACTAAACCCAATTTAGTTAAGGTTCCATAGTGTATCGGACGGGCCATAAAATTGTATATGAAGAGTTTTCCAATAAGAGGTGTTATTTTAAATAGCCCGCTATTTCGGTATATGTCAGTTTTCAAGCTGTCATGTTTTGACATTTGACAAGTAGAAACTACGCCATTAATAAAAATTAAACGATACACGCTTTAACAACGCATTGAAATTATTAAAATTCACTTTAAAAATGGTGAAAATTTGGCAGAGACGGTTCGTAAAACTCGAACATTTTTGGGTCGTTGTGAAGCACCTTGTCGGACCGCAATACAGAAATCGATGGAAAAATTCGAGCTGTTGGGACAACTTAGTGATGTGAAGAATAAAACCCGTGCACGTCACTCAAGAACAGCCGAGAATATTGCTGCTGTAGCCGGAAGTGTTGAAGAAAACCCAGGTTTGTCCATTCCTCGTCGTTCTTTGGAATTAGGCATTCCACAAACGTATTTTGCATAAAGATTTGGGTCGTAAGGCTTATAAAGTTCAGTTAACACAAGAACTCAAGCCGGTCGATCATCAACAACGTCGTGTCCTTGCTGATTGGGTCCTTGAAATGCATGAAAATTATCCGGGATTCCATCGAAAAATCATCTTGAATGATGAGGCCCATTTCCACCTCGGTGGCTTTGTCAACAAGCAAAATTGTGGCATCTGGGGCTCGGAAAACCCAAGAGCTACTGTTGAAAAGCCTCTCTATCCTCAACGTGAGACCGTTTGGTGCGGTTATGGTCCGGCGGAGCCATTGGACCTTACTTTTTCGAAAATGAGGCTGGAGCAACAGTTACGGTGAATGGATTGCGCTATCGAGAGATGATTAATAATTTTTTATGGCCGGAATTGGATGGTATTGATTTGGACAATGTTTACTTTAAACAAGACGGCGCTACGTGCCACACAAGCAACGAAACCATTGATCTTTTACGGGAAAAGTTTCCGGACCGTGTTATTTCTCGAAGAGGTGATCACAATTGGCCACCGAGATCTTGTGATTTAACACCTTGCAACTTTTTCCTTTGGGGCCACGTGATAGAGAAGGTCTACGCCAACAGCCCAGCGTCGATTTAAGACCTCAAAGATAGAATTCGTGAGGCTATCATGGACATAGGGCAGCCACTTTGCGATTTGGTTATGGAAAATTTCATGAAAAGGATATGGTCCTGTAAGCGTGGTCGTGGTGGTCATTTGCCTGATGTTATTTTTCACTATTAACGGCATACCTTCCTTTTTATAATGAAATAAATATCCGATCATTTATATTAAAAATGACATTTTTCTTTTAATATCAAAATAACACCTCTTATTGGAAAACCCTGTATATGTCTGCATTTTTACTGATTGGATTTTCAAATCATCCCTAATAACACCTTATATTTCATGAAAATCATAATTTGCCTTTTGTTTTTCGTTGCGAAGATGAAGCGTGTTTATGTTGAAAACCAGCTTAAATTTTTCAAGGATAATAAAGAAAAGTATGGAAATTAAGCTTGTTTTAGAAAAAAATCTATTATTTTGTCTGGCTGGGTATACAAATACAACAAAAATAAAAAAGAGAACGCCACAGGCATCTTCGTAATTCTATAATCTCGCTATACATATATATATAGTATGTCTAACATCAATGCTAACCGCAATTATCGACCCGGGGTAGAAATTCTCGTCACACGGATTTTTTGTAATCAAATCAGATACATGGATACCCACTTCCTATTGAAAATAATTTAAAATCAATTTTTTTTTTTTTGCACTCCGCACATGTGGAGCAATCTATGCGAATCTATTTAATCTATAATAACAGCGAATGAGCAAACAAGGAAGAAGCCCCAAATACACCCAATGTCAAAAACTAATCAATATTTCTTTTACACAAGGCAAATATGATTGACGACAATAGTCATGGCATCTGTTCTTATGCTTATACCCTTGTTTTTTCGTGTCTGGGTATCTACAATATCTAAGAAGCCGACAATGGATTTTCCATTATACTTGAATCAAGCCATAATATCACGTTCAAAAACTGGGTAACAACTCAGCAATCAATGAAACAATGGATTTGGAATGTTGAAGCTCATATGGATAACAGGATGGTATAAATAGAACCAACCATGCATTATGTATATAATTACAATCTAAGTGCTTCGCATTATATCCTTTTACAATACACCATGGGTGTCAAAGTTTTTCAACAGAAACGCTTCATTGTGATGTGTTAACGAAACGGCGAACAGAACAAAGACTATGAAAGTGTTCTTTTTTTCGCTTACAGATATTCGATGGTCAATTATCTCATAGCTGCATCAATGTGAAAGTAACGGCATTGATGACGCCAATCGAGTTAGATCCTCTTAAGCTTCCGGGATAAACCCCAAAAACTCTACTCTTACTAGTACACTAAGCCAATGAAAAAACTCATCCATCCGTTTTCTCTTCCACCTCTTTCTAATTTAAATCGACCCTTCTCTTGAAATCCTTATACCCTTCTACAAGCCGTTCTATTGTAGCGAAATGCGAAAGTTGCCGAAAGGTAGTTTATACTCGTATTATGCTGCATATAATTTGCAGCACGGTGTGCGCCACCAAGTAGCAGAAGCAGCAACGGCAGCCGCTCCAACAACAGCAAAACCAACAACAGAACATAAATCTACCGAAAACTACAAAAACAACATTGCCAAAAAGCCGACGTCTGTGCGGAAATCGGACGGGATGGAATGGATATCAGCGCGCAGGACATTGCAAACACACAAATACCAAAAAGGATAGAATGGACGACTTGAAGGAGAAGTTCAATAGAAAAATTGGAGAAGGACGATCGGGTTAACAGGGGAAATGAGGGAGGTAAAGCGTAAGGAGGAAATGAAACCACTCACTCAGTCAGATGGTTAAAGAGCGCCCAGGGGAAAATGCGCCAAAATAGCATTTCGTGGACTACTTTACTGCTGACATGAGGATTTTTTGCTCGCAGGACACTGCTAAGAATTTGAATCAAGTCGGGATGTTTTAAAGTGGGGCTAACTACCAGTAGGGAGTCATTTAGAGAAAAACATTTTTAAGACTTGGGAACTTTCAGCTCGAAAATTTTTTCATACCGAACCATTTGAAACTGTTTTTTTACGAAAACACATAGATTATTCCTTTAACATTTGTATAATGCAACATTTAGATTTTGAAGGGAATATGTACATTCTCATACTTTCAGGTGGGGACTAAAATCAAGTCTTAAATTCATAATTGGTATTCCTTTTAGAAGTCCATCAGCTATTTATTCAATAGACTATCAAATGATCCCCAAACTACTGATTCCTTTCGCGCTCAGGACAATGTGTTTCCTCTGATTTCGATCCTATGTTAAATATCCTTGTCACGAAAATTATATATTATCATTCCACCACACACCGTTCTGTATATAGAAGTGGAACAAAAGATTCCAAGAGAAATACTATTAATCTTACATGCGTCAGTAGACACGGCTCCATCTCGATAACTTGCTATATCCCTTACATAAAACTTTTTCCAAAGTATCCGTCGAAAAACTTGACAAACGACTAACTAGAATTAATGTGATCTCTGAACACTTTTTGCACACACGTGTAGTTCAGCAGCCAAGTTTATTTTTTTAAGCGATTATTTAACTGCTAACGCTCCAACCACATTCCAACTTCGAAAACAAGCAAATCAAATTTTCTCTTAACTTCCGGTTTCCACTGCAGTATTAACAAACACTTCCACTTTTCAATTCAAATTGGTAAGGATATATTCGTGTCTGCCGGCCAGCACCGGAACACGTTTCGCGAAACAAACGAAATGAATGCCGAAACAAGGATTTTCATGTGCAAACACCACTCATCAACGGGCACCGAATAATCGAAACTTTGTATTATTTAATGCGTTATTGTACACTTCGCAACCATTATTTCACAGCGAACTTCTGATAACTACCCTCCTGTATGGACTTCAGCAGTTTCCCAGCAGCAAGTACAAGAACTAAGCTGTAGAGTAGCCTGAACGCCGCAACGCACCCGCCGCTAATCGAGTCGTTTTACGACTGTTCAAGAAATCTTTCCCCAGGATAGATATTATATTCTAGCCTCGTTTTCATAGTACTGATGGGTCTGATGCGAAAGTAAAAGCATGCGGGGCCAGCACCAATAGCAACAACATCACAAACGGATACAGGCATGGGGATGGGTTGAGCACGATGGGGTGGCTCTGCCATTCCATCACATTTCCCACAGTTTTCCACGTATTCGTCGTTGTTGCCAAATTCACCTCGACACACTGAGCATAAAAACTTCAGTGCTTTGTCGGCTTTTCTTCTTGCTCTTTTACATTACAAGTATATCGTACACTCGTGCCATAGTCTTAGCGGCTAGGACTTCCTTGATAATGATTGTCATTCTTGGATATTGTTCAATTGGAACGATTCCCTCGATGTGGTCTCAAAATGCACATAAGGAATTAGACGAAGTATTTCGGATGACGAGAAATTTTTTAAGGACATACTTCAACTGTCGAATGATGTCAGACATTGTTTGCAGATTGTCCTCATTCTCGAGGATATTTGTGACAATGCAAAGTACAATACAGGCTTATGGGAATTCTCTGAAAAATTGAATCTCAACACTCCACTTCAACTCCTCAATTTCTTTAAACTGAATCCGTTCTTCCCCCACTGGCTCAAATGTAAGTAAACATGAAATCTAATTAAGAAGATAGCGTTTACCCATAATGGCGTTGGCTTTTATCCAAACAAATAATCTCAGTTGTTTGGTAAATGGAAAACTTTTCAGGTTTCTCATTCAACCATTATGTGAGGACCGAATCACTGCCCAACTATAATATCCTTTGCTCGGGCCTTCAACAATCATATCAAGCTAAAGGTCAACGCTCGGATCATCTTCGTCATTAGCAACCTGATATCTTACAACACTATACGACAAACTAACATATGTACATATGAGTATGCTTGCATAACACAAGAACATTGTTTATTAATAATTTGCTACCAAACATAACACCAACAATCTTGGTCGGAATATCTTAACAAAACAGCTTTCGTGTTGTCGTTGCGAAGAAGTTTTATCATCAGACCACGTGTATTGATAACATAACCGGCATTTTCTCCCCATTTCATACTAAAATATATTTCTGGTTTTTCCAAAATTGATGATTTATATACAAGAACCATACTCATTATGTTGAACGAGTGAAAACAAGAGGGAACTGGTGGTACTGGTTGTTCTTGAAAGGATGTGCTCACACTTGCTAACATGACGCTGGTCGCATAAGATAAAGCTTTTACGTGAGAATATTTATATTAGCGTTTATCTGAGCTTCAGTTGGAATGAAATCAAATTTACGGTTGTTCCCCGGGCAAACCGGAGCAAATCTTGGTGATAAGCCGGTACTCAACAGCTGTTAAGATACAGCGGAGTAAAAGGTAAAACAAGAAAACCCGGGCAAGTACGAGTCGTGTGGAGAGGGTTCCGGGTGATCAATTCGTAATCTAGCAGGTTTTTTTCATTCTGACGCAAATTTTTGTAGTAAAAATGAAAAGTATGTCTGGTACGAGATTTTCGAGATAAATCGCTGAATATATTATCTGTCTTGTATATTTATAAATGTGTGAATTAGGATCGATTGCTAGAAAGTACCATAATTTTTAATAAATAACGAAATTAACAATTAAATTAAAATTTTATACTACAATACAATTAAGGTGTCATTGTTCTTACTAGATTCAGGAGCAACTGATCACATCTGTGATAATCGAGCAGTCACACAAGCAAACTGCTCGAAAACCTTCATAACACTTATCTGAAATTTTAATTGCAGATTTGGAAAAAATTCCATTACTTCCATTCATGTATATAAATTATAAAATATTTTTATTAATGTTATTAAATGTAAATGTTATATCATTTTATTCTATATTAAATTTAAACGTTTCCTTTTAATTATATTCTTTATGATACTTAACCTTTTATTATTATTTAAAATCTTTTAGATTTTTTTTACTTTGGTAAATGTTTAAAATTCCAATCTGCAAATTAAATTTGCGGACATGGGAGCACTGATTTCGTGCATCACATCCAAGTATTGCATTGGCGAATGCAATCTAACGTGTCTGAGCTAGCAGCTTGGGAATGTACTGTTGCGACACGGAGAACTGGAAAACGGGGAGTCTGCTTGAAATCGCCAACCAGCGCGGACGCCGCGAGAAATTAAAATCATTAAATTCAATCGGAAGCACCGTGAAAGAAGCAGGCGGCGTCGGAAGGCATGCGGTACAAGATGCGCGTATGAGATTGACTAGGAGTGCGCGATTATAATTACAAGCGCGGAGGTTAAATCCATCGCAAGTGTACACTTCGAGAGCCCCAAGCGATTCAAAGCATCATAAGAAGTTTGCAATCGTGAAGCCGTTATTAAATTATTGCGGCCTTTTAAAGTGATTAACTTATTGTAGTGTTTCGGTTTGAACCTTTGGTTGAATTTTGATTAAAAATGGTTAGCAACGAAATAAGTTCAAATGAAACACGTAAAGTGTGCAGTGTTTCATCTAAATCGAAGTGCTCCAATTGCAGAAAATGTGTTATTGTTCAGTAGCCCTTTTGCCATCCATTTAAAGTGATTCAATAAACAAGTTCTCGAAACAGTTTACTTTGCAGCTTATTACATAAAATAAACCATACGATTATATCGACCTTTATGCAAGACCTAGCATGTTTTTGTTAATAACGGCTTCAAAAGTTTAAACAACCGTTGGCGAATTGTTTCGGTATTAAATGATCGGATATTTATTAAGTGTAAAATGGATCTCCAGTTAATAATGATCAATATTTAGTTGAAAGATAAAAGAATCAGCTTTGAGATGTAGAAAAAGTGCAATTTTAAGGAATTTTTACATTTTTGCCTAAAATAATACTCGGATACTTGCATTTTCCGCGTTCCTATAAGGATTAAAAGTAAAAAAAAGTCAAGTAGAGAGAAATACGCTTCTGACAAAAGGGTTTTTTACTAAATCTATGATATGTAGAGATCTTCGCTACGCGTCTAATGAAAAAATGTCCAAACTGCTTCCGGGATATGCATCTCATATTAAATAATAGGTTTAAAGAAGAACCCACTATTAATGGCCTATATGTTTTATCCAGTGAACATAATATCAAAGATATTGAAGATATTTTAAGAAACTTTGATCAAAAATGCAGCCTCTAGTTTGAGCTAAAGCTAATATAGTAGAACTGGTGAAATCCATTAGTTTTGTGTCGCCGTTTAAGCGCATACTTTCGGCATGGAGCAGAAATAACAGGCAATCTTCGATGTTCAGGCCATTTCTGTGGAATCTTACGTACCTTACTGCCCTCTACTGGAACAGAGTTACACTTTAGTCAATATTTTTACTGCATGAATTTTGGATTTCAAAAGAATTTGTCTAATAAACCGATTTAAGTCATCACCACATCGTCAACGAGCGCTCGTCGTGGATGCCGGTGAGTCCGCTTTTTTTAATCCATTTTTATATATTTCATACATATTTAAAAGTTTTATAAAAATATTTATATTTAATTTGTTGTTTAAGATAGTAATTATATTTTAATAAATTTATTTCATATAAAAATGAAAAAGAGGGAGAAAGATTGTTTAAGATAGAAATTATTTTAATTGAATTTCTTTAATGTAAAAAAGAAAAAAGGGGAAATATTTTGTTTAAATTGTAACACCATAAAAAGAAAACAAAAAGATCAGATTGTAACGTAAATTGTTTTCGTGAGAGTACCTACATAGATAGCATTTTGGCCTCAAGAAATAATAAAATTTTTGTAACAGATTAAAACAAAAGAATTAAACGTGAAAGGGGGGAGGGGAAGTTTTTAAAGCAAGCTTTATCTTTAACAGTCAAATAAGAAAAAAAAAGAAATACTTTTAAATAGGTTTCTTTTAAATTGTACAATCGAATTTAATAGTTTTTTGAAGGTGAAAGTCTAATCAACAAAAAATGTTGAATTGGTAGAGAAACAAAACTCGGTCTTTCCTTTCATTAATCCTGACCGTGTATGAGACACGCAACAATAGCACCACTGAAAAGAGCTAGCCATCGGGCGCGCTCTTTCCTTCTATTGCGTTGTAGGGGCTTTTGCCCGAGTAGAGTTCCGCTAACGTGCCCTTTTATGGTATAGTGTTATGTGATTCCATCACATAATACTATAACATAAATTGGCCACGTTTGTTTTTCTCATTTGATGGAAAAATTCATGCAAATAATGTTTGTACGAGTTTTTCACTCAAATGGGATATATATGGCCACATCTACATTTGGATCTTGATCCGCTTGGGAGGGTGCGAGGGGGCACCGCTTCCACTTGGATGCCCCACTCTTATTTGTGGGCCAAAAGTATCGTCAGTAACTACGAAGTCCCTCTAAGTCCATCCGTTTTCTAAGAGCCCTAATTGTCCTCTGAACCAGCAATTGGATAGCCCTTGGCAGGTTACCTCCTTTTTCGACTCTGGTCGATAAGGATAGAACCTTTTAGATAATTCGTGGATGAAAAAAATATTTTTTGTAGTGGGTCTTGTGCTAGGGGAAAAGAACCCGCCCTATGACACCGCAACGCTAGCCTGCCAGCGCATTCACGCGCCTCCAGACAAATCCAATCTCGGCGGATCTTACCATCCTCCAGCAGACCATCGCTGTAGTCCTTCACGGACATTAAATGTTATCTACCTACTTTCACTACACATTACCAATAGAGATTTTTTGGGTAATTTTAGCAACCTACCGTCTCCAATTAAAATATCAGTCGCAAAGACTGGTGTGTTTGTGTATGGAACCAAGAGTGAATAACTTAGTGTCATCAGCTGTTTGCGGCTACCGATAGTGTTAGAAAATGTTCTCTGCTGTCCAGAAGTACCATACAACTTGCTCATTAAGGAAAATGCAAGGCGCTGGTTTAGAAATATTAGGCGAGCGTCAAAATATTGAGCCCTTTTTGTCGTTTTTCGCTTAAATATTTCTTTTATTTAAAATGGATTTTATTTAAGTACATATTGTCCATTATTATCTATGACCTTTTTCCATTTTTTGGATAGAGCCATTATTCCATCTGTGTAGAACTTCTGTGGTTTATCGGCGAAAATCTTGGCCAAGTGATTTTCACAGTCCCTTTTTGAAGTGAATTTCTTTTCATTAAGGAAGTTTTGAAGAGATCGAAATAAATAGTAGTCTGATGGTGCAAGGTCTGGACTATACGGTGGATGCATCAAAACTTCCCAGCCACGCTCTGTCAATTTTTACCGTGTCAACAAAGATGTGTGTGGTCTGGCATTGTCATGATGGAAGACAACGCCCTTTCTTTTGATCAATTCAGCCGTTTTTTTTGAATTGTTTGTTGCAATCTGGTTAGTTGCTGACAGTAAAGAGCCGAATTGAGTGTTTGGCCAGGTTTTAGCATCTTATGATAAACAATTCCCTTCCAATCCTACCATACCCACAGCATAACCTTATTTGGGGTCAATCCTGGCTTTGAAGTCGTTTGTGATGATTGACCTTTTTTTGACCATGATCTTTTTCGAACGAGATTCTCGTATCTTATCCATTTTTCATGTCCGTAATGATTTGCTTAAAAAATGACTCGATTTCGTTGCGTTTTATTAGCCTTTCGCAAATGGAAATTCGGTCGATCAAATTTTTTTGTGTTAATTCATGCGGCACCCAAACGTCGACCTTCTTTGTGTATCCAGCCTCACGTAAATGGTACAAAACTGCTTGGTGATAGATATTCAGTTCCATAGCAATGTCATGGCTGCTTATGTGTCGGTCTTCTTCAATTTTTGTAAGATTTCATCTACTTTTTCGGTGATTGATCGACCTGAGCGAGGTGCATCTTTGACATCAAAATTTCCAGAACGAAAGCTAACGAACCATCTCTTGGTTGTGGCTTTTGATACAGTATCTTGACCGTAGACACCACAAATTCTTTCACGAGCCTGCGATGCATTCTCATCTTGATCGTAGTGATATTGTAAAATGTAACGAATTTTTTCAGAAATTTCAAACATTTTTAAATGAATATAACTTTTGACACGAATGACGATATACAAAACTGTCCATATGAAAATTATAGACTGGAATGTCACCTTTCAAACGCATTAGTATTGCCCGATATATGACAACGAACACCATCTAGGGACAAAAAAAGCTCAGTACTTTTAGACTATCCAATATTTTAGCCTGCCATTTTCAAAAAAAAATGAATATTTTTATTCTGTTCAGAGTTAAAATTCGATTCGTGAACAGTTGGTGATGAGACTCTAATACGCTTATGATATGATATGGCTTGAAAGTATTTGTACGATAGAAAGTTTTTCTTCAAGAGTGTGAAACTTTCAAAATGGCGGCCAATCAAGAATTATTTGCTTTTTGAAACTAAGGACTCCTCCGGAAAATGTGCCTTTCCGGCTGCTGCTGCCAACGGGGATTTGTAGTTCCGTACATTCATACGCTAAAACGGAACCTTTATAGCATCACTCGTGTGTCTGTCTGTCCGTCTGTCACAGTCAACCTACTGGTACCGACTAACTTCAAATTCGGTACACATATAAATTCCTGTGACCCAAACAGCATGTCTAACTTATATAAATGAATTTTAAAAATGGGAGTTACTTTTCGAGGGAGAGAAGGGATGAAAAAGTTTTGCAGAGTATTCTGTGACATATCAAATGAAAGGTATTTTTGTGAGGGTCTCAAATATAATTTTTATAATTTTCAACCTGATAGTTTTCAAGTTATTCAAGAAAGTTAATGAAAAAATCGATTGAGAGTGCTTCTGCCAGAAGGGTTTTGTAAAATAATTAGGAGCTCAAACAACGTCCTCTAAATATCAAAACTTGACTCATATAATAAAGATTCCATAACTGCATTCGAAATACTAAAATATAGTAATTATGTATTTAAATTTGCCGTCGTTTTGTTTTATTGCGTTCACCTCATTGTTTAGTAGTCATGATAAGATATCAATATTAGTAAGCACTTCTAAAATTTCTACACATCTAGGAAATTTGAAAACGTGTATCTCCACATTCAATCGGCTATAACTCAGCTGTTTATAGCTCGAATGTTTTGAAATTTTCAGAATACTTACACCTACTATAAAGAAACATATATTGTTTTAAGCAAATTTAAGTGCCCCCCTCTGATATTATAAGCAAAATCGTAAAATTAATAAAAAGTACTATCATTAACAAAGTTTACGAATTTTGACTTCTACTTCTACTTCAATGATTTTTCTAGCTTTTAAGAATCAAAGGTATCCAATCACGATGGCGGCGACATATTATTTTTCATACATTTCCTCTCCCACAACACCCCTTGAGGCAAAAAGTGTCAATTTAAGACCTGTTTTGGAAATTTCTCATCAAAACTTTTCTTTTGATGTCCATAGTGGATACCGTTGGTACAACAATTTTTTTTAAATTCACCCCTCGGTCTTTATGAGGAGTTCCTCCTTAAACACCTTATAGCATTTCTATACCTAAACCTTGAATAGGTCATCATTTTTGATTGATTCTGAAAATTTCATGATTATTGTATTTTCTGAAAACACTGGCTGTGGCGCATGGAAGGACAGATATAAGGACGGACAGATAGACAGGTCGCGAAACTAATAAGGTTTTGTGAAGGTCTTTTACACAACCCTGAAAAGCTCTGCGTAATTTTTTAGAACTCCTAAGAAACCAATAATCTGATAAATGTTCGATTCAAAAACACTGAGTGTCCCTTCATTGATAGGCCGACCATGAAACCATAGAACATTCAAAGAATCTGCTTCTTAATAATAATAATTGTAAGACGGCGGTCAAATGGCTTTTGCATCTTTCAGCATCAAGATTGTTGCATCACATACCACGATCAACTTTGTTTCGATAATATCGCCTGAAGAATTAAAATGTATCTTTTTAAGTTCCTTTATTTTTTCATCTAAGGTGGTGGTATTGAAATTTGATCGTGTCAGGTAGTGGTCCGAATCACAATCTACACCATGAAGCGTGTATTTCGCTTACGATAATAACCATCAAATGAAATAATAGCTCTAAAAGCTTCAAATTACAGTTGATGATGCGAAGAAAATATCTATCTGAATATCAGGGTGTAATATATAGAGCTAGGAATTGGTCCAACAAAGTACAGCCAAGAATAAAATTACTAAGAACGAGCTTATATTTATGTTTTTTTTTTTTGTTTCCAAGAGTTATAAGCAAATGATGAATTCATCCACAATTATAAATCTTCAAAAAAAAAGAAATATTATTGATACCCATAGCCTACATGCTCATCACCAATCAAAAATAATCTTCTCCAAAAATTACCCATATGTAAAACATTGATTGTGGGCTGTTAAGTTATATTAAACTCGAGCAGCCTACAATCAATTTTAAATAAACATAAAAAAAGTCTGGGGGAAACCATCGCAAATCAATATAAACATTCTGGAAAAGCTAACCACAATAATTTCTATTTATCATGATATACTTTACGGCTTATAACATTCAGACGTTTTTTCAGAGAAAAATTCCCAAGCCGGTTATAAAACTGATTATTGATTTTATTTCTTTGAATAAAATTGCGTATTACTGTATTGCGTTGCTTTGTCTTTCTATTTTTTTTTTAAAATCTTCTTTAAAAGTAGAATTATTACTGGTATTTTCTGCATAAAAAATTAAAAAGTAAGTACATATTATTAACGTGAGCAAGAAAAATACACTCCACAAACTAAATTGGTACATTGCGCTAGTACTATGTAACACTCCAAATCCTGAACACATTACTCTTTTTATTCCGTGGTGACTTTCCTTCGCTTTCATGCTGCAAAAGTCATTTATCTTCATTAGGGGTTGATATTTTTATTCTTGATGAAACGCCAGGAACGATTCAACCAAAATGTGAAGAAAAATATAGGAAACATTAGAAAGAATTCGCTTTAGGTGTCATGTGAAATACATGGAGAGAATTGTAACGTAGTGAATTTTTCAAAAAAAAAAATTGAATGAATAACGGAAAGGGGTTTTTAGTAAAAGTCTTATATGCATTTAGCTCAGAATAAAGTTTTCACATAGCCAACGTGATAGAATTTTAACTTTACTTTGAAATTTGAGGTTTTGGTCAAATACTTTCAAAATAGTTTTGCGAACGTTTTTCATGCTTTGTCACAATTCTTTTATGCGTTCCGCTCTTTGGTTAGGGCTATGTTAAGCATAGTGCCAGAGATTCGCTAAATTTATAAAAAGGGTAGCGAATAGAGTGTATATTGAATAAGTATGGATAAAATGTGTTATACCTGACAAAAAGTGACGCATGAGGAAATAAAGAACAACTGAAACAAGTCTAATAGGCAGGAGTATCCTGTCAGAAGAGTTATATAGTCAATCTATAAAATGCAGACACTTTTCTTATGCAATTAATTAACGACTTTAACTCCTTATTAAACGGCCGCCATTTTTTCAGTACTGCTGATATCATTAACTGAAGATAGCGAATAAATTGTAGTGCCTACACTGCAAATCCAAAAGTTTTAAATTAAATCGCCTAATTAAAACACTTTGTGTTTTGTGCGAAAATCAACAAAAGAAAACATCAAACGTTCAAAATTTTGTACAACGAAGAGGGTTCGAAAAGGCAATATGGATGCCAGCTTTGGCTAAATTAAGACAAGAATCGAAGACAAACACAAGATTCCAATGTATTTGATTTGCCTATGTGATGGATCAAAATTTTTACAGTTTTATAATTATATTGTATTATTATAATATTATTGTAGCACTATGTTTTCAAAATAGCAAAAAGATAAGCAGCGCAGTTATTGATATATCACAGATTTTTAGTACAATAAAATATCAGAAATATTTGAGTATATCAGGATAATTTTAGGATCGAACCATGATCTTTATGTTTACGAGTTGAGCTACCATATGCTAAGAAATTACAAAGTGGGACGGGTTACTTTGAACACCATTACAACCTTATTACCCCTAGCGTCCTAGTTTTTCAAACGATTTTGATGAAGCTTAGTATTTTGAGTCATTTGGTCAAATTTTTCCAAGATTGAAAAATGTTGCATGTGGGATGATAGATAAGAAAGTTGAAAGTCTTAAAAATAATATTATTAGCTGCATTTTTAGACAGAAATTTTTAATTTTTTGATTTACTCAAATTTGAATGAGATTCGACATAATTGTTGATCAATATATATGAAGGATCCCCGCTCTAACAACCCAAAATCATAAATAGGAAAATTGATGTTGGTGCTAATTTAGGTGCTAAATTGCTAACTAGATTTCTATGGGGATAGATAAAATGTTTGCAGAAGTATTTATGCAACAGATGAATTTACTCGTATATACTCGTAGATCGGTCTTAATTTTTGGCCTGTATTTTCGTTCCATTTATACTAAATTTAGTACTAAAGTCGATATTACGATTTAAGTTTTTAGCATCTTTGCAAATAAGGCTGAAATGGCGGTTGTTTTAATAAACGGTTTTCATATTTTTGGACAACCATGTTTCTCAACAGATTGCAATTGAGTATGCTCTTGCCTCAAATTTGACTTCAATATGAAAAAGACTCCAAACCAGATCAAAAATAATAAAGCATTAATTTTTCCGACAGTAAATTCATTTTGTTAGTAGTTAGTAATTTCGAAGTGAAATTCCAGTACCGTGGGAACCTATTTGTGCATCTAAAATTGTTGGTTATAAATTTTTTAAATTTTGGCGAGATCGGTTGGATGATTGAGAAAGCCTACAGAGAAAAAGTAATTTTGAACTTAGTGAGATCAGGGGATGGTATGCAAGCCCTAAAGGATTGATAATCGAATTGTGTTAAATTTGGCAAGATCTGACGGATAGGGAGGATGATTGGCGAAGCCTTAAAAACAACCAAAAATATTTTCAATTTGGTGAAAACAAATGGATTATGTGGATGGTGGATAAGTCCGCGGCTTTGCCCATCTCTAGACTGATTGAGGACTGGAACCTCCCCCGACAGAGCTAGGGAATGGATCCCAGAGTCCCAGAATATCGATCTCGGCACAGTACCGCACCCCCACCGATACCGTCAACGCACGACTCAGTTCCGTACGGCGGGCCGACCAATGAAGCGAATCGCCCCGCGAATTTCGCGACGAAAGCCCGAGAACCGGCACAACCCATAATGGAGAGTTGGCGACTCTGCTTTACTGGCTTTAGTTCCTGTTCCGAATTCAGGCGCTAGTAGCCAGTACACTGGGAGGAGACTTTTCGGCCTTTCTTCCACACGCGCATCTCTTATTCAGCGGGGATGCTGCCGAATGATACTGGAGTTATAAAGAATCTGTAACACGCCCTGATTGAAATTCCATCTGTGCAGCTTGTCGCAACCACTTAGATGACGGTCTCACTGAAAGAGAATTGCGCGAACAAATACGGAAGCGCAAACAAGGCTCCCACGAACCACTTGACCTGTTTTATACCATTATACTACGCCTAAGCACTCGGCTACGAACACCTATGCCCGAGGACGAACTGGTGGAAATCATCTGGGAGAACAGGCGGTGGGAGCTTTAAAACAGCCTTCTTCATGTGTCAATATACACCGTGCAAGCCTTGCGCCTCCGTGCCCATAGACAAGAACGACTAGATGAACGGCGAGGAACCTTTTGTCCATAACCCCGCATAACGGGACCTAGCCAACGAGGCAATCATACTGCAGAATTAGTCGCAGCTGATCACGAAGACACGAACTAGCAACTGACCGACCTTTCATAGAGGTAGATGCAAGCCCTGCGGTCTGTTGGAACTGCCGACAACCGGGACACCGGTTCTCTGCATGTCCAGCGGAACAGCGGTCTTTTGTTACCGCTACGGAAAAGCGGATACGTACGCCCCCGATCGCCCAGATTGCAAGTTGCGAAAAAGCTTGTCAGCGAGTGCCGCAAACACCAGTCGGCACTCCTAAAGCCCGAACGAACCGATACTGAACTCATTGCTACGTAGAACCAAGCCCCGGATACGACCCCAACCTATCTGATTCGCACCGCCAAACACAGTTCTCCCGAAGTTCCGCAGCCGATGTCACGCGATACCGAGCCGGACGTTCAGGTGAATGGTGATAAGGCGAAGGCCCCCTGGCATGTTAAGCCCTTTTATGTAAGACAGCGGGACTATCTAGCTACTTGTCAGCACTTCTTGAACGAGGAGATGGTTCTAACTACTCCTCCAAGAAGGAAGCGAGCCACGCGTCGGATGCGGAGCTTCTGGAGAAAGGTGAGGTAGTCGAGGAAGACGTTGCGGGCGATCCAATTAGACGAATTATTGAAGGACGATGTTCGCCCATACGCGTCAGTGCAGAGCCTGCAAAAGCGACTGGTAGCCTTAATTGACACTGGGGCCAGTGTCAACTGCATAGCAGCCGATTTTGCAGAAGAAGTCCTGACGACGAACCACTCAGATCAAATCCAGCATTTTACTACCTGGTTAAGCACGGCGGAAGGAACTCGTCACTCCGTAGTAGGGAAACTTACGACGTCCCTAGAATTCTACATTATACTACTGGTGGACTTCGTTCGAAAATTTAATTTGGCCCCGGCATTATTTTCTAGCACGATACTTGACTTTGGCGCCACCGTCCATGATGCGACCCTTCTTCTTCTCACTCACTTCGGCATGTACTGGATGCCAATCAACACCTGCGACTTAACTCGCCTATATCGGCTTTTTCATCGCATGAGAAGGAAGATCTCGGCAGGACGACCTTGGTGTCTCACACGATAGATGTGGGGGATGCTAAACAACTCAAGCAGAGACATTTTGCCATATCTCCGGCGAAGGAAAAGTCATTATATGCCGAAGTTGACACTGGGTGTGATCGAAGAATCGCAGAGCGCATGGGCTTCACCGGTCACTTTAGTTGTTGAGCCGAATAAGGTCCGACTATGCTTAGACGCCCGACGTTTGAATGCCATCACTGTTAAGGACGCATATCCCCTACCGTTGATTGAGGGTATCCTAAGCCCATTACCTATAGCCCATTTCATTATGAGCTTGGACCTCAAAGACGCTTTCTGGCAAATACCATTAGATCCTAGCTCAAAAGAGAAGACAGCCTTCACGGTCCCGGGTCACCCACTGTATCAATTGGTGGCCATGCCATTTGGACTGTGTAATGCCCCTCAAACAATGACGCGCCTTATGGATAAAGTGATACCACCGCATTTACGACACCAAGTTTTCGTATTGTTGCAAATTCCGGCGTACCGACTTTCTCCCATTCGCAACTTCAAATTGCCGTAACATCTCCACCTTCCTTTGGGCATTCCGAACTTTCCTTTGTGTATTTATTTATTTTTATTAACATTTTTCCAATTTCTCTATAATTTTTATTTCCCCATCATCACAATCCTACCCTTTTCCCTTATTTCCAACTACAAAAAATAATATATACTAATAATTTCAATTTTACCACTAACAACATTCTATTCATTATTTCCCACTAACAAATTTTATTTGTTCATACTAACAAAAATTTATTCACGTTTCCCTATTAATAAATTTCAATTTCATGCCCATCAAGAAAGAGTTGAAGTTGCTAATTTGATGGATGGGAAATCAATAGAAACATGGCTCTGTTGGTAGCGTCGCGAATTCTCGACCGGAGGTCTGCTGGGACTCACTCTTTTGGGGTATCGGCAAAATCAATAGTTTCCGTATATGTATATGTGACACTTTGCATCTAATCAAACGCTTCTTTGATTATGCGAATTCTCATATATGAAAAACATGGAAATTATTGCGTTTGTCGGTACGAAAAGATGTGTGGGTAGCGGAATCGAAGTGTAATGAACTTCGATTACGTTACCCAGATGCGGCAGCGGTAATGAAAGATTGCGGGATCGGATTTGATGGAGGTGAAATGATCGGATTTGATGGAGGTGAATTGAGTTGTTGGAATTGAGGCAGTCAGTTTTGGTTTGTGAAGGAGAGTGAAATTCTTTGGCAGTTTCGGAGAAAGTTTTGTTTTATAAATTTGGGGAATAGAAGGTGTTTGAAGTCAAACTGTGAAGTTTAATGTATAAATTAAATACGTTGAAATAAAGTTGAATTTTTGAGAGTTAAACAAAAAAACAGTTGAGCGAATAAAAGATTTTTGGAAGCAGAACGGTTTTGGCCTAGTGGTTGTGATACGGATGAAAATTTAATTAGTGGATACGAGTAGTGGAAAGAAAAAAACCCAAAACAAAAACAAAAGGAAACGAGTATTAGAGAATTGTGCCAAGTGATAAAGTTGATCACCTTCTGATCCTACATTGAAGTTAGGAATTGTAATTTTCACGTGGGGAATCAAAAATTTGTATAAAATAAAAAAATGTTGTCTTTTGCAATAAATGAGAATTACTTGTGGGGGTTGAATTTCCCAACAAGCGGAAATATTGACTAACTTATGCGGGAGAATTACTAGATGAAGTTATGATAAATTAAGACAGTAATTAACGGGAAATTACGGGCGAATTGAATATTATGATGAAGTGGCCGCTTATCAGTAATTAATGTGTTTCAATTTAAAGTCAATTAAATTTTTCAGTGACCCCACCTCTTTATTTTTGTGTTCTTCATCGAGCGCTCGGAGATCCACGGAACAAGAAGAGAGTAAGTAATAATTAATATTTTTCCTTGTTTTTTTTTTGACATCCTTTTATCTATTACGTATTTTTCCCAGCTTATTGTATTTGCTATTTTTCTTTTGATCAATATCTTATTTAATTTGTTTTGCATAAAAAATTATTGAGGGGTCTGTTTATTTTTGTTTTGATTGATATCTTTTGCTTGTTGAATTTGTAAATTACTTTTTTTGAATTAAATAAACGGCCATGTTTTGCTAAGCTATTAATTTTTGATTTTTCAATATGACCTCCTCCTCTCCCTTCCGTTTCGTTCCGTGTTAGTGTTATTATGTAAGGTAGCTCAGCACGAGCAGAGGGTGTTCCGGAAGTCCCACAACACGACTGAGCGCTAGCCGGCCTCAGTATGCCACCCCGTGCAACTGCGGTGACCTCCACGGTTGCAACAGTATATTTGGACGACCTATTGCTTATAACCGAGACCTTTGACGAACACAGCGGTCTGCTTCAGGAAGTGGCTTTGCGTATCCGGACGTCAGGGTTAACCATCAACATAGAGACTCAGTTCGTAATGACGGAGATTAAGTATTTGGGTCACATCATTGGCCATGGCAACATCAAAACCGACCCGGATAAGACACAAGCGATTGATGCTTTACCACTGCCTAAGACCACCAAGCAGTTACGCCAATTCCTAGGTTTATGCGGATGGTACTAACGATTCGTACGTGACTATGCAACCATCACCACACCCTTGACCGACATGCTGCGTAAGGGACGAAAGTCCATCTGGGAAGAGCCCAGCTTGCGAGCCTTTGAAGAGCTAAATAAGAGTCTGACAACAGCCCCCGTACTACATAGCCCGGGCTTTAGTAAGCCGTTCTCAATCCAATGTGACGCTAGCCAACATGGGGTGGGAGCAGTCTTAGTACATATACCGCAAGACGGCGAGGAAATACCTATAGCCTTTATGTCACACAAGTTGAACCCAGCCCAGTGGAACTACACTGTCTCTGAGCAGGAATGCTTGGCGACGGTGTTGGCAGTGAAACGTTTTCGAGCATATGTTCAGGGACACCCCTTCGAAATCGTTACGGATCATGCGTCCCTGAAATGGGTGATGAGCCAAACTGATATCCAAGGCCGTTTGGCTGGATGGGCCTTGAAATTGCAGGCGTTTAACTTTGCGATTCGACACCGGAACGGAAGCCAACATGTGGTACCGGACACCTTATCGAGGATGTTCGCCCCGGAAGGAGCCGAGTTGGCCCAGGAGGACGACAGCCCCCTATTGATCGACCTGGACCATCCCGCCTTCAAGTCGGCAGGCTACATCCAGCTGATGCATACTATTCAGAGCCAGTTACCACAGCTGCCAGAACTGCGGGTGACGGGGAGGGATTTGTATACAAGCGGATGGGATACGCATCCGGAGACTCCATACAAGAAGAGGAACAGTGGAAGTTATGGTTGCCCGAAGAATTGACCATCGATCTTATTAGACGTGCTCATGACCACCTACTGAGTGCGCACGGCGGATACGGTCGTACGCTGCGGCGGCTGAAAATCTATTTCTTTTCACCTAAAATGGCGCCCAACTTGGGGCCCGAAGGGGAAACGACACCACTCTCTTTCCAGTTCTCACATTTTTAATTTTGCTGTCGGCAGATGAACCGATTCAATTTTAATTGTCGCAATCAGCATTTGATATTAACGTAGCATACTTTGGATGGTTCCGTAAAGTAAAGATAGAGTCACCGATAAACTTTCTTCTGGTGTTTTGTTGTTTATCTTGTCTTCTGTATAGTAAGATCTATAGCATCTTCTGGATTTCTTCGTTTGTGGTGGCTCAGCCACTTGAACATGCCGATGATGTTATAGAAAGAAAGAAAGGTTTGCTCAGTTTTATATAGTTTGAAACTCATGATTTCAAATACACTGCTTGGAATTACGTCAGTTTTTGCTGGGAACTAATCTGATGACCGGCAGTGATAAAATCTGCATCAATTAGTCCTGACCGACATCCGGTTTGCTTTTATGATTGGTTAGCGGTTTTTTATTAGCATACTTTTGTAGAAGACAGGGACTTGTATTCAAGGAGAGGGGCCTAAAATTACAACAACCATCTCTCCACTGCGGAAACAATTGTTTCTTCAGTAGTGAAGAGCGAAATCCTTGAGTCTCTCCATGTATGGGTCGGCATCGAAGAGACTGTCCTGTAATAAACCTAAACAGTCGAGCAGCCCCGTGGTGATCAGGAGTGGCTGCTCCTGAAGAGATAAGGTTGTCACCCCGTCAAAACTGCTTAGTTTGTTGTTTTACAAGATTAAAATTAACGAAATTCGTCAGAGTTCCATCCTTTAGACAGAGATGAGTGGTTCACTTCAGCCACTTTAACATCTTTAGGTTGACTATCCCCTTGTAATGCAACGACCTTCTTCGGAGAAAGTAACAGTTGCTTTTTGTAGAATGTTTTCGTTTGTCTCAAGCCTCCGTGTCCGCTAACTTTAAGGAGACAAAAAAAAATTTGAATTATTGTAGAGGAGCTTAATTGATACATAATTGAACATTTCTAAAGATAATAAAAATTGATCATAACAGAGTTGAGTACGCGTGATAAATATTTTGTAGTGTAGCTTCGTGGCTCGACAAGAACTCGCCTCATATGATCCTGCAAATAGCTAGTCGACAAGCACGCGTACGCGGTCGTTAAGTAAAGCTAGTCAGCTGAGCTCGGTCTTGTTTATAGCTCGCTGACACTTGTGCCATACAATCGGCACCCGTGTGCTAAACGGATTTTGAGAAAATAAAATCATTACAAAGGCTAACAATAAAAAATTGTTTTGAAGTTGGTGAGTCGAAGTGATGCTGGGCAAAACTTCTAAGGCAAACGATCAAAATATAATTTATTGTGAAAATTGAATAAATTCAATAGCTCATCCGAATATAAACTATACATAAAAGGGTAAGGGAAATAATCCTAAATATTGTTTCTAGCCCGGTATTTGTGTACTGACGGGTGATTTTACTAGCACTGCAAAAAATTGAAAGTAGATTTCAGGAAAAGCCCGATCAATTTATATATTTCTCATTGTAATACTATGTATAACAATTCTATTTCAAACCACAAGTTATAAGGCATGTAACGTCCCATTGTGCTTTTTCTAAAATAAATAAGTTTTCGTTGCTTATCCTTCTGCTACTCATTTTGCTCGTTTCCATTTATTTAGATTTTGTATAAAATCGAAACATAACAAATTGCAACAATTTATTAGACTTTCTCAACTCCCTCAGGTCTTCTTGATTTTCTACTAAAAAGACATTCTCTGCAGTAAAAGTACTTTCTGTTGAAAAATTGGATACGAGGATATAGTCCCCACCCCCTTTTCTAATCTCAATAGAATCGTCCTAGCAAAACCTTATTTGCCAATTGAATGATATAAATCGTCAATTTTTTCATTGAATAATGAAGAAACTCTTTAGGAAGTTGGTCTTCAATTCCATATCTACCAGGAAGGATACAATACAGATTTTTCCGGATATATGATTCAACTGCATAAACACCTCAAAGTTACTTTCCACCTTACGATTACAAACCAGCAAAATTCTTTCAAACAGCATTTTCAACATCCTTCAGTAGTGAAGCGGTTTTTCATTCCCTCCCTCTCTTGTTCATTCTATTCTAATGTTTGTAGTGGCTTTGCACGTTTGAAAACTCAACTAACAACATCAAAATGCCACTTATTTCCACTAAGCAGCCGGAAGAACAAGAAAATTAAATCGGGCACCAAGCATCCTAGCTCTGAATATGAGTCTACAGTTGCATTTTCATTTTCATTCCCGCTTCAGTATGTTGTTTCTACGTTAGACGAGAAAACATACTCAGTACTTCTGAATTATCTTTAGTTGAGTTCTGAAAAAGTGCAACAAAGACCCTTTCAATGTTTTGCTCTATTTCACATGAATGATTTAATGACAAGGACATGCTCATAATTGCTTTAAAAAAATTAAATAATGAGTGAATTTTTTCGTTGAGCTTTTAAGATGTAATATTTGTATTGAAGTTTTGTTTTGTGTTACTATTTTTTGTGGTTAGGTATGTAATTTTATTTTCAATTCGGTGTTAGTATGGAATTAACGAAGAGGGATCATATGAAACAAAAAACTCACCAACAAACAAACCCATGAAGCCGCCTAAACTTATTACATAAGTATGTAAGTATACCAAGAATAAGGCTACAAATCAAAGTATAGATAGTTCAGCGTCAGGCTGATTTTGATTCCGCCGTGCATTCTTCTTCTTCGTAGCACTACAGCCCTTTTCAGACCATCGCTTCGTGCATCAAGCACCTCCAACAGTCTCGGTCCATTGACCGCGTCCTCCAATTTTGAAATCCGAACAACGATGAACTGTCTTCGTCGACCGAATCAGACCAGCGTTTTTTGGTTTTCCCACTGGTCTCCGCCCCTCAGTTCTCCTAACGAATACCTTTTTGGGTATTCGTTGTTCGTCCATACGATTCACATAGCCAGCCTATTGCAGCTTCCGTAGTCTTACAATCGTTGAGACCTTCGACTCGTCAAAAATTTCATACAGCTCATGATTGTATCGAATTCGCCATTGGTCCCCGCCTAGTTTCGCTCAAATTGTTCGCCCCAGGACCCGTCACTCAAAGGGGTTCAATATGTTTTCGGATGCTAGGGGTGGGGTCCAGCATAGCACAGTTCTTATCACAGATTTGTATACTTGTTTTCCTGTGTATGCAACTGGTCTTGAAAATCGTCAAAACAGAGAAAATTTTTTTATCATGGCTGTATTCTTCGGCGTATTTCATCCCTTTCATTAACGTTTCTTGTTTATTTGGCGCATAAATGCACAAATTCGCACACATTTTCGATATTGTATTTGTCAAGTTTGATATGCTATGTATTTCAGGCATTACCCTATTTTATTTTATGTGACGAAGTACACCGTCCGAATTGACTTTTTTAAAAATTAATGGCGAATCAAACACATCAGCAATTTTATGCTGCTTTCGGCGATAGAATACGCTACGGTAAAAAAATATATGACTCCCTTTCCGATCTCGCCCCTTAAAAACCGTTGGAAAATTTATTGATGCCAACAATTTTAGAGGGTCACCTCATTTGATCTACTTACCAAGCATGGTGTCTGTAGTTGCGATAGTTTCGGAGGAAAACTGCTGTGACACAGACGGACCGACGGACGGATGAACAGACAGACGGACCGACAAAACTGATTTCAACAAGGATTTGTAAGCTATAGAAAATCCTGAAAATATACCTACGTTAATTAGCTGGTTTCACGCTAGTTTTTTCCTCTCGGTGTGATTTTGGGGAGGAAATTAAAAAGAAGAACACCAGTGCATTAAGCAAGCAAGGTTTATATTGTTGAATTATTGTAAACTAGATTTAAAACCAATTCTAGATAAGTGAGTAGGTAAGGTAAAGCAAACCATCGGTAAAAAGTCCAGTCGCCGTTTATACATTAGGCAACTGGGCGGTCGCAAGTAAGGAAGTAAATGTGTGGCGTCCTTGGTCCCTCTTCACAGTCTATGTGAAGAACTTTCTTCGAAGAAATGAGTTTAATATAGGCCTTTTGTTTACCGATAAAAAGGATCTGTTTTCGAAAAATATAACTATTCAGACTGCTCTGCTCAAATTCTGGTCATGCCCTTAATATGAGAACCCAAAAGTCGACAAGGCGGTGTCCTTTTACCCAACAGTGAACACTCTTCCTACTATGAGCTTATAAAAACTCGTGCAATAAGCGTGTGTGAGAAGGGTTTGACGATATAAAACTGCTCAGGGTTTCCCGGACTCTATTGATTACGCTCATAATTTGGCGGATTTCGGCATCCATTATAAGCATATTGTGCAACCTATGTTCTATAAATTACAGTCTTACGTATCAGTATTCACAAGTAGTTTGAATGCCTTTTGAAAAAAAGTCAGCCATGCATTCAATGCCTACAATGGCTGGAGCTACTTAGCTAGAATACTATTTGAGTAGGGTTCCGGAATTTAGGACAGTAGAACGCTCAAAAAACTATTCGTACTGAAAATTACCCGCTTTTTAATAACCATGTCTATTTTATTGAGAATGATCCACAAAAATCTTCACAAGTCTTCGATTTGTTTTAGTTGTGTTTCCTATATTGTTTCCATCTTATTTATTCCATCCCATTATAAGGCAACTCGAAATCTGATACTCGAAAAATATGCATAAAATTCTCGTAACAAGATACGGATAAATTCTAGCTGTAAGCTGTAGGATAACGTCTAGTCTATCCTTTGCCTATTCCTTGGTGTACCGGCTCAAACTATAATAAGTATGGAAATATAAAACAACAGCATCTCTCAAAGCATCTTGACCCAGTCTAACAGTTCTGATTTTCAAATAAGTTTTCCATTTTCTGGATAACGTGTCCTGAATTTTGATCTCTTGATTTCTCTCCCTCTCTCTGCACGTATATCGCTTACATTTAACTCCCACCTCATCCACTACGGCCCTATGAAACATTCTTTCTGTTGCAGCATTCACTTTACGATATATTAAAAACCTATAAACACCGTCTGTCCAACCCCCATTATTCGCTCCTCATTGAACATTTTAATTTATCTTATTATTGAAACAATGCGCTCATCTTACAATGAACCAACCACACCATGCCATACCATACGATGCCATCCAACCTGAAAACTGAAAAGCTTTCCTCGGCAATTTATAGGACGAGGTACCTTGATTAAGTGACACTTCAAAAAGCTTTCAATTAAATGGTTTATTGTTTGGTTCAACGGTCTCTTTATTGTCAATAATTTGCTCCACTATCTGAATACATCACTCTCTCTCTCGCTCTAGATAGAAGCAATAAACATTACCATATACAGTCGTCGATAAAAAGGAATACGATCGATAGTCCAACATTATTTCTACTCTCTAAGGTAGAGGACTCTAAATGATGGTCCATCATTAAAGATATAACTTAGGATTGAGAAAGATTTTCTTTTGTTATCTTTTGTTATACTGCTTGTACGGGTGAAAAAGGATGAGAATATCAGATTGGCAATGCTCAAGATATTGGGCTTATGGGGTCGTTGTGATATGCCAGTGGATTGAGATTGGATGCGATATGGTGGTATCGTTAATATCATACTTAAAGTTGATGAAAAGGGTATAATCATCACGCTGACATTAATACAGGTGGATTAAGTTAATGTAGAACCGTGGGAAATTACGCGTACTTTTCCTCTTCAAGGAAGAAAGATTTCAACAACTAGATTTTAATTCATAAACTTTAACTGAAATTTCCTGTATCGTTATAACATTTTAGGAGAGACCATTTTATTGTACCAATATTTTGAAAGAGTTTTCAATTAAAATCATGACATTGCTTGACAAATACTTTATCAGCTAAATCGATGAATACTTTTAGATAGTGACGTCACGGCCAACTCTTAGAACAGGTAAATAGAGCTGTTTATAGTTTCGGAAAAAAGGTTACGAACGCGAATATAATTATGTTGGGTAGATGAGCGTGTGGGGGCTTTCGGTCCCCCATCGAACGTGTCTTCAAGTGGTGGATAGTGGGTCCCACAACCGGCTAGCTGGCGGGAATGTGGGTAATAAAATACCACTTGCGGCCAAAAACCGACAAAGTCGAAGCGCTGACAACACTCCACTTGGTATTTACTTATGAAACCAGGATAATAGCCTAGGCTCGGATTGGATAATCGGCTACGACTATCGCAACGTAAGGTGGGTGACCCAAATAAAGCCTATGTCTTAATAAGGCCTATTTTTTTAAATTTCCCACTTCACGATATCAAATGGCCGCCAATGTTTGTAGATGTGTGCGTGTACATAAATTAGCACCCACAAGCACAGCAAATGACCCGTGCTGCGAGCGTATTGGAACCTGCAGTCGAAAATAAACAACGACGCGGAGCGCACGCTTGTTTTCATAAAATTCTAGCAGAGTAAACAGTAAGTATTTTTATTTGTACACGGTAAACTGTGTTTTGTCTATAGGATAATTATACGTGTAGCCATCTCCTCACAAAAAAGCTGTAATATCGGTGTATTACATATAATTGTTGTATCCATGTGCCATGCCCTAATAAAGCCTACAAAAAAATGTATAGGCCTTATAACGGCACAGGTACAGGTCTTATTAGGACAATCTTTTATGTCAGTTGGAAAAATATCACAGTAAAATAGTAAACCCTTGTTTTCAGAAACATCATGGAAAACGAATTACCAGCATCTACCACAAGGAAAAAAGGGCTCAATGGACTTCGCAACAGATGGAAAACGCTGTTAAAATGATAGAAAGAGGTAAATTATCTACATATGCTGCTGCTGCCAGATACAACATCCCAAGAAGAACCCTACGCAACCATCTAGCGAGTGGGTGGACTACACGAAAGCTAGGTCGGTCGGCTGTAATTACAACAGCACAAGAAGCTGGACTTGTCAGAAGAATCATACGTTTGGCTGATGTTAGAGTACCGTTGACATCAAAGACCTTGCGCGTACAGGCTTTTTCATTCTGTAAAATTAAGGCAATTCCAAACACTTTCAATTATGCCAAAAACGCCGCGGGGAAGAAATGGTTAAGGTTATTTCTCAAACGACACCCTGAATTAGCATGTTGTAAAGCACAGATGATGAATCCAGCTCGTGCTCAAAAATTAAATAAAGATATTGTTAGCGATCACTTTTCCAAATACAAAAGTTTGCTGGATAGGCTTGGAATTTAACATAAACCTGAAAACATTTACAACATCGATGAAAAAAAATTTCGCATATCTTTGCACCATCAGCAGGCGGTTTTGACAGCCAAAGGGAGAAAAAGAGTTCATCAAATAGCGAATGAGCATGCTGAAAGTGTGACTGTGGTAGGCTGCGGAAATGCTATAGGATCAGCTATTCCGCCAATGATATTGTTCAAAGGCAAGAGACTAAAGCCAGAATTCCAAGACAATTTACCTCCAGGCTCTCTGGTGAAGATGACGCCAAAAAGAAGTATGACGACAGAAACTTTCATACAGTTTATTAATCATTTGCATAAATAGAGAATATCAGGGCCATGTCTTCTCATATTTGATGGTGCCAAATGCCACCTGGATTTTCCTATTGTCGAGGAAGCTGAGAAATGTGGCATTACTTTATATTGTCTTCCGTCAAATACCACGCACGAGTTACAGCCCATGGATAAATCTGTTTATCGTTCTTTTGACTACTATTGGGACCAAGAGTTGATTAAATACGTCAGTCAGCATCCCGAACGAACCCTTAATAAGAAAAGCTTTAACGTCATTCTCTCACAAGTATGGCTGAAATGTATGACTATTACCAATATCTCGAATGGGTTTCACGCTGCAGGGTTATATCCATATATTCCAGATGCTATTCCTGAAGAGGCATTTGCGCCCTCTGCGTTATCTAATGAATCGGGGAAACAAAAGATTTCAACTGCAAATGTGGAAGATTCAGATGGGTCAGGCACAGACACTGAGAATTTGCCACTGTTCTTGCTCTCAAAAATTAATCCGAATGCTGGAACTCCATAGAAGATAGACAATCAATCAACCACGTGTGAGGTTCATGAATTTTTACCAACTCCTAAGTTTAAAGTTGTAGCCACTGCTCCACGCAAGAAGTCTCTGAATTACAGGGCTCAAGAGGTAACAAAAGATTTGTTTGGTGACAGTGCTACGAATTCCACATCACAGTTTACTGTAACATCGTCAAGAGTAGAAGATGTTCCTGGTACTTCATCCATGATAATGATTAACACAAAGACACCAAAATCAGCGTCAGTTACTGGCTGTACATCTGCACAACCTGCAGTTGCGGCAACGCGAAAGCGGATCTCAGTGAAGACTGCTTGTTTGACAGCAGATAGGCTTACGGAATCCAAACCAAAACGTCACGATAATAAACCTTTTTGGTACTGTCCAGTTTGTAAAGAAGATCGAGTTGATGATATGCGACAATGTCTTACTTGTGGCGTTTGGTATCGTGAGGTGTGTGTTGGACTCACACCCGCTGATAAAATATTTTACTGTCCAGGGAATTGTTTAAAAAAAATGAAAAAGGCTGATTATTATAGTACTTTTGCATGATGAGAAACTCGTTAAATTTGATCTAAAATGATCAAAAGTAATTAATGGGATCTCATTCGATTTAAAATAAGTATTGACAAAGTTTTGTATTCATTAAGAAGTTGAATGTTTACTTGTTTTTATTAAGGGTTTATTAAGACACAGGCTTCCCAATAAAGCCAAAATGACATTTTAGTTATTTGAGTTCACAAAAGTGTGATTTTTGTTTCTAAAGCAATTTCGTTTGATTTATTACAAAGTTTAATAAATAAATATAAGTATTTCAAATTACAAGTTAGATAATAAAAATTAAGGTAGGCCTTATTTGGGTCACCTACCTTATATAAAACTATTCTTTTGGAACATGAAATGTTAAATCATTGAACAGACCAGGTGCACTGCAGCAACTTCTGGAAGAAGAAATATAAAATCAACATCCCCACAGTGCAAGAAACCAGATGACACGGTGAAGACACATTGGACATGCAAACACACACTCTGTTTAAAAATGAAAAATCCCAAAGATGCCGTGAACTCGGAGTGACTTTCACTGTTGACAGTACATTTAAACAAATTATCATCGGCTTCAAGCCCGTTAACGAAAGGCTCTGTGTGATTCCTATCAAGACCAAATTCTTTAGTCTGGCTGGTCAACTATCATGTCGTCCACAAAAGATAAAGAGGAGGCAATCAAGGACGAATTTCGTAGTACCCTGGAACGTACTTTCGATGCATTGCCGTCAAACCACATTAAAATCGTTTTGGGTGACTTCAACGCAAAAATTGGACGAGAAATAGCACATAGAGGAACAACAGGAGCGCACAGTCTTCATGCTGAAACCAGCAACACCGACAACGCCTGTTTGACTTCGCTACTAGCAGAGGCTTCACAGTAAGCTCCACACACTTCCTACACCCACATATCTACAAGAGAACGTTGGCATCCCCAGACAGTCGAACATTCATCCAGTTCGACCATGTTCTCATACAAAAACGGGCGGTCACCAGCATTCTCGACACGCGCTCATTCTGCGGCGCTGTTTGCGATTCAGACCACTACCTTATAAGGGTCAAGTGCCGATGTCGTATCTCCAAGATCTGTATACAAGGAAGATCAGCTACACCAAAGAACCAGATACACAAACTAAATGATAGCTCAGTAACGTCCACATACATGTCAGCGCTGGAAAACCGCATCAACATGTGTAGTGATGATACCCAAACCATGTGGAAAACAGTAAGAGATGCGGTAACAGTAGCGGCTGAAGAGGTCTTGGGACATCGACCAAAGAAAAGTAGGAACGACCGATACGAGTATGATGAAGAATGCAAGTAAGCAGTTGACCGTAGGAGACTACAACCTTAAAAGTGTGGATAATTTAATCTACCTTGAAGCCAACGTAAAAAGAAGAGGTGACTAAAAGGACGAGGTTGGACGCTGCAAATAAAGCCTATTATTCCGCACTTCCCATTCTAAGATACAAAAGTTGATCTGGGCCCCAGGAATAAAATAATCAGTCGATTCATGTCAGATGAAGTTTTTGGAGAGTATTCTACTATTTTCTATTTTCCGAAATTAAACTTGAAATCAAACGTGTGGGGGGTTTAGAAAACGATTGATAAGGGAAGTCTGCCGAATATTGGTGGAACGTTTTAATAGAAAATAAACGAAATTCATGTGCATAAAGTATGTAATATCTGAAATTATGTATGAAGGAAAAATAGTCGAAAGATAATCTTCCACTGAAGGGAGAAATATTGTCAACAATAAAATGGAAAAATGTTACATTTTTTAATAGGTGGTTTGTTTTTTTCTAATTCCATTACTTTTTAAGGAACGACAAAATATAGTATAGAGTATAAATAGATCTATTTTTTCATAATATGTTGCTGGGTATTGGACTCGAGCCTGGGCCCTTGCTATGTTACATCTGTTGATTATTTCAAAAATTATGCATCTCTTCAGATCTATGGCGTTCATTTTATTTGATGTAAACAGCTATTCTGCGAGTCAAGGTGGTGAAATTGATTAATCTACAGAGCTTTATTTTTCATTTAATATAAACTATAAAACAAGTTAAATTTTCTCAATGCAACATAATTTCTTAATATTAAAAAACTTTGTCTACATTCATTTTAGCCAATTACAATCATCCTTCATCTTATAAGTTTCATAATATATCATCTTATCCACTCCTGTCTCTAGTGACAACTGCATAAAAGACAGTCAACGAAAAGACTAATGATATTTAATTCCTTAACGCTCTTATGACATCGTCCTAATGTTTTCTTCATTTCAATGCATTACTCAGCATCTGCCATTTTCATCCTTCCTTTTTTGAATTCGCAGAAGGAATATACAAACCCATTTTCGCTTTATCCAGGAAAATAGCATCCTGTCCTATTAAATAATAAATGAAATAATTTTGTTGTTTTTCTTTTAACAAGTGTCATAACGAAACAAGATTTTCCAGTACTAAAGAACACATTCCTTGAGCATGATAAAATTATGCGATAGTTGTGAGAGGAAAAGAAATGGTTTCCTTATTTTCTCATTTCCATAAATATAAGAAGTGTCGCCGTCAACGTTCATAATTTATCAGTCAAGACATTATACACGGTACAGGTCATTACCTTCTTTTGCTTTACAGATCGCTGATGGTATTTTTCATTTCAAAAATATTTCAGTGTCGTCTGAAGGTGTAGGAAGTGTCTAAAGTAGATTTGAATTGTAAAATTAAATTTTGCAATGTTTTTTCGTGTAATTTAGGGGAAATAAAACATTTTGTGGTATTTTATAAGACTGACTACCTAACAAAGCGATATCAGCATTAAGATAAGTAAAAGCTTGATGAGGAAAAGAAAGTTTAACGCCTAGAAACTTTGTATGGACTCATTCCAAACTACTATACTAGAAGTTATTAAGGACAGTATACGAGTATTCATGCTATGATTTCCTGGTTTGACTTTCTATCAACTCGAGATAATGCATCGCTCAACAGTAAAAAGCGAACATGTTGAGAGTTTCTTTTTCTGTGACTATACTGGTATTCTAGAACGAGTGATTATTACCCAGTTTTGTATCCAACACCCATCAGAGCTGAGTGGTCTCTTTTGAAGAAGCAAATCTCGTTGGCAGAAGCGGGGCTCGAACCAGTTACCTTTGACTTAAGCTCCTTGCGCTCAAAACAAAACCGCTTGAACAGGTGGGATGGATTTGAAGCAGATCTAGAAATTAAAAGCTTCGTTCTTTATCGCATTTCGGAAAACCCATAGCCTGAGCAAACATCTAGAAATTTATTGCTTGGGTTTTCTAATCCTCGCGCGTCCAGAGATATCACGGCGCTCTGCCTAATGCTAGAGACCCCTTGAACATGAGGGGCGCACATGATTGACACTCTGGGATTTCCCTAACTATTTTTTCTTCTTTTCTTTTAAGCATCGTCCTAGCATTTCATGAGTCTATCTTCGGTCTTCTTTGACACCTCGTAGAGTACAATTGGAGACAAAGTGAATGAGTGAGTTCCTTACCCCATTTTATCGTATCAATTAGTTCAAATCAGTGAATTGACTCTGGCCTAACTGTCAATGTCCTAATCATTCGGCTCGATGGGACCAACCTGTGGCGACTCTGATCCACCTAGACCAGCAAGCTATCAACCACATTTAAGCAAGTTCGAACACTCAATCGTTCATTCATTTTGTTATCTATCATTCCTTCATCATTCACTTATCTTCGATTCTTTTCTCTCCGCTAGTGTATCTTCATAAAAAACGTAGATTTATAGAAGCAAGTGAAATACTCGTATTTCAAGAAAAACTTAGAAAACATATTATTTGATGGTCCTTTGAGCCGGATCCCGGAACAATAATTACCATTAAATTTTGAACTTGACCGTGGTGTTTAAACGTGATAGTTGAACTCTAAAATTGATCATCACTTCTAAACGTTATTTTTTTATTTCTAACCTGTTTTTTTCTATCCTTTTTCTTCTCAGATACACGTTGATTAGCTGCAATTTAGCATTCATCCGCCACCTTGTAAGCAGTGCTTGTGGATAATTATCTCCACCCTAGGTCTTACATGGACCCATGCAGCGTGGCACATCAAAATGAAGGCTGAACATATTCAGTACCGATTCGAACAGCAAGGATCAATTTATGATTCACTGAGGGTTTTATACGCCAATTGAATTAAAGTTGGTCGTAATAACCTCACAATCACCAGCATTCAAACCCGTTTAGAAGCAATCCAGAATCAGTGCCAACACTTTTCCGCCAACCATCAAGCCATCAACCTGGCGTTAGCAGTAGCTGACTCGCAGACTCGGGAGGTGAAGCAGCGTTCCTATTTCTCCAGGGACTACTATGCCAAGACATATGAAAACTACTTGGAAGCAACAGAAAGGATGAGAGAGCTTCTGAACAAGAAGCTTTCGCCGGCAGCGTCATCGTCAGCGGAGCCTGAGAGAGATTCCTGTCCACAGGATTTAGTTCGACGAGGAGGGTAACCTCCTTCTAGCACTTCAGAACCATCAACGTCACTGCAAGCCATCCAGCCTTCATTTGTATACTCACATCTTTCTCCCGCTCAAGCTCTGCGAATAAACACGACATCGAATTATCAATTTCCTCGGCTAAAAAGGCTTGAACTACCCACATTCAATGGCAAACTTTCAGAATCGATTTCGTTCATGGGTCTTTTTATATGACCGGTCATAATAATCCATCGATACCTCCGGTAGAGAAAAGAACCTATTTGAAGACTCATCTATAAGGGCCAGCCACGTTGCTACTTGAATAACACAACTGAGAACTTTCAAAAATCCTGGGAGATGGGGCTCGAGTTTTGTGAAAACGAACGGCGTCATGTCAATTTCGCGCTTAGAAAGCTGTTTTCATTGAAGAAAATGACGACTGATTCAGCAGCAGAACTCGAGAACTTATACATGTCATTTGACGAAGTCTACCGTAACTTGGAATCCTTAGGAAGACTAGTGCACCATAACGATGACTTCCTAGCCTTTATGGCTGTTCAACGCCTGGACTCAGATTCAGCGAAAGACTGGGAACTTCATCAAGGAGCATCAAAAGCTGCACTAACTTGGGTTGCGTTAAAGAAATACATGGAGTCACGACTTCTGTCGTTACATTCATTTGAAATATCGCAACCAGACAGTCCGAGATCAAAGCCAAAACAAGCATCAGCCCGAGTCCACTTTGTTCAAAAATTACCCGTATGTCGACAACCACTACACATATCAGTGTGATCAACTACAGCAAAGACCATGCAGCAGCGACAAGACCTCATAAAAGTGAAAGGACTGTGTTTCAATTGTCTTTGATATCACAGGATAAGCTTGTAAGTCGAACACAAGCACCACACAGTTCTTCTCACCAATGAATCAAAGGCAGCATTCTCGCAACCAGCAGAGCAGCAGAAGCAAGTAAATCACGCTCACATAGAAAGTCTACAAGCACTCAACGTGCTCCTTGCAACAGCAAAGCTTCGTGACACTCGTTCGAAAGGAATGGTAAAAGTCATCTGGGCACTCTTGAATCCAGGAGCAGAAGTCTCTTTGGTCTTTGAGAAACTAGTGTACAAGGACTGAGTCTACCTCGAAGGAAGTCATCATTATCTGTCGTAAGCATCGGATTCAATCAAGTTTGGAAGACCAAGGGTGATATAACTATCTTAATCAAACCGCACTTCAATTCAGACGTCGAAGTCGAGATAAATCCTCACGTTCCTTCAAAGTTAACACCACACCTACCTCGCTCATAGCATCAGCCTATTAACCAATGAATCATTTAGAAAACCTACCACTCACTGATCCTCAATTTCTTATTCAGAAACGCATAGACCTCATCATCGGCGTGGATTATTACGTTCAGTTATTGGAAGGCTCAATTATTAAAGCTCCAGTTAATGCTCCAATGGCTCAACTTACAAAACTTGGTTGGGTCATCTCTGGGCTAGTGAATAGTAACATCCAACAATTAACTGCTTCAGCTTATCATTGTTTGGGTGATCAAGACCTCGATAACTTCCTTGAAAAATGTTGGATGCAGGAAGAACTTCCTAAACTAATAAATCCAGCTTATCAGCTGAAGATGAACAACATTTCATCGACACTCAACTAGAAGAAATATTGTGAGGCTACCCTTCAAGACATCTCGTAGTCAACTTGGGAATTCCTTCTTTCCAGCTCTCATGACCATTAATCACTTTAGACACAAGATTTGAGAGAAATAATGATTTTGCAGTTGCATATTCTTCATTCGTTCAAGAGTACAAAAGTCTAAAACATGGTTTTAGTTCCACCTCAAAAAAAGAGCCACAATCAGCCTTTTATCTTCCACATCACGGGGTTGTTCGAGAATCTATCACAACAACAAAATTGCCAGTAGTATTCAATGGATCTTGTTGAACACCAGGAGGTCAATCTCTCAACTATATTCTAAACACGAGATCTAAATTACATCTCTTCGACATCCTTTTATGGCTTCGTCAATTTCGATACATTTTCTCAGCATATATATGGAAAATGTATCGAAAACTCGATGTTCATCCAGATGATTGGAAATAGCGGATATTGTGCAGAGAACATAAAGAACTCAAGTATCAGCTCACAACTGTTACATACGGACTTGCATGTGCACCATTCTTGGAATTGAGAGCCATCTCGCCAGGGTCGCCGCGTTGGGCGCCGCCGTTGGTAAAAAAAATCTATTTCATGCGTTTGTAGTCTAGTTTTATTTATAAGCACTAAGCCGGCTGTATCGGTCTCTGTATTATACAATGGATGCATTGCTGAGTGCGTAAAATTCTGTCTATGCATAATGTACTATAGTAACTCACAGCAACTTTGTATACTGAGCAGCGCTAACTACTAACCGCATACACTACGCAAGCTTGTGAATCCACAGCTGATACAGCACACTCCTGGCGGTTCGCGCCTCCTCCACTACTCAACTCAGTCTGTAACTTACTGCAGTAGGCGTCGGACACAGACACAGTCGCCGTCGCTGTTTACGCCATTTGCTAATACAGTACCTCAGAAGTCTATTCTCTGTGACAGTAGTTTATTCTTCTGTGTGTTACGAACATTAACAATACTCTTTCTTTCTTTCCCCTACTGATGATACCGTTACAAGCGATCGTGACTACAGTGATCGTCATAGTTATAATGGCAGTGACAATAAAAGAGTGATCGAATTGTCAACAGACACTGAAATTGAATTAAATTCCAAATCGGAGCAGGTGCCGGTGATTACTTCAGATCCAGCGCATATTATGCATATTCAGCGTGATGAGCTTGTTTTTAAAGGGCCGACTGAATATTCTAAAGAACACTATGATTACCCAAAAAATTACGGAAAAAAGCACTTTTAAAACCAATTTCGATATCGTTTTTGGAAAATGGAGAAAAAATATCAAGTAGATGGTTGATTTATTCTGAAAAATCAAATTCTGTCTATTGTTTCTGTAGTAGATTGTTTAATCTCCCATCAAAGTCACATTATGCTCAAGCAATAGGTTTAAACAACTGGGAAAATTTGGCAGACCGTTTAAAATCCCATGAGTTGTCACCAGGCCATTTCAAAAATATGGCTCAATAGTTTGAAGCAGAAAAAAGAATTTCAGGAGACACATCAATTAGCAAGCACATCATGAAGCAAATTGAAACTGAGGCTCAGCGTTCAGAAGAATTGTTGCGTCGATTAGTGGAAATTACTTTATATCTAGCAGAGCACAATATGGCTTCTCGTGGGTCATCTTCCAAAGTTTTCACAAAAAATTACGGGGACTTTCTTGGACTTGTAGAACTTTTAGGAAAATTTGATAGTGTACTAATGGAGCACTTAAGAGTATAACTAACAAAGAAATACAATTTCATTTATGTCAATAAGAAATTGGCTAATAACTGTATTAGGTGACTTAGTAAAGCAACGCATCTTGACAAAAATAAAGGAAGCCAGATATTTTTCCGTTATCCTTGATTCTACTCCAGACATAAGTTTCAAGGAGCAAGTTTCTTTAACGATTCGCTACGTCACTGAAGATGATAAGGGAAAATCAAAGTAGAAGAAAGCTTTATAGCCTATTGATTGATTGAAGGAACCACTGGAGAAGCTCTCGCTGATTTGTTGTTTAAAGAAATTGAGGAGTGTAATTTGAACATGACAAACTGTCGTTGTCAAGGATACGATAACGGCGCAAATATGGCAGGTGTACATAATGGGGTTCAAGTCCGAGTACTGGACAAATTCTCTTTGGCTGTGTTTGTTCCTTGTGGGTGCCATAACTTAAACCTAGTGATTGCTGATGGAGCAAAATCATCAGTTAAGTCTAAATCTTTATTTGGTATTTTACAACGAATTTTGTCATCTTCTCTAGTTCAATGAAGCGCTGGTGTATAATAAACGACCATACTAAAGCACTTACTTTAAAGTAAGTGCGTGAAACACGTTGGGAAGCTCGCATAAGTGCTGTTCAGGTTGTTCAGGCTGTTAGATACTTATATGTAGAAGTTAGGGATGCATTGGTTGAGTTAGGCGACAAAATTGATGACCGCCAAACAGCCTCAGAAGCTCAATCTTTGATTAATCAGATGGAAGATGGTATCCTCTTTAAACGTCAATGAATCTCTTTCAAACCTTAATACTCTTCAATGTAACTTCTCTTCTCCTAATAAAATGTGTTTATCTATTTTTTACCAAAATGTACGAGGATTAAGGACCAAGCTTGAGGAACTCTTTATCTCTTATCAAGTTAGTAATGATTCTATTATCTGCCTTTCCGAGACCTGGCTGAATGGAAACATTTTGAGTACTGAAATGTTTCCTGATCATATTGTATATAGATGTGACCGTGACCTGACTGCCACTAATAAGGCTGATGGTGGTGGAGTTTTAGTTGCAGTTAGCAAAGCTCTACCTAGTTCTCCTTGTTCTGATTTCTGTTTTTCTCCTACTTTAGAATGTGTTATTATCAAAATTTCTCTCCCTCATAATACAGAGTTCTTGATTTTGTCTATTTATATTCCTTGTAATTCACCTTTAACTGTTTATGAGACGTTTTTTGATGATCTATCCTCTTATCTAGTTTTGCGACATCCTCACGCCAAAATAATAGTTTGCGGGGATTTTAACTTACCATACATAGTGTGGAAAAATTATACTACTCCTTCAATCTCGTCAGTTGACCCTTTTTCTATAACCCTGTCATCTTTCCTATCTCATTGCTCCTTCTCTCAATTTAACCATATCCGCAATCCTAATGGTCGTCTCCTTGACCTTGTTCTATCAAATGTTCCAGTTAGCCATTTATCTGTATCTCAAGCCTTACATCCGTATGTTCCTCCTGATCGGCACCATCCTCCTTTATCTATAGATCTTATAGTCGATGAAATTAAATTTAACAAACCTCATCCCGCTCCAAAACTTAACTTTTTTAAAGCTAACTATGAAGCAATTAATACAGAATTACTTTCAGTCAACTGGCTAGATTTCTTTAGAGGCCTAAATTGTGAGGCTGCTTTGGATAAATTTTACAAATATATTTATAATCTTATTCGCTGTTACACGCCTCTTCAGACGTCCCGTAAACCAAATCATAAACCTTGGCTAACAAAGCGAGTGCTTAGTGCCCTACGAGCAAAAGATAAGGCACATCGTGTCTTTAAAACACTCGGCACTATTGAAGCAAGATGTAATTTTAGCAGGCTGCGTGCTATTGCCAAAAAAGAGATCAGATATGCTTTGAAGGCTTATTTCAGCAGTCTGGATAGCTCCCTTGTGGCTAATAATACAAAGCCTTTTTGGTCTTATATAAGATCGCTGAAATCCTCTTCTTCCATTCCTAGTAAGGTCCATTTGAATGGTGCAGAGGTTTCTTCTCCTCAAGAAGTGATTGACTCATTTGCCCAATTTTTCTCTTCAACTTTCTCTTCTCCCGCTGCAACTGTGCATCCTGTTGTCTTACCTAATCATCTTCCCTTCCCAATTTCCTTTATTTGTACTGATGCATCTGAAGTTGAAGCTCTGATCAATGCTCTTGATCCTAATATTAGCCCTGGGCCGGATGGTTTGCCAAACATATTTGTAAAGTCGTTAGCCTCATCGCTTAGTTTTCCTTTATCTCTCCTCTTCAATCTAAGTTTGAGTACTGGTACATTCCCAAACCCTTGGAAAACAGCTAATATTGTGCCTATTTTTAAAAGTGGTGATCCTACGTCAGTTTCCAATTATCGCCCTATTTCTTTACTGTCCTGCTTTCCAAAGTTACTTGAACGGTTGGTTCATAATCGACTCTCAAACTCACTAGCTCCTATTATTGCTCCAGAGCAGCATGGCTTTCTCAAAGGATACTCCACTACCTCTAATTTAATGGAGTTCACAAACAGTATTGCAAGAGCTTTGGATAACCAACTGCAAGTTGATGTGATCTACACAGATTTCTCCAAGGCCTTTGACACTGTGAATCATTTACTTCTTTGTCGTAAGCTTGAAGCTCTTGGCATCTCGGGTGCTCTTCTATCTTGGATGTCATCTTATCTATCGTGTCGTCCCTGTCGAGTAAGTCTCTCTGGTATTACGTCTAGTCCTTTTTGTCCTTCATCTGGCGTTCCACAAGGTTCAATTCTTGGGCCTCTTCTCTTTCTGTTGTTCATAAATGATCTTCCCTTTATAATTAATTCCTCGTGCCTTTTGTATGCAGATGACTTCAAAGTATTTCGAGCAGTCAAATCCCATTTAGACTGTCAGCTCCTCCAAAATGATTTGAATGCTCTAAATGAATGGTGTGCTTCAAATTATTTATATCTTAACACTACTAAATGTCATAAAATGACTTTTTCTCTTAAGGACTCTCCTATTAATTTTAATTATATATTAAATGATGCTTTGCTCTCTGAAGTGTTCAGTCATAAAGACCTTGGAGTAACTTTTGATCCAAAACTCAAATTTGATGCACATATTTTAAATGTGATTACTAAAGCGTCTAGAGTTTCCGGGTTTATCCTTAGACATTTACATAAATTCAATAGCATCTCTTCTTCTGTCCGCCTATTTGTTTGTCTTGTTCGCCCTTTGCTTGAATACTGTTCTGTTATCTGGTCCCCCCGATATTCCTATCTCGTGACTTCTTTAGAAACTGTCCAAAGAAAGTTCACGCGTTTTCTTTTCCTTAAGTTTAATTTGCCGTATCAGCCTTATGAAAGTCGTTTATCTTTCCTATCTCTTCCATCCCTAATATCCCGACGAACTTATTTAGACCAATGTTTTTTGTACAAACTCTGCTACCATCAAGTCCCGTTAAATATTTTTTCTGAGCTGCGTTTCCGACAAACATCTCGTTCATCTCGGATGAATTCTTATTTCGTTATACCATATGCTAGAACTGATTTATATTTCTATTCACCAATCTTAAGAATCGTACGAAATCATAATAATCTCGAGCTTGGTCCTTTCCCCTCTTCTTACATAGCATTTAAGAAAAAACTAAGAGAGTTACTACTAGTTTAACTTTTAATTATCGACGTTTTAGTATTCTTTTTCATTTAAATTTTGCTGATTGTTCTTTGCGTTCCATTTTGTGATTGGATTGTTTAGTCTGTAAGATGGAATAAATAAATAAATAAGACTTTTCCTTCATCGTAACTTTGGTCTTGTGGAATGACATTCTTTTTGAAGTTAATTCGATCAGTAAAAAAATTCAAGGGAAAGAGGTAGACATCAGTGACTGTTCTGAAAAGTTCAATAAGTGTTTAAATTTTGTTAACAGATTTAGAGAGAATGGATATGTGGACTCAGTAATCTCCACTAAAGAAAAAGCAGCTGAACTTGGTATCGAACCTGTTTTTCCCGAGAAAAGGATTCGTAAACGAAAACGAGTTTTTTTGTATGTCTTCTGAGGAAGTGCAATCGTCATCTGAAGAAACCTTTACGAGAGAAGTTTTTTATCCATTAGTGGATAACGTTTTGGTCTCACTTGAGAAGAGATCAACTGCGTTGAAGGAACAGTGGATAATATTGCGCAACTTCCAGAAAAAGAATATCTAAAACAAAGTTGCTTGGACCTTGAAAGACATTTAACTGACAGCACAACCAAAGTGTCTGATTTAAACGGCATTGAACTGTATGATGAACTTTTCCATGTAAGTTCAATTTTGGATCATGGAAACAAAAGAAACAACAAAGTCACCAAAAGAAGTCCTGTGTATGATCAAAACCACAAACAGTAAAGATTTGTTTACAAACTTGTGGGTCGCGTTAAGAGTGTTACTAACAATACCCATGACAGTTACTAGTGCCGAACGAAGTTTTAGTAAACTTAAGCTTATAAAAACTTATTTGCGTATTTTGCTCACTCAAAAGCCAGGCGAATGCCTTTCAATGTTTAAACCAAAAAGAGCACCAAAGGCAAGAACGGAGCATGAAAAATCAAAGAATGTACATAAATAAATCAAATATTAGTATATAAACATATATAAAATATGTAGTGGAGGATGGGTGGTCCGTGTTGCTGTTATTTATAATAGGTGCCGGTTTTTCCAGTCCGGAACACGGCGGGTCCATAGGTGGTGGATAATGGAGTGGTTCTAAATAGCTAGGGTATCATCCCCCCCGAACCAAAACTGGAACGAACAAAATGACGGGTTTTACCAGGGGAGGGGGCGCCGATTAAAGCCTTGCCTTGGGCGGCTACAAACCACGCGACAGCTCTGCATCTCACAACGAATCATAGATGAAGGTCCTAATTACCCGCAAGCTATTAACATCATGAAACACGGAAGATACATGGATGATATTTTCGGCGGATCTGACACCCTCGACGATATTCAGGATAAAATATTCTGTCGACAAAATGTGCAAGGCGGGCGGCTTTCCTCTAAGAAAGTGGGTGAGTAATCATCTAGAGGCTCTTCTTCGTCTCCCACCAGAACTTTGTTTACCAACTACCTCAATTCTGCTTCAAGGCAACACAATCAAAGCCTTTGGTTTATTTTGGAATCTATCGACTGACGAGTTACACCAAGTTTTCATCAGTGCCACCTACTAAAATCACCAAATGAGTAGTCTTGTTAAAAATTGCTCAATTATTCGACCCTATGGGATTACTATCACAAGCCTTGCAATGGGACGATGAGCTTCCACCAGCTCAATTGAACACCTGGAACCAACGTCAATCACAGTTTAACGGACTAGACACTATTCGACTTCCAAGATGGATTGGATTTCAACCTACTGGAAGCATTAAACTTCTGTTTTTGTGATGTGTAGCAAGCGGCTATGATAGCAGCAATTTTTACTAGAACATCAACGGAAACGTCAACTGAAGTTCACTTACTATATTCAAAGACCAAAGTAGTCCCTATAAAACGGATGACAATACCAACATTGGAGCTCTCAGCTGCAGTAATGGCGGTCAAATTAGCCAAAGATTACCAGAATGTTCTTCATTTCAGTGGCTCTCCTTTCCACTTCTGGACGAATTCAACTATAGCCCTCACTTGGATCAACAATCACCCTTCACGATGGAAGGACTTCATCCATAATAGAGTGTCCTACATCAAAGAAACTATACCCAGAGCACAATGGCATCACATCGCAAGAAAAATAAATCCAGCAGATTATGCCACTGGAGGACTTTCTTCTGAGGAGCTCAAAATTTATCTGCTGTGGTGGAATGGAACTCAATGGCTTCAGAGCCCTCCAGATGACTGGACAATTTGCAATGAAATTCCAACAACTGTTGAGGAGGACTTAGAAGAACAATCAGTTGATCACGCAGAAATAAATCATCCATGGAATCTTATTACTCGATACTCCTCATGGAATAAACTACTTAGAGTTACAGCGATGTGTCAACGAATGGTAACTCTTCTCAGCTAACGATCATCGCAACCTATAAGATCTCCTCTTACACCATCAGAACTCTCCTCGGCCACAACCTGCATAGTCAAATAAATACAGCAGAGATACTTCTAACTTTATTGCTTGGATTTTCTAATCCTCGCGCCTCCAGAGATATCATACCCTCGAACATGAGGCGCGCACATGATCGACACTCTGGGTTTTACCCCATCTTTTTTTTTTCTTTTCTTTTGAGCATCATCCTAGCGTTTCGTGAGTCTATCCTCAGTCTTTTTTGACACCTCGTAGAGTGCAATTCGACACAAAGTGAGTGAGTGAGTTCCTTAGTACATTTTATCGTATCAATTAGTTCAAATCAGTGAATTGACTCTGGCCTATCTCTCAAAGTTCTAATCATTCGGCTTGCTGGGACCAACCTGTGGCGACTCTGATCCACCTAGACCAACAAGTTAACAATTACATTTAAGCAAGTTCGAACACTGAATCAATCATTCATTTTTAATCTATCATTCTTCTTTGACACCTCGTAGAGTTCAATCCGAGACAATGTGAGGGAGTGAGTTCCTTAGCACATTTTATCGTATCAATTAGTTTAAATCAATTAATTCACTCTGGCCTATCTCTCAAAGTCTTCATCAACGTGTGGCGCCTCTGATCCATCTAGAGCAGCAAGTTATCAACTACATCTAAATAAGTTCGAGCACTCACTCGAGCATCTTCGTTTCTTTTTTCTCCGCTGGTTTATCTTCATAAAAAACGTAAATTTATAGAAACAACTGAAATATTTCAAGAAGAACTAAGAAAACATAAATTCTTTGCAATCATTAAACCATTGAACTTTGTAAAAAATCTTTTCTTATGTACTTCTAACAAATGAGCAGGAAAGACTACAACGTTAGTCAGGTCAAATTTTACGTTAATTATAATTTAAAGAGTCCCTTATAGATCCACGTCCTAATCTCTTAACACCTTCAAAAAGATATTTTCCGGCGAATCTGTACAATGGAAGCTAAATTAGAAGGCGCAGAGCCCCAACGGGCAGCAATTTAACATGAGGTAAAACAATGGACAAAAAATTTACATCTAAGGGCTGCCGGTATATATAATCATTATAAGACAACAGGTGTACTGAACCTCAGCAAAGTTCAAAATTTTTAGCAAACTTAGATAATCGGCGACTATCAACTGCTTAAGTTCTGTGTGAGGACCAAATGTGCAGACTTTGCAACAGATTGAATTTTAGGCCTGATAACTCTGAGCAGAGGCGGTAACCTGGAAAACTTCGTAAGTTTCTTACTTTGGTACTCCTGTAGTGAGGACAATCCTCCTTCGGCTTATTAGTACTATTCAACGCGCTTAGTGATAAATTTACATTTTTTATGCCCACTGGCCATGTCTGAGTTCTCGGAAATAAGCTTTTCTTATTCCCCAAATATCTAAATTTAAATCAGATTCTCATAATAGAATGCCAAAACCAAGAAATATTTTCAGCACAACATCTGACTAAAATCTTCCAAACATACATAATTCCACGACATCTATAAATATCGATTTCATCGGAATTTCCTTTCAATTCACAAACCAATGCCCGTCAATTCTCAATTCACTTCCCTATAAAAATAAGAGCTACCTTACAAAATACGTCAACACACCTGCTCCAAACTAAATGAAAGCATCTACAACGAACGAGAGAGAAAAAAAACACAAAAACAGAACCCGGCTTAAATAATTTAGTAAAGTGCATCTCAAAACCATTCCATCAGGATATCCTATTGCAGAATGTTTTCACAGTGTCTTTGCAATGCAATTTTCTATCCAAAAATAAAACCTCATACCCTCTCCAATTCACTCCACACCGCTCTCCTTCCACTTAAGCAGTGAAATCTTTACACAGCATTTATATCATCCTTCCTTATCCTTCCTTCCAAATGTTGCATGTGAATGAGAAACGAAGGAAAATTCATTCCACTTGTCACCCTACTTCAGCGCCATCATCTTTAAATATTCCACCAGTTTAAGATGCACAAAAGATAAACAAAAATTTATATGCCATCTTTTTATTTTCTTCTTTTTTCTTCTGTGAATTTTTACTTTACCATACTGTCGCTAACATTGCCATACTGATCCTGATGGCTGCTGCTTCTGCCACTACCTCTGCTAGCTTCTACTCTACCCACGTCCTTTTCATAGTATCCATAAAATTCTCGCGCGATTCTCCTTAAGCTTTCATTTCGATTCCATACTTCTTTATTTCGTTTCGTTTCCTTCCTTTCTTTTAAACACACTGTCAAGTGCTTTCCAACAATTTTTTTTCTTCTAACTGATCCTTTTCTAGTTGCAAAAAAGAAGAAGGAGAGCAATGGCGAATAAGTTTTATGTGCTGATAAACTTTCATACATGGATGGAATGTTGCCCTCTGTCGTGCCTGTGCTTGCCGGCTTTTTCATTCTTTGTGGAATGGGCTGAAAAGCACAGCTCAGGTTCAGGCACTGCAAAAAGTTAAGGACGAATACAGCAAGTGGGCAATGTTTTGTTTCATTAAAAAAAATTGTGAAAGTTTCAGATTTGATTAATAAGTTTTTCCGACGTATTGATGTTCATTTCAATTAATTAATTTTATTTTCGTGTGGAGTGATGAGTTATTTTTGGTAAGTACTCGCACAAAAAGAACATGACGGACAGTTTGAGGTTCGAACATGAACTTGCGGGGAATCGTAAAGTTTTAATTCCATGGAAGAGGATATTTAAAACTTTTTTAATACCTGCAACTCAAGATTAAACAGATTTTTGCATATGCATGAAACTTTCAAACTAACCCTATGCTTCAAATGTGAATTTTTATACACAGCGATGTCTATAAACATTTTTTTGTGGTTGGGAGATGAATGCTTCCAATGCGTAAATACGCATTGAGTGTGGGACTCCCAAGCTCACAATGCATCTGCACTACCCATAAACCCCTGCTTTATCACCCCGAGAGCCCAGCCTGAAATCGTCGACTCTCGACGCCTTCCAAGGTCCAATACGCCTTTTTGGGCCGTCAGCACTGCCCGAGCGTAATGTGCCACGCAGTATCATTTGTCAATTGACTTTTGTAAGCATCTTTCCAACTACAGTCTCCGGAGAGAGCTCCCCAGTTTCACTGCAGAGATCATCACGCAGCCTTTCCTATCTTTTACAGACGAAAAACGCGTGGCAGGCATTATCTAACACTCCTCTGTAAAACACATAGTCCGATGACCGTGAGTTATCGATCTTATGCAGATAAGACTGGAAATATCCATATCTACTCAAGAGCTGGGTTAGGTAGAAATCAGTCTCACTGTGCAATCGATTGAGCCACGGCCTGAAGTCAGGGATCAGGCGAGCAGTCCATCTTTATCTGTTATCGCTCTCCCACGACTATTACCAAACGCTGAGACAGCCCTCTCTCCTCCCTAGCAACAACCTGGCTGTCGCCCTCCCTTCTACGCAGATAGCCGCTCTTTCGCTCCCTAACAAGGAGTGCAATGGGCATCACACCTGCAATCACAAAAACCGCCGACTCAGAGACTGTTCGGTATGCGCGTGCGATTCGCAACGCTCCTTGTCTCTGCACCTGTGCCAACCGCTTTCGGTGAAATTCCTTGTTTAGAGCGTCACCCCATAGTTCTGACCCGTAGAGTAGGACAGACTGTACAGCGCTCATTAGAAGTCGTCTCTTTGATGAAACAGGTCCCATCAGTCGAGAAAGTACCGCTACACGTACTGCCGCCTTTTCGACTGTTGCCCCAATTCGTGCGGAGAAATTCATCTCTGAGTCTATCAGAACTCCCAGGTATTTCACTGCTAGTTTCACCTCGACCAGTGTTTTGGCGATACTAATAGTCTTTACTCTGGGGATTCTTTTTTTAGTTAGTATGACCACTTCGGTTTTCTCCAGTAATATACTGAAGCCGTGAGCAGTCACCCAGTCCCTCACTCGCGGCATCAGCGCAACGTTCCGCAACTAACGCCGCTGCATCGTCTCAGTAGCCCGTCATATGCGATGTTACACAAATAAGGACCGAGGTTGGAGCCCTAAGTGACACCCGATGTAACAGCTATACTTCGACTCCCTTACGTCGTGTCGTAGAGCAGATTGCGGTTCCACAAGTAGTCCCTCAATATTCGCATAAGGTATTGTGGCACTTGGAAATGACTTTACAGCGTTTCTACGATATCCACCCGTCTAGTAGAATTGTAAGCGTTTCTGACGTCAAGAGTAAGTAGCAGAACGACTCTTCGAGCGGAATCGCTGTGCGCCTCGACGCGTTGGCCTGTGCTTAAGGGTTCTTCGATTGGGTCAATAATAGAGCAACCTGCTCTGAAGCCATAATGCCTTGGAGATAGATCCCTAGCGGCGCAAATCGCAATAAGTTTTTCGAATACTTTTCCGGCTGTGTCTAGCATATATAGCAATCGGTATGCAGAAGGTTCCTCACCTTTGCTGATCAGCACAAGCCTCGACAACTTTTAGCACTCTAGGAATATCCCTTCATGCAAGGTAGCATTGAGCATACTGAGCAGCAAGTCACGGTAGAATTGGTAAACTATCTGCAGCACCTCAGGTGGAATTCCGTCTGGTTCTGCAGCGTTTCACTTTTTCAAAAACAACACTGCTTCTTCCACTTCCTTCCTTATGAAAAGTGAGCATTCCACTGGTGTTTCGTCCAGGACAGCCTTAATATAGAGTGGGTAAATAGGGAAGAGAGCCAGCACAATCACGTCGATTTTTCCGCATTGTATGAGCAGGGTAATCGTTGGGCACCAAGCTTCTGCATGACTACCTTGTAGTCTAAGTCCCACGGGTCCCGGTTCACGTCGTCTACTAGTGCTTGCCAAAGGTTGGCTTTACTGCTATTAATGAGTTTCTGGAGGCATTTCCTAGCCGACTTACTCGTTTTAGCTGTTCATGTGGTGCGTCGGAGCTTGTGACACTCTCTTCACTTTTCGGCGGTTTTAGACGACCACCAAGTACACTGGAGACCTGCCGTGTCGAGTATTTTGGCGAGGCACGGAAGACTCCCAGGCAGATGCAATTATCTTTATAGTTTAATTCACTACATCTTTAGCTGTTAGTCCTACACTACCCGGTGAAACTTCTGGTAATGATGATCACTTCTGCAAACCTTTCGACATCCACCTTCTCAGTATTCCACCGGAGCCTGGAAGGCTGACCGTATGGGCATCGAAGAGTGCCGTCATGAATCTCAAGTGCTATGTACTGGCGGAGAAGTCTTCTAGAACTCTCCAATTTTTAACCTTTGATACTAGGGACTCCGAAGCGAATGTCACGTGGGTTTCATTTCAGTGCATTGTAAATGGGTGCTTATTTTCCTTTGAGATTCCAATAAGTATCTGAAGGGTAATTACACTTTAATTGACCATTAAAGTAGTTAAGATAAAATATTTAAAACAATTCATGTTGTTCCTAGAGTACGAATGCCACTTCGAAAATTCCCATACAATACATCTAGGAAAACGAGTTCTGCTTAATTAGCCAGGCTATAAAGGGTTTTCCAATAAGAGGTGTTATTTTGAATAGCCCGCTTTTTCGGTAAATGTCACTTTTAAAGCTGTCATTTTTTGACATTTGACAAGTAGCAACTACGCCATTAATAAAAATTGAGCGATACACGCTTCAACAACTCATTGAAATTATTAAAATTCACTATAAAAATGGTGAAAATTTGGCAGAGACGGTTCGTAAAACTCGAACATTTTGGGTTGTCCTGAAGCACCTTGTCGGACCGCAAGACAGAAATTGGTGGAAACATTCGAGCTGTTGGGACAACTTAGTGATATGAAGAAAAGAACTCGTGCACGTCACTCAAGAACAGCCGAGAATATTGCTGCAGTAGCCGAAAGTGTTAAAGAAAACCCAGGTTTGTCCATTCCTCGTCGTTCTTTGGAATTAGGCATTCCACAAACGTCACTACACCGTATTTTGCATAAAGATTTGGGTCTTAAGGCTTATAAAGTTCAGTCAACACAAGAACTCAAGCTGGTCAATCATCAACAACGTTGTGTCTTTGCTGATTGGGTCCTTGAAATGCATGAAAATGATCCGGAATTCCATCGAAAAATCATCTTAAGTGATGACGCCCATTTCCACCTCGGTGGCTTCGTCAACAAGTAAAATTGTCGCGTCTGGGGCTCGGAAACCCCAAGAGCTATTGTTGAAAAGCCTCTCTATCCTCAACGTGTGACTGTTTGGTGCGGTTTATGGTCCGGCGGAGTCATTGGACCTTACTTTTTCGAAAATGAGGCTGGAGCAACAGTTACGGTGAATGGATTGCGCTATCGAGAGATGATTAATGATTTTGCATGGCCGGAATTGGATAGTATTGATCTGTACAACGTTTATTTTCAACAAGACGGCGCTACGTGCCATACAAGCAACGAAACCATTGATCTTTTACGGGAAAAGTTTCCGGACCGTGTTATCTCTCGAAGAGGTGATCACAATTGGCCACCGAGATCTTGTGATTTAACACATTGCGACTTCTTCCTTTGGGGCCACGTGAAAGAGAAGGTCTACACCAACAGCCCAGCGTCGATTCAAGATCTCAAAGATGGAGTTCGTGAGACTATCGAGGACATAGGGCAGCCACTTTGCGATTTGGTTATGGAAAATTGCATGAAAAGGATATGGTCCTGTAAGCGTGGTCGTGGTGGTCATTTGCCTGATGTTATTTTTCACTATTAACGGTATACCTTCCTCTTTATAATGAAATAAACTTCCGATCATTTATATTAAAAAATGGCATTTTTCTTTTAATATCAAAATAACAACTCTTATTGAAAAACCCTTTATTTATGCAATGAAGTCACTGGCATGCTGAGAACGACCCAAGAAACAAAGAAAAAATGGCATTCTCTACAGGGTCCCACGCATTACAGCTTCCGGGAGGCTGATGGAGCTAGCACACGTTGGACTGCATTCATGCATTTAACCCTTTTAATTAATCAACATCTTGCTTTGGAATCGAACCTAAAGCGTGAGCTAATGAAAATTTTTAGAAGGCAACCTGAAGTCAAGACTTCTAGGAACAAGTATGGAGACCCACAGGCAAAAGCAGAAAACGTTCGAAATTGATTAGCAACTACATACAAGTCAAGATCCATAAAGTTTTCGAGATTCTGCTCCTATATCGAAAGTTTGTTAACTATTTCATGAAACATATACCTTTGCAGAAAGACGACATTTTTATTGACAGAAGGTATCAAATTGAGGTTATGCAGCACATTTGTTTTGGGCTACCAAGACACTCGAAATGACTTAGGAATTGATTTAGATGCTACTAACACTGCGGTAGGGGGCGTCTATCTCAAAGAAGGAAAATCAGATGAGTGGTGTTGCCTAATAGAGCAAATTAATATCCGAGCCGATAAAAAATTATTATATTACTGAATAGAGCTGTATTTCTTGGAAGAGTGAGTTCAACTACAAAGCGATAATACAGCTTTAGAGTAGCTACCATAGTTCAATAAACGAGAAAGCCAAGTACGAAAATAATTTGTCCTGCTACCGGAACTTAACTCTACGAACTGCGTTATAATGGAGGCTGAGGACACTGTCCCGGAAAGGATGCTTAAGATGTATCTTAGCAACAAATGGAAGGAAACTTTCAAGCATACTCAGTGATGATGCAAGTATCAAGCCAATGCTTCAGTGAATCAAGGCCAGTGCTGTGGTTTTGTGGTAAAAAAGATTGGTATCGTAGATGAGAAAATGCTGCAATCTGCATATGCTCTTTCCTACACCGAGATAAAAACTTGTCTAAATTTACATAAAATTGGATAAATAACAAAGTTTTTAAGAACGGCAAGTTAGCAAAATATTTGTTTAATTTAACGGTTAGTATGCTCAGTAAGTCACCTAAATTTAAGTCACATTACAAAATTTGAAAAAGCAACCTTCCACTTCCCGTGAAGGTTTTTTTCCAAGTTTAATACTCACCCTCTCCGTATTTTTGCTTCAGCGCTACAGCCCTTTTCAGGCCTTCACTTAGAGATCGTTAGAGTATCTTATTATCTTGATCACATTGGCACTCGGAAAGTTATACGGTCAGTACCACGCTTAGGCCATGTGTCCGTCCACGTAGCTGCAACACGTTCTGATTTTAAACCAGAACGTATCATAACGGAACCGGCTTATAGTCCGTCCGAAGAATCACTCGAAACAAATCTCGTTGTCGCCAACGAGACTCGAACCAGGAACCTTCGGATCAGCGCTCTAACCACTACACCACACTGACTACCCTCTCCGTATGCCATATCCTCATTGTTAAAAAAAAATCAATCTATTTAATCTTGAACATTCCATTCTCATACATTCAAACATTTCTTAATTCAAACTATTGAGCCACAAGCCATCTTATCGTCCCTTAAGCTAACTCATTTACTTCAGGCACATTCAATTGTTCGATTGTCGTGATGGGTATTATGCACAACGCTGATTGCGTTCTTTAGGACTCTTATTATTTACACTATTTTTTGTACATTTCGGCTAGCTTGATCGCATTTAATTAGCCTAAAGTTATGTATGATTTGTTATGAGTTTTAGTAGTTCTAAAGAAAATTATGTGCAAAAGACAATTTTAGTGATTTTACTATATGTTTTCCCTATGCGTAAGCCCAAAGTAACAAATATTCATAATTTTAAAATGTGGTGGTTCAGGAGTCGACATGGAATTATGCATGAAAAACTCTACTGTATCCATGACCCGTATTGTGTGGGGGATTCGTGTTGAAAATGTATGGACTATAAGGACAAGAACCTATAAGCGTTGTAAATGGGAAGTAATATGTTTAGACGATACGGCTTCATGGAAGGAAATGCTATTTACTATTGCCTGCCCTTTCAAGGTGATCGTTGGCGCTGGTACTTTATATTCATGAATGATTATTTTGAGAAGTGGGCAGAGATTGTAATTTGCGTAGGGCTTACGTGTGCATACATAGCTCGGTGTATCAAAGAGAAGTTTTCTGAATATCAAAGGATAAGAACCAGATAATCCGAACCACCTACCGATAGTAGGCAAGAAATTTCTCTCGGGTCTTGAATTCAATTAAATTCAGATATAGGTAGGGTAAGGCCATTTTCGTTTAAATCGAAAATAGTCTTACACTATCCTTACTCTGGGATTCCTAGATCGAATTGTTGAAGCTTAGCGGGAGGGAAATCGAAAGTGAATCAGATACAACTATAAGGTGTCGGACAAGCCAAATTCACGATAAGCCTGCGGAACTGATGTCATTCTAAGAAGAGCTTCAAAAAAAAAATTGTTCTTTGAAGATAGTCAAGTGGGGTATCTTTTCAGAACAGGTCTTAGAATTGAATTATCGGTGTCGCAGTATTCAGGAGATAATGGGAATATATTAACCAAATTAAAGTGTATCAATCTCCAACATTTTTAATTATCTGTAATCCTCGTAGATCAACCAATTTTGAGAGTGATCGCAAAAGTTGCCTTGAATAATCGCAATAATACAATATCTACAAGTAGATCAGCCTAAATGCTGTAGCCCATGTCAAAACCAGTATAATGATGTTCCGACCATGGTTCAGAAATCCACGTGAAACTATAACTTTCCTTCACCTTGAGTAATGCAAGAAGCGTAGTAATTTTGCTTGTCCTATTATCATAAGCAGCTATCCCAAATTATTTTTTAAACAGTTTTAACTATACAATCACTTTTCTCCTCACCATATAAAAAATATGTTTCTTTTAACGTTGCCCTTTTTTTTCCAGAAACCACGTTTATAGCTCCCTTATTTATATATCAACAGAATTAATAATCAGTTTTCATTTTTTTCAATTATTCGATTTCCATAGTAAATAATTACCCTCAATTTTTGGAAAAGCCGTCGGGCCTGGCTTTGTTGGATGAGAGCAGACGCTTTTCAACTCCTTTGAGCTGATGGCTCAAAGAAATCGAAACGCGTCTGCTCATTCAACAAAGCCAGACGCGACGGCTTTTCAAGAAAAAAGATAATTGGCCTGTGGATATCAAATAAACAAAATTATTTTCTTTCAATTCATAAAAAAATCCAGTTCTTTTCCAGGCAGCAGGAAGGTATCTGTCCTTCATACACTAATTAATGACTATAGTAAGGATAAGGTTTTGATGATGGTGTGGTGGTTAGAGTACTTGCTGCGTAAGTCGAAGGTCCTTGGTTCGAATCCCATTGATGACAACGAGATTTGTTTCGAGTGATTCTTCAGACGGACTATAAGCCCATTCAGTTATGATGCGCACTGGTTTAAAATCGGAACGTATCGCAGCTGGGTGCACGGACACACGGCCAAAGCGTGGTACTGACCATATAACCTTCTCGAGTGCCGATACATACGATCAAGATAAGGAGATGCTTTAACTTTCTCTAAACGTCAGCCCGAAAGAGGCTGTAGTGCTAAAAGCAAATAATCGAAGGATCTGTAAATGAACTGAAGTTTGCCATATTTTTAGAAACGCCGTCTAGGCTGAGAAAATTATCAGCTCGCACAAATATGTACTCCGAACAGCAACAAGCGAAGCAACTTTGGTAATTGACGAGAACGAGTATGAAATTCGACTTGGTAGCAGTTTGATTTTTCGAAATCTGTTTTTGGCTACGGATAGTTGTCAATCACTTTAGTAAGGTACGGAAATCGTCCGGGTGCGCCATCTGGCAAAAATTGATGATGATCCTGGAGACTATAAGTTCTATCTAGTAGAGCCAACAAAGACACCAGCAGCACAACATCTTTTGCTGGCAAAGACCTTAAGGTTAATGAAAATGGATTGGGTCCAATAAGAGTAATGAATGTATCGGAAATAGAAAGAAAGCTGAGAAAGGAACAGTTATTGGAGAATGCAAACCATTAATGACAGTAACGACATTGGAGAATTTTGACAACCATCGTCAGGTTGAAGGAATTCGGACACGAAGATTGGCTGAAATTGTTCTCAGCAAGAAAAACATGAAGAAAGAAGATTACAAGAAAGCTGCGTCGTTACTGGGAGAGTTCGATGACATACTTGCGAAAATCGAAGATCGCTACGGAAGTATTCGAATCACAGCCTACCCGAACACTACCAAAAAATTTTCCTTTATTAAAACGAGGTGACGCAGAAGAACTTCTCTACACGATGGAAAAGCAAGGAGTTATAGAACCATCAAGCAGTCGCTGGACATCTCCTGTCGTTCTAGTAAAGAATAAGGACGAACCAACAAGGTTTTGTGTGGACTATCGACAACTATAAATGATGTCATCAAAAAGGACAACTACTTGCTGCCACGAATTGATGACATCATGGACACAATTGTAGGCGCTGTCTTGTTCTCGACGTTAGACTTGAAAAGGGGATACTGGCAAGTCGAAATAGAACTACGTGACAGGGAGAAAACTGCTTTTTCTATTGGAAACGGATTATGGCAGTTCGTTGTGATGCCATTTGAATGCTCCGGTTACGTTTAAGCGTCTAATGGAATATTATCTTCAATGACAAAGCTGGAAAACATGTCTGGTATAAAGTTGGACAACTTGATTGTCATCGGAAGAACACTTGACGAACATATGGAAAAGCTCCGAGATGTCTTCGAATAACTTCGTGCCGCCACTTTTAATTTAAATTCGAAGAAGTGTCTTTGCCAAGGAAATCAAATACTTCGGCATTTTGTGTCATCGGAAGCCGTGAGAAGAGATCCTGAGAAAATCGAACCAGTGAAAAATTGGCCACCTCTGAGGGTCAAACATCAGTTGTTAAATTTTCTCGGACTAGCCACTTGATACCCCTGTTTTGTCAAAGACTTTGCGAAGTTCGCAAAATGTCTGCATCAACTGACGGAGACAAACCGTCAATTCAAATGGGGCGAGTAGTGTTAAAAGCCTTTTGAAGAACTAAAAGCTGAATTAGTCGAAGCATCGATACTGGAGTATCCTAGACCTGGAAAACCGTTCATTATGGATACGGATGCTAGTGATACCGGAATTGGCGTGGTGCTTTCTCAAGTCATTGATGGACAGGAAAAGGTTCTCTCATATAACAGTCGAGTTCTATCGAAGATCGAAAGAAATTAATGCATGACAAGGAGAGAGCTGTTGGCCATAGTCGAAGGTAAAAGGCATTTTCACAAGCACCTGTATGGTCAGAAATTCGAAATCCGGACTGATCATGGAGCACTGCGATGACTGCAATAACCCATGACCACAATAGTACTCTAGAAGATAATATGCTTAGTATCACGCTTGATTGTGTGATGACTCGATTTTACTGATAAGTAGCCATCACAGCTATGTGGGATCATAATCGGACAGAAAACCCACTAGAAAAAAAAAAGAATTCGCTGCCACCAATGGCTTTGAAACTAGGAACCACTGCACAAATGGCGAGAATTCTAGCCATTACACTGCATGGACAATAAATCAAATTATGTGAAAATGTATTTAAAAAAAACATTTCTTCACCTCGCAATCGTAATTTAAATCTGATATAGAATCCAAAGCCTATAAAATATTTTAATAAATTTTATTTAACGCAGAAAAATAAACACTGAAATTTAAACGACTAGAATTTTTTTTAATACACAGGAGTTTTGTAAGGTTGTCTGCATAATTACTTCAACCACTGTTAAAAATCTTTCCCATCTCTCTTTAATAAAGGACTCCAAACCAACTACCGTAACGTGAAATTGGGAGTAGCTCGCGGCAAATCAACGTGGAAAATGTTACAGAAGAGGATTCTTCACTTACAGCAAGGCGCAGTTGAAACATACATACACGGCATGGATCAACTCTGCGCCCAAGGAGCACCACTCACGTGTGCTGTGTCGAGTTACATTTGAGGGTTGTTTAGTGATCTGAGTAGTCATCGCCTTTCTATCCCGAGGGAAACGAAGGATTGCCCGAAAAATTCGCTTTTTCACACAAGGGGGAAATTTCATCATTGTCCTCTCTAGCGTGAGTAATCAATACACAGGCCACGCCTGCACTTGCCACTCAACATACGCACACAACATCGAGTCGGTCCTGAATCAAGGGTGAGCCTGAATATATAAAAGCACGAGCCCTACCACCCACCACCCTGGCAAGCACATCATGAGAACGCTTTGAAATGGAGAGCACAGCTCTACATGGTTTGCCGCATGACGTAAATGGAGAGCGAGCAACAAAAGTTCCTACACAAGGGATGCTACACAATCGCGCACCGCACCAACCCCCGGTTCCCTTCCGAAGCAATCATTCAGCCGACAGGAATCGATTTGCCATACATTCTGCCGCTTGAAACAAGGAAGTTGCTTAGAATTTCCTTTGTGGCAAGCACTCGTGCCGATGTTTGCAAGTCGAAAGTTGAATGAAAGAATAGTTCGCCGGGGGTTGGGAGCGACTTAAGTCGAGTGGAACGATTAAAAGGGCAGCGGACTGGGGCCGGTATTCAGCCTGTGCACACAAGTATCGCAGCAGATCTGGGCATGAGGGAAGTGTGCATGGGATACTGCAACTGCAGGAGTACATTACCGTTTACGGTTCAACGAGGGAGCAAGTGTGTTACATACACGGCCGCAAGACTAGGGGAAGCACACGAGCAGGGGATGCCGGTTTATCGGATCCGGCAATTTTAACTGCAATTGCCTACAGACATAATTGCCTCCTTTTTATTGTGACAAGAAGAACGCTCTGTTGGACACTTTTTGGCCTGATTTTCGGTCATTGTCGCGCAGAGCTTCAAACAAGTCATTCAATCGATTTTTTGCGGCAGTATGTGATGGGAGAGTTACTGCGGTTCCCCGGACGAATCATCCAATATCTACGGTTCTGCAAGAATTTTGAGCGGAGCCCAGATAGAATGAAAAATAATAAATACACTGTGGAAAGTACAAATAAGATGTCCCTAATGAATAAATTAACTTCCTAATTAAATCAATCCAAAAAGCCGACACTCGCCCCATCATTGTCAAAGTGACATATTCAAAGCATTTCGCTTGCCAACCGCCTATACCACCCAGCCCCCCATAGCTTATTCGTCCCCCTGCACTGATAGAGTATTTTCCCGAGGCGGCGGCAGCGAAGACCCGAATATTGATTGGCCCCACTGCGGCACGACACATCTTTCAAATGAATTTTGACACTAACCTTTGCGTCCAATTAAATTGCCCAACCGCTTTAAGATTTCACTAGATATCACTGCGCGTTAACGATTCACAGTTTATCGACGCGATAAATTACACAATTTTCTACACACTTCACGATTGCAATTACTATTTCTTTCTCTGCCAAATATGGACGACCGACCATGAACAAAACCACTTTGACATAACTTTGACAATCATAAACGTCAGAATAGGGCGAATTGGTGAATAAAAGAAAGGGAGTAATTGGGAAAGAGTGGGAATTTAGAGGTAAATTTTCTTCTCAAAATCAATTGAGGCGGATCAGTAGTAAAACGTTCAAGTATTTATCCTTAATAAATGTAGTGATACAATATGTTTTTGCCATTGTTAATTTAGTTTTTGATCTAATTACAATTGTTGGTAAGAAACTCATCGTTCAAACGAAGAATTTGTAATAGTAGCTGACAAAATTTTTGTTTGTTGGGTGCTTCGGATGCTTGCAACCTTTCAAAATAGAAAAACGAAGCAAAAAACCAATGAATTTCATTCTGAGGTTGAATTTATTTTTCTCTAAATGAGACAATAATTTTGGGGCTTATCTAGCCTCTGCCTCGATGATCCATCTAATTCATTAGATCGAATTTGATATCTTATTTGTAAAAAAATATTGTTCATTCTTTGAATTGAAAACTTCCCTCGAAATAATTTATAGTGCACGATGGGATTAGAATATACACTTCTCCATATAAAACTAATGAAAAACTGGTTTATTCAAACAATCAGAGCATTCTTTTTTTGTAATAAGCACGACGATTAGATTGCGTGCTGTTGAAAACACTCTTATTATGTAATATGTAGTAATCGAACAGTCACAGAAGCAAACTGCTCGAAAACCTTCCTATCTCCTAATCAAAAATTTTAGTGGCAGATCTAGAAAAACATTTAATTATTTCCATTCATAATTGTTATTTGTATAATAGTTTTCTTGCTTATTATTATTATGAAATGTAATTTTATATCAGTTTTCCTTTATATTAAATTTAAACGTTCCTCTCTAATTATATTCTTTATGCGGTTTAACTTTTATTACTATTTGAAACCTTTTTCATATTTTCTTTACTTCAGTCAATGTTTCTTGGAAAAAATTTAAATCTGCCAATTAAAATTTAGAATATGGTAACACTGATTTAGTGCACCCCAACGGTGTATTACATTACAGAATGCAATCGAGCTCGGCTGAGTGAGCAGCTGATGGGATTTTTTATCGGTAGTGACACGGAAGAAAAGAAAGAGAAGTTTTGGGCGGATCGAACAGTCGATGGGAGATCCGCAAGGCGGATGGGTGTCGTGACCTATCATTCTCATGGATTTTATAGTTCTTGTCTTGTCGGGTCTTTCGTTAATGCATGTGAAAATTAGTTTGGTGTCCCAATTCGATTATTCGGGGATTACGATTTCGCAGCAAAGTGCGGGCGCTTGAAAAATAAATATCACCACGAGACGGACGGGTTCGTGACGGAATTTTCGTCGGAAGGATCACGAAGTGCAAGATCGAAAACCCCGGTTTTGCGTTATTCGAGCTCGAGACTGTCTCCAACCCAACGAGAACCACCCCAGCTCCACACCGGACCGCCCGTTCGCATTTCCCTTGCTCAAAAGACGTGAAAAGCCGGCGCAGGGCATCCCACGATTGTGTTGTTGGTGATTGAGTTAATATCGTCGTCCAATACGCAAATCCATGACTACCCACCATACAGTCCGTGGAATGTGATCCGATCGAAAAATCGACGCCGGATAAAGGAGTGTAGAGTCCCAACCAACCAACTCAAGTCGTTGCAAATCGCAATCGGGGCCAAGAAGTCAACATGAAATTCATTTTTCAAGAGTCGTCGTCCACTTCCCAATCATGAGAGCGTGATTTAGTTATAGTAGTCGTTGTCAGTGTTTAGTAGCGGATGGGCATATCTGTCGCGTTTTTGGCTGTTTAAAAATATTTGCCTTTTCGGAATTGTTCAGTGTGATCGTGGAAAATAAATTGATCGTTAAACTGCTACGAGAAGGAGAACCTTGAATTGCCCCACCAAACAACTTGATGCTGTCTCCAGTTGGCCTACCATAAATAATTTCATTCGGCATCTCGTCCCAACGCAGACAAACTTATGTATGAATGGCTTTCAACCGAGAGCTAAGAGTGAGCTTGAACAGTATTGCTCATGCTTATATTCTGGCACGATGGAAATGAAACGGGCAACTTACAACAGCTTGTATCTACCTCACGCTCACAGATTGACTTTCCCCTCAATTTATTTGCGTTTGTAGCGAATCGTGCGTGCAACGAGGAAAAAATCCCCGGTATGAATAACACTTCACAAGTCGAACAGCAATTTCCCAAGGGACGACGTAATGCGCTGCTTTATACTCGTATCTTCTCACTGGGAATAGATATATATGAATTATGAATTGATGTTCAATCGTGAACATTAGTCAAACAAATTGCCAGACCATTGCTATTTTGTTCTGCGACGATTTATTATACGCATACAATTTTTCAATTGGTGGTGAAAAGTATAGTGAATTGGTAGAATTCGGTTGGAAATATGACGTTAGGCAAAAATTGAACTATATTCAATTGTAATTCGGAAAAAAACGTAGTGTATTAGATGTACGTTCAATGATAAATTGTATGCTATATGTGGACTGACCGGAATTGGAAGGAAATTATTTTCATGTTTATGCTATGAATATTGTGGATATGAAAAAAATGCGAGAGCATTGAGCTGTAATTCATCAATTTGTACACTTGGTTGGTTGTAATGGTGCTATATCTGGCACTGTTATTGAACGCTACGATCCACGTGAAGGTATTTGGAAAAAAATTGGAAAAGTTAAATCGAAAGGATGCTGTAGTGCAGCCGCCGTATCCAATTCGATTATCTGTTTAGAATGTGACACAGAAGAACTCATAAACTTCGATCCCAGATCTCTTGATTCTTTTATTGTTGAAGAACGAGCTGGCTGTTTAAATATTATTTTTATTGGTATAAAACGTATCGTTTACATCCTACGACGGAAAACACAATTTATTTTATATTCGATTATCTTTCTTGTTGTGCGGCATGTTGAATTTAAGTTATAAGAAATAAAAAATCAATTTCTTTTGTGTTGGTTTATAGCTTAAAGTTAGAAGAAGGCTTTACTCGCACTTAGGTTAATTATACTCATCGCTACTAGCACCACCTCGTGAGGATGTCCATGAGTATTCAATTTTTGGTTAATATTAGTATATAAAAAAACACACATTTACATATTTTTAGGCTTCTATATAAATATACACTGAATTTGTTTCTTCTAACTACATGTTCTATTCCGTTTTCGAAATACTATAAAAAAACACTCTTGAACGGTTAAATTTTTCTCCGATTACTCCTTGCTTATATAAACCATGTTTTAGATATATTTATTTAAACTGAAAAAATATTTAATAAAATAAAAACTACATTAAAAACGCATCGAGGAACAACAATACAACATCTAGGAATAAAAAATAATTATTAACTTTATTGTAATTATTATATATTTTTATATCTCTTAAACAATAACGGAACGTTTAATCAACAACAATATTCAATTTGTTCGATAGTTGGCTTTTCAGACATTTTGAGCTGTTATTTGCGCATTAGCGAACTCCCTCAACATCAACGGGAAGTGTGTGCGAGAATACAAGGTATGATGTTCAGTTCAATCCAAGACATAATCAAATCTGAATAAATGCATCCAACAGCATCAGCAATCATCTCTATCCCAGCAGCATCATCCCCCACATTCTGCCCTCGTCCTTGCACCATCAGGAGCCCCAATCTCTCCCAGTGGGGGTGGCGCCTTTTCAACTGCACACCACCAGCACCTTCTTACTATTTACACCAAACCACTGCACAAATCAGGTTAGTTGTATAGTCGGACCTAAAAATCACACACAAAAACAACGTCTTCCGCCAGTGAAAATAAGAAACACAGACGTTCCACAATTTAATTATATTATCATTTGAAGTTTTAGCGAATTTAATTTTAAAATAATTAAAATGCCAGACAATAATGGCGATAGTTGAGATATTAATGCGGTTGCCTTAAAATTACCGCAGTCTTGGCATAAAATGCAAGCGAAAAAAATAAGACTCGAAAATTCGCATTAGGTATTTTTATTTAATAATTTTCTTCTAAACAACATTAAGCTCAATTCATGAAAGCTGAAAGTCATTTAAATTATAATATTTATTGTCAAATGTATTAGTTAGATTCAATTATTACTAGAACTATTAGGACTTAGGCAACAAGAGCTTGAAGAAATTGGCTAATATTGAATCGTTATACTATTACCTTTATTGGAAATAGCGTGCTGATACACCAATAATCGAAATATTTGACAATTGAAGTATATGAAATAATTGTGGTTAGTAGTGGGTTGATAACAGGTTCTTACTAACGAGTTTTTGCCGCACCAACTAATAACTAAGAGGAAGTTTAAACGATTTCGGGTTTTTAATAACAAGATCCCTGAAGTGCACTAATTGGGATGAATAATGTTCTAATCGTTAATAGTAAAAACAACTAGTATATCGCGATTATAATAATTCGCCGCAGACATATCGCAATTATAATAATCCGGCGTAGATTAAAGGACATGTCGCGATCGAAAGAAAATAAAAGTAAACAAGTTGAGTAAGCAGGAGAGTGCTCCTACCAGAAGGTCTTTGTAAACATCGTAGGGTTAGAAGGAAGTTTTCTAATGGCGTGAATCGATAACTTGAATTATTTATCCAATACTTAGATATCAAATCGTTCAAATTTATACAAAAGATGCACAGTTTCTTTCATGAGCACAGTGCAACCGCCATTTTAATCTAGCTTAAATGATTTTTCTGAATGCTCGGCCGATTGAACATGTTCAAGTCAAACACTATTCCTTAAATTTTCATGAAAATTGAAAGAAAATAAAAGTACCTAAGTCAATTTTAAATATATATAGGGTTTTCCAATAAGAGGTGTTATTTTGAATAGATCTTCTGATTTAACACCTTGCGACTTTTTCCTTTGGAGCCACGTGATAGAAAAGGTTTACGCCGATAGCCAGCGTCGGTTCAAGATCTCAAAGATGAAATTCGTGAGGCTATCGAGGACATAGGGCAGCCACTTTGCGATTTGGTAATGGAAAATTTCATGAAGAGGATATGGTCCTGGAAGCGTGTCGTAGTGGTTATTTGCCCAATGTTAGTTATTGCTATTAACGACATATCTTCATCTTTATAATGAACTAAACATCCGATCATTTCTTTTAAAAAATGGCATTTTTCTTTTAATATCAAAATAACACCTCTTATTGGAAAACCCAATATGAATCATAAACACGTGTTATCGTTGTTGTAATTCCATATAATTGAAATGGCTATAACTCACTTGATTATGATTCGATCTCAACGAAATTTTGTGAACATATATATCTTATGTCAGTCTATATAATTGCAAAATTTCAAAAAGTTTAAGGGTACCGTTTTGATTTTATGGGCAAAAATGTAAAATCTACAAATCATACTATTATTAACAAAGTTGAGCGAATTTCGATTTCTAAGGTATTTGTTGCCCTTGTACTCATAAAGGTCCACATTCGTGATAATTTTCAGATTTTTCGGCTGAAAGGTGTCCAATCGCGAGGGGGGGGACACAAATTTTGGGTACATTTTGCCTTCCCGTGGACCCCCTAATTCATCAAATGATTTTTTTATTTCAGATTCTAAAAGTTATAATCAAGACCTTTCATTTGATACCCCACTCGACTACCTTTGATTAAAAAAAATTTTTAAGGGTCAATTCGTTATTAGGGGGGACCCCCCTTAAACACTTTTAAAATTTTTGTCAAGGCCTTAACTTTTGAGAGATCATCACTTTTGACCTTTTCACAAAGTTTGAGCATTCTAGCTTCTATAGTTTCTGAGGAAATCAGCTGTGACGCACGGACAGACGGACAGACGGACGGACAGACGGACAGACAGGTCGCGAAACTAGTAGGTCTTTGTAAAAAAATTTTTTACAAAGACCTAAAAAATGAACACTGAGTGACTTCGTTAAATCAAAGCGAAACGTTAAAGGCTTACGTTAATCACATAAAACAAGTGGGAACCTCAACTAACCGAAATAAGTAAATATATAATCTACGATTTGGCATTCTCAGAATTCAAACAAAAATCAAAAGCGATGTTTTCGTCATAGTAAAACGATTTTTTATATTAAAGTTCAGTACGGAGAGCTTTCACCTACAAAATTAGGATCAATTGTCTTGAAATTATATCATAAATTTCAACCCAAGCAATTATTTGTGAAAAAAATTGTCTGGTGGAGAATTTTCAAATCGAATTGTATGTAAGTGAATTCAACTGGGAAGGAAAAAATAAATAGATAACATGAATTGCTAACTCTAAACACGATTTTCCTTTCCAGTGGTCCTTTCTTTCAGCGGGAAGTAGAGTGCATGGTAAGTATGCCGTGGCGAGGGTAGGGTTTGAGAAAATCCGCTGAGGCCGGTTTCGCATAGCGCGTGGTACGCGGTACCTTTGTTGATTTTGGTTTTTCTTTAGCGTAGTTTTTTTCGAATTTACGTTAACGTAGTATATTTTTCGGTACCGTGTCGGTAAAATTCGGGAACGCGAAACGAAAATTAGATTTTTGTACTTTACTGGATTGATGAAGAAATACGCAGTAACGTAAAGTAGGTTTCTTCTCCGTATGATTGTGTTTGCCGCGTTTGAAACGGGCGTTTAGTGGTGGCTGAAAAATTGTAAATGAGCATAATCCATTTGGAGACTATAGTGAAGCATGCGAGCATATTCGACCTAGACTGTAAAACTGTATCATTTGGTAGAGTACGAACGTGTTCGATCTAGACTATAGTGAAGAACTGTCTTGATCAGTCGGTTGAGTAGTGAGTACCGAGCCGCGTGTGTTTGGGTCATATCTCTTTGTAAATTGCATATCATTATTTTCCCAATAAAGAGTATTATGTGAAGCTTATATCAAATGTAGCATATTATTTGGCCCTTATCACAACTGTTTGTTAGATTCCTGTCAATAGGACCCATTGAGCAAGCATTGCCATTATCCAAAATAGGACATTGCTTCTGGTAATCCCAATTAAACTTCTTTGAAACTTTCCCCAATCTGTTTTTTTCTAAATTCAACCAATGATCTTTATATTTAACTTGAATAAGGAAGACATCATCCCTTTGATGATTTACGAGTACTTCCATTACGATTGCACCTGCAGAGAACTATTAAACCTGAATTCAAGTCTTGCGTCAGCAATGCAGAGGTCCAAATATGAATCTGTCCTAATGTTGGGAACTCCGACCCTTATAGATTGCACCTGTATTCAATTTGGTTCTCTGTTATCCACGATTTCAGGAATACACCTTTTGAATTATTGGTGGTGTTCAGCCATGATGTATGCCGGGCATTCAATTCACCGGCAAAAATCTAATAACTATGCAGCCTTAATTTGAATATTTAAAACAAGGAATCGAGCTGCTCCTTGAACTTGAGAACAGTTCCACCAGTTGCATAGGCAGAGATAAAGAAGAGGTTATCCCCACCTGGCAGTGAGATTTTGATGATGGACACTTCAAGAGACTCAAACCTTTTGAATTCGACTTAATCAATATTTTGGAAACAATAGGGCCTTCTAATCAATATGCAGGTGCCTCCCCCCTTACCGTTTACCATATCATTTCTTTCGAATTCTGAATGTTTTAATGTCATCGAGTACCTTGAATTGAGGTGGGTTTAATTGAGAAGCATGTTTTCAGGCTGTTCCTTGACGATGAATCCCAGAAGATAGTCGCGTCGATGTACAGTAGCAATGGAGTTAACGTTGATTGAGATGAGACGAAGCCTTTCGATGGGAATGCAAGTTGGTGGCAAGTTATTTTGAGACATTTGAAGGATCTTAACACTGAAGAACATAGTGAACCCTGTTTATCTATTCTTTCCGATAAAGAATTAAGTTGCAAACAAAAGCACGTCTATTCGTTGTGACTACTAGACGAGAATACAAATAAAGTGATCAATGTCCGGGCCGGGCCCGGACTTCAAAACTTTTTGATGTAACGTATGAATTTGAATAAACGAAATAAACTAATTTAAACTGTAGACTTTCTTTCCTTTCGAGTTACATGTTTAAGTATGTACTCTGTTGTCTATGACTTGTTTTCATTCCAGATTACTTGAACATCAATGTTTTGACATTTTTATTTGATTCCACGAATGATGTTCTGTGTATATATGACAATCTACCAGAAATGGTTAAGAAAGCAAACTCACTTTTGGCATTTAAGAAAAGACTTAGGAATCATTTAATGAACACTAATTGAAGCGTGGACCTGAAGATTTGCTTTTAAAGCTCAGTTTCTTAGGGTATTTTTGACCCTTTCGGCGAGATACTGAAGAGACAGTTACTCAGATTTTTTTTTGAATGTGTCGTATTATATTGATTTTTTTTTATCTCTGAGAGCTAATCATGAAATTGGACTAGATATTCATGAAAGGATTAATTCACATTATTTTGTGTGCCCCTTATACTGATGTATTAAATATTGTCTTAGTGGCACATTTGACAAAATGTGAATGCAGATCGCACGAGCGTTGTACGACAAAGAAGGAGCTATGGAGAGGGTGGTAGGGAATCGAGGTGTATAAAAAAAAACATTGATGTACTCCAATTCGAGCATCGATATTTGATCACAGTGATATTTTTCGTCAATGTTATAGCGCTGGTCTACAGGCTGCGGGTTTTTATATTTCAAAAAATACTAAACTCTTTAAATGTATAGAAATAACGTTTCAAATTCTTTTCACCGTACAACAATTCACAATAGTTTCTGCCATCGACTTCCAAGCCAAGCGCTCCCCATTAAATGACAACTCAGCTGACATTTCTTCATATATCATTATTATTATACATATTATTTTAGATTATTCCCAACAAGTGGCTGTTCGGAAGAGCAATTAAATTCCATCCAACTGGACAAATGAATTATTCGCACCAATGAGACGGCCAAAGATGAAACGTAATTTCTGGCGAAGCAATGAAGTCAAATGTATGCTGAGTGTATTTAAAGATCTGAATGTGGTGCAACTGTTGGAGCAGAAAACAATACCAATCAATGATATCTACAAACGTGTCGAATTGGAAATGGGGCAACGGGGCTTCAATCAGAAAAACGGCAAACAAATACAGAGCAAGTGGAGTCAAATGAAATCTGCCTATATTTGTATCAAGCGCAATCATAAAGCTGATTTTTATATAATGAAAGATCCCGAATTTCGCGATGAAGTGGCCGAATTGGTGGAGGCCGATTTGACAATGAAAGTTTCACTCCCTCCATTACCTGAAGGTGTTTCGTTGAGCCCAAGTCCAAGTAAAAGTTATCACGACTATACTGTCTCGAGTTTACCAGATGAAACATTCGACACTGAAAATGATATTACTCCAGACTTACAGGATATGCAGGACATGTCCTTCGATGTTGATGAGCCGGTCGAGGAACCACCTGTTGTCATTCGGAAAGGTAAGAACAGTAACGCTGTACGCGCTCCATGCTTTATCCCGGCGCCGGCAGTGGAAGAAGCAATAGTCACGCAACACCGCCAAGGAAGCTATAAAAAATCGTTTTGGAGATTCATGCAGCAAATGAAAGCGCTTGAACTCGATTTACAGGAGGAATTTATAGCGAAACAAAAACGTCTTTTGGACGAGGAGAGACGTTTGCAGATCCAACGGGACAATCAAATAATCGCTTCGTTCGCTGCAAGTACCAATCAGATACTGAAGTCCACGCAAGAACTCATTGAGAAAGGATTTAGTCGTTAAGAAGAGAAAGAAATTTATTTATACTTCCATGACTTGTTAAGATTCAGTATTTTATTATTCCCGTCGAAAATTTGACTAGTGCTAAGAAAGAACAAAAGACAAAATGCGTGTAGACACGCTGTTAGTTGTTAAGTCTGATATATTCCAAGCATAGCGAAAACTATTAGATAATTTTTTTAAAGAAAAACTTCAAGAAGAAGTGGCCTTATAGGATTAAGTATTTAAGGACATTGTTACTTTCTAAAAAGAGATTATATTTTATTCCTACACTTGTGTTTTTCTTTTTGAAAATTGGAATAATATTCAAATGGGTGTGGCTCTTGCTGCAAGGAATCATTCCCATGTTCTGTGGGGTTAAAAAACTAGAGGTGACTGAAGTGCTTTCTGTTTGTTGAACCTTGTATGTAACAAATTATAAGTACAAAAGAGAAATCAATATTATGAAATCGATGCTAAATCAGTTTTTTTAGTATTTCTGAACATTTTGCAAATTCTCATTGGGAAATTGATTTGGCACCAATTCCATGAAATTTATATCTCCTCTTTTTGGAACCTTGGGAAATCGATTTACAATTTTTTTCTAAAAGTTTTTATATTTAACTATAGAAGCTACAGCCATGCAACTTTGTGAAACGGTCAGAAGCGATGTCTTTTGAAAGTTATAGGGTGAAAAAGTTGTTTTAAAGAGTTTTAAGGGCGGTCTCCCAAGATAGGGGGGACTGTAGAAAATATTTTATCAAAGGAAGTCGAGTGGGGTGTCATGTGAAAGGTCTCAATAAGATCTTATCAAAATATGTCTTAAAATTACCTTGTCATTGTCGAGGGGGGCAGGAGGAGGTGAAATTTACGAAAATTAAAGCATTATAGCATAGATTAATTTCATCATCTTAGAATTCATCCATATAAGCTATTACAAATCATCCTACTCGTGTGCCCAAAGAACGGATATTTATTTTGCAATGTAGAGGTCGTCAACCCTTTGCAATACACGCTAAATCTAATTTTTTTACGGAGATCCATTATGCTAGTGCTTATATCAGCAAAATCCTCCGTTGCATAATCATTCAGTTCCTATGCATTTTAGTCTAATATATTGGTTTTCATATGCGACCTTAATAATTGAAACCCACACATACGTCGATGTTTTCACCTTTATTAAATTCATATTGTCTTCGTGAAGGATTTCATCAAAATTATATGAAGTATACATGAATAAAAGGGGCCCATCGGCATAATCAATAATTATGGATAATCGCTAATGAAATATTGTCGGTTGTATTAAATACAGAAAATTCGCTTGATGAGCACTTTATTCACATCTTATGAAACCTACACTTTTAATTTATCTTTATTATTTGCAACATTTTCGGTTCATATTTTACTGATACTAGAGTAATACTTTCTGTGCTTTTTTTCAGCAAAATCGAAAATAATGTCATCAAATGAGGGTCATCTTAGTAAATCGCTTTCGATGCTTAAAATAGCTAAACAATTAAGTCAATCCTTACCCATCGCTGCTCTCAAATAAGATTTTAGCAATTTTAGTTTTGAGAATGTTTTCTCATCAGTACAGTTGGTTGTCATTAAAGTGAAATACATTTTCAACAGTGTGTAAATATTAGGGAAAACTTCTTGTAAGTTTTTTTTTTTTCAACTATTAGATTGTACATTTTTGTCTTAAAGCTTATTTTCATTTCTTTTCTTTTGATGTTCTTATGATTCTTATTTTCATTTTCCATATTTTCTTCTTCATCTTTTTCAATAATAAACTCTTTCGGAAATTCTCTAAACTGAATGAATTCATGAATCAAACTTTCTTCAAGATCATTATGATACATTTCTAATAATTTTTTGGCATGTTGTTCAATTTCCTCGCAAGTTAAGTTGTGCAAATTTCTCAGGAATCCAAAGAAGCCATCAGCCACGTCATAGGCAACAATCCTTATAGGTATATAGCTTTCCACTCGGAATTTTTTTAGAACTTTCTAGTTCGACATGTTGTGAGTTTTCATAATCGGGGGGGGGGGGGTTCAAACGCACATTTTGTTTGCTTGCACGCTTTCTTATTTACTTATATTCGTCGCATCGAGATTTTTTCTTGCCTGCCATTTCATATTTTTCAAAACGATCTCTTAATGAATCGATGAATGACTTTAAGGATTTCAGAAGAATAATTGATGTGTTAAGATCGATATCAATACTTTGCAGTGTAAGACTTATTTTATTTACCCTTTGTAAAATATCATTCAAAAAAGTTAAATAAATGCTGGTTTCCAATTTTATCAGATAATTGTACAGCCCACGAGCTTCGTTACAATGTTCCGTTAACTGAATGCACAGCTTCAGCTCTGGATGCCCATCTAGTCGTATTGACTCTTTTTAGAGTGATTGTCCAGTCAGAAGTACCACTTCCAAGTTCATTCAACTCTGTTACTAGCAAATCATTTCGCTCAGTCGATCTAGTGAAATATGATATAAATCAATTTTTTCTAAAAAATCGAAATAAATTTTTGATTCCACGCAGCATTTCATAACTGCTGTACCAACAAGGTTCAATGAATGGGCGAAACAAGGTATCCAAAGAGCTAAACTATTTGCTTGCCTCACGAGAGCCTGCAGTCCGTTATATTTTCTACTCATGACTACTCGTTAGACTGCCCACGACAATCCTTGATAGATCTAGCATGTTTTTGTAAAAATGACATCACTGCTTCAAAATGGTCCTTAGTTTCATGTCCTTGATTTGCTAAAAGAATCACAAATCTTTCAACAGGTTTTTTCAAGATAACGGAAAGCCAAACATAATTTATCCTTATGGCTTTTGCCAGTTGTTGAATCTACTGAAAACGTGTAATACTTTGACACTTTTATATTTTTAATACAATAATAGTACTTAATACTCGTTCACTCATTATATTGGCAAGTTCTTCGTAAATGGTAGATGAAAGGTAATTAGAAGCTCCACTACCACATTTTGCATATTTTAGAAAATGACTTTTCAGGAAATCGTCGTATTCAGCTAATACTTCGATTATGCCCAAAAAGTTACCGTTATTTTATGCAACCAATGATTTCTTTGTCTCCTCTGAAAGGCAAGTTTCTTTCTGCTAAAAATTTTATGACACTAACTACACGGCGCAATACATTTATCCAGTAGTTTTTCTCATCGTTTATTTGATTTTTTAGATTAATCAAACCGATAGCTGAGCTATATCTCGTGAATGTATAAACCGACTCTATATGGTTTTTCGAGTTCTTGTGGTCTTGTAACCGGGCATGGGCATTTTTCCAGTCACAATATCAGTCGTTATTGAACTGGGACGAAGAATCGCTTAGCAAATTATAGTAAAAGCAGTAAAATTTACCATTTGAAGGAGAAAAGCAAAGCCAGGAACGTTTTATCGCAGTTCCATTTTTTACTTTTTTTTTAAACATTGTCATTTTGCATTTTCTAATAACATTGCTTTTTACTTGATTATTTTATAAGTTTACTTGATTATTTTATAAGTTTCAGTTTCCAATTTTGATCCAATAATCAACATATTTTTTCATATTGCCCGGCCACAATGCTCTATCATTTTCAGTAAAAAAAAATTGGTCAAATCATTTTCATCTATTATAGTTCTTGGCTGAATAACTTCGCCATCGGTATTCATACTTCTTCCATTCGTCATTTCTTTGCCTTGAGTTGATCTTCCACAAATATATTTGATCTCTGCAGTGTCAAGCTTAAAAAAATATGAAACATCCTTTTTAAAAAATGAGACCATCTTTTAAGATAAAGTTTTACATTAATATCAAATGAATCGACTAATTAGAATTAATATATTTTTTATGTAGAAGAACAATTTTTACATGTCTTTTTCATTTATTAAATCAAACATGCTGAGCTTAAATATGTGAGAATTTCAAAGGACCTCGAAAAACTTTCTTCAGCAAGAAGATTCACTACTTTCAAAACTCGAGGCTCGGTTATGCCTCACTATCTTTTGGCCAAGTCAGCGCATTTGTAGTTAGGTATCATCAATTAAAAACTATAGGAATTTTCACAGTGCCTCAAATATCTCCCTTAAATGTCTGCCGGCTCTTGGACTATAATAAACTTCCACGAAATCGTTGTCTACCTTGTTTGTCGTCTAGCGGCAAACTTTGGAGAAAAATATTCGCAACGCATATCTGGCAGGTTGCAGCAATATGTGCTCAAATGTGTTTTCAAAGTCTTCAAACAATTGTTCAAATGTTCGAAGCTATGTCTGACGCCGGCTTTATATACAGTTATTTTTCAAGTTTATATTAAATGTCAACCATGAAAACTGTCGACACTGAATTGAATGAAACTCATCTGCTCTTTATCATTGTAACGATTTACGGTTGAAGACCTCTTTCGATGTATTCGGGTTGAAAAAAATGTGTCATTCGATGAGTTTTGGCTATTATTTCACCTTGCTTCAATAGTTTTTCTTTTTTTTCCTCTCTCCTTGTCATATCCTGAATTAAATCCGCGAGGCCCCTTATGGCGGTCTGTTAATCTAATAATCTCTGAATATACATTTAGATTAACTGATTCTATATGATACTTGAACTGAAAATATGAATAGTAAAAAAAGGAGCGTTTTTTGTTGACGTTTACTCACTATGAATATTCTTATAGACTGGCTTTATACTATGTACACTATGAATATTCTTATACACTGGCCATAGCATATCTACTAAATAGCAGCTGCAATTAGAACGAATTTTATTTCTTACGGTAATTGTAGAATAGAGAGAATTGGACTAAAAGTGCACATCGTAAACTTTAATCCATTTTATACATATTTATTGGCCTTTCTTTTCATTTTGACAGCTCCTCGATTGCAGGTGCTAGTTAGTATATATGCTCTGCACTGGCTATAACCATTGCCTTCTTACTCAGGCCCGAAAACGGAAACGAAGCCAGGTGACTCGATATGGCACCAATATGGAACTGATATTGCGTTTTTGGTTGTTTTGATCGATTAGTGGACGGCCAGGTATGCATCCGGCGAGCAAATGTTGATGCGCACTCACAATTTAGATGTAGGATACATACAAATTTATCGAGATTATATATTCAGCAAACTGAAAGCATAATGATTCGAAATGATTTTTGTAGCAGACTGAAATTATATCTGCTAAAGATATCATCTCGAATCACTACCCTTTCCATTTGACGAATATATAATCTCGGTAAATTATTTCAAGTGCAATGAAGCAGTTATCTCCATTCGCTTGATAGATCCTGCTAAAATTATGCACATATGTATACAATATAACTTAAATTTATCTGAGAAATTGTAATTACAGGTTGAATATATAAGTTTTTGTAAACTTGTTGAGGATATATTTTATTAAAAAATTTATTTAAATTTTTCTTATATTCGTGTATGGAGGCTTTCAATTAGTGAAGGCCTTCAGTTGGTGGAGGCCTATAGGCAGTGCCTAGCCTGCCTACGCCTAAATCCGGCGCTGGTGTGGGATCTTTGGCGAGTTTACTTCGTGGAGAATGAGAGAAAAAAATTTTATCACTTAAATTTAGGAAAAAATCTTAAGCTTTAGGTGAGCGAAATTTGTTGACGACCTGTAAGTCGTCATATTTCTCTTTTGAAATAGGTATAACCACCGGATATCTCGGCGCAGGTAATAATACGACGAACTGTTATTTTTTTTCCTTCCAGATTTGTATGCTTCCTTCCGTGCTCGATTGTATGTGTCACGATACAACTGTTTTAGCATACTTTTTCGATTTTCACGAGTTATAAACAAATGGGAATGAAGATTTTTTTTTTTTTTTGGGTAAATTTGGTTAAGATGGAGGGTCCATGATTTAAAAACAGATTTATTTACGTTGACGACTTCAAAAGAAAATGGCTTTTGTCGAGCAAACTCACATTTCTATCCAATCTTCTGGAATTTACGCCCTTTTAACAATACCCGTATTTTGATCCTTTTCCATGAAGGAGTGACCATGGACAGGAAATGTTATAATGGCAAAGTCAAGCTTTTTATCTGACTTCCAAAAGAAAGAAGGTTATCAGTTTGACCTGTATATTTTTTATTTTGTTGTTTTTTTATGAATCTTCACGTATAACTTTTGAATGGGGATAGGTAGAAGCATTCTGTCTTCAGCGAATGATACGCCTTACTTTCTGTTAGGTCCCATTTAAAGGACATGAAAATCAAATAACGGTAAAGGACTTAAACTCAAAAATGTTATACGTAGGATTTACAAAATTCCCCCCAAGAAATAATAAGGAATTAGTGAATGCAAATTATAAAGTTAATCGCCTTTTTAAAGTTGATTTGTTACTTTCTACATAATATTATAAGTTACGTTCGAATCGTTCTTGAGGTTTAGTATATATCCTTTCAAAGTTAATAGAAAGTTTTTAAGATTTCTGACCAATATAGCGCTTTAAACATCTCTTTATTTACTCAACTCAGTCAAATAGAGCTTAACAATCTCAGCCTCTGCATTCCGCTCCAGCATTTTACACCTACGATGTTTCCATGCAAATCTCTCTTAGAAGCAAATTCAAAACACAAGTTTATTCTTTAATAAATAGTTTATTCTTCAGTTCTTTCTGGTGGTGGACCACATGGCTGTAACATTTTTTCCATTATATTAAAACGTATCCGAGCCTTCGATTCGTTTTCCGTGATGGCAAAGAAGTTCAGCATATCGTAGTGTCCCAGGTAGCTCGCGAGTGAATCTCGATGCTGGTTAGTCAACCATTCGTACTTTGTAGTGTCAGCGTGTCCAGTTCCAATGTATTTACTTTGCAAATGCTCCAATTGACTGTGGATATTGTATCGGTCGCCCATTATTTTGTCTTTTTTTTCCTGGTAGCTACTGAAGACCGACGCAAACACAAGTTTTTCCTCAAAAGCCAAACAGCGAATTGTCACTTCCAAGTTGAAGAAATGTCAATTTACAATGAATATTGTTAAAGTACCAATTTTCGAATTGTGATGTCAATTCAAATGTTAATTTGTAAATATATATTTAATTGAACAATTTTGATTGCAAGAAGTTTCTTTGTTTCACATATGGGTATTTCGTTAAATGTTATTTCAAGAATATATTAATGTGATTTATTGATTTTCTAAAATGTAAATTAATTGTAAATATTGTCATAACCGTATGGCATGCCTTTTTCGAAGATTGTTCATCAGCCTTCAAATTCCTCGAGCTTGGCAGCACCTCTCCTTTTCGATTTACTTTTGGAGGAAAAGGTTCGTGTTCTGCAAAGTTTGCCTGAATTTCGTATTTTCGAGGTGTTGTGCATCCCACAAGAAATATCCGCTTATTCCGGAAGACGACTAATTTACTATCATTTGCATTAAAATGTATTTCGTTGATAAGATTGTTATTTCTGTGAATAATATTTCAAAAAATCGTTTCCACGTGGTGTTGTCAACTTCTGAACGTCATGGGATTATCTATTGGTGTTAGAGCACACTGTATGAGTTAATTTGGGATCCTGAAAGCGCAAAACACCTCAAAATCGAAATACATTAGGCTCCTTAGGATTTTTAAATGTTTTGTCCAGCACTAACATAACCTATCATTGCAGTATAATACAAACCAACCAAGATGGGTAAGGGGAATAATATGATTCCGAATGCTCACTTCCACAAATGGTGGCAGCGGCATGTGAAGACATGGTTCAATCAACCAGCCCGCAAGAAGCGCCGTCATGCTAACCGTGTCCGCAAAGCTAAGGAGCTCTTCCCACGTCCAGCTGCTGGAGCCCTCAGGCCGGTAGTGCGATGCCCAACCATCCGCTACCACACAAAGTTGCGTCTTGGGCGCGGATTCACTCTAGATGAACTGAAGGTGGGTTGGTTGTCAGTGATGCCTTGAATTCAATTTAATGTTACTGAAATTTCTAGGCTGCCGGTATTGCTCCAAACTTCGCACGCACAATTGGAATTTGTGTGGATCGCCGTCGTCGTAACAAGTCAATCGAGTCCCGCCAAAGGAACGTTCAGCGATTAAAGGAATACCGCAGCAAATTGATCTTGTTCCCAATTAATGAGAAGAAGGTCCGCAAGGGCGAATCCACTGTTGAGGAGACCAAATTGGCCACTCAACTTAAGGGCACTATCATGCCACTCACAAAGGAGGTGCCACAAGTTGAAGTCAGAAAGATCACAGATGAAGAGAAAAAATTCCAAGCATTCGCGACATTGCGAAGAGTGAGTATTGCTTTGGCTGTGTATTATTTTTGTGTTGAATTGAAGAAACGGTCCTACTATATCCTTCAACTCTATTTTCTTTTCGAATGTTTTATGAGTTATCCTAGTATGGTTCCAGTGCGGAGCTTCATGTTAATTTTTTTTGGTGTTTAATATTTTTCTTTTTACTTTTTCAGCATCGTACTGACGCTCGTATGGTTGGTATTCGGGCTAAGCGCGCTAAGGAAAATGCAGAGAACGCTGATGATGGTGCCAAGGCCCCAAAAGAAAAGAAATCTAAGAAATAGATTGATTTAAATGTTTAAAATAAAACAAATTTTATAAAGTAAATTTAAAATTTCTTATGGTTTATTGTGGCGGGCTTTGAATACTTGAGTATTTCAGTCCGGACAGCCTTCATAGTTTCTGCAATGAAGAAAAAAGTTGTGGCCAAGAAAGGGAAGGGTGCACGGATGAAGAACACTGTACCGATGTATCTAACGATCTCAATTATGTTGCAGGGACAGGAAACCCAGGCTGAAACGGTCCATTACTTGCAAATGAATTTACATTTGGGTATAAGCGCCCAGCATCTGCATGAAAAGTTTGCGAGATATGCAAGTTGACCCTCTGCTGTTTAGCCAGCAACAACACGACAGTCAGTCGCCAACACGGTAACCTGACGAGTCTTATACAGCCACTCTCTGGGCTCGGAACAGTGTGCACGTCTGAGTAGAGGGCCACCGACAAAGTGATGGTTTTGTGTGGGTTCGGTGTGCAGGCCAGCATTTTCAGTGTGTTAATGTCGAAAGAACCAATGCCATATTTTTAAGCCAGAATCAGTGCTTTTGCGGATACTGTCTCGAGTATAGAAGACCAAGTTTTTGTCTAGGGGCTTAAATTCCCAAAACTGACCAAGAAGAAAGCGAATTCTGCAAATCGCAGCCAAAGCAGCACATTTGTATTTTGAATTGAAGTGCTGCATGAGAATCGTACCGGGCGTGACATTGGCTTCAGAATCCCTAGTGCCAAGGGTATACAATTGGCGAGTTCTAAAGAAATAATCAGCTGGTGACAACCTATGTATTGCTCTTGAGACCTGCGGGGGACCTCTGGGTGCACTTTTACCCGATCACCCGCTATTGGGTGAAATATTGGGAGTTTTGCTGGGGAGCGAAAGACCGAACTCAACTTTGAAGATTTTCGATCTGCTTATAAGCCTATGTCAATTTGGTAACCCCGACACGGTAAGCCATCAGGAGATTGCCTACTCTTTATGACGATGGAACTGAAAGTAGTTCTATCCAAGGAGGTAAGGAAGACACGAAGACTAGGTGGCATTCTAGCTAAGTTGTGGCTATTGCCTTGGTTTGAACTTGCTGTTTAGAACGTTCCACCCTTGTATACATGAAGGTAATGGTATCAAGGGGAAGAAATTTCTGAGTGTATATACTGCCCGTTATGTTTGCTAGACACGGCCAGGAACGTATTCAAAAAAAAACCATGATGTCAGAAATTCCTTCAATTTCGATAGATGGGCGGATATTAGAAAACCCTTCCCCGAGTCCCAGAATGTCTAGTGCGCATTCTGGGAGGTTACCTGACGGACCGGAGCCTGTTCTACGAAACGAAGGAAGCTGGTGAAGGATTGAAGTTACGTCAGGTGTTGCCCAAGGCTCCATCCATGGCCCAGACTTGTGGAATATCTCATACGGCACGCTGTTGAGACTTGAGTTGCTGGATGAGTGGCGACACTTGATTGTTATACGGATGATGTTTCGATTAATTTTAAAAATTTATTTATTTTTCACAAAAATCAGTTTCAAAATATTAAATTAATTTTTTATGTCAGTCAAAAGCAAATTTTGATTTTATTGGAAATTACCGTCGAAGGAATCGACCCAAGGAATCATATAGAGTATTATTTGACTTCGAGAAATCAACAAAAGCAAATAAGCCAAGGACTAACTAACTCGGGACTGCTGTATGGCGGAGCCCGACAGCTTCTCTCCGTTGAGGGCCCCGGGGAGAGTAGCAATACGTAATTGGCGACAAGTGTCAATAAAAGAAGACACAAGAGTATCCAGGACTCCGCAGATGGCGGGCGTAAGACTCAATTAGTCGGACAAACAAGAAGTGATTCGACTTCTTGCTGAAAATCAAGAATTAAAACTACAACTCAAACCCTTCGAAGATATCTACAAGAGAGGGAAGAAAACTCAAGATGCAGATCCGTTAGACCAAATAAATATGGAAACTAAGGCTAAGGAAGCTATCAAACAAGTCATCCCAGAAGAAATACTAAGTGCTGGAGGCGCTAACGTCAGCCAAAACTACTATGCAGCGCTGGACGGACTCCAACAAGAAATGGACGTTGAAGAAAGTATTGAAGGTAATATTAATCAAGATAACAATGATAATTTTATCCTTTACTTAAAAAATAAAAATAAGCAGAAGAAACCAGCTCGCAATTCTGCTGGTCCTTCTTAAATAGTTTCCAAAAATACAGAGAAAGTTCCGCCAATTAATGTGTTCGGTCAAAGTGGAAAGGATATGGTTCGGCTTTTGGCAGCCGAAAATAAATTGACTAATTTCGAGACTAAAAGAATCAATGTCGAAAAATTAACAATCAGAACGAAATCACTGGTTGATTTCAAATCAGCTAAAAATGCACTAAATTCTGGGGAGGTTCCACACCACGTATACCCCGAAAAGTGAGAAGAACCAGACCTCCTTGTTGAAGGGCTTGGACTGCGGATAAGATGCCGTGGATCTTCTTCTGGTGCTCAAGAAAGCAGCACCAGAAATTGCATTTATTTCCATTAAAACATTCGCGACAAGAACGTCGACGGTAAAAAAAAAAAATTACCACCTTATTTCAAATGAGCAGTTCAAGTGCTCTTCAACAAATGAGATACTTGAACTTCCGAGTGGTGAGGTGGGAGCGCCTCCGGAAAAGAGAAGTGAATTAGTGTTATCGGCGTCAAAGATTTGGGCATTCGGCTGCCAAATGCACCATGCATTATCGATGTGTCACATGCAAGGACGTTCATGCTCCCGGTGAGTGCAAATTGGCTCAGACGGAGCCAAAAGAGAAATACTGTATTAACTGCGTTATTTTTGGTCACCCGGCATCATATCAAGGATGCTCCCGATATCAAGATGCGAGAGTAAAATTTGTCCCACAGCAAACACAAGTACACTGCAGTGTCTAAGCTACGAACTCCAAGCCCGGAGTATCATTTACACGCACCGCTAGAGGACTAGCAGAAAATGCGGTAAATAATGTAAGTGGAAATAATGAGCTGCATCTCAAAATTTACCAGAAACTAAATTTTTTATCGGAGAGAATCATTAACAAGATACGAAAATTAATTTTGTCTTTCAGCACTTAGGGCTTTCAAATGCCTCAAAATAAGTTGTCATCCAGTCAAATTCCCATGGATAGGATTCGTCTCATCTCGATCAACGTCAACTCCATTGTTACTATACATCGGTGTGATTATCTCCTTGAATTCATTGTTAAGCAAAAGCCTGATATCTTGCTTCTCACTGAAACCCACCTCAACTCATGGCACTCCATGATATTGAAGGATTTTGAATTCTTAAGAAACGATAGGGTAATAGGTGATGGGGGAGGTGGCACCGGGATAATGGTTCGAAGACCCTGTTGTTTCCAAAATATTGAAAAAGTCGAATTCAAAAGCTTTGAATCTCTTGAAGTGTCCGTTATCAAAATCTCACTGCCAGGTGGGGATAACCTCTTCGTTATCTCTGCCTATGCAACTAGTCGAAATGTTCTCAAGTTCAAGGAGGAGCTCAATTCCCTGTTTGTAATACTCGAATTGAACAGGCTGTATAGTTATTATATTCTTGCAGGTGACATGAACGCCAAGCATACATCATGGCTGAACGCCACCAATAATCCAAGAGGAGTATTCCTGAAATCGTGGATAACAGAGGACCAAATTGAATACCTATATGGGGCGGAGTTCCCGACATACCCTAGGGCAAATTCATATTTGGACCTCTGCATTTCTGACGCAAGACTTGAATTCAGTTTTAATAGTCCTCAACGGAAACTGCAGGTGCTTCCTTATGATAGCGACTGTTGAGAAGTAAAGTTATCGTACGTCGATAGGCTCACCGCGCATGCGTGAGCGAAACCCAGTATTAAGGCGCCGGAGTGCGTACGGGAAAACAATCAAACGAAAATGGCGGAAGCAACTCTGATAAAGAACATTAAGAAGTCTGATGGCTCGAATTTTCAAGCGAGGAAATTTGGAATGAACTCGATACTTATCGTCCATACGGGTGCGCGAGTGATGCCGGGAGACACAAACTCGGCCAATGGCAAAAAGTGGGTGAAAGACAACGCAACGGCCATGTGCATAGTTTCCTCGTCAATAGAGGATTCTCAGCTCGACTGTATGCTCAACTGCACTACAGCGAAGCAAATGTGGGCCAAATTGGTGAGAATTCACGAGCAAAAATCAGCGTCGAACAAGATGCTCTTGCTACAGAAGTTCCACGGACATCGCATGGATCCAAACGAGTCGGTTGTACAACACGTTTCCCGGGTACAAAACATTGCATCTCAACTGAAGGATCTGGGAATAGCGGTTTCGGACACGGCCATAATGGCGAAGGTACTTGGCAGCTAACCGGTAAAGTATAATGCTCTCCAGACAGCATGGGACAGTGTACCCGAAGAAAGTCAAACCCTTGATAATCTACTAGAACGATTATTGAAGGAAAAAAGAAGACTTGAAGGTGATGATGATGTCACTCGAGCGTTAGCCGCTGTTAGTCTTGGCGGGAACAAGAAGAAAAAGTTCGCCGCGAATCAGAACAATAATATTGAGAAAAACCGTGAAAGTAGAAACACGAGTGTCGAGTGCAAATGTGTCAACTGTCAACTTGCGTGTCTGGCACGAACGAATGGGATACGTAAACAACAAAGTTTTGCACGAAATGATGCAAAAAGGGCTAATTCGAGGTGTGAAATTAGCGGACATTGACAATTTCTTCTGTGAATCGTGTGCTTTCGGAAAATCACACAGGCTACCGTTCAAAAAGAACGAGACAAAAAGGAACCCAAAACCGGAAGAATACATACATTCGGACGTATACGGACCATTCTCAACAGAGTCCATCGATGGTGCAAGATTCTGCATAACCTTCAAGGATGACGCATAAGGATTTTGGTATGTTTACTTCATGAAACACAAGACTGATGTTTTCGATATTTTCAAGAAATACGAAAGGTTGATCGGTAAACACGGCACCTTACACTTCTCAGCAGAACGAGAAAGCCGAGCGCGACAACAGAACGATCATCGAGAGTGCGCGCACGATGATAACGGCGAAGAAACCTCCTCTCTCGCTATGGGCGGAAGCAGTCGGTACAGCAGTGACCGTGCTCAACTGAGTTCTGCCTACCAACAAAGAGAAAACATCATAAGAGATCTGATTTGGAAAAACACCAGATGTGTCCCATTTTCGAGTGTTTGGATCGGATGCGTACATGCATATCGACAAACAATTTCGCAAAAACTTAGATACAAAGGCTACAAAGTTGATCTTAGTTGGGTATCAGAACGATTCGATGAATTACCGTTTGTACAATCCACAGAACAAGAAAATATCTGTATCGAGAGACGTCACATTCAACTAGAAGTCACAACTTGGGGCAAAAAAGGAAAAGAATTCGAATACATTCTTCCAGCGGACGAAAACGAAGAACCCGTCGAGCAGCAACAGTTGGAAGAATGCCAGGAAGCTCAGGAAGAACCTGAACGAAACGTACAACCAGAAGATCCTCGAGAAGAAGATCAAAATCAACCGGATAATGACAGACAACTGCGGGATCGTGCAAACATCCGACGACCGATAAGGTATGAGGTCGACTTCGTTGAATCTAATCCGCCAAACACATTTCAGGAGGCGATGAACAGTGCCGAGGCAGAAAATTGGGCCGAGGCAATTCAGGAAGAGTTCGACGCGCACGAGCAGAACGAGACTTAGTCAATCGTACCAAGGAAAACGGATCGAAAGCCCATAGATTCGAAATGGGTGTTCAAGGTCATACGAGACACGTTAAGTGACGTATACCGGTACAAAGCGAGGCTTTGTGCACGAGGATTTCAACAAAAAGAGGGACTCGACTACACGGAGACCTTATTGCCAGTCGTGAGATACGACTCGCTAAGAGTTATATTGGCCATGGTGGCTGAACAGGACTTGGAGCTCAAACAGTTTGACGTGAGAACAGCCTTTCTTCACGGCGAGCTGAAGGAAGAGATCTACATGGAAATTCCGGAAGGACTCAATGTCAAGAAAGAAGAAAAACGTGGTTTCGTGTGTAAACTAAACAAGTCCTTGTACGGCTTGAAACAAGCACCCAGGTGCTGGAACGAAAATTTTCGTGAGTTCTTAGTGAAATATCAGTTTTGCGAAACGGTAGCCGACAAGTGTATCTTTCAAGGACCGGTAGACGGTGTAGATGTGTTTTTAGCGCTTTTTGTAGATGACGGACTCATCGCAGCAAGAACAAGTAAAGCCCTCGAGTCGGTAATCAAATCATTGGGAACGCGTTCGAAATTACGATCGGGGATGGAAAGTTATTTGTCGGGATACAAATAGAACGAAATCGAGTAAAGAAAACCATGTTCTTGCATCAAGAAGCGTATGTGAAGAAAATTGTCAATAAATTTAAGTTGACCGATGCAAAAGCGGCAAGTGTGACTGCCGATCCGCACGCGCGACTAGTTCCAAACGATCGCGACGATGAAAACTCAAGTACGGTACCGTTCAAGAAGCAGTGGGCTCGTTAATGTTTCTTGCGGTTGTGACGCGGCCGGATATCGCATATTTGGTGAATTTAGTTAGTAAATTTCTTAGCAATCACCACGAGAGCCACTGGCAAGCGGTGAAATGAATCTAACGGTACTTGGTCGGAACAAAGAAAGTCGGGATAATGTATAAACGCGGCGGGAGTAACTCGGAGTTACAGGGGTTTTCAGACTCAGATTTCGCAAGTGACGTGGAGACGCGTAAATCTACCACGGGGTATGCGTTTTGTCTATCGAACGGGATTGTGATATGGTCGTCCCAACGATAAAAGCTAGTCACACTCAGCAGAACGGAGGCTGAGTACGCCGCGGCAGCAGCGGCTGCAAAAGAGGCCATTTGGCTGAGAAATTGTTAAACGATCTCGGGTGTCTACCGGTAACTGCGACAGTTCTGCGAATAGACAATCAAAGTGCAATCCGATTAATCAAAAATCCGGAGTTCCACAAGCGAACTAAGCATATAGACATTAAGCATCACTATGTTCGCGAAACTGTGTTGAGTGGGGAAATATCGGTAGAATATGTTCCTACGGATCAGCAGCTAGCTGATATATTTACCAAAGCAATTCCAAAGAGACAGTTTCAGCATCTATGTAACGGCTTAGGCATAGGGTCCTCGACGCACTCAAACGGCGGGAGTGTTGAGAAGTAGAGTTATCGTACGTCGATAAGCTCACCTCGCATGCGTGAGCGAAACCCAGTATTAAGGCGCTGGAGTGCACTTCTTGCACCACTAGTAATTTTTCTTTAGTTGGTCTGTGACTGTTGCCCACGAGACGTGTGCAATATAAAGTTCCTTTATGTAAAACAAATAAAGCGTACTCATATATATTCAAAGTTATCTTTCTCTTCAAACCTATTGTCCCTCTGTCCCTTCGATAATCTCAACAAAATGAATAAAAAAATTAATGATTAAACAATACCACGCGGTCTTCTCATTTAGAAAATTTCTAACGGATATGGGACTCGCCAGGGTGGTTGGACACTCCTCTTCTGAGCTAGCCATTGGGCTGTAGCTCCTTCATTCTTTGTAGTTACAGAGGCACTGGTTTCTTATTTATTTTAAAATTTTATACGATTTGATCATTTAAAATTTTAATATAATTCTGAAACATTTTATTTTATATTTACCGGAAAGGTTCATATAAATTGTTTTGTATGAATTTTTCATGTAAATGTAAAATAAATGGCCACGTCTACAATGGATCTTGATCCGGTTGGGGGGTGCGAGGGGTACCGTTTCCACCTGGATGCCCAACTCTTATTTGGGGGTCGTAAGTGTTCGGAGTAATAATGAAATCGTCTCACGTCCCGCGTGTGTTAATCGAGCTTAGTCAGTCGCGTTTCTGTAGTTCATTCCTTTGGTAGGTTACCTCGGCCTCGACACCGTCGAACCGATACACTTTTGAGAACCCTGCAAATTCGTGAATGCGAAATTTCGTTTTAAGTGGGCCCTTGTGCTGGGGAAAAAGAAACCCGCCCCACGACACCGCAACGCTAGCCTGCAAGCGCATTCACGGGTCCTCAGACAAGGCGAATTCATACACAACACATCCAAATTCTCATAAATTAGCAGCCCTTCATAGCTTTATACGTAGACTTGTTGCAATGCTATTTATGATCAGTAGAAAACTTTCAATTACAACTTAATTTGATTAAACAAATCGTGGTAAATAATGCTTCTAATCTAATAATGATAGATGAGATAGCAACAAAGAAAGTAATAACACTAGCACTTGAAAAAGTATATCCTCTCTCACCTGTAACAAATCCTTGCACCTTCACATATATTGAGTCACAGAAATAATTGGTAGAAACTTTAAGGGAGAAGAAATAAATCTGGCATTTAAAACTAATGCTTTGCTGGTTGAATTCAATCATAGTTTGAGTACAAAACCCTCCTGACAGGAGCGCAGGCCAGTCTACCCAACTTATTTGTTTGATGTATCTGGAATTTGTCTTGAGTAATCGTAAAAGTAATGGAATATTGACATAGTCAATTATTTTGTTTATTTGGTATCCGCAGGCCAGTTCTCTTTTTTCTTTAAAAGCCGTTGGGCCTGCTTTGTTGTGTGAGGAGACGGGTTTTGACTCCTTTGAGCCATCTTCAGTGTCTAAAGGATGTGTTGAAGGGCGTTCCCTTCAACACATCCTTTAGATGGCTTTTAAAGAAAAAAAAATAGACTTCTTCCGACAAACTTTTTCAACTTTTATAGGCATTAGTGATAAGTGAATGAATAATATACTTTTGTAACACGGAGAATATTCTTTATTAATATTTCAGTTATAAAATATATAAGACAGTATCTTGTATCCAAAATATACAAGCTGGACAACGCTGAAATTGGGTCTTGGCGATATCACAGCAGTCAAGTTTAGACGCCGGATAACAGATTTATTCGCCTTATTTATTGCATAAATTCTGCTTTCTCTTGTAGCTTGTTTAGATTTCCTCAAGTATTCTCGAGTCTCCTATCGTACGATATCTACCTTGCACTTATCTGGGATTGCTTGTTGAATGTTATGTTCATTTTCTTCTTGTTGAAAATATTTATACTCGAAAAGTTTTTTTGTCCTCGTCAAGAGATGTTCTATGACGATTAACTTATTTACATTTTCAAGTATAATCGGCATTTAGATTGTAGAGAAAAGTTAAAAAATAATGATCAAGAAAACACATTTTTCTAAAATTCGTTTCTAAATGCAAAATTTGTATTTCTCTACCTTTCCACGAAAAAAATAAATAATTTAGAAAAAGAATTGATTGTTGCACAAACTTACAGTGAAATTAAGTAATTGTTTAAAATCTTTAAAAAAATACAACCACAAATGACACATACGATATGATGAATGACTAAAAACATATCATGTTAAATACAAAAAATTAAAAAAAAATCAGTTGTTTTAATGCACATTCGTTTAATGTGCTCCACATTTTTAGCCTATCAAGTTAAAAATCGATTAATAAAAAATTAAGTACATTGTGGTCTCCTCTCTAAGTACTCGTACATTTCGGTTCCCCTCCAAATTAGCGGACAATGTCTACTCAGTTATTGTAATTTTGGCGGCCGCCTAATTCGAGAAGGTATCGATCTGGATGATCCATCCAATCAGCTGCAGTTAATTTCACAGTACGCTGCCTTTCGGCCTCTTTAATTTGCCATTTTTTAATATCTAGCTGTACGTCCCGTGACGCTTTATCACCACATCCCCAGACCTGTAAAATTAGAAGCATTAATATTTTTTGTATGGAAAATAGTTAATGTTGAACATCATTTTATATTGTATCAGAAATTCTAGTAATTATTTGGATGAATGTCTCCAAATAGGGAAGAAGTATGGATATATTCAGATTCGAAGTATACAAGTTGAGTAGGTAGGAGTATACAAGTTGAGTAGGCAGGAGTATCCTCCTGCCAAGACGGTTTTGTAGCCATTCCATGGGTCTTCTCATCAATTCATAAGGACTAGACCCAAATTTTTGATAAAAATTTAGACAAAGTAGGAACATGCTTAATTGCTATAAAAATATTATTACAACGATATTTCAAAGGACATAATTTGGTCAAATATTTTGTAGATTTTTTAAACTCAAAACAATCTAAGCACGTTATGCTTTCTCACTAAAATTTAATTCTATTTAAGGGTAACCTTAATTTTATTAGGGAAAACGTTATATTCTATGGTATTTGCTTAGCCAATAACATTGTAATCTGCCTTTTTAATTTTTTTATAGGGGGCGGGATACATTTTTTGGCTTCTTTCGATAATGCACGATCAAGATGATATGTCAAAGTCTTTCATTGCATTCTTCGATCGACTAGTTTCCGTCGACCCGCCGATTAAAAATTTTTAAAAGGGATTTGCCAGACAAAACTTTCGATGTTATTATCTGTCTGCACAACCGTGCCCATATTCATGAGCTCGAGTAGAATTAATTCATTGTTCTACAGTTTAGATCAAAACTTGGCGCTTACATATGAGTATGCTATCAGATACACTTACAACGATATATCACTAGAGCTCATGAGCTCATAGTCCATCTTAGAAATAATTTGAAACAAATCGTGTTGCCGCCAAGGAGCCTCGAACCATTGACCTTCCCCTCAAGCTGCTAGCACTCTAGTCACTACACTACTCAATCTACTAGACTAGAATTATTCAGAATGATTCCTGCAATCGCACTGACGAGAAAGACACTATAGCCAGCCATTTCACGTGCAGTACTTCAAAGATTGATTTTTGGTTGCATATCTTTCAGGATCGGCACATTTGTTTAATTCATCCATTCTCACACGATCATAGATATCATAAATTATATAGACGGCAGATATAAAGCAGTATAAAGTAGTATAAATATCATCGAAAAGACCTTGAAATCTCAGAAAATAAGTGACACTGAAGAAGGGAGCAACTTACTCCCGAAATATATATTTCTCGAAAAAACAAAATAAATTAGACAAATTCTCTCTCACTAACAATATTATCGTTCGGGACACAATAAGACGCAAAAACAATAGGCGCACAAGGCGTGTTGCTGAAACATATTTACCTGACAACGGGACTTTACGGTTTGTGGGTCATCGATTTCGATGAAAATTTCAGGAGTTATTACTATTCTTGTTCTGTTTTTATTCCGTGATAAAAGTTCATGCGTAAAGGTCTGGAAATAAGTGAAAATAGAAAAGTGGAGAGCGGCCGTGGAAACGAACCCAGCACACCCGTTTACTAGTCCAACGATTATCTCAATCAGCCTTGAACAGTGATCTTGGAGACAATATATTTAACGTATAACCTTTAAAAGAGAAGCGTTCACTTTAGAACTGATTGTCTCGAATATCTGTTCGAAGTGCGGCAAATGGCTTTAAGGGAAGCTTTTTTTTGCTTTAGCACTACAGCCCTTTTCGGGTCTTCTCTTAGAGATAGTTAGAGTATCTCATTATCTCGAGATGATATGGTCATTGTCACATTTGGCCTTGTCTGTGCACCCACCTGCGATAAGTTCTGATTTTAAACCAGCACATATCATAGTTGAACAGGCTTATAGCTCGTCCAAAGAATTACTCCAACCAAATCTCTTTGTCACCAACGGGACTCGAACAAGGGACCTTCGGTTTACGCAGGCGAGTACTCTAACCACTACACTACGTGGAAGTTTAAAGAGGATAAATACTATAATTGCTGAAAATTTCACCCACATCGATTACCCCCAAACCGTAAGGTCCCCCCTTGTGAGACACAAACCTACTCGTAAGCCCTTGCGCTCTTTGAGCTCATGAATTAGAAAGATGGAATCGGAAGACATGTATTCTGCTGAAAGTAGATTTTGTCGTGTTTTTGATTTGAAGCTTTTATACGGCGCTGCGGTTGATGCTCTTTTGTGCATTAATTTGAATCATGATTATGTATGGCGGTTTATAATTTTCATAAAATTATTCACAACACAAATTTGAATATATCTCATTCTTCAGCGATCGAAATTGGGTACTGGAGTGTTTGTTAAATTTTTAATTTTTGAATTAAATAAGAAAAATAAAAAAAAATTGTGATCTTCATTAACCGGCAGCGGTGCTATATCTGTTTTTCCCTGTTTAATTAATGTTCACCGCATGTTGCTGATTTTTATGTGGGGAAATTGATTTGACACCGATTTTATGACTTTTTAGGGCTCTTTGAAGTCCGTTTTTTTATAAGTTTGTATTCATGTGTACTCGTAATTTTACTTTATGAGAAGTGGGTCTTTATTTATGATTATGCATACGGGATAAACAAAGTTATGGAGACCGGAACATGATTTTCGTACGAGTAAAAGAAACACGTGGATCTAATAGGCCAAAAAGCATAAAGCGTGATAATATGCCTACAGTCAGCAAATTATGTTGAAGCTTGATAAAAGGCAAGGAGAAGTTTCAAGGGGAGGAAGCTTCAATACATGCATACGAACACTATAAGGAGAATAGGGAAGGTTGAATTGTTTCATATGTGTTGTACCGATTCAATAGCGTCAATATTTTCTCTCAGATGAAGGCTTCAAATGCAGGTACCGTGTAGAGAGAATTTGGATTTCGAATATCCATAAAAGACTGCCGCGGTATCATGCTTCCTCAGCGAGCCAACTATTGGTGCTCACTGGAAACGACCTGACCGAGGGACGCGTGTATGCGCTAGCGTTTGGGGAGTTTTGGGACGGGTTCTTTCCCCTAGCGTGAAGGCACACTACAAACTATTTCGCATACACGCATTAAAGGGGGTTGTAAAGGAAAAATAATTACCGAGACACGAACTAAGGTTATTATCTTTCTACAATACCTACTTTGCTTAATCTTCCGCATGTAAACAGGTGGGCGACTTCGTCTTTGACAAGAAAATTGTGATCCACGGCAAGAGCTGGGGCATTCTGGTGAGAGTTTTTATGGGTTCTATACGTTCTCAAATTACTTTCTAACTTCACTTTTAACGGCACACAAACAAGAGATACTCCTTCATGTAACTTGTTACAAGAACACTTTTTCTGTCGCACCAAATCGTAACTGCACTTTGAAGCAGATAGCATTTGCACGTCTCCTTCTTTATTTTCGTTGAAGCACACAAATCATGTTGGAATACGCAGAAGGCGAACAAGGACTGCCCTCGTTTACGGCCCGTGCAAAACTCCACTTTTTCTTGCCGTACGCTTTTCGCGGAACCAGCTTTTTTTTACTTCCAAGCAATTTCTCGCAATCCCACACTCGTTCCGTCTAATCCTTTTCACCTAACCGGTCGAACTAGACCTTGGTTTCTCATCGTCAACTCACAACTCTATTCCACCTCTATATACGTTTCCGCTACAGTACTGTGTAAATGTTAAAATATGTTTCGATTCTTTCATTGGGTTTCTGTTGTCTCTTTTTCTTCTGCACATTTATGTTATTCACCACAGCTTAACAAATACAATCGAAAATTTGAATATAATACTATGAAGAGTTTACGAAATTTAAATCTCATTACTAGCATTTGTGTATTGAATTCATTTGAATTCTCTATTTTATGAATTCCGTAATGTTGGTTTAGAATGGAAAATCAAATGATATAGGTTACTAGTATGTTTATACTATTTTTTTGGCCTGTTATTTTCAACAAATGTTTATTAATTTCCGGGCTGTTTGGCAAAATTAAAAAATATACACTTTTTTTCAAAAGACATATTTGACGTTTCGATCACTTGCGTGGTCGTCTTCAGAAATAATACATCGCATAGCCATTGCAATTCATATTTATACAGACAACTTTTTCCTTACCTACCTAATTACATAGTTTTCCACTTAAGTGTTTCTTAATATCCCGCAATAAACTTCATTAATCCTTTCGGTGTCCATTTTCCTGCTCATAGTGTTTTCGGTTGTCATTATTTTTAGAGCCTCCGGGATCATCCTCTTTTTGTAGTTGCGCTCCTCCCCTATCACTTTAGTGTGCTGGAAGTCGGGGGTGTGTCCTGTTTGTGCACAATGCGTCGTTAGTGCCGTTCGGTTGCTGTTGCCGCTCCTCAGATCTGATTTGTGCGCCGATATCCTACTCTTGAGCCATTGCTTCGTTGTACCGATGTATGACATATTGCATTCGCCGCAGGGGATACTGTATATAACGTTTGATTTGCAATCCTGGGGTATTTTGTCCTTTTTTGCGGTGTGTAGGGTGCCAAGCGTGTTCTTCACTTTGTATCCAATCTTGAAAGCTCGACATTCCTTGATAATTCCGTTGAATTTCTCCGATACGCCCTGGATATATTCCAAACTTACAAAGACCGGTTGGTTTTCCATGTTTTCTATTCGTGCCTGTTATTTCTGTCGTACTTTTCGATGAGCCCTTTAACCGCATTTCTCGGAAAACCATTTTAGTGAGCATTTATAGTATGGCTTGTTCATTTTTCTCCCTGAAGCAGTCGTCGCATATGCTGAGAATTCTTTGTATTGTGTTCGATGCGGTGTTTAGGATTTATTGCTTTGGATGGGCTGATTTGAAATGCTGAATTTTCTCGGACGATGTTTTTTCCGGTGCCAGTCCAATAGGAGCTTACCTTTTTCTCTGATTACCAGAGCATCTGAATAGGCCAGTTTTCCGTTCTGCTCCAGTTGAGTTCGTTATCACATATTCCTTGCGAATTTGCTCCCGCTGCTCAGACTCCGCCTTCATCTCGAGAACGTCCATGATGTTTTTCACGTCTGAATCTTGTCGCTGTAGGGTGCGTACCCAATCCTCCATCGACAAGTTGATACTGCCAACATATTCCTCTACTCCACTCGGTGGCTCCACAGGCGCTCGACTCATTGCGTCGACGTGAGGCATGTTTATTCCGGGAAGAAATACAACCCGATAATCGAACTCTTATTGTGCCGATGGCGGAAGCTAGCTATTGTGATAGGATCATCGATTGCTTCAAAAACCATCTCGCTACTCGCGGAATGAGAGGCTTCGTCGCTTTCAGACTGGCAATCGCTTGGCAATCAGTTACTATTTCGAACTCCTTTCCCAACAAGTACATTCGGAACCGTTCACACGTGTTGACGATCGCTAGCACCTCCAGCTCGTAGCTATGGCATCGGCTCTCCGCTGGATTGCACAGACGACTATAGTACGCAACGGGATTCATCTGTCCCGATCCATTTTCTGCAACAACATGCCTGCAAGGCCCACCAGCTGTTGATGTGCCTCCTCGCATTCGGTCGACCAGTTGAATAGTACATCCTGTTTTAACAATCGCGTTAGTGGCGCGGCTATCATGGCATAATTCGGAATAAGTAGCATTCTGTGGACTAGGGAATTGTGTCACCGCCACTGTTTTTATCGTCTCGGGTCTGATTTCTTCAGCCGTTAGTTCATGTCCAAGGAACTCCACTGTGTTCTGGAAAAATGAGCACTTGGACTTGCACAACGTTAGTCCTTCGCGTTTTATGACTTCTAGGAATTCCTTCAAGTACTCCAGCCCCTACTCGACAGTCTCAGACAGAATGATGACCTCGTCCACATAGCTTATCGCCTTGCCATTCATCGATGCTACGAGCCTCGCCATAAGTCGTTGAAAATTGCTCGGGGCATTTCGAAGCCCAAACGGCATTCGGTTGAATTCGAAGTTCATGGTGAGTTATGAACGCCGTGTACTGTTTGGCCTACTCCGCTATCTCCAACTGGTAATAACCAGACCCCATTTCAAGCACGGTGAAGTCGTTTTTTCCCGCCAACGTTGACAAAACGTTGTCGACCACAGGCATGGACCATGGTTCTTTTTATGGGTGACTGGGTTTAGCTCACGGAAGCCGGCACAGAGTCTGTCTTCGCCATTCTGCTTCCGCACTTAGACAATTGGTGAAGCATACAGCGACATTGACGGGCGGATTATGTCGAGTTGCAGTAGCTAGTTCACGATACTTTCGACTATTTTCTGTTTAGGGATGGGAACACGGAACGGTTTTTTATTTACCGGAATGTCTGACGTCAAAACAATGTTCATTTCTAAATACTACACTTTTCGAGGTCCTACAACCTTTCCACGAAACAGCCACGATATTCATGTAGTAACGCCTCGACTCGCTGTTTTTCGAACTTGCTCAAAGTATCATTGATATTTTCGTACGCATTATTAATTACGTAACATTTGCCATTGTCAATCACTATGCGGCCATGCGAAAGAACATAGGTACCAATGACGATGTCATACACCGAGATTGGGTTGTCTATTATCATGAAGTCACACACAAATTGCTGCTCGTCAATTGTGACGGTTAATGTTTCGTTTCGCGGCACTCCACCTGTCCACCGGCGAATCCTATCATCGTCTTGTTGCAGCGCTTAACTGTACCGACACATTGATCCACGATGTTCCGTTTAATAAATGAGTTGCAACTGCCCGAGTTTATAAGCGCTTCCCACACGATATCGTTCACGGTGATGGTCTTCGTAACCGGATCACCAGATGGTTCACTGATGGGGTTCACTGATGGAGTTCACAGAATTCTCATTTTTCTTTTTCCCCGGCGGTTTTTGGCAATAGCGTGAAATCTGTCCCCGGTGCCGACATTTAAAACATACCGGGCCACCTTTATCGTGAGTTATCACTTTTTGCACGGAAATGTTTTTGTCTCCGGTTGGACAATTCACGACCTGTCAACCACAGCGCATGCGTCAATGCTCGAAAACGATTGTAACAGATCAGCACATCGCGGAAAACTCATGACCGACAATATCCGACGCAAGTTATCGTCCGTCAGCCCGTCAATCATATAGCAGATTAATCACTGGTCGTCGACACCACCGTGGTATCCCAACGAAAGCATTCGATAAAAGTACTCCACCATTGATTCAGCCTTCACCTTTTTCGCCTTCATTAATTTCATATGCACATCGGCAGAACTTATATGAAGCGGAAAATCTGACAAAAAAACCATGCGGAATTCCATCCATGTACGTAACACTGGCTGCGCGTTAGCCCACATCTTCGCCGTGCACTTAAGTTTGGCTATGACAGCTAGGAGTAGCAAACGATCTTCCCATCCATACCCCATTCGCAATTGGTCGACTCGATCGATGAAATGTGATGACGTCATGTCACAATGATATGGATCAAATTCCGAAACAATTGACATTATGTCGGAAACATGATGCCTGTTCGTGACAGAAACGATTTTGTTCCATGTTGCAGCATATTGCTGAAATGTTGCAGGCGACACAGACAAACCTGGAGCTGCTGCATCCTTGCACGCATACACGTTGGAGTGTGGTGGTATGCTTGGCGAGTATAGATATGACGTAGATGCCGACGCCACGCTGGTTGCCATCTTCGGACACTTTTCACCTTGGACATTCGACACCGGTTTCAATGAATTTATTGTGCCGATGGCGGAAGCTAGCTATTGTGATAGGATCATCAATTGGTTTTGCAATTCCCCTACATCACCTCGCAGCTTCTCGACTTCTTTCATGCCATCTTCGTTGGCCTCGTGGAACAACTCTATTTCGCCGTCATGGTTTCGAAACCGCGTAATAAGCTCTTCCTTCGTGCCAGACACAGATAACCTGGCTTCGTGAAGTTTTTCGCGTAGCTCCGCCACCGTCAGATCGCCCGTCGCCATTACTACACTACTTTTTAAGAAAACCACTTACGAAATTATGGATTATTCCATTTCTGATTTTGTCAACAGTCAGGGTTTAAACTAAAACGCGAACACCAAGGTCGTCGATTATACGTCTTACTTTATTCAAGGACCGGCATCGACCCCCTAACCGTTTTTACACACATGCATATAACAATGAAGACAGATGGTGTTGCCATAGTTCATATAGACGTTGGGTAGCAAAACATTTATGGATGACAGGTATTTCATCCCCTTTCACACATCTTAAATTCGCCATGTCAGGGCAACCATTAATCGTCGTCGTTACCGTACTTATTCTCTCCATTTAATGCTGATACAGATTTAAAAAATTTCTTGGGTTGTGCATTTAATTAATTGATCACTAAACAACACGTGGAATTAGCTTATTTTCGGACTTTTCAAATTGCAAGTCAAAGTTTGGATGAAATTTTATGGAAATCTATACAGTGCCTCAATGTATTGGGCTGCTTAAACGTATCGAGTGAGGAAATCGAATTTAATGAAGCATTCTTAAATTATCATTATCTATATTATTAACATACATACATGTGACGAGTTTGCGTACTGAGCTAGTTATGTTTGACCCATTAAAAAATTATTCGCTAATTAATTTAGGGAAATCAAGTATCGTCATTAAATTACCTATATATCATAGCAAATAATTCAAATTAATGTTTTATCAAAAACGTCTTGTTGCTTTTCTCAGTTAAGAATTTTTATCAAATTTTCACGGATTTAATGCTATTGTATAAAAATGTGTAATTTTATGGGGCAAAGTCCGCGTGACCATCTATCGCGTGACGACAAAGTTTAACATTTGAGATTGTTTAGTACGCGTATATTAACCCAAATAAAGTATTTTATTTCAATTATTTCGTAGGAAGACACTTTCAAAACAATGGACTATTATATGGGTATGACAAATTCTTCATAGGACTAGTTACTTGCAAACTTCGATAAGCTTCTTCCAATGATTAGATATTGTTTATAGCTTTCAAGAGTGTTTGGGTTTTAATTGTATTTTTAATTGTTAACATGTGCTTTGCTAATTCGCACATATGACCATTTAGTGCACAAATATAATGATTAACAATAATCGATCGGAAAAATGCTTTAGTAAAGATTAAGAGAATGATATTCGTCCGTCTCATGAGTTTATCATGAACGTAATTGGAAGATTAAGACGTGACAGATTTGTTGAAATCAATTAAGAAATTTTTTGAGCTGAGATTTTAAATTTTCTGATATACTAAAGGAGAACTTATCAACGAAATGAATTTTATCAATACATTATAATGCACTATTTACTGCTATTCTTGCTCGTTTCGCCGCTTTAGAATTTAATTGGATTATTGTAAAGAGTGCCTTATCAATGTGACACGCTGTGGCAATTAAATGAAAGTAACGAGTTAAGTTGTTTTAGAAATGGGAATAATAATCTTGTATGACTTATATTTACCAAGAACGGCATTGTTGATAAAAAAAGATAATTTTTCATCAGATATTGGGCTCTAATTGTTCAGAATTTCTGACGTTTTTTCACTACTAAGATTCAGAAGCCGTTACTGGACGCTCTCAAGTAATCAGAACAAGCATAGTTTATTCAATTGGTTATTTCAGCCAGTTCAATTTTTTGTAGAGAGATGGAAACATTTGGAGACGTACAAGACCACTAGTCCTTCAGATTTTATAATGAAATAAAGCATCACACTAATACAATAAACGCTGTGGACTACTTACCTCAATAGATAGAAGGACTGCATGAATTCCTTTGCAGTCAACATTTTCGAAATGTTCGTCAACCGATATAACAGGTTTTCTTGGATCTGAGCCAGCTCTAAGACCTTTCGGATATCCTCTTATACTAGTATTTAAATACAAAATTTTAGCACCTTTTTCTAATATCACAAACCTGAAACGAAATACACGGTACATAATTAGTATCTTCTTTCAATAAAGCTTAGAATTTAAACTTATTTAATAAAAATATCAAAATACAATGTCTTACTTAGGCAATAACTGTATTACGCGACATTCTTCCCCGCCGGTATATAAATGAGTCTCTTTCCATTCAGATGGTGCAGCTATGCAATATGTTTGGTCATCTTTCGTGTGTAATAGAACCAATGTAGGTCCACGATATCCTAACACGTGATGTAAAAATCGATTTGCACCAACTCCATGCTGATTTGAGTCATATATCAAAGTCCAATGGGATGGAATCAGTGACATTTTATCCTTAAGGAACTGAGCTGAATTCGAGTTATTTCCGCTCGATGCAGGCACTACTTGCGGTTTTGAGTATAACATGGGTAAGGCACCGGCCAAAAGCCACGCTTGAGACAATGGCATCAACGTGTCATTGTCGGTTTTGTTGGGAAATGCAGGTGACTGTTCTAATACTGGTGTTGAAAGTTCTAGTCCAAACGGTTGTTCACCGTATCCCTGCTCGAGGCCGCGATAAGCAGTGGACAATGTATGCACACAATATTTGTGAACAATAATTATTAGGCGAATACAATTTTGTTCAAACCAACGACAAACAAATCCAACGCTTAGACTGTCTTGGGTGAAAAAGATTGAAGAGATTACAGCGGATAGTGTACGATCGATCTGTTAAAGTTAAACAACGTGTAGGATGCTGAAATTTTCATTTTTGTTGTTTTTTTTGCCACTCACCATGTTGCATATCCTGACATTTCCATGATAGTGTGACATTGCAACGCTGAAGCAGGTTGTGAGCAAGTTCATGGCACCATCTTTCGTGATAAATTCTGGTTTATCTTCTTCAGCGAACATTTTTACATAGTTTTCCAGAATGGTGGCATCATTCATGATTCCCAGAAAACGTTCACATTGTTGTCGGAAGGCTATTGTGCCCAAGTGTTGTGTTTGAGCACGTGAATTAGCATGGAGCAAGTTGAACAGTCGGCGACCTAAATCTGGATAGTGTGGGAATACTTCGTTCTGTACAATGGTAATAAAATTTAATTAGTTTTATCTAAAAAATATAGCGTTTTTGCGAGCTTCGAACAAGACAGCCTTGACCTTATTATTTTTGATTGTTTTGAGGTTTTAGGTTAAACTAATTTGATTGATTTCCCATTTGCAATGCAATTTTAATTCTCAGCATGAGTGAGTGAAAATAAGCTTCACAGCGCTAAAATAGAAAGCCCTGCGTGGGAAGAACAGAAAATCAGATAGGAATTTAGCTTACGAGGGTAGTCCCAAAAGTACCCGACCTGACTTAAATCAGATAGGAATTTAGCTTACTCGTATCAATCGAATAAACAAGTTTCCATGGCTAAGACTGTAGAAGAAACACCAATCAAACAAACGATCATCATAGTAATAATAAGAAATATAGAACTTTAGCAGAAAAATTCTAGTGAGCATCGCCGGCTCCATTTCTAAGAGGATTCAAAATATATGGGGGAATACGACAAGAGTGGATTGTTGTATTCTTGACTGGAACGAACTAATTTTTTTTAAATCAATTCATGTCAATTGTTGAAAAAAAAACTATTTAACGAATTTGCCGCGTCACGTGGGTACGATGTAGTAGTGGGTCCACCAAGATTCAGTTGAAAGTTTGGCGATATAGTTCAGGATGAAAAGTTATCCCTTACCTCATTTATCATTTTCCGTATTTCATGCGAGTTGTCAGCCGCTGTTTCCATTCTTCTTCAGAAATAAGAGAATTTAGCCTCTTTCACAAGCTGTTTCGATTATTTTTTGCATGCATATACAGTGGCTCACAAAAGTCAACATACAGCATGTAAAAACACGAATACGGTACAGTGGAAAAAGAGAGAATGCAATGAAAACGTGAAAGTTGCTTTATTGGCATTAAAAATAAGTTTCATACCATAACAATAAAGAAAATCCGAACACAGAAAGAAATAAGCCATGAAAACTAAAAAAATTCATACATCGAAAGTCAGCATACACTACGAGCCGTGTTTCCAAAAGAATGAGAATGACCAAAAAACGTGAGGTCAATACTTCCTAAGCCCTCCACCAGCCTTAATAACAGCTTCTAAATGCCTTTGCATCGAACAAACGAATTTCGGGTGGAATATGTATCGAACAAACGAATTTCGGGTGGAATATTCATCCAGGCACACAGCAGAGCAGATTTCAGGGTCTCTTTGCTAGTAATAGTTGCTCTTACGGCTGGCTCACGAATTCTGCGATACAGTTCCTCTCATAAATGCTCTATAGAGTTTAAATCGGGAGACTGAGGCGGACTGTGAAGCTGGTGAGGGACGTTATACAGCAACCATTCCTTGGCACTTCTAGCTTTATGTTTTGGATCATTGTCCGTCCTGCTGAAAGATCTAACCTGGTTGTAGGCCTAATATCTGCACAGAAGGTATCAAATTGCCTCGCAATATGTTCAAACACATGTATTGAAATGTTATGTTATTACTACTTTGAATTTTGCCACTCGGGTAAGAAAATGGTTATTAAATTGTTAGAATTATTTTTCTTTACCTACGCAAGCGGAGAATTGCTCTGCAGAGAACATGGCGAGAACATTGTCCACGACGCCGCAATTTCTAAGTCCGCAAATATAGCTTCGTGGAAGGAAGACTTGCAATGAAACGCCAAGACGATTCGATTACAATTCTTGACTTTATTTAATTTTACTTCGGTATTTATATAATTTTCTTTCACTTAACCTATGTCTTACGCAGCTAATTTGTTTTTCTCTTTTTTTGCGTGAAAGCGGATTTTATTACTTGACAAATTTCCACTTATGCTTTCCAATAAATTTTTATTGCCTCATAAACAAAAATTCACGCGATTCAATATTTCCAAAGTCCAAACCTTTCAATCCTATAGTCCTAGCACTCTTATTACATTCGCATGCATTTATTACGTTCAATGGATAGATGTCCATATTCCATACATTATGCATGCACTCATATGTCAACAGCCCATGTTCGTACGCAGCACTTGGGTATGGTCGCTAACCCCTTGATGAGTAAGGTAGTCAGCGTGAATTGAGTGTGGTCAGGGAATACTTCCACACGTGATGAGTTACGAATGAGATGCAACGTGATATGGGTACACTCGATATTTAGAATGAGCGTAGAAGAAATTAAAAGAAATTGCATTGAATGATTGTGCAATTGGTATGTTTACATGTAGCCATGCGATAGGATTGATATTTCTGAATGTCTTTTTTTTGTTTGTTTGGGTTGGACTTTTGTTAGTAAGCAAATGAATTGAATGATTTACAATTGAACATGTGTACATATGTTTGCTTACAATATGTACGTATGAATGTTATTACGATTGTATTAAATAAAGCGCTTTTGACTTTGACTTTGACTTTAGGAATTCATTCTATTAAAGCATTGATCCATAGTAACATCAATAAAATGTAATTGCCCCACACTAGCGGCTGACATACAACCCCATACGAGGGCTGACCCTCCACCGTGTTTCACTGTAGGACGCAAATTCTTCTTTGCCAATGCTTCGTTCCGCTTCCTCCACACGTCTCCGCGCTCGTTAGAGCCATAAATATTATACTTGCTCCCGTCACTAAACAGAACTTGATTTAAAAAACGGTCGTCCTTATTAAGATGCAGGCGAGCGAAGTCAAGTCTTTTCTTTTCAATCACTTGAGAAATGAAAGGTTTTCTGCGCGGAACTCTACCGTTATAACCCTGATTACGCAAAACTTGACGTATTGTTTCTGGACTCACTTGCTTCCCTGTTGTCTTTGCAAGTTCAGTGGCCATTGCCGAAGCACTTTTTTGTGGCTGCTTATTTATTTTCCGTAACAAGTCTCTCTCATCTCTTACTTAAGGATTTCTGTCTACTTGTTCGTTGTTTATTTTCTATTCTCCCTTCCGTATCCGCTTTCCATATGATCGTTTGCACCGTTGCCCGACTTCTTCCTACTATTTTAGCAATTTCGCCATACGACTTTCTTTCCACTCGTTCACTAAGGATGATTTTTCGTACTTCCAAACACGTTTCCTTTCTTGTACTCATTTTTAAGTATTAAAGGCACCCAAATCACTTTAGTTTGTATATTATTATTATATTATTGTATATTTAGTTTGTATATTAACACGGTAGCAATCTTTATCGCAGTATGACTCATCGCTTAGACTGATTCTTTGGAATTTTCTGTGGTTTATGCTGACTTTTGTTTCCTCACTTTCAGCGGAATTTTTTGTTATTTACTATGTTTATGTATGTTCTCATTAATTCTGTGTAAAATAGATTACAATGTCTCTGATAGTTCGTTTTCACCCTTTTTCATTTTCATTCTACCTATATATTGCCAATTCCGCATTTTTAAGCGATGTATGCTGACTTTCGTGAGCAACTGGGTACATGCTTGAGAGGTTGATTTCTATTGTTCTTGCTATAGTCCATGTAGGCCTTCTTTTTCATAATATTTGCTTCAATTACTTTTTTCGTTATCCAAATACGTTCTTGACATCTGATTTATTTCTCAATAGAAGAGCTTTGCTTAGAAACTGTGCTCATATTTTTGAGCTCCAGAAAGTTATCATTCCGTTTCTTCAGTAATTATTGCAGGTTTGATTAAAAGAACTACTTATCTAAATAACTAAAAGTTTTATCATTAAGATTCGCATGGACGATTTTGGGTTTAAAACTGATTTTTCCGAGGTTTTTCAGGTATTCGGCGGGAATTTTTACTTTTAAACAACGAGCCACGGAATTTTGCGGAACTATTAAACCAGTCCAAAACAAAAAAATAAATCCTCTGTTATGCTATGGGTGTCAAACATGGACCCTAACCCAAGCATCCGTAAATATATTGAACGACGGGTCCTGAGGCGAATAATCGGAGCGAAGCTAGACGAGGACCAAAGGCGAATTCGATACATCGGGGAACTGTATGAAATTTTCGACGAGCTGGAGGTCTCAACGATTGTAAGACTGCGGCAGCTGCAATGGGATGGACACATGAATCGTATGGACGAACAACGGATACCCAAAAAGGTATTCGTTGGGAGAACTGAAGGCCGGAGACCAGTGGGGAAACCGAGGAAACGCTGGTCTGACTCAGTCGACGAAGACAGGTCATCGCTGCCCGGATTTCGAAATTGGAGGACGCGGGCAATGGACCAAGACAGTTAGAGGCGCTATTTATAGGAAGCGAAGGCCCGAGAGGGGCTGTAGTGCGACGAAGAAGAAGAAGATAAAACCCGACCGCGCTTGTTCAAAAAAGAATGGCGCTCCCAGCACCGATACGAGTATATAGAGGTTGAATCGCATCGCTCAGCTGATAATCCCAAAAGTTTCAAAATTTGTTCAGTAAATGATGTATCTATTCTTTCAACTGAATTGTGACTTAGAACAAGTTGAAGTAGCTGGAGAGTGCGCCTACCAGAAGGGTTTTGTAAATGAATTAGTAGTAGCTTTAGCCACATAAAGAATCCGTCAATAGGCTTAGAAAAAGTAGTAAGTGGTTGGGTTGTCGTGTACTTAAATGTCTGGGCATTTTGTATGTGTTTCATTGACCTCATTATTTAAGCAATCTCAGTGACAAATCAATACTACAAGCCATTTTAGAAATTTCCTTGAAAATCCGAATATGTCGGTAGTGTCCAGGCTCCTTAGAAACAATTTTCTTCTCAGTCTCACATATTAATGTTGTTGTAGTTGTAAAATTTTCAAGCGGTATTAACTTTGTTGTTTAAAACTCGATTGTCATAAAATTTCAGGAAATATGCACCTGTTACTAAGACTATATGAGTTATGGCAAATTTAAGGATGTATTTTAGGTTTTATGGATGCAATTCACATATAAAATTACTAAGTTTAATACCAAATTTTGGCTTCAGATGTATTTGTTGCCTTTGTGCTCATAGACCAAGCTCCATGATTTTTCTCTGATTTTTTAACTCAAAGATGTGAGAGGGGACACATTTTTCTCATAATTTGATTTCTTCCACTCTCCTTACCACAGTTACCTCTCTTTCGATACTCGAGTCTAAGAGTTATTATCGAAACATTTCATTTGATATTCATACCGGCCACTTTTGGTACAGAAAACTTTTTTAATGGGTCACTTCCATGCATAGGGGGATCCCCTTTAAAAGTCTTATAATTTTTTTTTATGCTGGAACTCTGGGGTGGTCACAACTTTTGATCTACATGTCCCGGGTCTTATTCACCAATAAAAAAAATTTTTATTTTCTTTTCTTGAAATTCTTACCACTTGAAAAAAAAAATTCCTAAAAATCTAAATTAGCAAATAATAGCTGAATTTAGAACCGAAAATGAGAAATTGTTTAGAATTTTTTTTCAAACGGCGTGTTTACTTTACCGTGCTGTACGTGCCGCAGTTGAATGGGCGAGTATACACGTGGTCGCAATCATGTTTGCGACCAGTGGGCGCAAACAAATTAGCTGAATACTGTCTCAGGTCTACCGGACTCAACATGCTACCCATGTTCATTTTCTATACGATACACATTTTATCTATGTATGTGTATCATACTCATTCCATTGCCATCCATCGCCAAGTGCAGACGACCTACGCACTGTCGCACAGCATTGTCACGGGTTTCTCGCCAGGACCAAGCACACATTTCTCATCTGCCATACATGATTCGCATGATCTTTCCCTTTGAGCTATCTATAGATGATTGCCTTGAGGCTTCTAAAAATTTCTGAGGCGAAGCTGAAGGGGCATGCATTCGTTGTAGATCGTGCTGCTTGGTTGTTTTGACATGTGCAAACCTCTTTAGTACATTTTGGCTTCTCTCGATGTCGCGTCCCTTTCGTCTAAGAAAACCTTATTAACCTTTTTGCAACTGGCAGCACGCTGAAGCGTGTGAACTTGCTCAATGTAGGCGCTACTTATGATTATTGGCTATGATCGCAGTGTATCTGACATTCTGACAGAAGATGTGGCCCAGACTGCAACACTTTGTAATTGTTTGTCGTTTTCACAACGTTGTGCGAAACAAAAAAGTAAACAGTGGCGATTGGACATAATAACACATGACTAAGTAACAATCATTCATTATCATTGTGCATAGAGTGGCAGAATTCGTCTAAAGGGCGCATAAAGTGGGATTTGAGAATTTTTGAAGTATGCACGTCGCCTCACTGCGTGCAATTTTCGAAGTTCTTATTCATATGGTCATGGCGAAGCTCTCAATTTCCAAATAGTTGTGCACTTTATTTTTTCCATCCACGAATGATGTTTGTTGACGTTTTGCCGAAATATCAAATGGCAGATCGAGAGTATTGATATAATTGACGTTGACAGAGTAAAATAAAATCTGTAATAGATCGAATTCCACTCTCCTTCCATAATACGTCAAATATTGGATTTTCCATTCGCGAGTTGTGAGAAAAAATTTTCTTATCATGTTTTTCATCTCTCAGTTGTTATAAAATTTTGTAGAGATGAAAGTGATTATTGGTAAGAAATTTGTTCAAACTTTAAGACTACAGAAATTACAAATTTAGCAAATTGTTAAATATTTCATAAATCGTCTAATTACATATCATTGAGCAAAATTGAGAGTAATTAAAAATAAAATTTTCATATTAGATGCATTATGTTCAAGCACAAGTCTGGAGCTCAAAAGTGCAAAGAACGCTTGGAGCGAGACAAAAAGAAAAGGAACATTCTAACCAGCAAGGAAACCTTTTCGGATACAATTTTGGACCGAAAAACTCGATTGTTAGAACTGTTAAAGGTTGTCAGTATGCTGATTATATGATTACATTTAATATTATGATTTCTCGCTTTTAGATTTTGCGCATTATCTTAACCATGAGAACAACGTTGTACCCGTCTCTTCAGAAAGAGACGAATCAATGGAAGCTGCAAACAATGACGTAGTTATTCAAAACTTGGGAACTGAAAACTCCGAAATCGACATTGATCATGGTTCATCTTCAATGGAAACACAATCCATGCGAAGGACCCAAGATGAACAGTTGTATCTTTATGATTATGATATTGGCTCTGCATGTACAGAATTTGTCCACTCCGACGTGGTGAACGATATAATTCGTCGAAGTCACCAAAATATGCCGTCTTATATTCCACGTGATCGTAACGATTAGCCATTTCCCGCCTCGCTTTTGGCGACGACTTTGCCAAATAGGAAGAGGGTGGAGCGAGATTGGTTGGTGTGAAGTAGCCTTATGAACGCTTTGTATTGCTTATCAACCCTTGGAAACGTCCAAAACTTTGCTGTCCTACAGGGTACTCAAAAAACCAAGCTTGGAAAAAACTATATGATAAGATATCAGCTCATGAAAATAATCCAAACCACATTCAGTTCTACGTTCAATGGCGCTCGTTGCACATTCGACTTCGAGAGGAAACTTCAATTGATACTTTGAACAGATCATCAGTGAAACTAGAAAATGGCACGAAATTTTACGTCGAATCCTAGACACCATTTTGTTTCTTGGCGAACGGGGCCTATCATTCAGAGCTGCTAGCAATCTTCTCTTCTCGGGTCATTACGACCCGATACTTCGCGAACAATTAGAGAAGGTTAGGATTAGTCAACAACAACACAAACGTTTGCAGTTGCAGGTCCACTATCTGTCGATTGAGATTCAAAACGAATTAATTCAAATCTGTGCTGAACGGTTAAATCGGCCAAACTGAAAGAACGTAAAAGTGCGAAATACTTCGCTATCATCGTTGGTGCTACACCTGATTCGAGCCACGTGGATCAAATTACGTTTATTTTGCGGTACGTTCATTTTAACTTGAAGAAAAACATTGCTGGCGATTGCTGGTTTAATTTTCGATACTCTAGAAGAGTATAACATTCTTTTGGAAGACTGTCGAGCACAATGATACGACAATGGTGCTAATCTGAAAGGATCGTATAATGGGGCACATATTCTGGAGAAAAATCCAAATGCTGTTTATTCGCCCCGTGCAACACATAGTTTCCATTTATGTGGTGTTGACTCTGCGGAATGCTGTGAGGCAGCAATCACTTGTTTCGGAGTTGTTCAGAAATCCTATACCAGTTTCAGCAGCAGCCTACAACGTTGGGGAATTTCAAAAAAAGTGTAACGAGTTCCCTTCACAGACTTTCAGATACAAGGTGGTCTGCTAGAGCTGAGGCAGTTAAACCTTTTGCCAAACATATTTCAGGATTACATGAAGCACTAGAAGGTTTAACTAAACTTAATCTGACTGCGAGACTCGTTGTGATGTCAACAGCGTTCTGAAATACATGCAAAAATTCGAGTGCATCCTGATGTCCTCAATTTAGTTTAAAATATTGACAGCTATCAATGAAAGGTGCATCATTCTTCAAGCCAGAGATGCTCCTTCGACATCGAAGTTCAAAATCTCAAAAGTTTGCTGTCTGACTTGAATTTAATTCGAAATCGATGGGATGACATTTGAAGTGATTGCAAACCGGACATTCAAATGGGGATTTTATCAACCTTTCCTAATACTCGAAAGAAAAAACGCAAGAGGTGTTTCGATGAAAATGAAGATGACGATGACACGAGTGCAGACGATCAAGAGACCAATTTCAAAAGGAACATTTTCTACGTAATCATTGACTCGGTTATTGCGGGAATATCCAATAGGTTCAATGCCATGAAGGATTTACATAATGATTTCTCTTTTTATGGCTATTCACAGCGATGGACAAAACCGAAATTCGAAGTGCTGCTACAAATTTCGCCCAAAAACTGACATTGGACGTTTCTGAAGATTTAGCGGTAATTTAAATTAAACTATATGTTCTAAATATCCTTTTGCACGGCAAACTCATTAACACGTCTTTATATTCTCATTAACTTAAAATGTTGTAATCCTTTTGTTCTTTATCCTTTTGAGTATAAAAAGCAGCCGTTCTTCAATGAGTTTTTCATACCCTTACCACTGATGAAGAAAAAAAACTTGTTTTCGAAATACATGTATATGGGAAGTGTTGTTATACAATAAACAAAAAGGGCTTCTTTAAAAGAAATTTTTTAATTTTGAATTTTTTTTTTCATTTAATTTTGTCATTCACCGAAATGAATATTATAAATTCGACGACCAGGTCTAATTCGGAATTCAATCGTTTTTTAAAGCTCAACAAACGTGTAGGAGGATTTACAGTGGACATTAGGTTATTAAGACTACGGCTCAAATACAATGTTACCCTTAAGAGCCACAGAGTGATTTTAAAATCATCTTTATCCAACACGGACAAGGATAGGTTGCTCATTGAAAGAAATCGAATTAAAAGAAGCATCAATAGGCTGTATCCGAAATTGGCCGCATCAACACTGGAGTATTACTCTTTACACCTCAAAATAGCGAAAGAGGTCGTTGGAAGAAAAGGAGATTTGATGGATACTATTGAGAAATAGATGAAAAGAAGAAATTGGATTTATTACGGGTAAAAACTAGTGGGAAACAGAAACCAACTGAGCAAAAAACAGAATTAATAGAAAACTACGTCATCAACAGATCTACGGAAAGCTTCTCAGAAGCTCAGATGAAACTTCTGATTAAGGGTTTTGCATATGCTCTCAACAGCAACAAGTTTCCGGCAACAGACATTGTGATGGACATAGAGGGTGGGATGCACTTCATGGATACTGAAAACAAGCAGCACGTGAGAAGAAAAACAGAGCAGGTCATCAAGGTAGAACAACAAAAGACTTTGGCAATAAATCCAGAATGGAATCTAGTGAAGGAACTGAAAGAGAAACCGGTGTACTATATAAAAGCCGACAAAGAGAATTCGGTGGTTATAATGGACAAAAAGCAGTACGACGATTCTGTACTAGAGAAATTAAAATAATGGCTGCTACAATTTCCCTCATTTCATTTCCCTCCTTATGGGTTTTTGGTAAACACTTCATCCTAGGTAAGCAAGGATTGGATACACGTAATTCTGAGAACGGATGCGCTGCTGGACATGGTGAATAGGGTAAAGAAAGCCCTCAAAGAAATAAAATCTATGGTTGGTGAAATCAAAAAATTACGTGTATCCGATCCTTGCTTACCTAGGATGAAGTTTTTACCAAAAACCCATAAGGAGGGAAATGAAATGAGGGAAATTGTAGCCGCGACCAACACCCCAACTACGAACATAGCCAAATGGCACCTCGATGAGTGCGCCAAACTCCCCTATAAGGCAAGCACTCGCAGGATAAAAAATAGAGACGAGCTGACTGATAAGCTAAAATACGCGGAAATAGCTGAAGACGATATATTAGTCTCTTATGACGTGAAATCGTTATTCCCGAGTCTTACAGTAAAGCAAGCTTTGGCGTTGTTTGAAGATTGGCTTCTGGATATGAACCACACAGTAGAATGGAAAAGAAAAGTCAGGTGTTATAGTAGGCTGGCCTCTCTGTGCATGATAAAAATTACTTCATGTTTAGAGACAAGTATTTCAAAGGAACTGCAGGAGCAGCGATGGGGAACCCGTTATCACCACTACTGAGTGATTTGTTTATGGAGTGGATGGAGACGGAATTAGAGGCAAAAGGAATGATGCCAAAAACCTAGCTCAGGTATGTGGACATTTTCACAATAGTGAAGAAAAATGAAGCTGAAGATCTATAAGTACTCAATCAGATACATCCGAGAATATCTTTTACCATGGAAAAAAAGATTGAGCGAAAGCTACCGTTTTTAGACTTTCTTATCATAAGAGGCCTACAAAAGCTAGAATTTGACATATACAGGAAAGGAACCAATACTCAAAGGACTATACCAGCCTCGTCAAACCATCATTTCGGACAAAAAATGGCAGCTTACAATATGATGATCCGTCGCATGTTGACTGTCCCTTTAAACAAAGAACGCTTCCAACGAGAAAAGAATTATATCAAACAGCTAAGAAGAATGGTTACATGAAGCCCCTCATCGAACAGAGGATTCGAAAAATGAAAATGGAATTTAAGAAAAATAACATAACTTCTCTTTATTTACAGGCAAAAGATCAACCACAAAAATGAATTTCTATCATCCACTCATCAGCTACTCGGCGTTTAGATCGTCTAAACCGTACCGTACAGCAGTAACCAGTAGGAAATACAGCTTGGAATCAAGGCTTGGATCTTCAAAAGATAAGAAACTTAAGGAGGAAAAAAGTGGCATCTATAGGATCACCTTCCCCCAATGCGACATTGTTTATTTTGGACAAACCAAACGATTGGCCATAGTTCGGTTCCAGGAATATATTAGGGAGGCAGAGCATATTGCAAAAAATGGGAAGACAGATACAGCAAAATCAACGGTAGCGAAACATATTTTATTGAATGGCGTAATTTGGTGATTGTTCAGGAAGTTCGAGATTGGAGACGGTTGGATGCTTCGGAAAGTTTGTGGATAGCGAGAACCCCGATAGATAAACGTTTGAACACGGACACCGGCAACGCCTACAGCAACTTAATTAAAATCGTTGAATGAGTCAAATATGTTAGCAAATTAAACCATATGTTCTAAATATCCTTTTCCACGGCAAACTCATTAACTCGTCTTTATCTTCTCATTAACTTAAAATGTTGTAAGTCTTTTGTTCTTTATCCTTTTGAGTATAAATAGCAGCCGTTCTTCATTGAGTTTTTTATACCCTTACCACTGATGAAGAAGACAACTTGTTTTCGAAAAACATGTATATGGGAAGTATTGTTATACAATAAACTAAATAGCGTTTTTCAAAAGGAATTTTTTTAATTTTGATTTTTTTTTTTCATTTAATTTTGTTAATCTTAGTATTTTTTCTGCGATAATTTGTTGGCAAGGAAATAATCTTTGAGACAAAGGAAATACATTATTTTAGTACTATTTCAGGTGTTTCATTTTGCGTTTTGGGGGGCCGTAGATGCATTTTTTATTTAATTGAAGCATGAGCGAATGACGATATTGGAATTGAAGAAAATCGCATCAAATCAAATTTTTGATTTTGCATCAGTGTGAATAAAAGGATTGATGAAAAGGCTAAGTCATATGAATAAATAATATAATCAATTTGACATTTGATGAAGCACTAACATATCAGGAATATTTTCTCGTCCTAGGTCAACAAGGCTCCATTTCGGACCTTGTTTCTCTCCATACAATTCTAGTTAACTCTGTCCATTGATTTCATCCGGTCATGAACTGTTTTTGCCGTTCGTATTTGATCAGTGCTTCAGCACGAAAACGTAATTTCACTAGTAAATTAATCATTCTTTACATTGTATGGCTATGACTTTTAATCTTTGATTGGCTTATCTGGCCAAAAAAATCCAACAAGTGGATCAAATGGTCTTATCAGCAAGTCAACAAATATTTGATTAATATTAACTAACAAAATCATTGCAATGCTTTGATTTTTCGCAATGATTGACTTCCTTCCTGCCTACACAGTAGCATCATGTTATTTTATTTTATGACTGTTCTCTGGTAAAATCGTTTCCAATTTAGACATTAAAAGAACATTAATTCTATTAGCCTAACTTCCAGTCTTTTCGACTGATAATACTCGCGAATACTAAAATATGCAAACTGTCTGAATTTACTTCTGGGCCAGTGTATGAGTGAGTGAATTGTCTCACGCAACGCACAAACAAATTTACGAACACTTAGCGGCGGCTGCGGCTAAATAACAATCAGAAAAAAATAATCCACAAAACACTGTGACATGTCTTATCCGAGCTTCGCATAGTGAACAAGCAACGTGTCTCTGGAATACTTACAACAAAAATATCGACGGTGACTCCGTTGATCCCATGTTGGACATTTGATTTGTTTCGCAATATCTGAAAAATAGAAAGTGTCAACAGAGCAGCAGTTGAGTAGATTTTCGTTTTTCTGAGCATAGAATCTTAGCGAGACTTGTAATGTCATAAATCGCAAGACAAAGACATCTTAAATTTACATTGTGAATGAGTGTGGTCTTTATGAGGCAGTTAAATGAAGCGAAATGAAATTTTAAGTTCATGTATCATTAAAGCATTCGCAGTGATTCATTGGTGATTAGGCAAGAGATTACTGCTAAGCTTTGTACTTGTCTAGACTTAAATCTACTAGCGATCGTCAATGAAAGCAATTATCAAATGCCGCACGAATAATTAGCCTTACTTGCGACAATTTCTCAATAGGCACGAGTTGTGTAAGCGTCTTCTCATTAATATCAGCTCCCGATGCGGATCGTATCATTCCTTTACTGGCTACATTCTGCACAACTCTTGATTCGGTTGTTGTGCCAGGCTGGGGTTGCTGGTCGGGCGGCTGCTTCGGTTTGCCGCTTTGTAATGACTTTTCCGAGCCAGAAGTCTCACTGGCACCTTTCGAATTTTGCGCACCCATTTTTCACAACAAATGACAAATTGAATAACCATCAAAATGCATACAAAATGAAACACAAGTAATTTCACTACGCGGGCGTAGTAGTTGACGTAGCTACACTCTCGTCCCGGCGCGTACTTTTATATACTTATATCGCCCTACGTTTTGTGTTGGCCTCGATCTTGCTATTGTCTGCTATTGTACACCGCAACATCAATCGCGCTTTCGCGAAGAAGTAGAACTGTCAGCAGCTGACTGATTTGTCAATGGTCAATTATGTGTCAAGTGAGGGAACAGCTGATTGGGTGGGTGAAAGTTTGTAACGGTCGTGGGTGTTGTTGTATGAAATGATTTGAAATGGTTTGGAGTAAATTATGAACTTATAGTTTAAGTTGGTTTATTATGAATGAACTATAATTTTAGTTAGACATTACAGAGTATTTTATTGATATTTTTGGTTCGTATTTTTTTAAATGCAGTGAAGAACTCCTTTCTTGCTAGTCTAGTTCAATTGATGAGATAAAGAGATAATACGACGCAATAAAAAAATTCTGAGTTTATAAAAAATAGCTGTCTAAATGGCCTAAGAAACTGCATTGTCAATCCACAGGACTTATCATTAATTTGAATTTCTTAGATGTTCTTTAGTCGATCAGTTCTGTCGAAAGATTTTACGAAATTGCTTGCATTTTTTGTATTATATGGATTTATTTGTGATACTTATATAAAGGAGTTTCGTTCCGATTCACTGATTTAAACTTTTGAAAATAAACTTAGATTTCGCCATAGTAATCATCTTTGGAAGTAAAAATTCTGGTCTTTAGCTTTTACTCTATATTTATATTTTATTCTTTGGAAATGACAGAATTTATTACTTCCTTTTGTTTACGACGAGGTAGGCGGCTACGACGATGAAGATGATGAAGTATGATATCGTTGTTGTTGAGGTTTTACTACTGATGTTGATGATAATGTTGACTACGAACCAGAAGGAAGTTTGCCTAGGTTCTGTCATGTATGTTATTTCATGAGAGGCTAGAAGAGCGGCTCAAGGAAATTTCCCTTTTTCTCGAGGGAATTGCTTGCGCCGCTGATATGGTGGAATCGTTCGGCAGGCGAAGATTTCTCGTGAGAGGAGGGTCTCTTTGCTCGCTGAAGTGTTTGCTGACGTTGGGACGTTCTGAGCCGCCACGTTCACTCATTCCCCAATGACCTTCGCATGCGTCGAAGGGAGTGAAAACGTGACTCTCTTCTTGGATGGCTGGAGTGGTTGTTCCGGCAAAATCTGCGCTGGTTGAGTCGTTTCCGAGAGCAGCAGAGGTGATATTGTAGGCGCCTGTGGAGGTGTTGAGTATGGCTGCTGTGTCGCTGAATGGGCATCGGCTTGCTCCAAGTAGGCTGGTTTGAGTTGTTCGGTGGAGTGGGTTTTGGTGATGCCTTTTATGTCTATGACGTACGAGTAGGTGTTGGCGTCGATCCTTCTGATGACTCGATGAGGTCTGGACAATGGCTGATCGAGCGGTTTCCTTACAGCGTCGATGCAGCGAAACACGTACTGACAGCTGGCCAGGTCTTTGAAAATGAATGGTTGGTGAACCGAGTGTCTGGCTGACGGGACAGGACGAATCGATTTGAAGAGTCGGTGACAAAATCTTTTGGGCCCCCAGCTGGTGTATTTTAAGGCATAATGAACTCGCCCAGGATCCAAAGCGGTGTGCCGAAAACCATTTCTGCAGGAGATACTTGCAGGTCCTCCGTGAATATGGTTCGTAGAATCAGCAAGATCGGTGAAAGTGTCTGTAACCATGGTGTCTCCGGAACACATTTTAACGCTGCTTTGAGGGTGCGGTGCATCCGTTCGACCATGCCATTGGCTTGAGGATGGTATGAAGTGGTGTGGACGTGGTTGGTGCCTAAGAGGCGCCCGAGCTGATTCAGGAGGTCAGCTTCAAACTAGCGTCCTTGGTCCAATGTGATCTCCAATGGTGGGCCAAATATTGATATCCAGCGGTCGAATAGTGGCAACGGTGCTGGCTCTGATGTCACGCACTGGCACTGCTTGAGGCCACCGTGGATCGCGGTCGATAAGGGTTAGGCAGTGCTCGTAGCCTTCACACAGTGGCAGCTTGATCAAGTCAACATGAAAGTGGTCAAAGCGCCCATCCGGCGTCTCGGCACGGTTGTGGCGGTGGGTCTCCGATAGTTGACACGCAGCGCATTGCTTGACCCACCGGGATACGTCTTTCTGCAGACTCGGCCAGAAGTATTTAAGCACTACGCGCTTCGAGGTGGCACGTCCACTCAGATGCGACAGTTGATGGACATTGTCGAAAGCCTGACGGCCGAGCACAACTGGCAGGTAAGGCTTAATGGTGCCGTTAAACTCCACATAGTACGCTGAGTAGCCATCGAAGACCAACTGATGCAGTTTGAGACGGGGGCTCGCCAGAAGGTGGGGCAACTGGTCGTCTATGTTCTGTGCTTCGCTGATAACTTGATTGTGGCGGGTATTGTGACCGTTTCTACACGTGAAAGTGCATCAGCGATGATTTTGTTATCTCCTGGTGTGCATTCCACTCGCGAGTCGAATTGGGCAATGAAATCCAGTTGCCTGCTTTGGCGGGGTGAGGCTTTGTCCGAGCGTTGCGTCAGAGCAAAGATGAGTGGCCGGTGGTCGGTATAGATGATAAAGTGTCTTCCTTCCAAGACGCGCTGTAAGAATTTGATGGCAGCAAAGATCGCAAGGAGGTTGAGGTCGTAAGTTGAATAGCGTTGCTCAGTTCAGAGAGCTTCCTCGAAAAGAAGCCCAACGGTACCCAAGTGCCGTCACCTCGTTGTTGGTCCAAGGCCGCGCCAATGGCAGTGCTGGACGCGTTAGTGCATAGTGCCAATGGGTGCTAAGGCGAAAGAGAAGCTGACGTGGCTGCCTCGGCGATGCCTTGCTTGCAGCGTTCAAAAGCCGCTTCAGCATCGGGTGTCCAGGTGAGTAGTGTTTTCTTTTTTGTATAACCTTCTGACAGTTTTGACTCAGCAGAGTGTGGCATGCAGTGGCGATAAAAAACCGCATCGTCACTTTTGAACTTTTGATAAAGAATTTGTATATAGTTATGGTAATACTAGGTCTATTTGTGCTTTAAGTTTGCATATATGTTTGTAAATGACTATTATTTAGCTGAATAAATAAATAAAAAAAAATAAATAAATAAAAAAAATCCCGAGAAAACCTCTCAACTGGGATGAGTCGGCTGGTTTGGGAAAAGATACGATGGCTTCCGGTTTGGGGGCTGATGGTCGAAATTCAGTTTCGCAGACGTGGTATCCAACAAAGACGACCTCAGGCTGAACGCCATGACATTTATCCCAGTCAGCGTGGAGATTCGCCACCAGCAGCATGGAGAGAAGTTTTTCGATGTGGCGCTGGTGTTGGTCGTGGCTGGCCGAGAACACTAGGATATCGTCCTGATAGACCCGGATGAAGTCCAACTTCCTCAGCAGACGGTTTAGAGCCCGCTGCATCGTTTGGGCTGCGTTATGTAGACCCAAAGACATCTCTAGGAATTCATACAGCCGGAGGGCGTATTGACTGCCGTCTTACATAAGTCTTCAGGAGCAACCGGAATTTGGTAGAAGGCGCTGAACCGACGACGCAGGCTGTGGAGAGGTTAGTGAGATCGTCCAAGAAGCGCTGGTTGCGCGGATTGATGAGTAGACCATGATGCTTTAGTGCGTCGGCTCCTAGAATGGCTGTCTGGATATCTGCTATCACGAACGACCAGTGGAGTGGCCAGCGTAGCCCGAAATTTAGGGTGAGCTGCTGAGATCCAAAGGTTGTGATGGGCTTGCCATTGGCTGCCTGTAGCGCGTGGCTCTGCTTACGAAGAGGCCTGGCGATGGAATATCTCGGGATGATGGAGAAAGCGGAGCCGGAGTCTACCAGGAATCTGGTTTTTGGGGTGCGGTCGGAGACATAAAGGCGTCTCTCCAAAGTGTTTCCGGCGGTGTCCTCTGAGTACAACACCGGCAAACCTAGTTTTTCGAGTGCCTAGTAGTGTGGTCTAAAACTGGGAAGGACCAAGACTGCTTGCATCACATCACTAGTGTCCCGTGTTTGGTGTGATACCAGCAGTGACCTATGCGACTGTCTGGTTCAGGAGTGGTGGAGTGGCCTCGTCGTTGGCTTGCATTTCTTGACGAGGACCGCTTCTGCAGCGTGTTGGTGCAGCCGTGTGCTTGCTGTAGCATCTCTCAAGTCAAGGTCTTTAGCTGCGAAATCGCCAGATGCAAGGCAGCTAACTTGACAGTGACTTGCTTCGAAGAAGAACGCGGTGAGGAGAGGCCAGATGAGAGTGTTATTGGGCGCGTAACATAGATGGTAGCACTGACACGGCCATCACTCCCGGCCACCATTATTGTTGCAAGTTGGGGTCACCACTTTGGAAGTAAAAATTCTTGTCTTTAACTTTTATTCTATATTTATACTTTACTCTTTGGAAATGACAGAATTTATTACTCCCTTTGGTTTACGATGAAGATGATGGTGTCGTTGTTGTTGATGATGATATCGATGATGATGTTGATGATAATGCTGATGATGTTGTTGCTGCCGATTTTGATGATAATGTTGACTACGAACCAGTAGGAAGTTTAGCTAGGTTCTCTTATGTATGTTTTTTTCATGACAAGCTAGAAGAGCGGCTCAAGCAAATTTCCTTTTTTCTCGAGGGAATCGCTTGCGCCGCTGATATGGTGGAATCGGCCGACGGGTTAAGATTCCTCGTGAGACGAGGTCTGTTTGTGCGACGTTCAGAGCCGCCACAGACTTGATAACGATCAAACAGCGGCGACCACTGAAAAATGGTTCGAACAGTTCACATACATCACCGGACAATTTGCGAGGGGTTGAAGTTTTTACTCAGGTTCCAAATGGCAAATGATGTGCCTTAATGAACTAACATGGCACGCAGATTTCGTTGTCGGCTGGCACCTAAATTAATTAATAATTAAGGATCAAGTATGGATCAGACGTAATACTTGTCCATGTGACCCCAACGTTGATGGATATTTAATGTTAACGAGATTTCTTCGACCCTCTTAGTTTTTTTTGATGGTATGTACGACACAAAACACTTAGGTAAGATGTTCAAAACTTTTGAAATAAAAGCAGCTCGAGCAAGTCATCGACTGTTTCTATCTTGCACATTTTTCAGATAAAGTAAACTCACTATGTTGATTTTTCACTCATGACAGCACAGATAGGGCATTTACAGTCTCATAACAAGTTTCATCCATGTTGAAAAAAATCAAGACACTGATGAAACAACCTTTTGCTTTACGATCAAACAGTTCAACCAGAATATCCCATACTTCCTTAGCAGATAATCTACCTGAAATACGTTGGTGTAGATTATCCCTTAAGCGACTGGAAAATAACGACTTTTACTTGATCTGACGACTTATTGAACGCTCAAATTTTAATTGTTACATCTTTGGTTGAAGGATAGCTCAGCGACGCCGATGGCACCGTACAACTCTACTTTATCCAGAACTCGATCTTTCCAACTCAACCACTCTTCCGCTCCTTTCAGTTGCATAATACCTTTCAAACATTCCATTTAAGAGCTGGACGAACTCGAAAAGTCAAAGGATTTCACGAAAACTCACAAAGAAGTAATTCAAGCACTCAAAAAGATCGTGTAACTTGGTTGAATTTCATACACACTACACAGCGCAGTTAGATGAGCTGGTCCGTTACCGTCTTATTCAGGCCCGAAAACGGAAACACTACGTCACGTCGCGAACTAACCTCTTCGAGTAGCCTCATCAGCACCATCTAGTGCTGTTCAAATCAAACAAATTTTCTAAAGGTTTTTGACAATACATATGACTGTAGTTTGAAATTTTATCAGTGCTATGTCAACGATTAGTTTAGAAATGAGGCGTTGAAGACATTAGCGCGCAAATATATGTATTTCCTTCTCATTTGGATTATTTCTGCTATATTTCATCTGAGAAATGTCATATTTGACAATCTCAAAAGCCTATTTTCGGCCTACTGAGATGCTGCTTTCAAGTTTTCTGGCCAGCTGTTTTTGGAAATTTAGGGCTACTGAGCAGCTGTTTCCGATACACGAAGTGACGTCAGGTACGTTAATTGATTTTCTTATAGGCCTGAGTAAGAAGGTAACGGCTGAATGCATAACCTGTTGATATTTGTCGTTTTGTCATTTGTATTCGTAATTCAATGACTGAATACGCATTTAAATTTACATTAGCGACCTTTGTAATTGCTACGAATTCAAAAAGAGCTTTAGAAGGAAAAACGTCAACTTGTCAAAACTAAGAAGAAGAGTAAAAGCCCCATACTGGTTATAATAGTGCTGCCAACTTGAAAACGTAGAGCTAGTGACTGCAAAAATAACTGTAAATCCCTGATTTTCAACATTTCACTTATTGTACCACATTAAAGAGTATTTGTCAATATCTAGTAAGATTGTATAAAAGAAATATCATACGGGGTGTGACAATTAAGTAATGAGACTGATTTTATTGCCACACTTGTGGTAAACCTGCGGACTTGAAATTCCCTTCCCCTTCCTCGGCATCCTTCGCCTCTTCATTGATATATTTGCCATAGATCTAGCTTGTTTAGTTCGCCTGCTGTGTCGTGTTGAGTAGATGTGTGTTGGTGGTGCTCGTCACGAAAATAGAGAAACGAAATCAAGAGCAATGCGTCGCGATAAAATTTTGCGCCAGATTAGGAGAAACAGCTTCGGAAACGTACGTTAAAAGTATAAAAATGCATGGTGATAGTGCTCTTAGTCGTGCCCAGGTGTTTCGATGGCATAAAGTGTTTAAGAAGGGGCTGGAAAGCGTGGAAGACGAGGCGCGGAGCGGGATACCAGTCGAATGCGCAGCGTGTGCGTGCCCTAATCCGTGAAGATCGGCGTTTAACAGTTAGATTGTTGGCCTCGGAACTGGATATGAACCGTCAAATAGTCAGACAAATTTTAACCGACGATTTTGGGATGAAAAAGTTATGCGTGAACCACACCTCACCGCCCTCAGCGTGTCCCAGTATTTGGCCTCTAAAGGGATCGCCGTGTTGCAACAGCCACCTTATTCGCCCATTTTGTCACCCTGTGACTTTTTTTGTTCTAGAACAAAATTAGGCGAGGCGATTACGGACATCCAGGCGGCCGTGACGAAGGTACTCGCGGAGATCCCAGTCGAAGCGTTCCAGAAATGCTACGAAGCATGGCAAACGCGCTGAAACCGTTGTATAGCTGCCCAAGGGTACTACTTTGAAGGGGATGGCAGAGTTGTAGAATAATTTTTAAATATACGGTTTTCATGGAATCAGTCTCATAACTTAATTGGCACACCTCGTAAATCATAATTATTTGTATTGTAGATGGTGTGTACCAGTGATAGTTACGCTTAAAGCTTCCCTTAGTACATCGCAATGTTCTGGTTAACGATGAAGCTGAAGATGAAGTTTGAATAGATGTGAAAAACAGAAGACTACACCAAATTGTAAATTTATACATAGTTCGCATTTTATAAATTAATGCCACCAAATCAGTATTTTTTTCATCCGGGGTAGTTAGATAACTATTGTAAGTATAGCTAAGAAATTTAAATATCCTTAGTTATATATAAGTGATTCCTAACTTTTCGTTGCTAGTCGATTGCAAACATTGATATTGATGTTATTATTATTGTGAGTATTCCCGTAGGCAAATTAGTGAAGTATTCAAAATTTGAACCAATGATTTTTTGTTAGAGAAATTGTTTAGGATGAAAATAATATGGGTGTTAGATCCAACAGCTTTACATCTTTTATACCTGCTTGAAGGGACCTTGATCAGCAACATCGGATACGAAACTTCCAAATTCATTAACTAATCTATGGTAACGATGCCGAAAGCCACTTCTAGATCGTGTTGTTTCACGAAATTTCCAAGACCAATTTTTCGTTTCTTTTGTATCACCTTCTTCTTTCTATAAAAGCAAAAATAATAAAAATAAGAAAGTTCTTAAAGTGATCTTCTTGCACATAGTTTCAATGGTACTTAGGAAAATTTAAGACTATTTTATGACACAAGAGTATTTATTTGATTAAATGAAATAAGTGATCTTGCTTTTTATTATTTTTTTACCAAAACAGAAATATATACGTTTCTTATTTTAGTAATATGCAAAAAATAAATTTTAATATTAATCCACTATAGAACATAATATTTGACTATGATAGGACAAAGAATAAAAGAATTTAAATAGGTTGGCTTCCATCGTGCAAGCAGAAGTCATGTGTATTATCTGCTTCATAAACGTTTCTATCTAAGGTGTTTAGAACAATCTTACCAGTCTCCTTAGTGAAAGAACTTTTTTTTTACCCGGGCCATCTTGACTATCAACATGATAGCAGGTTTGTTGGCCCGATGGAGATCGGTGTTTCAAGCAAAATAGGCTGGTGCCTGCTAAAACTGCGGTTCTGACGAGGGCGACGAACACTCATCAGGAGCTACAGCAGTCCATCATTTTCGGGGCAGCTTGACTGCATGGTCCCAAGGTACAAATGAATCAATGATTCTAACATTACGTGTCAAAATAACTAACATACAGGGTAGCGCAAAATTAATCATTCTATCGGAAGATGTTATAACTTTTGCAAATGGCGTCATACGTGAATCATATTTGATAATTGTGAACTAGAAAGCTGCGGTATACAAACAGACAAGCAAGCAGACTATACTCCGCAAGAGTGTGGAATAATTGAGTCGATTTGATTGTGATGATTTTGTATCGAGGCGCATTTGAACTTAAGTGGTTACGTCAATAAGCAAATTCTTAATTTTTGGGGCACTGAAAATCCGCGTGTGAAACACGGACAGCCATTACATACACTCAAAGCTTCTGAATGGTGCAGCGATCATGAGGGAGGAGTGATCGGGCCGTCACTGTTACTGGCGAATGCTACAGGACCATGATAAATGGCATCTTCCTCCGGGAATTACATGAGCGAGGCTTGGTGAATATGTGGTTTGAACGAGTCGGTGCAACCGCACACATAGCATGAGCCATAATGGATATTGTGAAGGAATCATTTCCTGGTTGCGTAATCACGTTTTGGCATAGCCAACAAGATCGCACGATTTAACCATCCCGGAATTCATTCTTTGGGGCTACTTGAAGTCGCGGGCTTATGCCAACTAGCCCCAGATATTCGCAGACCTTAAAGAGAATATTCGACAAGAACGCGAATAGTTATCAGCGGAAATCTTGCGGAAAGTCATGGGAAATGCGATAAAATAGGCAGAAATGTGTATCAACACTGGCAGCAGCCACTTGATGGATGAAATTTTTTCCACGTAACAGAAAAAATCGTAAAAATCCAAGCAAAGCTTTCCATTACTCAAAGTCATTTCTTTTGTTTAATAAAAAAGTTATTCAAGAACGAAATTGGATGATCAACTTTGGGCCACCTTGTACATAGCGGAAACAATAATTTGCGAAAAATATCCCAATTAATATCAAAACAAAAAATTTTTTATTTACTTGTTTTGGTTGAATTATCCTTTTTTTCCTCATACACACGTTTCGGAAGGTACTTCCTTCCTTCTTCAGTGAACAAATTAGTTTGTGAATTAGCAATTCTTACATTTACTTTTATACTTTCTACTTTTTTGAAAAACAAAATTTAACTATCCTTTAATTGCTTTTAGCTAATAGCAGGTAATCTTATATATCCTATTTTACATATATATCTACTAATCTATTTTGAAAGCAAATTTTACAATAGCTAAACACGTTTGTTACTTAATCTAGGTAATCCTTAGCCAATATTTATTTTGTTTCCACTGATCGTTAAAGGAGACTTAATGCATATAGAGGAGAGTAATTATTGCCCAAGTCGGTGTTCATCTTTTTTTGTTTTTTTATCCGGCTTATGTGTAGGCTTTCGTAAGGGTCCAATTTCCGCTGTTCGTTAATAGCAACGAACAAGAAGATGCAATACACGAAGACAGTTTTCAAGATGCCGTCGCATCAATTGTTTCAGGTTCTTCGGCGTTCCCACAGCAATCCAACTCTAACCCACTGCAACAGTAGGTGTTGAGGCGCAGCGAAAAGGAGCGCGAAACTTCAGGCAAGTATACTGACTTTTTACTAGAAAAAGATGATTCTTCGTCTTTTTCCTTTTCTGAAGATGAAATGGAACCATTTGAAGGTTTCTCAGCACCTGCATCGTACCAGAATAACTTTCAAGATGACCCGGTGACGCCACAAGAAGCATTAGCCAAACTTCATGCGAACAAATGTGAGCTGGCTATGGAAGAAGAAATGCAGTTACTACGTGCAAATGATACATGGACACTTCAACCCTTACCAAACAATCGAAAGGCGATAATATCTAAATGGATCTTTCGTAGAAAAGGTAATTTCACCGGACGAATTGATCGCTAAAAGGCCAGGTTGCTTATTAAAGGATACTTGAAGCAAAAGAGGGTGGACTATGAGGACACATATTCACCTGTTGTCCGACACAGTTCTCTGCGATATCTGTACGCGATTGCAGCTCAATTAAACCTTAAGGTGGAACAGATGGATACAATTTCCGCTTTTCTGCCAGGAAACCTTTCGGAAGAAATTTATATGGAACAGCTTGAGAACTACCAGAGTCAAGAAAACCCATCGATGGCATGTTGTTTAAAAAAGGCCTTATATGGACTAAAGCAGTACAGTACGGTCTGGAATCAAGAGCTAGACAAAACACTAAAATCATTTGGATTAGAAAAATCTAAGCATGATCCGCACATTTATATTAAAGCAAAAAACGAAAATATACTTATCATAGCGGTATACAGGGCTTGTATAATAAGTAACCGGACTCAGCCTGCCCCGCGCCGTCAAAGCGTCTGCTAACCGGTATCTGGTGCTGTAGTGGTGGTGGGGGTCTAGGTAAAGGGAACCGGGCTGCAGCAGTTGCCTCCAAGCGCTTGGAGAGATAGCATCGAGCGAGAGCGGAGTGCGTGTTCAGTTACGTCGTCGGAGTGAAAATGGAGCGTACGATCGAGCAACGTGTTAGCATCAAATTTTGTGTCAAACTCAAGAAAACGGCCACGGAAACTCTTCAAATGATTCAAGAGGCTTACGGTGAGGATGCTCTGTCCAGAACTCAAGTGTTTCAGTGGCACAGAAATTTCCGGGAGGGCCGCGATGACGTCCATGACAAACAGCGCGTCGGTCCTTCATCAACGAGTCACACGGACACAAATGTGCAAAAAGGGCGTGATGTGTTGAACAGTGATCGTCGTCTGAGCATTTGGGCTATCGCAGATGAGGTTGGAATTGATAAGATGACCGTTCACAACATTATTAAGAACGATCTGGGCATGAAGAAGATCTGCGCGAAGCTGGTACCCAAACACCTGACTGATGAGCAAAAGGAGCGTCGTGTTGCTGTCGCTTCGTAAATCCCTGATCGACTGCAAACCAAATCAGAGTTCTTACAGCCCGGATATGGCTTCTTTCTGTTCCCCAAGATCAAGAGACACCTTAAGGGGATGCTTTTCGGGACTCTGGAAAACGTTCAACGTGCTACGACGAGGGCTCTAGACAGCATCGAGGATGCCGACTTCCAGGGAGCGTTCGGGGATTGGAAAATCCGGTACCAGCGTGTTATCGACTCCAATGGGGACTACTTTGAAGGTTTCTAAAGAAAAATTCTACATATTTTGCCAATAAAAAATTTCCTGAGGTCAGTCCGGTTACTTATCATACAAACCCTGTATGTTGATGATTTTTTGCTCTTCTCAAATAAAACTGACTGGCTTGAACATATTAAAGTGAAACTCCATAAACAATTCAAAGTCGAAGAGCTTAGGATAGCGAAACAAATCCTTGGAATGCGTATAACAATATCTGATTGTTCAAACGCAATTGATCAAGAACAATATATTGAGAAAGCTCGACAAAAGTTTGGGATGGAAAAGGCCAAACCCACGATGACATCAATGAATTCTAGTGGAAAGATATCAACTAAAGAGGCAATTGGTTGTCTAATGTATTTGGTACAATGTACACGACCTGACAGATGCTATGCATTAAACCTACTTAGTCGGTTCAGTTCAAGTCCTGGACCACGACAATGAAATGCTGCAAACCATTTACTTCGCTATCTGCGTGATTCAATGAAATTAAAATTCAGTAAAAATGGTAATAACAACATAATTGCTTACACCGATGCTGATTGGGCAGCTAACAGTGATGATCGTAGGCCATCCGCTAGATTCGTCTTCATTGCTCAAGGAGGAGACGGCATTCAGTGGCGATTTCATCGTGTGAAGCTGAATACATGGCGCTCTCAGCTACTTCACAAGAGGCACTGTGGTGGGACGGAATTGTTACTCAACTTGGTCAAAAGATGCGGCCACTGAAAATCCTGTGTGACAACCAAAGCACAATTGCCATCACCGCAAATGCAGGGTTCTATCTATTGACATACGTCATCACTTCAAACATGATGTACTCAACCAAAATCAAATAAAAGTCGATAATATAAGCACCAGTGGAGCAAGTTGCAGATATTTTTACAAAATCCCTGGACAAGACCAAGCATGCACAATTTAGAGAAGCAATGGGAGTGCAATAAGAACCATCGTCCTAAGGAGTGTTAGAGTCACCCTATAATCCGAATTATCATTGTCACACTGTTATTTTTCTTTTATGTACTTCATAGCCAATTTAAAATAAAATGTCACTTCTGTCATAGTCACCAAGCCGACCTCACGTATCTTCCTTCTTCTCTGCTAATAGGAAATAAGAATAACGCCATTTTTTCAGACACTCACGTAGAAACACTTACATGAGGATCGACTCTCTATTATCGTATATGCGGCTCTATGGCGATGCTACTGGTTTAAAAGCAAAGAAAGGATTAAAAAATCAAGTTACCAGAAATCGTAAAAATAACAAATTCATTTTAGAAAAATCGCCAGTTGATAAAAATTGTTTCAATTTTCAATTGAAGCGAGCAGTGACCGTAGATAAATTTTTGTGTCTTGAGATGATTTGTTGCAAATTAATATCAACAACAAATTGTTAAGTTATGAATGAGCACATGTGGGAGTTTTTATCATTCTATAAAATCAATTTTAGCACAATAATCAGAAACAGCGCTGTAAAGATTCAACTTGCTTACTGCACTTGTGAAACTGGCACGATTGGAAATGGCTTAAACTCAAGGATCAGAATTTCGCAATATACTTTCACGATGATATTTCACCTTAAAAATTGCAGTTCATGTCAATTTATTTCATCTTCTCTGTGATAAGAAACTTATGTATTTCAACTTTGTAATTAAGACCACTAGAATCAATCACGTTTACGGTTCAACTAATTATAAAATTTTCAATAACAGGCAGCTTCGAGGAATTCACAAAATGTGTATCTGATTATCTAATAGCAGACGCAGAAGGACGCATGCATATGTTTCGCGTTCAATTATTCATTTGCATCAAAATAACATATGAGTGTTCTCCTTGAATTGAACCACACATAACTGAATGAGCTTTCTGATATTAATATTGTATATTCCATGAATTTCGCATCACCAATCACAAACCACTCATTCACAATCACAAACTAAATTAATAACTAAAGAGTTAGCTTCAAAAATTGGTAACTTCTTTTGTTTATTCTTATTTTTAATTGTCCAGTACAAGCGAACAATTAACTTTAAGCACGTTCACACCCGGCATATCTTTGATATCACGAGAACCTTCCGCTTATCAAACACCTTAATCTCGTTTGTTGATCACAAATTAGCAAACAAAAGCTGGTAAATGTATGAAATAATAACGAGGAACAGTACTTTCGCTTAAAGATATTGCGATCTACTGGATATTTGCACACGTGCGAACTCACCATTCTTGTCGTCGTTGGAGGAATTTTGAGCACTCTAACGTAGATCACTTCCACTTGCCACTACTTGTAAACTATCTATTCGCGCAGATACGTCTTGAAGTGTGGTAATATTAGCATAAATATTTGCAGTAGCGGAATCTTCAATCTGCGATGCTTTATCTGAAGATGATGAGAAAGCGCGTTACGACGAAATGGCTGCACGTTCACGAGACGACCACTAATGGGTGTATTAGCAAACAGATTAAGGTCGTTCCTTTAACAAAAGAAGTTTTTGGATTTTTATCTTCGATATCTAATCAGTCTCCGGAAAGCAATTACGCCAATTTCAAAGATACAACTAGTCATTCTGCTCGCGAACTGCAAAAAAGAACAATTGCTTGGTTGTTTACTTTGATTGAGTTGTTTTGATGTGTGGTTGCGTTTGAGATTGGGATTACAAAATTTTGGCTAGGGAAAGTTTTTTTCTATTTCAACACCGGTTATTTGATGACGGAAAAAAATCAATTAAACTGGTTTTCATAAGAATGAATTGACTGATATTTTTACAGTTGGTAACATGGTACCAGTGCGATGGAAGACGTTAGAAGCTGGTTATTATTGAGGGTGGGACAAATTACATCTAATAAAGAATTAAGTGGTAGAGTTTCGGCAGTATCCCTTTACTGTGTGAGAAGTCATGGTTCCTCGTTGATCGTCTTGAAGAGCTCTAACAGGTCGTGTGAAGTATTTTATTTCTATTCAAAAAAAATTCTAAATACCACTGGTACTCCTACCTCAAATTACAAACCGCACTGTCCTTCCCCAATTTAAAATTGATTTTAATGCTATTATTAAATGGCACTATGATGTGGAAAGCTAAAATTCTATGATTTTATTTGTATTGATTTGGGGCAGATGAACGTCATCCACTCTCGGGGAAGATTTCCATTAGCCCTCTCTTGAGTAAGATGGTATTTATGTTATACTTTGCGCAAGATGGTCGGTTAGGCTGCACTTACAAAAGATTTCTGAAGGATGTGTTTTTGAGGCCGAGAAAGTAAAATGTCAACACTGTTTCTGGTGACAGCCGTTGTCAAGGTTGTGGTTAGTTCTGTTTGGCAATTCAACACATGAATAGACACACACTGCAGCAGCGTTTTCAAATTGTTCAAAGGATGGTTGCCAGTAATCCACAATTTTCTTTCAAAATTTTGTTCAGTGATGAAGCACACTTTTGGTTAAATGGCTACGTCAACAAACAGAATTGCTGCATTTGAAGCGATGATAACCCACAAACAGTCGTCGAACACCACTACATCCAGGAAAAGTGACCGGTTGGTGCACTTTATGTCGCGGTGGGATAATTGGCTCATTTGTCTTAAAAAATAATGAAAGGCGCAATGCTACTGTCAACGATGAGTGGTGTGAGACAAGATTACTAACTTTTTGGTGCCTCAATTGGAATGTATTAATGTTGCTGACAAGTGGTTTCAGCAGGACGGCGCCACACACCACATGATACTGTTAACTACAGAAAGACACATTTGACGAAGGATTAATTTCATAAAATGGCCCTGTTAACTGGTGACCGCGTTCGTTCAATTTAATACTGTTAGATTACGTTATTTGGGGGTATGTTCAGTCAAATGCCTACGCCAATAAACCAAAAATACAGAATGAAGAAGTCGAAATGCGTCTGCTCACTTCAAAAGGCAAAATCTGATGGCTTTTCAAGAAAAAAAAGCCAGAATAATTTGAGCCAACATTAGACACGTTATTGCTAAATAAAGCCTGATTTACTGCAAAGAGTGTATGAAAATTGGGCACCCCGATTACATCAGCCACGCTGCCACATACCCGAAATAATCGTTGAATATTAATGAAAAAAAAAAATCCTTCAAATAAAGTCAATTTCATGGATATTAAAAACAGTTTTCTTTTTTTTTATTTCAATTTAAAGTTCTCCGTCTCTAAAAAACACCCTTTACTAGGTGCTTTTTGGCAGGTTGGTCATTAGGCCGCTCGCGAGGTCTCAGGACATGTTGATTCGTTAAATTTGTGTACATCACATGAACCCACATAATTTAACATTTTTAATTAATTATGGACGAAAACAATCATTCATACACACCAGGGGCGGCGCGTGTGTTTTGGGGGAAGGGAAGCAGAAATTTTGCGTCATTACATTGTTATATGTTGCGCAAAAACCTGAAATAATCAATTGGTTCAGAAACTCATAATTGAAACAATTCCAGATTTCAAGTAACAATATGGAAATTTTTCAAGCTTTATGCATGTATGTACTTATTGGTGTAACTAGAAATATTAAACCAATAAATACATGCATGAAGGTTGAAAACTTTCCTTCTTTCGACTAAAATTTGTAATGAAAACTCACTTTTATCATGATCATAGATTGTTTTCACTTGCGACACTTCTCCAAAAGTTTTTTGTATAGTCACTTCACTGGCGACGCTATGAAACTAACTTTACAATTGATTGTTTTCACTCGCGACACTTCCACAATCTAGTTTTATGTAATTACTCCACTAGTGACGTTGTTAAACTAACGCTTGAAATTGATTATCCCTAGGCGGATGAGATACAATGGATTTAAGAAAATTGAAGTTCAAAAACCGAAAGCAGAATCAAAAAATTTACGTTGAGCGGAAAACTCGTAAAAACGTAAAGATTTTCCCAATCCCTCAGATGATTGGCTCTCTCAAGCACACAAAGAAATTCATCAAAAAATTTCTATAACAAACAAAGTCTTCCAAACCACTTTTTCACCCATATGTTCATCAAGTTTTCTAGTTTTCATCCATCCTTCATAAATCTCTATAATAAAACGAAATCATTCAAACCTCTTTTTCGCCCACATTTTCATCAAGTTTCGTACTTTTCATCCGTCGTTCATACGCTGCCTCTGTAAACAAATTTTGATATCGTGAAACATACAGCACCATCAAGCTTTTGCACTGATTTACCAGTAATTCTACAGTTATCCCAGCGTGATTTGCTAATAGCCTGATCATTTACCTCTAGGAAATTTTATTTTACATTGGCCAGCACCATTTGGTTTCCACATTGAATTCAGAATCAGCTGTTAACCTAGCGTTTTCCCATATATTTACCATTTTTCCTATATGAAATGTAAAATTTTATTGGATACATTGAGGGATTGAAGGAACAAGGGTACTCGTCTTTGTACGCAAAGCTCTGTGGTGCTTCCTTGGGTAATCTTTAGTTGTATAGTAGAGTATATACAAGCTGGTGATAGTATATTGATCGAGGGGTGTGAATGAACGAATGAGCGCTATGCATGATTTTCGAAAGTTGGTTGTATAGCGAGTCGATGATTAAGATTTCCTTTGAGAAAATTTTGTTTAGCAATCGATATGACTGAGCGCTAGTTTTTTCGTTGTTCATTCATACAATGAACGAACATTTTTGTGTGTGATCATCTGAGTGAAGAGATTTATTGATATGAGTAAGGTTAGCGTAGGTTCCATGTCTTTGGTAAGTTTGTTGTTGAAAGCATTAATTGGGAATTCACTATTTAAGGATTCAGAATATTAGAAAATTTCCTGAAGAATTTGGTTTGATAAATTTTATTTCTTGTAGAAAATAATATTGAAAGCATCATAAAAGCTTAAGCATTAGTTGATTTGATCAGGGAAGCAGTGCTTCTCTTGCGTACAACGATGAACCGCCCCTGATATACACCCAGGTGCTTGCCTGGGATCGAACTCACACCTCAAGGAACAAGAGGTAGATGAATTAACATTGAACCATGAGAACTTATCTTTATTTAAATGGTAAAAACGTTTTCTTCGGCTAAACAATTTCTTTATTGTTCCAAATGCTAGTATTTTGGAAGTAACCCACTTCTTCGAGGGAATATATTACAATAGTAGTAAGAGTAAATATTCCATTGAAGAAGTAAGCATGTTGCTTCCAAAATACAAGTATTTGGAACAATAAAGAAATAATTTAACCAAAGGAAAAATGTTTACCATTTAAATAAAGATTAAATAAAGGCTAAGCAAATCGTGCTGGGAAGATAAGAAAAAAGAAAATGAAAACTTATGTGCTATGATACATGGGTGTAAAAGTAAAGAAAAAACAGTATTTTAAAGGGGAATTTCCATATCCAAATTAGTATCTAAACGTTAAGAAGGACTCCACCTCTGGAACATGCAGTGAATTACATAAGAAAATATTGGAAAGAAATCATCGAGTGCAGGATCAATTTTACAGATGGTGTGCAAATGCCCCGTGTATAACCCTGAACGCGAGTGCCCCTGGGTAAAGTGTAGTATTTAAGTGTATTGTAGTATTTATAAGAAGTCCGTTAGCGATGGTAACTGCCTCAGCGAGTTAAGATTTGGGCTTGCTGGAATAACTTTGCTTGATGACGAGTACACACGCTTGCAGTCAGCTTTTGCGGTATTATGGGGTAGGTTCTTTTCGCTACCACAAAGCACATTATAAAGAACTTATTCGTGCATACAATTTCAAGATCTTTTTTGGCCTGACAAAAACTTAAAGTTATTTATTAATGCTGCCTACTCTACTGATGACACAATTCATCCTTTCGTTTTCAACGGAGAAGCTAACTGATACCTGAAAATTGGGCAACCGGCTGGATTCGGTTCCCCCACACACTCACTCATCTGGATCGAAATCCTGATGACAAGGTCCATCTTCAGGGGCCTATCATCCTATGGTGTGAAAGCTCCAAACACTAGCCTTGAATTTTAGGTATCTTATGGGGTTCACATCCGAAGGTGTATCCCTTCACGTGGCGGTTCCTTACCCCTTTCAAGGATAGAGAAAAATTCCTAGTGTTGTTCTTTTAATAATACATATTTACTCCACGGGCAATCGATTTCGTATATCAATTTAATTCAAAATAATTTAACTTTACAAGTCGATTTATTTAACAGCTGACTCTAAAATTTTTCTATTCGTCGATCCTTAGACTGTTAAAATTCTCGCGATATAAAGATTCGTGCAGACGAAGAAATTAAAAAATAGCTAACAAAATGCCAAAGTGTACTGAGTTGAACGATTTTTAACTGCCCTTTAAGGACCCCCCAGGGTGGGCCTGATCTGGTAGTTCAAAGGAGTGCAACTGCTATTGTTGGGTCGTCGTCTCCGATTCCAGTGAAACCGATGGGGACTTGCGTTCCCGGGGTACCCGAATCGTTTAGTAAAAATTGGTTGCGGCCCTTCGGGGAGTGTCGTGGTGGTTGTGGTTAAAAATGAAAGTTAGCGTTGACCTTATAGCGTCAGATATAGCTGGGTCTCGTATCTACCAGTATGAAAGTTGGGAGTTCCCTTAATGTAAACTAGAACCAACATTTGGGGCGTTGATTGGCGCTTGAGTTGTAGGCAGTGGCTGGGAAAACATTTGTGTTAAGTTCCTTTTCTGCTTCGTGTCCTAATTTAGTTTCGACATTCAATTAACTAAGTTACAATATCAACCTTTTATGCTATTGTAATTTAACTATTGCACTTACATTCAAAACGTTTACGTAAAAATTGTTATCCTATGTTACGGGAAATATTGTGTTCAACTTTTCTCTTTTCACTGCTGGATATTATAGGATATGACATCGTCTAATTTATGCTGCTCTGAATATGTAACGAGCTTCAGAGCATAAATATTAATGCACTTCATTTTATATGGGTGTGTGAGATACACAATCTAATTTCTGTAGCAAAAAACGATGGTTCACAACTCGGGGAACGGGTGCATCTCCGATCCACATACATAGATGGTCGTCGAACGTTGATCTGCTTTTAGAAAAATGGCTACAGGTAGCAGGAACGCGTTGTCAAGTGATATAAAGCTAGTTTTTATGGACACTTATTGAAATTATCAATACTCTTTGATGTGATGGCGATGTTATCTGACGAATTATTCCCACGATTGAATTTTGATCAGACTTGCCATTACCAAAAGTATAAAATATAAATAAATGTTTGGGTGTTTTCACTAGCAAATCTTATTATCATAGGGGCACTGTGTCCTCTTTTTATTTTCGAATTTAAATAATTCACAGCAAGGAGCTTAGGAAGGAAACCGCAGATATCAACCCTTTCAAAAAATATTCCACATAACGGACGATGAGCCTCTGGGTAACATAAGACGACCATTTCACACTTGCTGAGTTATGTCGATAAAACCACTAAATAACACTTCACACTCGAAGCGACGTAAGAATCTTTCCGAAACTGTATTCTGATTCAATTATTTAAAACTCTGATTCACGCTAATTTGCAAACATATTCATGCCCATCGAAAAGCACATTCCTTTGCCCTCAAATCACTACTCTTACGGAATTTCCAAAGTATTTACACATTATGAAATGCTTCGGTCCTTGGCGCAAAGTACTAACAGACTAATATTGCTAATATCACCGTAGAAACTAGATTAAATAAGCACAGTAATTACTTGATTTAATGCATATGACCGACACTACTGTATGGTAGTACCGACTTCTACCAGACGACACGGACCAACAAAAAGGCATTACAATCCATGCAAAACAAAGCCATCAGACAGATCTTGGTAATCAAATGCTATGTTAGACATACGGATATATACTTGTACAAGGACTTCAGGATCGAAACCGATTAGACACGTCAAGCACTCCAAAATGAAACCTATCCAACTATTCGCGGTTGTTTTAAATAAATAAAATATAAATAAGAACAAAATAGTATGTGGTAGAGAGAAAGTGTTAGTGTTAATTAATGCGAAGACTCCATTTGACTACCGTCGTTGTCATTGCTACGGGCTGCCCAATGACTCGATGTTGCTGCTCTGTTAATGGCGTATCTGATGTGGCGGGGTAACTAAAAGAAGCCTCTATTTCTTTTTTCTTAAAAAGCCATCGGGTCTTGTGTAGTAATCGAGCAGTCACACAAGCCAACTGCTCGAAAACCTTCCCATCTCCTGTTCGAAATTTTAAAGGCAGATTTAGAAAATATTTAATTATTTACATTCCTAATCGTAATTTGTAAAATAGTTTTCTTTCTTATTCTTATTATTATTAAATGTAATTTTTATATCAATTTTCCTTCGCATTAAATTTAAATGTTTCCCATTAATTATATTCTTCATGAGATTTAACTTTTATTACTATTTAAAATCGTCTTCCTGTTCTCGACTTAGTTAAGTTTTCTTTACTTCATTTAAATTTTTTTACTTCAGTTAAATTTTGTTTTTAAAAATTTTAAATCTGCAAATAAAATTTCGAATATAGGAACGCTGATTTAGTACAGCCATCGGTGTCTTACACCACGCAGTGTAAGCAACCTAGCTGAGCTGGCAGCTGCGGGAGTTAGCGGTACACCAAAAGAAGGAAAAAGGAAGAAAAGAAGAAGTCTGGTTTGAAATGTGGACCGGTGCGATACAAATATTTAAGTAAATAGTCTTTTTGTGTTATTTTTAAATAGTCAAATGCTACAAACGGTCAAAGATTTTAAATTTTGCTGTGTACACTTTTGCAAGCGAAACTCCTCAGCACTTGGAAGCGGTGAGTAGCTATTTGAAAGATTTTGATAAACAAGTTGTAAACTTAACTGTTTTATGGAATGTCCCGTAATTACATATTCAGGCCGTCATAAATACTTTTATCTTCATGGCACGAAGGATGGAGGAATATAAATGTTTTCCAATACCAGTGAAGTGCAATTCAAAGCTCGCGAAGATCATTTGTACGATTCAGCTGTGGAGAATTCAACATATGAAATCATCAAAGCATTTACTAAACTAAATAACAAGTATGAAAATGAGTCCACTTGAAATCTTCCATGAGTCGTGTTGTTTTGAGGTTATTTTGAATGAGTGAGGTGAGAAAATAAAAGCAATAAAAACTAAAGTCAATTTCATCATCTCAATTCATTGTGAGTGAAATTTGGTGAATAAGTGCCTCCAGTCCAAATCTATTATTGTGTGTAGCGACGTTCTTTCCGAAGGGTCGTATTCGAGGAAAGTAGTATGAATCACCATGGCAGGTTAGTCTGAAATTCATTTGCGTCACATTATAAAACAGCGAAGATCTTTCTTTGTTGTGTTAATTATAAATTCTATCGATTACCGCAGAACGTTGATTGAAACTGGCGAGATAAGCTTTTGAAGGGGCGGAGCACCTAACCTCGAATTGAAACAGGGAAGCTTGCATCCATCGGTGTCAACTCCGTGAATCTCAACTTGAGACCCCAGATCGATACTTGTGGAAGGTTGCCCCAATGTCTTTATTTGGGATGCAGATGGATTGATGGAACTTTCACAAAGTTATCGAAAGGAGGGATTGCCTTTAAAAATTGTTGAGGATTCTGTGTTCAAGTACATCTATGGAATTGCACCACTTGCAGTTTTTGGAGGATGCAATTTTGGGCTTCTTGAGTCTGGTTAAATTATACGCTCTATTGTTAAGTTTTGGACTCAAAAGCGCCAATTCTAATGTGATAATGCACATTTAGTGTGTTGCACAAAATACAGATCATCATTCATAAGATTCTTCCAACGTCGTGTGATATTATAACGTACAAAAATTCAAGTGAACGGCCATCATCAAAACAATCAGCAAATAAGTCATCGGAGAAAGCTCGTATCAAGCCTACTAAATACGTAAAACAGCCAAAGAAATTTCCGATAATATTCAAAAGGCAGCTCACGATTTGAGCACAGGAGTCATGTTTCGCGATAAGAGTTACCGAAAAACCTATACTGGATTTACCACGAAGTCTTTAAAGATGCTTTGGGAACAATGTGATGCAGTGACATACGCAACAAGTGGTAATGGCGTAACACCTGTAGTGATTTCATTAGTTTCAAATGTCCGTAAAGGACTGCAGCGATGTTCTGCTGCCTCGGCAGAAGAAGATGAAGATATCTGCCGAGAATGCCCTCGTCTGGGGTCGCGTGAATGCGCTGGCAGGCTAGCATTGCGGTGTCGTGGGCCGGTTTCATTTCCCCAGCACAAGGACCCACTACAAAGAAATTTCGCACTCACGAATTTTTGTGGTCAGTCTAACACGAGGCGACCGAAGTCGCAAAAAGTGTAGGTAACTACACCGAGAGAAAAAGTTCTTGTTCCGAGAACAAGTGGAACCTGAAAAAAGGGGCGGACTTGGGTAACCTCGTCGTTACCCGACGAAGCTCATGGCCCACAAATGAAAGAAGGGCTACCGGGTGGTGATGGAGCCCCTTCGCACCCACCCAACCGGATTTAAATCCATATTTTGTTGCAGTGGCCAGGTATTCCTCTTCTGAGTGGAAAACTCATACAACTTGACTTGTATAAACTTTCCCATCAGAAGGGGAGTACCCCGGTGACATATTTATGCCATAGAATTATACAATTCGATTGCATAACTCTATGCCATAATGAGGCACTCTGCTTGGGCCACTCAACCCGTAAAGTCACCTGAAACAAAGAAGAATTATCACGTACCCGGCGGCTGGCTCATTTTTTTAGGGGGTAGCCTGCCACCGTACCGGGTCCTATACCCGGTCAGAAGTTTGGGAAAGGAAAGACCGAAGGTACATTTTAATTCTTAAACATTTTTATTTTTCATACTTCTTTTAAAGTAGTTCTGAAACATTAGCGTTAGCTTCGACAAAGTTATTCTGATGTTTGTTTACTTTCTAAATTTCTTTTATTTAGAATGACTTTGATATTACTTCTCAAACAATTGTTTTTCACTAATCGCAGGATGTAGAGGATGATAAAAAATTTTTTTTTTTAAATGATTGATATGCAAAACATGACATGCAAAAAAATGATATGCAAAAAAAAATGATACGCAAAAAAATATATATATAAAAAAATAAAAGGGTACTCACCCAAACATCCTCGCCGGGTGCCCGCAGATGATGTGGATGGTCCTGAAACTCAAATTTATCTCTTTTAAGTTCGTTACGAGCGCTTATACAATATTTTTTTAAATTCCGTTATAGCTACTTTTCGCATACAATCCATTCAGATAATATAATATCACTTATACAAAATTTGTTTAAATTCCGTTATAGCTACTTTTCGAATACAATCCATTCAGATAAAATAATATCAACTTCCTCAATCCCATCCGGCATTTCGGCGTCCTCGACTCTTCCTACTCAAAGCAACGTAAACCAAATATTGCGACGCTGGCAACTCCTATTAGAATTAAGCCCATCAGATAACCAAGAAGCTTTAACTTTGGAATGTCGTTGCTGTAGTTTCCGGATTTCTTGTTCTTCTACAGGAACCTGATTATTTCTGGGAGCTGAAGAATAACTTTTTGACAGATGGTTTAAGGGAGCAAGAAACCTTTGCAAACCCAAGCAAAAACACTTCCACCATACATGTTGATGAAGCACTTGAGTTTCCTTCCTCTTTTGCTAACTCATACGGCGCAAAGTGCTCACAATTTGCACAATAACTCTATCCGGTAATCGTACACTACAGCATTAGTTCAAATTTCCCCTCTTTGATTTTTGTTATCATTTAAGAAATGCCTTGCTTGAATAAACTACACGGATAAATTCTTTCATCAGCACTGTCGCATGTCACCATTCGGTCCATTTCCACAAATTTCTTTCATATTTATTACAGTTATCTCTAGTGTTGAACACTCTTTTTTCATTCACATCGATGGGGCGTGCATGAAGATAGATAAAAATGTTTCTTTTCAAATGGAAATATAAATTCCTTATTTTTTCTAATTAATTTTCCTGCTTACGACAGGGCCCAAAGAGGTAAGGCTAAATTTTGCATCACACATATCTGTTCTATTCATAGCGGTATCTCTTCTTATAAGAACTCTGGTGATTATTCCGTTACCGCTAACTACTCGTGCCGACTGACCATCGGGCACTATTCGCGTCAACGAATGCGAACTACTTATAAAAATGAACAATGGAGTCTCACAAAGTAATTTACACATGCACTGTGCTTTTACTACCAACGATTTTGAACGAAACTGTTTTCTTAAGCATCCTAATCCGCACAAATTTTACCAAACCGCGTCATATCGTATCCGGAATATCAACTTTGACGAAACGGCAATCTAGATAATCAAAAAAATAACACACATATCAGATATTATCTTCCCCGACATGCTCGCTGTGGCGATTCAAAGCAGACCGCTATTTTCTTGTCGCTGGCGCGCGGGAATCCAACTCACGGCGTCCGCGCTGTGTGGCGGTTTCGAGCAGACTCCCCGAGCAAGTTCTTAAGGTGCGAAAACAAATGTGCAAACCCAAAATGAATTCTCGAGATGATCGCGCGAACAGTGACGCGTAACCGGTTTAAAACAAAACGAGGAGAGAAAAAACAAAAAGTAGATTTCAAATATCTAAATAAAAGGGAAAAAATATTTCGTATTTGTAATTGTATTGTATAACTGTAGAATGAATATCTAAATTTATCTTATCTTAAATGTTATATTTATTAATAAATTGTAGAATGACTTTGGTAGTTTGGTTGTTTCTTTTTATTCCTACTATTTCGTATTTTGAAGTCCTGTTTTATGTTTGCGTTTGCATCTAGTGTGTTTGTTGGGTGTTTTTAGTAAATATGAAATACTAAAGAATGTTATGGAGGGATAGGTTTCTGCGTAAGAAAGAGAGTATATGTTTTTTAATAATCAAAGGGAATTTAAGCTCTAGGCCGATAAAGTGCCTAATTATTATTGGAGCCATTTGTTCGGAGTCAGATATGCAACGTACAGAAACTATAAAACAGTTGACTGTTCCCTCCATAAAAAAACAAATCTAAGAAGTATTTTGGTATTGGTACTTAGTGCAAAAAGTGATCATCATATGCTTAGCTGTTGATAACAACATTTAATTGGCATTTAAACAAATTCGTTTTATTTAGATTTCAGGTGTATGCTTTTGCTTTCTTTCTTTCTTTTTTTTTATATAAATATTTAAACTACTACAAAGCTAACGTGTAAATATATATATATATATATATATATATATATATATATATATATATATATATATATATATATATATATATATTTTGTATTTTTGCATTCAAATCATTCTATTTACAAGAGTTTTGCAATTAGAACTAGTTAATTCTTAATAAATACTAATAGATTTAGGTATTATTCACGTTTATTTCATTTTTTTTTCTTTTACTCTTGCTTATTAACTTTTCATTTTGCACTCTACTACAAAAGTTGATTTTGTTTGCATACTCGTAGTAAATAAGCTGAAGAAAAAAAGGATTCGACATAATCTTCCGCGCGCTATGGGAGTATGAATGATATTTTTTGTATGGGCAAAAGCATGAAGAATTGAATACAATGATGCTCGCGATATTCAGTTGCTTGATGATATTCTTTCTAATGCAGTGCTGCTAATGGCAGATTTTTCATTGGTAGCGATGGTAAGTTTGGTGAGCTCGTTGCATTCAAATATAATACCACATTTTAACACGTGGTTGGCGAGCATTGCGAGATACCAAACAACTGCAAATGTGGGACTATAAAAAAACTTTGATTCATTTGCAAACAATGTACGGATCGTTTCCGTTCTTTATGAACCTTACCTCCTCGATTACTACACACCCCAAATAACTCGTGGAACTTGTCGGAAAGGGAAAACCCTGGATGTTGATCAGTTGACACGTTCTAAAGAAAACTCCGAACTTCTAAATATATACTTACCGTTCAAGATAAGTAGTAATAATTTTATAGATCAGAAAAGCCAGACAAGCGATAATATCGTCGTTCTGACCCCTAGACTATTTTAATCTTTCGTTTTTTTTCAAATGACGTACACTTTTAACATTTATTACATTACGTAAGTCCATTCATTCTTTTATTGTTGCGTCTCTCCAGTCGGTATTTGTATTGTTTTCATAAAAATTGGATGAATCGAAACTGGTCCCCATTGTACGGAAACAACCCCACTTTTAGGCTATCCGTGTTTTATTTTCAAAGTATATTTTTCAAACACATTCATCCCCCTATATTCAGAGGAAAAGGGCAAAGTCAAGGTTGAGAATTTATTTCAGTTTTTTTGAAACGATTCACAAGAATGTATGCTGGCTTCTTGCCAATTTCATTTGCATTCAAAAAGAAATGACGAAAATAAAACAAATAATGCATTTCCTATTTTTTTTATATTAATTTAAAAATAAATTGCCCCTCCCACAGAAAGCAACTTTAAAAATTGACCAACATAATTAAAAAATAAAAATTTCTCTTGCTTAGTCTTCTCTTCAAAATTCACATAATTGACTTTTTCAAAAAAACAAAAACCAATTGAATAACTGATACTTGAATAAATGCATTTATTCTTCCATAGAATATATACTTTGAAACGATTGCTCAAAATTGTGGTTAATCAATGATAGAATATGAATTAAAACATTCAAATTGAGTTATTTAAAAATTGTTTTAAAAATCATAAATTATTAACAAAATGTATTGAAAATAGTGCAAATTGTACCAACAGAAATCTACACTGCACAAATATTTAATATTTGTAAAAGAAACGTTTTTTTGAGTGTTAATATTTAGAAAATAAATATTTTTTTAAATGTTTTTAAATGTTTCATAAGCTTAAAACAAATTTTTTAGTAAATTTTAATAAGATTTTCAATATTTCTAAATATTTAACGACTTATTACTACTCTGATATTGATTTAGTAAAATATGTTCCAGCTTTTTATAGTTTTCAAAGAAAATTACAAGTGAAATTTTCCAACAATCTGTTATTTAAATTTAAAGATATTAATAATCAGTTTCCGTTTAAAAAAGTATGTTTCTGGACCTAGAAGGGTAACAACATTGAAAACAAAAAACAAAGTAAACGAAGAACTCGCTTATGTTTTATTATTTAATTTCGGTTCCTAAAGAAATACAACGAACTGTTAAACATTAAAAAACTCAGTCTTTCTATTTCGTTCTACCTGACTAGGTATAGGACCCGCATCGATGGCAAGTTCCTCCACTAATATGGGCTAGCCATCGGACGCGCTCCTCCGTTTCTTTTGTTGTTAACAGGGGCTCTTGCCGGGTAGAGTGGCCTTCCGCTCGCGTGCCCTTTTATGGCATAGAGTTATGTGATTCTATCACATAATTCTATAACATAAATTGGCCACGTCCATATTTTTCATATGATGGGAAAATTCATGAAAATTATGTTTGTACGAGTTTTCCACTCAAATGGGAAATATATGGCCATGTCTACGTTTGGATCTTGATCCGGTTGGGCGGGTTCGAGGGGGCACCACATCCATCCGGATGCTCCAATCTTATTTGTGGGCCATAAGGATTGTCGGTAACGACGAAGTCTCCGCCAGTCCGTCCATTTTTGCTCGGCCCAATTTGTTCTTGGAACAAACTTAGCAACCCTTAGTACCTCGGTACCTCGGCTTCGACACCAGTCGATCGGCATTCGACCCTTTTAATTCGTGAATGCGAAATATTTTTGTAGTGGGTCCTTGTGCTAGGGGGAAAGAACCCGCCCCATGATACCACAACGCTAGCCTGCCAGCGTATTTACGCGTCCCCAGACAAGATCAACCTCAGCGGATCTTAACATCCTCTTCCGCTGAGGCAGCTGACCATCGCTGTAGTCCTACACGCACATTTCTTCTACCTACTTTCACTACACTTGCTTTGTTATGTGAGCAGACGCGTTTCGACTGCTTTGAGTCATCTACAAAGTCTGACATTGATGATGACTCTAAGGATTCGAAACACGTCTGCTCACACAACAAATCTAGGCCCGACGGCTTTTCAAGAAACAAGAAAATTGGCTTGTGAATATCAAATAAACAAAACAATTGACTATGTCCCTATTTTGTTCATTTTGATTTTCTTACTCCTAAAGTTATAGATTAAGGATGCAACTAGTTTCTCGTATTCAACTTTTACGTTATTTAATAAAACCTGATCGAGTGCGACTCGGCATTGCATGATTTGAAACGTAACAAGATTGGTGTAGCAGTGTTCGAAGCGAGCTAGTCGAAATAACCCTGAAGTTCGTCATTGCATTCTGGTCTTGGTTAATCATAGGAACAACAACTTAAGCATCGATTTTTTAACAGATATCGTCCTTCGCAGTCAATTGACATAATTTCCTGTACATGAGTCCCAATGGGAAACGAAACTCATAAGTTAAGAAACTGCCCTTCTTTATTCTGCCGATGTAAAGCGTATTGCATACGTGATTGAATGTTTTCATTTTCCCCCGTAAATTTATAATAACCAAAAAATATCCCTTCAGATGAATATTATAGAGCTATGAAATTAAGTACTATATTGATAAATTTGAACAGAGTTCAAAATGGTAGTCCGTCTAGTCCTAACTCTTTCTCAGCAATTCCTTTCGCAAGAAGGTGCGTATCACTTTCCTTTCATTTATTGTATCATTTTCTTTTATCAAACAGGAGCATTGTGAATTTGGGAATCAAAGTGAGCTTAACTATTGATTGGTCGACTGGCACACCTCAATTCGCTGTAGTCTATGTGATTTCGGTTTGAGGGTAAATGAGTGGCGACCATCTAAGTATGTACGAGTTTATATAAGTCAGGTTACGTAAACTAAGGTAGGGCTCCATTACGCTTATTAAAAAGCGAATGTTCATCTTCCACCTTCACCGTTTAAGCGAACGTTTAGTTCCATGGACATTCTTGATAGGGGGCGAATAGTTAGTGGGGAGTATCAAATAGGTTTCAAGTGAAACTACATGGGGTCAGTACTAATAATCTTCCCAGAGTAAAAAGCAAATAACTAATGTGGTCGTGCCTCTCATTTATTATTTTTATGAATTTAAAAATGTCTGTTTTAAAGTTATTCAAAAAGAAAATATGAACCAAGAAGTATCGCAGAAAAGTAACTTAAATTGAATTGGCATATCCCCAGTTTAAATCTACTCATTAAAGTTTCTGAAGGATAACATATTTTTCCTGTTTAGTTGTCCTTAATTTATAACGCTAGACTCATTTACTAAATTCAAAAGAAAATTTTTGAGGGTAATTTTCCACCATTTCCCGATAATTTAGCTTAGTGGATAAAGGAGAGAAAATTGAAAACAGCACAGAAAAAGATTTATTTTTTCGGTTAGCAAATTTTTAGTTAACCGAATTAAGTTGGCTGTTGTCATGGACAGAATATTTCACTGAAACAATTTTCTCTTGTCTAGGATAAGTAGTGACCCACGTATTATACATTTTACTCTCGCACATGAAATGTGCGAACGATACCGCGAAAAAATAAACGTATAGAAAATTGAGCAAGCACGCCAATTCGAGGTGTGTCGCACACAGCTTATCTGTAGGTTGGACGTTTTGATGTCCTCTTTTACTGGATTCTGTTCTTTTAGCCTTATTTAATCCATGTTGAATCGATTTATTTTGCCCGATTATCCTGTGTATGAGGATATGAAAGCCACTACTAAAGGTTGTTCTGTAGAATAATCTTAATTTAATGCTATTTTCCTGTTTAAAGCTACAAAGCTATTATTTACCTCATTTATTACGTTTGAAAGTATGGAGTTATTGTGAAGGTTTTACTTATATTAGCACGTATGATACATCGGCAAATGAATGGATGATACATGGAGATGAAGAAAGCTGCTTGCGATATGTTCTAATATGATATTCCTGAGAGTCGATGCATTTTCATTCAGGTGAATGCTTTTCATCTTATTATGCAGTTATCAGTTTATTAGATGCAATTAAACCGTTTTTATTTTAATTTTTTACTTACCAACCTATTTGTGCAAATGCCGATTCAAGCCTGGTCATCAAAAAAGAAAAATATGCTTCTTAGCAATAGGTGAAAATGTAGTCAAAATATCAAAATCTTAATGGCCCAAATGCCTCTCTAAATTTAATCATTATTAATCAACGTAGTCCGTTTGGAGCAGTGGGTTAGGGCATACTCCGCTTGCACAGCAACTCCCATGTCCGAATCTCGGTGGTGGCATCGAGTTTGAGCTCCTGATGCTGCTGTTGAATAAACAACCCACCCAGCTGTGATGGGTACTAATTGAAAAATTATGTAATTTTTTTTTTTTGTGGTAGGGAGGTGAAGGCATTTACGCCCGCCGAGTCTGGCAGTGTGGGACTCCCATGGAGGATACCCTTGGACTACCCACAAAACACCTCCCCTGTCAATCTGAGAACCTAGCCTGGAACCGTTTGACAAATTACTTCGGGCCAGGTCTCGTTTTGTTACGCCGTGGGGCGCCTTCAAGCTGGGGAGTCCCTTTCCTAGCGGGAGGGGAGAGGGGAAGAGGAAATGCCAGAAGAGCGATCCCCCAGCCCCAGCACCTCCGGCTGCTGCGAGTCCCTTTTATCTTTTAGGACTGCCCGAGCATAATGTGCCACCTTGTTCCATTTGTCAACCGATTCGAGCATCACCGCAACTATATTATCCGGGGTGAGCTCTCCCGTCTCCCTGTAGAGTTCCCTTCGCAGTCTGGCCCATTTGGTACACGCAAAAAATGTGTGACAGGCATTGTCCTCCTCTCCTGGGCAAAACCGACAATCGGGAGACCGTGACTTACCGATCTTGTGCAGGTAAGACTGAAAACACCCGTGCCCGCTCAAAAGCTGGGTCAGATAGAAGTCAGTCTCACCATGCCTTCGATTCAGCCACGGTCTCACATCCGGGATGAGGCGCGCAGTCCACCTTCCCTTCGTGCAATTCCTCCAAGACTGCTGCCAATCGTTGAGCGAGTGTTGTCTCTCCTCGCGGACAACCATCTCCCTCGCATTCTCGTTTCGGCGCAGGTAAATAGCTTGGCGCTCTCTAGCAAGGAGGGCGACAGGAATCACGCCTGCAATCACTCTCACCGCCGAGTCAAAGACTGTTGGATACGAAGATGCAATTTTCAGTGCTCCTCTTCTCTGTACCTGTGCCAAACGTTTTCGGTATACCTCCTTGCTGAGAGCGTCGCCCCATACCTCTGCTCCGTACAGTAGCACTGACCCTACAGCACTCATCAAGAGGCGTCTTCTTGATGGGCTGGGTCCCCCTACGTTGGCCATAAGTCGACTCAGGGCCGATATTCCCGAAGCAGCCTTCTCATCCGTTGCCCTGATTTGCTCAGAGAAACTCATCTTCGAGTCGATCAGTAGCCCCAGGTACTTCACCGCTGGCTTCGATTCGATTTGTATATCTCCAATACTGATCATCCTTACTCTAGGGATTCTCTTTTTTGTCAAGATGACCACTTCGGTTTTCTCCAGTGCTAAACTGAGCCCGCGAGCAGTCATCCAGTCCCTCTCTCGGCGCATTAGCATACCTAGCCTAAGTTGCGCTTGTTCAACGGTGCGTCCGGCGACCAGAGCCGCAACATCATCCGCATAGCCGACCAAGCGCGACTCATATGGCATCTCAAGTCTCAGTAGCCCGTTGTAAGACACGTTCCACAGGTCCGGACCAAGGATAGATCCCTGGGCAACACCCGATGTAATTTCCATCCTTCGTTGGCCCTGTGTCGTGTCGTAGAGCAGGCTTCGGTCCTTTAGGTAGTTCCTCAAAAGCCGCATTAGGATTCTGGAACTTGAAACGAGTTTTCCAGCGTGTCCAGAATATCCACCCATCTAGCGGAGTTGAAGGCATTCCTGACGTCGAGTGTCACCAACAGGACGATCCGTCGCTTGGTGCGACTATATGCCTCTGCCTTTTGGACCGCATTCACCACCTCTGCAATCGCATCAATGGTAGAACGTCCTGCTCTAAAGCCGTACTGCCGAGGAGATAGGTCCCCAGCAGCACGAATCGCGTCAGTGAGTCTTCCCTTGATGAGTTTCTCTAGCACTTTCCCAGCCGTGTCTAGCATGCATAACGGGCGGTATGCAGACGGCTATTCGGGATTTCCCTTCCCCTTGCTGACCAGCACGAGCCTCGCCACCTTCCATCGTACCGGGAAAACCCCGTCCCGTAGACAAGCGTTGAATGTGCTGAGCAGCAAGTCAGGACAATGGTGATAGACGAGCTGCAAAACCTCAGCTGGAACACCATCTGGACCTGGAGCCTTCCTCGCTTTCAAGGAGAGGACTGCCTCCTCCAGTTCCAGCTGTGTGAAGAGTGGGCACTCGACTGCTGTTTCACCATGGACAGCGTCAACACGGACGCGATGGGCGGGGAAGAGTCCCTGCACTATCGCGTCCATCTTTTCCGCGTCATATATACAAGGCTTCCGTAGGGCACCAAGTTTCCCCATGACCAGCTTGTAGCCAAGGCCCCACGGATCCCTATTTACATCGTCCACTAGGTCTTGCCAGCATCGGGCCTTGCTCTTGTTAATAAGCCTGCGAAGATATTTCCTGCCGAACATGTATGCTGCTAGCCTAGTGTCTGGCTCCTCCCGTGTTCGCGCCCGCTGGGCCTCTCGCCGAAGTTTGTGACACTCGCTTCTTTGTTCGGCGATCTCGTTTGACCACCAGTATACTGGAGGCTTACCGTGTCGGGGTCTCCGACGGGGCATGGAAGACTCGCAAGCAGCTATGATGGTACTCATAGTTGAGTTCACCAATTCCTTGGCTGTAGGCCCTCCACTCCCTGGCGGAGCTCCCAGCAACGGTGCGCCTTCCGTAAGCGCGTCAGCGAACCTCTCAACGTCCATCCTCCCAGTCCTCCATCCGAGGATTGAAGTTTAGGCATATGCACGCAGAGTGGCACTGTCGTGAATCTCAACCGCTATATACTGGTGATCACTAGCCGAGTAGTCCTCTAGTACTCGCCAGTTGTGTACTCTAGGTACCAGGGACTCCGAAGCGAGTGTCACATCGGGTATGGTTCCTACACAACCCCAGCGGCGGAAAGTAGGGGTGTTACCAGTATTTAGGACAAAAAGCGCTGTTCTGGCCGCCATGTCCAAGATTTGCTTTCCCCTTGGGTCGGATTGTGGCATACCCCATTCGATGGCTCTAGCGTTGAAGTCTCCCCCGACCAGCATGTGGCCCTCTGTGCTCGAGACAGCGTCCTCCAGGGCATCGAGTTTGGTTCGAAAAGATATGTAATAATCACATGGTTGAGCGTGATGTTGACCAAAAAATCTCGAATTTGGTTACGTTCATGGAATGAGATACTCTAGCACTACATCTCAACGCTACGGTTGTGCGACGGATTAATCAAAATCATTTAATCAACAAACAATATAAAATTCACTTTTTTTTTGCTCCAGCACAACAGCCCCTTTCGGACTTTCGTTTAGGGATAGTTAGCGTATCTCAGCACTCTAGAGGGTTACATGGATATTACCATGCTTTGGTCGGGTGCCTGTCCATCAAGCTGCGATGTGTTCTGATTCTAAACCAGTACGTATCATAACTGAACGAGCTAACAGCCCTTCCAAAAAATCGCCCGAAACAAATCTCGTTGTCATCAACGAGATTCGAACAAGGCATCTTCGGCTTACGCAGCACTCTAGTCACTACAGGTTTCGGACTATACAAATTCAATTTAATTATTCTATATTTATTGTTTAAATTTAAATATTATTCAAGAATTAATTATAATAATATCCTACACCTAATATGTTGTAGCCTAATTCGAATGAAATTCAATCAAAAACGTTTTTTTATCCTAATATAATGCTACCACAATATTCCTAATCTAAATGTTGAATCTTATCCCTAAGCCTAATAATAACAACACAAAATACCTTTCCTAAATATAGAAACTAATCCCTGATTTTTAACATAAACTAACAATAAAAACACTGTAGCAATAATAAGCCGAAAATTAAAACTAAGTAAAGAAAAACACAAATCCAGAAATAAAAAAAAACCACGAATAATTTGGACATTGCCATTCCCCACCAATGCCTAAATACATTTCTCCATCCCAGCTCGACCAGCCTCAACGAAACTGGCAAATGGGTATCTCCATTGGAATTGTTGGTTTCGTGAGCTCAAAGTCAGCGGATATTTTATCTTCTTATCGGTGGCCCATCTATAACATATATGTGATATAATTATGTCAGGAATAAAAGGACTATTGATGTTCGAGAATTGCTTTAATTGAAAGATCGTACCGCTTTGTTTCAGTAATGAATATAAACTACCCTTCACAAATTCACGTTAAAATATCTTTGACAATCATATCATAGGATACGTTGTTCCTACGAACCGCTTGCTTGGTTCGACTCGACTCCACTAACTGAGTACCTCGCTACGGTGTTGCTAAGTTGGAGTTGACAGCTCGGCCCTCCTGGTCAGAAATCCGCCGATTTCTTCGTAGTTTTCGTCATCGTCATTAAAGTCGTAGGTATTCAAATCTGGGCTGAGTCGGCACCATGGTTTCATTTTACCACTCGTAAACATGGAACTGAATTTTCGTTTCTGATCATCCTCAAGGCTTATGATAACATAGCGATCGTTTTTCAAAATTTTGGCCACTTCATATGGCCCTCGATACTTTGGCTTCAATTTATGGGACTCCCCGGTAGCTATTGGCATGTTCTGTATAACCACTAAATCGCCTTCTTCGTATACAGGTGTCTTATGTTTCTCGTCGAATCTTATTTTCCATCGTTCCTTTTCGGTCGTAATACGCTGTGCAGCCTCCTGCCTAATTTTGCTTATCGACAGTTGATTATTGTCACCCGTATCGTCCTGTAGTGCTTGGATGATACGGCTCGCTGTTACATCCCTCAAACTCAAAATCAAAAACTATCTAATTAGGTGTGAATTCGATCGTCGAGTTGATTTGAGGATTTAGTACCCATAGCAAACTCGGTAGAAGCTCGTCCCATTTTTTACAATCCGTCATCGAAAATCGTAGATATGACAATATTGATTGATTAACGTGCTCAACTTGGCCGTTAGCAGGTGGAGTTCGTGCAGACTCCTCCACGTGATGAATAGCATACGTTGCACAATAATCCTTGAATTCTTTCGATGTAAATGCTGACCCTCGATCGCTTATAATACGGATTGGTAATCCAATGTTACTCTTAAGAAATGGTCCTAAGTGATCAATATACGATACCCTATATGGTATAGGTTCAACCTGTTCATAAAACAAGCGATCTTTGGTTTTTTCCTACTGGTACTCTATTGAGATAACATTCCGGACATGAAGTAATGTACGACTTCACGTAGTTGCGCATTCGAGTAAACCAGAACAGTTCTTGTATTCTATGGACCGTTTTATCAACGCCAAAATGACCGGCATCGTCATGACAAGCTTTTACTAGTCTCCAACGGATGACTGATGGCACTACAAATTTAAGATGGCCATTAACTTTTCGCATCAATCTTCCTTTCTTAAGAGTGTATTCGCACTTTAATTGGGCAAATTGAGCTGATTTACATACTCCATAAATTATATCCATAATTTCCTTTAGTTTCGGGTCCTGTCGCTGTAATGATATCAATCAGTGGCTTTGATCAGGTATTTGTATCAGTAACACTTTATCTGTGATTGTTGTCGGTTCTTGCGGTTGTACGTGTGGTCGACGACTTAATGCATCGACATGGTTAATATTGTTTCCTGCTCAGTGTACCACATCAAAGTCGAAGTCGAGCAACTCGATTGTTGAGTGAAGTGGTCAACTTCATCGTCGATATTGCATTACAATCGGACACCACTCGGAAGGTCAAATAAAATTAGAAGAAATCTAACGTTTCAACGATTGCCAGTGTCTCTAATTCGTGGCTACTGTACTTCGTTTCAGCATCGGTGCAATGTCTACTAAAATATATTACTGGCCGGAATAGTTTCTCCTCCGTAGATTGATCAAGACTCCGGCGAGACCAATAGAACTGGCGTGGGTGTGTACCTCATGATCAGCCCATGGATCATAAAGAGCTAGAACGGGTTCGCTACAGAGACGAGTTTTTAACTCGTTGAAGCTTTTGTCTGCGGTCTTGTCCCATACGAAGGATTTCTGTTCCTTCGTTTTTAACAATTCATTAGCGGCTTAGAAATTTAGAAATCTTCTGACATCGGTCACATTTTCAGGCATTGGAAATTTTTGGATAGAATCAATTTTCTTGCTTCCAGGCTTCATACCGTCTCTATATAAGCGATGACCCAAGAAGGTTAAATCGGATGCAAAAAAAAACACACTTTGACGGTCTAAGTGTGAGACCCATCTACCGTAAAATTTCAAGAACTTCCTTCAGAGTTTTGAGGTCCACAGTCACCGTCACACTGGGGATAATGACTTCATCCATACAGCACACGATATTTCTTGATTTCATACGACGAATTAAGTCGATCATGACCTCTTGGAAAACCATCGGTGCATTAATGAGGCCAACACGCATTACGTTGTACTCAAAATTATCATGATGAGTCACAAATCCGGTGTAATGACGTGATTTTTCATCCATAGGAATTTGGTAGGATCCAGAGAATAAATCTAGTGTCGTGAAGAACTGCTTTCCCGCGAGTTGTGAGAGCTGTTCCTCAACAGTCGGCATTAGGTACGGCTTCTTCTTGGTCATAGCATTTATCGCATGAAAGTCAATACAAAGACGATCCTTCCCATCTTGCTTGGGAGCCAAAACAATTGGCGAAGAGTATAATGAATTACTTGGACGAATTACGTTTGTGGCCAACAATTCATTCACAATTTCCTCAATCTTATCTCTTTTAGCCAACGGTATACGATATGGTCGAACATGGATAGGCATGTCGGGCGTCAACCCGATACTCATGGATTTTGTCCTGCATCGACCCATTTCGGCCGTAGTCTCTGCAAAACAATTACGGAAATCTTCAAGCAGTACCCACAGCTCGGTTGCTTCGGCTGCAGTTAAATTCCTTTCCATGTCGGGTATTTCAGGACATTTACTTTCAACGTAGCACTCGCCGTTTTCAATAATTATTTGATGTGAAACTCAATTCAATGCTTCCAATCCCAAAAGCAAACTATTTGGTATGAGGTGATCGGCTACAACATATAAGTCCACTCGTACGTTTGTATCGTCTATTTTTGATGTTGCTATCATTTTGCTAGTACATTCTAAGCATCTAGCTGCAAACCCGTTCAGCTCAATCGCCGGACTCTTTATTAAGTTGTACGTACATGATTCTCGCATGAGAGATCGATTACTACCCGAATCTATAAACGCGTCCAAAATTTTTCCATCCATCAGAATGTTTTTCACTATTTGGTTTTGTACGGAATAGTTTGAATGTAACTGACGAATATTCGCGTTATTCACATATTCCAGTTTATCTCGATTTATACATGTAACTGCACTGTGTCCCATCTTTCGGCATGTAACAAATCACGGTCATCGTTGGGGTAAAGAACAGTTCACAGAAATGTGCCCCAGTTTATAACAATTATAACAAACACGCTTTGACACGTCGTTTGTATCGGCAACAGTCATCGCTCCCGACACAGACTTATTAAATATCTTCTTTGACACAGAGTTCACGTTCATCGGGCTTACACTTTTTATTTCACTATGTGATTTTCGCGTGACCCGTATGTTCATCTTACTTTGGTTTGTTAAATAAGTCTTAAAGCAACACAAAAACTCCTTAGTTGTTTTGAATGTAAAGCGCGCGATAGCGGTTTGCATTTGAATATCTTTTAATCCTTCACGCATATATCTTATAATGGCTGCGTCACTAATCCCCGCACGTCTACTTTCCGCACACATTCGATAATAATAATACGTATATGGCTCATTTGAACGTCTAACGTTGGCCATCATACGAAGATGTACCTCGGTTTCATTTTCGATAGACTTGAATTCCTCTTGCTTGCAAATTCATCGATGCTTTTGAAACTACCGCTTTTTGCATCAACCCACAATTTGTTTGCCCCTCGAACTTTCGTTTTGCTGCAATCAGAACAATGTTTTCATCCCATGAATATATGGATGCAAGTGCTTTCACACGATGAACAAATTGTTGCGCCGTCAGTGGTGTGCTTAACGTTGGATCCAATTCTGGCATTATTTCAATGACGTCGCGCAAATTGTGGAACATGCTTTGGCGCACTGGGACTGCGACTGATCTTCATGTGTCTACGGTAGATGTAGATTCGGTGTTGATTCCATCACAACAGCCTCACTCGACACGTTTTGCCTATCGTCCGTTGGAAACCCAAGACTAGAGGTTGCTGCCATATTCAAGTTTGGCGACACGCCATACGTTAAGCCTAAAACAGAGTTTACAAATCCGCCAGCAATACTCTGTACCTGAATATTTAATGCTTGAAGTGAAGTTGTGAGATTTTGCACGCTCTTTTGTAAATTTATCGCTTCGTCGGATGCACGAGAGTTCTCGGCTAAAATTACAAAGTCGTCTCCATTGACAGCTTCCGCCAGACGTAAAATTAGTTCGTGTTTGTTGCCTCTTGTCGGCAAATTTCGCGAACGTGGCTCATGTTTGAGTTCGACGATTGTGACCGAATCAATACGAACTCTGGTGTCTGGCATTTTCAACTAAGAAATATGGCGGCCACACACGAATAAAAATTTGACAAGGCAATTGCGTTAATATTCACGATTCAAAATGTCGGCTAATCGATTGAAAATACGCAGCGAGCAGTTACGGGACGGGTAACTGTTATTAAAGCACACAATATCCAATAAAGCAAAAATTCCGTAGCATCCCACTTCTGAAAACTGTCAGGAATAAAAGGACTGTGGATGTTAGGGAATTGCTTTAATTAATTATTTCAGTAATGAATATTAAGTATCTTTCACAAATTCACGTTAAAATATCTTTGACAATCATATCATAGGATACGTTGTTCCTACGAACCGCTTGCTTGGTTCGACTTGACTCCACTAACTGAGTACCTCGCTACGGTGTTGCCAAGTTGGAGTTGACCGTAGAGTGGTGGAAAAATTCAAAAGCTCAAAGTTAAAGACGGACGAGTCAAAGGAGTGAAGAAGTTAGTTTAGTGGTGGACAAATTAAGAAACTGTAAATTGAAGGCGGACGAGTAAAAGAAGTTAAGTAGAAGTAGGAACTAAGATTTTTATTGGAATACTTGTGAAGAGTAGTAAAGTGGAAGGGGTGATAATAAAGGCATCGATGACGGAAACAGTAGGACAAGGGGCCCCTTTTTAGCGATAGGGTAAGTCGTACTTTTGGTATTTTCTTTTTTTCCTTTGCGACATTTGAAAATAGCTCATAATTTGACCTTCACTATACTTTTATATTATTTTAAAGCTCTAAAATAAGGTTATTTTTTAAATTCGATTAAATAACCTTTGCCTTACAGCTTGTCAAGGGTGCGGCTCAGGAGTAAGTTCGTCGGTAGAGTGATAGTGATTTGGAACTTAACGGAAGTGGAGTAGTAGTATTCGGGGGTGTGATAAAGAAATAGCCTCCCATAGGCGTTGTTAGGTGGAGTAGAAGCGTAGAGTGCCCACAGAGTGTAATTAGCAGAATTTTAGGATGCACTTTGTATTTTCGCTTCCTTGACGTGGGAAAATTGATACTTATTGGATAAGCGTGTGGCACTCCCAGACCCGTCTCCGGATGAGCTTAACCAGGTCGAAAAGCCCCATCGGAGCGGTTTTCTTTTAGGGTGTAGCACCATTCATGGGAATATAGTTGAATATCAAGTTATTTTGAGATATTTGAAAGATCTAAATGTAGAAAAAGAAAGTTAATTTTCAAATCTTGTTTGTTGATTCTTTCCGATAAAGAATTCAGTTCTGGTATATTTTAAGAAACAGCTCATTATTGCTACTTATATGATTGACAGTATTGTCTGCTGGTCCTCAAGTGGCGAGTACAAAATGATACCCCGGTCTGACCTTGAGTTGGAAGGTATCACACTGCGGTGTACTTGCGTTTGATTTGAAATATTTGATTTTTGCATCTTAATATCGCGTATATCTTCGAATTTAATTTCTGGTGCAGCTTCCTTGAGCGCTTGAAAGAAATCAACCAAGTCCTCTCCACAGTCCAGACCCTTCAGCAGAAAAGTCTCATATTTTTGTTTTTTGGGGTATAGGTGGTGTGAAGCCTCCCCAGAACTCAGAGCATCTTTGGCTAACGCGAAGTCAATCAGTGATTTCATTTTAATTGCTAATTTGCCTGCGTTTACTCTTTGATTTTAACATTGCTAAATTTTTTTGGCTTCCGCTTTGTCCGAATATATTTATGAGCGAAACTTTTTCTGTCTGGTTGCAAGTGGGTTTCTTCTCCTTGTTCTTATTTTTAAAATATTAAATAAAACTTACATTAGTATCTTTATTGAAATTACCTTCGACATCTTTTTTCATTTCTTCTTCCAGTCCTGCTAGCACTGCAAAGTAGTTTTGACTTTGATTAGTACCGCAAGCACTTAGAATTTCCTCCGGAATCGTTTGTTTCACATTTTTCTTCACCCTCGTTTCCCGTTGGACTTGTTTTTGCTGCTGCGGCTTTTTAATCTTGATACCTTTCTCGACTAGCTCTTTGAGGGACTGTATCCGTAGCTTCAGCTCATAATTTCCTTTGCGTAGCTTAATTATTTTTACGTTATTTGTAATTTACATCCACCATCTGCGAAGTTTTTTTTGACCCTGTTTTCTTTTGGTTATAATTGTCGCCAGCTACATTTTTGACGTTCCTCCCAAACGGCGAAAAGCCATCGGACTCCTCCATACCAGTTGTGCCACAGTTGTCTTGAGATTTTTCGCTTTTTTATGTATCGAAGTAAAATTATGATATTCGATGTAAATTGCTTAAATTGATTGTTTCGACGTTTTGATAAGCTTTTTCTAATCAAAATTAATTTGCAATTGACATTTTTAAAAGTAATTTAATTTATGGAAAATTTTAGCTTTGAGCGATTTAAAAACACGTTTGCTCAAATCTTATTGTAAATATGTGACCGTTAGGCAAATATATCAAACTATAACATCGTATTAATCACTACACACCACCATTCTGAAATCATAGAACTGGCCTGGCTATAGAACTGGCCTGGTTGCATGTACATTTTGAATTTCAGTTATTTGTAAATTTTCCAGAACAAAATTAGTAAGCATTTTAGCTGTTATTAAAATAAAAAATATTATTTGTCTTCTGAATTTTGAGGAGCCGCCATTTTGAATTAGGACATCTTCATTTAGAGATCCATCACTAAGTCTGATCAACCATTTAGCCAAATTTTGTTCAAGTCGGAGAAATTCGGGAAAATGGAAAATCATCATCTTTCATCGAAAATAACAGCTTAGAATATTAATTTTTTTATATTTTGCGCTGCTCTTTAAAGTCGCTTAAGTGATAATTTTACGCGAAAGTAGATCCTTATATTCTCTATGGAATCAAAACAAAATTATAAATAAAAAAATCAATTCACATTTCCTCCCAAACATTATTACAGTGATGGTTAAGCGATCATTTCAAGATTTTCGGATGAACGCAACCTGAGTTATGAGTGGAAAATTTAAAGTTGACTTTAAGCTTCAAATTGGTGCAACTATTGCACGCATATAATTGCTATTTGATTTCAGCAAATTTTCTATAAAAATAATATTCCTGCAATTTTTCCCGATTGAGAGTTTAATATCGCAGAATAATCCAATGGGAAATAAGTGAACATTTTGAATTGTCCAGGTTTACTCTGTGCTCTCACGTGTGACCATTGACCATTCATTTTAAATTCCACATACATACAGGTAAGTACATTTTGTAGGCTATGAACAATTTTAACATAGGTTTAACAGAAAATTATTGAATGTAGGTCGGTCAGTGTCTAATAGATGATTTAATTTCCGCCGTTTGTTCATTGATCGATTGTCATGATGAAAATCTATAGGATGGAGCATCAATTGGTTAGCTTTTAGAGAGAATAGGTTCATTCTAAACTGATAGAGAATCGACCATGAAATGTAATACAATCAAAATTAAATGATTGATTTAATGAAATTTTACATCTAAAAGGCACTTTCTCATTTGAAAATAAGAATTTCTTGAAAAATTAAACGTTAAAAAGAAACTCAAAATTATCCAGATTTAGGTGTTATGAGGTAAGTTTTTCACCTAATCACCTAAATGCACTTAGGTACAGTTTCAAGTTTAAGTACTACTTACAAAACCTTATTGAAATCGGCTTGGGTTAGGTATACTGGAAGCGTTGTTTTCCTGTGTATGAAGTTGGTCTTCAAGATCGTCAAAACTGGATAAAATATTTTATTTACGAGCTGTATTCTTCGGCGTATTTTGTCTCTTTCACTACCCGTCTTCATTGATTTGTAGCCCTACTAGTTTTGCATCGCTGTCGAGTTTCAGGAAGAGTTCTACAGCAGTTGTTTAAGGCCATGACAAAATGTTGATGTCATCTGCATAGGCTACTACTTGGCTCAACTTGTATAGTAATGTAACTCGTGTATCGACAGGAACCTTCCTTATGACGCACTCTAGAACCAAATTGAATAGCAATGGAGCCAGTGCATCTCCCTGATTCGGTCCGATATTTGTGTCAAAGGTCGTCGACGTCATTGTCATTTTGGTAAGACGGACCAATTTGTCTGGGATGCCAAAGCAAAGCATTACTTGGTACAGTACGTTGCGATCAAAACTGTCGTATGCTTGCTTAAAGTCAACGAAAATTTGGTGTACGTCTATGGTGAGCTCCCAGCTTTTTCAAGTTCCTGCTTGACTGTGAACAATTGGTTTATTGTCGATCTACCTGCTCTAAAACCACCTTGATACTCCTCGATAGTACTGTTGTCGTATGACCCGATTTTATTTTCTAAGATTTTCGAAAATATTTTTATGCTGTACAAAGTAGTGATACGCCTCTATAATTTTCGAACTGTAACTTGTCACCTTTATAAAAAAGTGAAAGAAAGTAAATTCCTTTTAGTTCTACTATTTTTATTTTAAATTCAGTATACAATTTTTATGTTCTCTACTTGAGAACTTCCTCAGTACTACTGTTCCCTAAACTACAAGTGCCCTAATATTAGAAATTAGGACGCAAGCTCAACTGAATCTACTGAACATGGGGCCGAAATACTCCATTAACGCGAACGCCAAACCTTAAGATATCGTCATGGAAATCGAAGCCGGGATCAACAGACTTTCGAGCATGCATGGACTAACGGCAGAGGAAAAACAAAGGATAAAAACCAGCACTGCAGATACACTGAGAAAAGAAACTAGATGGGTCGGAAAGCAGGACGAGAATAGGATCATCAATGAGCTCAAAAATCTACTGGTTTACTACATGAAAGCGGATAAAGGGACTGCTTTGGTGATCATGGACGACAATAGAATGCGATCATGGACGACAATCATGATTACGACAATAGAATGCGGGAAAAAATAAATAAGGCACCATACTTCAGTCTACGAAATAATCCGCTGCCTGAGCCAATAAAAAGAGTGGAGAAAGTGCTGAAAGAATGTGAACCATGGATTCAGGCCCTCAAGAAATTCTTAAAGGTAACCAACCCATCGCTAACAAGGATCATAGGACTTCCAAAGATTCACAGGCCAGGCCATGAAATGCGTGAAATTGTGTCAGCAAAAAAAGCCCCCACTCAGAAAATTGTGAAGTGGTTAGACAAGGAATTCAATAACATGGACAAAAATTTTGTTACCAGATCAACAGCGACTTTGGCAGAATTTGCTTCAAAGGTTATGTCCTGGGGACCTTTGGAAGATGGCGATACGATGGTGTCATTTGACGTCAAGGTACTTTTTCCCAGTATTCCGGTCAAAGAAGCACTTGCGTTACTTGAGAAGTGGATTCTGATACAAGAATCAGGAGAACAATGGAAAGCACGAGCCAAAATGTATTTGAAACTGGCTAGACTCTGCATGGGTGAAAGCTATTTCACCTTCAGGGGAGGATTTTTTAAACAAACACGTGGTGCTCCAATGGGAAACCCTCTTTCCCCGTTTCTAAGTGAAGTTCTTATGGCATGTTTGGAGGCGAAGCTACCACAAGAAGTCAAACTGCAACATCGATGGATGCGTTATGTAGACGATATCTTCACGATCATCAAAGAGATTCAGGTCCAACAAGCTCTCACGGCGATCAACTCGATACACAACAACATCAGTTTCGCCCACGAGCTGGAGTCGGAGGGGCGGCTACCATTTCTGGATGTGATGGTATGCAGGGGAGCTAATGGATTGGAATTCGAAATACACCGCAAACCAATGGACACCATGCAGATAATTCCTTTCACTTCGAACCATTGCCAACAGCAAAAATGGGAGACATTTAGCTGGCTTATGAATCGAATGCTCACGCTTCCATTGAATAAGGAAGGCCTGAAAAAAGAAACGTCCCACATTTATAAGTTAGCCGAGTGGAATGGATACCCTACGGATGAAGTCAACAAATTGATAGCCAAATGAACGAAGGAGATCTTCAACAAAAAGTTCACAACGCTAACTGCGGAAGTCATGCAACGGAAGAGGTTGGTTGTAACTTTTGACTCAAGGACGGAAACAATGAAGAGGGCTATGAAAAACGTAGACATTACGAGCCAGGCCTCAAAACTGTAGAACTTGCTAGGATCAATCAAGGACCCCATACCCAAAATGTAGCGGAGCGGAGTCTACAAGGTATCGTGTACGAAATGTAATGGATGTTATATTGGACAAACCAAGAGATCACTAGGTGTCAGATGGAACGAACACTTAAGTGAAGCAGTTAACAAAAACAAAAAACAGGATGCAAAAAACTTCAAATCAAAAGTGGCGGAGCATATAGTCATTGAAAAACATGACATCACTGTCGACAACGTGAACATGCTGAAAACGATTACGAAGCTTGATGTAGCAGAAAGTTTGGCGATATTCAATTGAAAGATGCAGGACATTTGAAATGGTGACCCAGGTAACGGATACACCTGGCCATTCAAGTTTACAAAGTAATGAATTTAATTAAGTAGTAATTAACGAAAAACAAAATTTTTTGAATGGTAAAAGGATCAGGTAACTAGATATTAAATAAAAGAACTTTGAGGGATTAGAGACATGTTAGGTGTAACTAGAGATTCATTTTAATAGTTTAAAGAGCTTAGTATAAATATTAGGACACTTGTAGTTTAGGGAAAAGTAGTGCTGAGGAAGTTCTCAAGTAGAGAACGAAATAATTGTATACTGAATTTAAAATAAAAATAGTAGAATTAAAGGGAATTAACTTTCTTTCACTTTTTTATATTTGAAAGTTCTACTAAAGGCGGAATATCTTTAACTTTTGTCACATTTTTTTTTGTTAGGGAATATAATTGATTTGCTCGACTCTTTTGCCATATGTGCTGGATGAGTCGACTAGTCTTTCTAGATGATTTTAGAACGTTTCCTTTGTTTGTTCGTCCGTTTCTTCGGTTGGGGCGTCAACATTGATCAGCCAGATTTTGAAGAATTTCGCTTTAATAAAAATCGCACACAATCTTTCGTTAATTGCCTTGAAATCAATAACGTGCAACTTGAACTCGCTATCGACAATGAAGGTCACTCCGAATTCTCGTTTTCCAGTAGGCTTCCCACTTTTGTATATTTTGTGCGATGTCATGTCTTGAATATCATTACTTGTCCAGTTCGTTTCCTGGACTGCCAGTATTTTAAATTTATATTGACTGGCCTGTTGTACAAGGTCCTTAACAGTGCCAGACAAATCTGACATTCCAGGATCCAATATCATAGTCCATTTTTCATTTGCGAGGTTGTTGCCGGGAGTCCAATCCATTCCGAGGCCCGACTGCAGGCTTAGAAACATTTAAGGGTTTTCCAAGTACGGGAAGTTAGCTTGTCGCCCAACCTCCATTTTGGCGGCATGATTATTACGTCGAGTCCATTATGAGATGCGGAAGATTTGCCTTCATTTGTTGTCCCATTATTGGGGAACCAGTAAACCCAATGTGCGACCCTAAGAGCATCTACTACCATTCATTTGGGGGTTTGGAATGAGGAATCATGGAAGCTGTGGGTTGGGGAAACAAAGGGGTTCCCTCCTCGTTTCTCAAACGGACTTGGGACCGTCTACGGCGGAGTTCTGTAGATAATTTAGTATTAAACATTTTTCTCCTCAAAATTCTTCATACGAACAGCAATCGAATAAAAGAAAAAGAAGTAATTTTTCGATAAACTTACTGCTCTACGAAGAACAAAAGGGCATATTCTTCGCTGCTTCCGTCAACCATTCTGATTCTGATTTGCCACTTGTTCTACGACTTCTACCTCGATGCCTTCGTACCAGCTTGTATTTATGAATTTCATCTTTTCTCCTACTCCTCCAACACTATCTCGACAACCGCCTTCCGTCTTGTTTGTAATTGCCACTCTTTTTTCAACCAAGTTCAAAAATCGTCAACCGTTTGATACACAATCGCTACACTTGTACCACTCAAGTCGAAAATCCAAAAAAAGTGGCACGTCATTCGTCACGCTCTTAAATAATTTCGCCTCTAACGGCCACTTCACCATTTCCCGGCCGATTCTTTGTCTTGGGTTCAGTCACCTCTTTGGAGTGGTTCTCCCCGTTCCCGCGGACTGGTTCCACTCACACTCGGCGTGATTTCCACTCCACCTTCAACCACTCTGATGGTGATCACCCAGCTGAATTGGTTGAATGCCTTTTCTGACAGTTTGCAATGTCAGGTAGAGTTGTTCACTAGCAAATAATGGTATCGTGACTGAACATTTTGTGAAGTTTAGTGGTGATTTTTCGTTTCCTTAGTGATTTGGCGAGTGTTATTGAGAATACGATGACAGATCAAGTACGCTTGAAGGCGAATATCTGGCAAACTTTAATATTTTGCTAACTTATCTCAGTGTGTTAAATAATATCTTCTTTGTTAATTGTGTAACTAGTTAACTAGTATTATAAGAAACATTGTGCGACTTATTGCACTAAAATCAACCTTCGCGCAGAAGCCTGGTCTACTGTTTGTAGTCATGATGACAATGATGGTGTAATTTTGGTGTATTTTAATCCGCTTTTCGCGATTTCCTTCAACGGACTTGTTAAACATTTTGCGACTTATTGCACTAAACTCAACCCGCACAGAAGCTTAGTCCACTGCTTGTGGTAATGACGACGATGATGGTGTAACTTTGGTATATTTTAATCCACTTTTCGCGTTTTACTTTGACGAACTTGTTGGCTTAATTTGCAATCGATATTGTCTTCACCTACCTTCCAGTCCTTTTAACCTTCGTTATCTTCGTCGTCATCATTATCACGCCCGGAATTTTGGATGGCTTCATCTTCTTTATCCTTAGCTGCATGCAATACTTGTATCAGTCATGATACACATTATCGTAGTCGATCTGTACATTTCCGCAAATCTTTCGTTGGTGCGCTTTCTGCCTCTAAACAATGCTTAATCCTGGTGTACGTTTGCTAGATGAAACTTAACCTAGTCGTTTCCATCGTCTACCGTAATTGATGTGGTGGCATTTGGATTTGTGAAGAAGAGTGTCCGCAGGGTATCTGGTCCATGTGCCCCTTGGCCACAGGCTCTTCCTCCCATGCAGAAACAGAGGCCCATAAAACAAAGGTTTGATGACGCAAACGATCGAGCCGGTAGACCAAGCGATAATATGTTAGCTTGATTGTCTGTAGATCAAGCATGACGCCACTGCAAAATGAGTAAGCCTTCCTGGATTTTTGACACGCTATTTGCAACAAATGTGTGAAAGGTGGACGAGGATGAGTTGATCCAAGCGAGGATGATCTCTGAAGCAGTCCAGAAAAATGTTGGATGACTGCCAAACTTCAAATCCTGTTTAACTCTAGAGGTCAATTGGACACCCAACAGCGCCGTGCACAATTCCAAACGAGGCAGAGTCTGAGTTTCGATATTCACGTGTTGAGCTGGTTGCTTGGATACAATTTCACGCAGGATAAACGCTTCAAGTCTTGTTAAAAACTGCGTGAGTTGTGATTGGACCTCTAGATTGATTCTTTGTCTGGCGCTTCTTGATGCTCCTCCAATCCTCTCTCCGTCACCAAATTTCCCTGAAAGCCGGAATCTAGCAATATTCTGTACGTCTTCCCACGTCCTTCCGTTGCAAGCCTTGACTAGTACTTTTGTTGTATCAAGGAGTACATAGCTATGATGCTCTTTTCAGAGTAAGCTGCAAAGGATGAAGGATTTACTATACGGTTCTCTAGCTGAGTTGGCTTGGAGGTATCCCATTTGGCTCCATTTCCCTGAGCTAGATCCAGGTGCAGCAAGGTGTTATGTTTCTGGTTGCACCTGGTACAAGCTCGCAACGCGCAGGCACCTGTCTTGTGCCCAACTTGCAAGCAATTTACACACAACCTGTGTTTTTGTGCATGCTGCAATCTGCATGCAGCCGACATCTGCAAGAACTATTTGCAGGCGTATAATGAATTTGCGGCTTGCTGGCAAATTATACATGATGTCTTTCTCTTGTTAGGTGTTGTTAAGGTTAGTGTTTTTGCAGTGCTCGATTTTTCCTTCCGGCCAATTGCCTCAAGCGATTGGAATCGGAACTGCAAGAAGTCCAAAACATATCCTATAGATTGGTTTTCCTTTGGCTTCTTGATGGATTGCTCATACAACGTATGGCTTTGTCAGTCAAACTTTTTGACGAGGAAATTAAGAAGCAGTAGACCCCAGGACAAGGCATCTACTTCCAAGTTGCTCAACGCTAAAAGACCCTCGTGAATGGTGTTGTGAAGGTTCTTCACAGCTGAAGATCATGGGATCTCACTTACAATGGCTGGGGTGCTCATGACCTTGGAGATTATGGCTGACGTCAATACTCTGATGTTGTTGTAGCGCTCCTGAATCAAATTTCAGGCTGAGCTAGAGCTAGGTACCACATTTTTTGATCGCGAGTATTGATTGGTTGTGTACCATCTGGATGTACATGTCGCAAAATTGGCCCCACTTCAGGTTGTCACCATCAAAAGTTGTGATGGTGGCCTTGGGAAGTCTTGTAGAAGGGCTGACTGTTGCACAAGAAGCCTGATTTTGATGCGTAGACTCAATTGGTTTTCTCGGACCATTCTCTGCATTTCATTGAATAAATCCTGCTGATATTCATGTGGGTCGTCGTTGAGTTCCAGGATGGAATAGTGCAGATCTTCAATCTGATCCCGTAATTTGGTGATGCTGCTGGTGGTCACGCGTATAGATTGGGGACTTACTTCATCTGTTATACTGGCTATGGTGCTGGATGGTGGCAAATCTGGCTTTTTGTCGTCACATCATGGTTGCTACTTGTGCTGGTTCTAGCTTCTGGAAAGGCTGGTCCTTGAAAGATGCAAATACGATTGGTTCATGCAGCTCCTTTGGCCTTGTGTTGGCCTGGACCTTGTCATCCTGGTCAATTATCTGAGACAACCTTTCTTCAAACATCTGTTGATAGTTGTAAACCAGATCTGAGATTTCCTTATAAAAATCCGATCGGAAGTATGGATGGTCGAGCGAAATATTTTCCAGTGGCATCCCGACATTTTTTCGGCATCCCGACATTTATTTATTTATTCCATCTTACAGACTAAATAATCCAAATACAAAATGGAACGCAAAGAATAATTACAGTAATATTTAAATGAAAAAGAGTAATAAAATGTCGATAATTGAAAGTTAAACTAGTATTAAGTCTCTTAGTTTTTTTTTTAAATACCATGTAAGAAGAGGGGAATGACTAAGCTCGAGATTATAATGATTTCGTACGATTCTTAAAATTGGTGAATGGAAATATAAATCAGTTCTAGCATATGGGATAACGAAATAAGAATTCATCCGAGATGAACGAGATGTTTGTCGGAAACGCAGCTCAGAAAAAATATTTAACGGGACTTGATGGTAGCAGAGTAAATACAAAAAACATTAAGGAAAAGAAAACGCGTAAACGATCTTTGGACAGTTTCTAATGAAGACACGAAAGAAGAATATCGGGGGGACCAGATAACAGAACAGTATGCAAGCAAAGGGCGAACAAGACAAACAAATAGGCGGACAGAAGAAGAGATGCTATTGAATTCATGTACATGTCTAAGGATAAACCCGGAAACTCTAGATGCCTTAGTGATCACATTTAAAAAAGTGCTACTGAAGTCATTACTGGAGTCGGTCGTGTGTATTTTTCGCTGCTCTTATTTTTCAAATTTATATTCTGATAATGGCGTATAGGCTATCGAAAGTCATACCGCTTGAATCTTTGCGTGCCGCGGTTCGTAACAGTGATTCTGCTGGTGTGATTCTATGGGTGTCGCATCTGTGCTAATTAATTTTTGTGATCATTTAATATCTTGAAGACAAATTTGTTTACATTGAATCTGACAGTGATCATTCAGTGCCACCTATTATATAATTGCCTTTCACTTTTACACTTATACTTAAAAGTGCTTTCATCGAAAGGGTGTGTGCCTTAGCTGAAAAGCTTATTATAGTGTATATGATTTTAGTGATTTCTTTTTAATACATTTCATTTTTACGTGCTGATCCGTGCTCCAAAGTCGAAACTCTTCTATTATGGTTAATAAAACTTTTTGTGCAAAGTGTGCTATTGAAGTTAAAGCCACAGTGAATAAGCGCGATTGCATAAGATGTGCTTCGTTTTGTGAACGAGTTTTTCACCTACAGTGTGCCGATTTAACTGATATTCTCTTTAATGCTTTGCACAGTTCGCCTAATCTGTTATGGCAGTGCAATTCTTGTGTTGTGCTGTGCTGTCCATTCCTGAGAACGATATAGAGCAGATTATGGATACTATCGGTGAAAGATCTACTGCGAAAAATTGGACAACCGTTGGCAAAAAACCAAAAATCCGATCCATAAATAAGAGTAAGAACATTTTCGGTACTGCGGCAGGTTGCGATACTCTTAATGTGGTGCATACAATAAAATACTTGCATTTATCTAAACTTAGTATCTAAACTTAGTATCCAACTAAACCGTATCCGAACAAAAACATCGCAGCTATTACTCGCTTCGCATCTGCGTGAATATGATATTATTGTTCTGACCGAAACATGGCTTCACGTTAGTATTTCGACTGCAGAAATCTTTAGTAGTTATTACCATGTCTATCGTTGTGATCGTTGCCCACTTGCTACTGGAATCGTGAGAGGTGGAGGTGTTTTAATTGCCGTGCGAGCTGATCTCAATAGTTCAATCGTTCAGCTACATATAAATAATGCTACCGTTGAACAACTTTGCATTCGCCTAAATTTCAATGAAAAGCATGCCGTAATTGTTTGTGTTTCTTATATTCCTCCAAATAGTCATATAAGTGTATACAAGAATTATTTGGATAGCTTAGAGTTTATAGTTAATTCATTAGATTTAAATATTCATTGGATTGTTCTTGGGGACTTCAATTTAGGTAATGTATTATGGGCTCAAGATGATGGAAATTTATTGCCTCTAAATATTAAATCAGATATTGGATCCATGGTAATGGGCTATTCCTCATCTAATGATTTTCAGCAAATCAATAGTACTATAAATGACTTAAATAGAATCTTGGATTTAATATATATTACAAATGATTTAAAATGTTCTTGCGAGCGCAACTTATCACCAATATTCAATAACAGTATGCATCACACAGCACTTACAGTAAAATTCGAGTTTTATAAATTTGATGAAACTAGCGATGATGATATTTTTGATCAACTTGATTTTTCAAAAGCAAAGTTTGAAAAGATTATTGAAATGTTTAAAACCGTTGACTGGTCGGTTTTAGATTCATTCGATGACCCAAATGATGCTTACAAATTTATTTGCGATAAGTTCTCTCATGCCATTTCTAATTTTGTCCCTAAAAAATATAAAGTATTAAGGAATAAACCTCCTTGGTTTAATTCACACTCAGCCAACTTAAAAAATGTAAAAAAACAAAACATTCAAAAAATTTAAAAGATCAAACTCTGAGGAAGATAGATTATACTTTTTTAAAAAACGAAACGAATTTGATTATTTACACAATTTTCTATACAATCAGTACTTATTTAAGATTGAGAGTAATTTGAAGGCAAATCCTTCATCTTTTTGGCATTATATCAATTCTAATCGCAAAACAAATGGATTTCCGTCGAGCATGGAGTTTAATGGCGACAAGTATAATAATTCACTTGAGTCATGTAATCTTTTTGCTAGGTTTTTTCAGACTGTCTATGAAAACTATGATGGGTTGTCTTCCACTAATTCAATAGCTAGTTTTAACTATCCTAACGTCGGTATCTTAGACAATGTTGATGTTTCTACTGAGGATGTACGTTGCGCTACATCAAATTTAAAACCTAGTTTTAAGTTTGAACGTGGTGACTTCCCCCCAATATTTTTTAAACGTTGTGCTGACGTTATAGTTAAGCCCTTGCTTTTCTGTTCAATCTTTGCTTTAAATCAGGTATTTTCTTAGAGACTTGGAAAACTTGTTATGTTATTCCGATTTTCAAATCTGGTGACCGTATATCATAACTTATTATAGAGCCATTGTCAAACAATGTACTTTTCCGAAATTATTTGATCATATAATTAAGAACAAATTATTTTATCACGTTAAAAATGCAATATGTGACTGCCAACATGGATTCTTGCCGGGAAAGTGAACTTATACTAATTTGGCATTAATCTCAGGCGACATTGTTGATGCATTAGAATGCTATATGCAATTAGACGTTGTTTATACTGATTTCTCCAAAGCCTTTGATAAAGTTGATCACAATATTCTACTTTTAAAATAAGTAAATTGGGCTTGTCTGATGTTTGGCTTAGATTTATAAAAAGCTTTTTAGTTAACAGAAAACTTGTCGTGAAAATAGGTAAAACAACTTCTGAGATTTTGATAGATGCCACCTCTGGCATTCCTCAAGGCACACATTGTGGGCCACTCCTTTTTCTGATTTTCATTAATGGTTTACCAAAATGTTTTAAATTCTCCAAATGTTCAATGTTTGCTGATGATGTGAAACTCTTCTTTAAAATTGCACAATCATCTGATTGCCACAAACTTCAGAGTGACCTAACGCGTTTCCTTGATTGGTGTACTCTTAATAATCTTACTCTAAATTTCAACAAGTGCTCTGTTGTAACATTTTCTAAAAGCATAAAGGCTATTTCCTATAATTACATGCTCGGCGATAACGCATTAATACGCAAGCAAGAAATGAAAGACTTAGGTGTATTATTCCACTCTAATTTTAGTTTTAACTTTCACGTTGATTATATTATTTCGAAATCTTATGCTATGATCGGGTTCATAAAGAGAAACACGCAAACCTTTAAGGACCCAATGACAATCAAATCACTTTATGTAGCATTGGTTCTCAGCGCCCTTGAATATTGTTCCATCATTTGGAACCCTTTTTATGTTGAATATTCGAGTCGGATTGAACGAGTTCAACGGAATTTAACTAGATACGCTCTCAAAAAGATGTATAGGCCCAATGATCTCCCAGCTTATGATGCTTGACGTAAGCTTCTTGGTTTGCAATCTTTAACTGACAGACGAACCTATTCTCTATTATTCGTTTACAATATTCTTTCAGGTAAAATAAATTGTAGTGAATTACGAGATCATTTCGTTTTTTATGAGCCTCCTAGATCACTGAGGACTAATAGACTGTTCGACATTAAAATTCATAAAACTAATTATGCGGCTAATGAGCCTATCAATAGATGCATTCATCTTTGTAATAACTTTGCAAAAGATCTTGATTTCAATTTAAACGAATACCGTTTTAAAATAAATCTGTTTGCTTTGTTTAATTAATTTATGTATCAGTTATGATAGTTTTGTATAGTCTGTAAGATAGTGTAATCCGTAGACCGAAAAATAAATAAAAAAAAAAAAAATGTGCATCAAATTTGAGTTTTGGATCAAAAGTTACTCCAAGGTCTTTATGACTGAACACTTTAGAGAGCAAAGCATAACTTAATATATAATTAAAATTAATAGGAGAGTCCTTGAGAGAAAAAGTCATTTTATGACATTTAGTGGTGTTTAGACATAAAACGTTTGAAGCACACCATTTATTTAGATCATTCAGATCAGTTTGGAGGAGCTGACAGTCTAAATGGGATTCGACTGCTCGAAATACTTTGAAGTCATCAGCATACAAGAGCCAAGAGGAATTAATCCCAAAGGAAAGATCATTTATGAACAACAGAAAGAGAAGAGGCCCAAGAATTGAACCTTGTCAAACGCCAGATGAAGGATAAAAAGGACCAGGCTTAGTACCAGAGAGACTTACTTGACAGGGACGACATGATAGGGAAGATGCCATCCAAGATAGAAGAGCATCCGAGATGCCAAGAGCTTCAAGCTTACAACAAAGAAGTAAATGATTCACAGTGTCAAAGGCCTTGGAGAAATCTGTGAAGATCACATCAACTTGCAGTTGGTTATCTAAAGCTCTTCCCATACTATTTGTGAACTCCATTAAATTAGAGGTATTGGAGTATCCTTTGAGAAAACCATGTTGCTCTAGAGCAATAATAGGAGCTAATGAGTTTTATAGTCGATTGTGAACCAGCCGTTCAAGTAACTTTGGAAAGCAGGAAAGTAAGGAAATAGGGCGATAATTAGAAACTGACATAGGATCACCACTTTTAAAAATAGGCACAATATTAGCTGTTTTCCAAGGGTTAGGGAAAGTACCAGTGCTCAAACTTAGATTGAAGAGTAGAGATAAAGGAAAACTAAGAGATGAATTGGACAAATGAGTTAGTAACTTCTTGAGAAGAAGAAACCTCTGCACCATTCCAACGGACCTTACTAGGAATGGAAGAAGAGGATTTCAGCGACCTAATATAAGACCTGAAAGGCTTTGTATTATTAGCCACAAGGCAGCTATCCAGACTACTGAAATAAGTCATGCCTTATCGATGAGTAATCTTCGTTCGCATTGCAGCTAAGTGTTTCGACACCGACGTTCCGCCATTTCATTTGATTCAACTCCCTTGAAAAAAAGCGGAACGTACGTACCGTGCTGACTCAGTACATTCGAGGCTTGTGTTTAAACACATAAGCGCTTTGAAACAAACCACCTGAAAGTCTAGGGGTTTGAGTGGGGTCATTGAGAGTAGCATATTGCGAACAATTTTATGGCAGTTGCCCAAAGTTTCCACTTATACAAAAATGATTAATTTTAATAGGGGTCAGAGCTACTTTTCAATTGACGTCATAAAATGAATATTCGATAGTACCATATACGAGTATATGTAATAGCAATGAGCGTTTTATTAAACAGCGTAATACTAGAGCGCTAAAAGTAAGATTTAAGTTCGTGCCTGTAATAAATACATCAAATTAAACAACATACCTAATTAATTCCATTAAAATTTCTAATTAATTTCAGGATGTTGTTTATTTAGCCATTCAAGAAGCTTTTAATGTTGTGCAAAAAAAAATGAAGTCATTTTGTATGATTTAACAAGCGTAAATTGGTCATTTTACAACGTAACATTATCTAATGTCATATAAGGACATTTACGTTTAATGAACTGCCTGTTACCTGAAATCATATGGTGTGTAACTTTTATATGATCAACTATAATAGAGAATGTCTAAGGGATACGACCCCAAGACGGGGATACAATGATATTTGATGGAGACAGGACATTGGTAAATGGATGATTTTACAATCGTGTTAAAGTTTAAGGTGTGTTTACAAGGATGTGTTTATAAATTGGATGAATGTTGCAGTAATTTTGATAGATAGGATAATATTATCGACTACAGACTAGAGAGGTCTGGATAGAATTGTTGGGCAATTAAAACTCTCCTTTAATTAATTTGTATCACACTCTGAATGGAGATAGTCTCTAAAAATTTTCTAGGAAAATGTTTCTAATAGATAGCTCCGGTATTTTTGCTATAATTTTTAGCCTCAGTACAAGGAATATATAATCGGGATAGTTCCAGATAAAAAATATAGCATGGGCAACGAAACAGGACATAGTGTAAACACGTCTTTCTATAAATCTTGCACTTCATTCATGAAACGTGCAAGTAAAGCTACTTTTCATTTGTTTGTTCATTTGTAAGAATTTCTATAAAATGCCAGGAGAAAAAGTCAAAGTCAAATGTACCTCTCCACTATAAACCGGACGACAATGATAACTTTCAACCCCTAAGTTGTTCGTCATCACTACATTGTCGTCCTTAGCTGTTGTGGCTTTCGTCAGTTTTCGTACATTACCGCGCGTATACTCGCGTTTATTGTTTTTTTTCAAGGATGGGTACAAGCAGGGTGTGTTACATTATATGGAAAAATGAAGAACTCCCATTGGGACACTTTAAGACCAATCTGCTAAACGAAAAGCTCATTACCTGTGTATTTTGTTGGTGTTGTATTTCGGGGTTAGAATATAATGCTGGAATAGTATGTATGTGGGAATGGCTATGCCATAGGGCACGAATAGTATACCCGCAAGTTGGCTATCAAGCCTGTAAAGTTTTTGTGATGCATTCCACTTGGATCCACGGCGGATGGTAAGGTGAAATAGTTTAGATCATGCGCAGAATCAATTTGCAATGATTCAAATAAATAGTTGGGTGTCACTTGTAACCGTTTTGATACAAGAACTTCATTCATATCCGAAGGCTTGGTCATCGTCAGTTCGCCAGTTAACATAGATCCAATCAGTTGGTCATAGTAGAGATATCAACTCTGTTGAAGTAATTTGGAGTTAAGTGGAAGTTTAGAAGTTTTGTGAAGAACTAACGAGTTTAAATGTGAAGCTAATTGTAACGGCTAATTAGTAAGTTAGACGTTGTTATAAGATCAGGATGAGTAAAACTGCGAGCTGAGTGTGAAGGTTTAAATCATCGTTTCTGCAAATTTTAAGTTGAAAGAGAATAAAGTCAAAAATTAAAATGGTAATGATAGTCATCGGATTTAAGTAGAATCATGATAAAGGAGTTTCAACACAATTTCCGTTATGTAAGTCATTTCCTTACCATGGCATTGATGGCAATTCATCAGTGTGGTCAGTGTATGAATAATTAACTGCTAATCTTGCCTTAGATTTAGTTTTATTAAAATAATAAGTACAAATAGCTATCGCTCCAGCAAATGATTAAAACAGTAAAAGTTTCCATATGTACGTATACTAAAGCTTCAATTATTTGAAAACTATATCTGAAAGTTGTGAATTTAAGATACCATTTCTCCTATAATTTTGGTTGAGGCCTGATGTGTTGTAAAAGGATTTAGGCGAGACGCTGAAATAAGATTTGGAATAATCATTAAAGGAGTACTCTCAATGGAGACTAGACATTTTTTTATAAAATTCGGGAGACGTTCTTCTTTTGTCACTATTTGAGCAGATTATACTTTCTCTTAAATTTCTCAATGCAACTTAATTTGACTATTTTCTCCAGTCGGGTTTTATACGATCTTAGATCGAAACTACAATTTAATACCCAAAATTGGAGAATGAATGCTTCAGAAATTAAAACTAGCGACATTCTTGTTTATTTCAAGTCAAAAAGAAAAAACTTAACGCTCCAGCTTTACCTGGATGTTTTACTTAAAATGACACCGGAATATTACATTCTGAATTTTTCTAAGCACACATTCCACTATTGTTCCGGTTTTAATTCTATTTTAATGTTGGACCTCTTCCCTTGGATTCGTTTTCCTTGGAGCTGGTGCGATTTAGCACCCTAGCTCCCTTCTATCTGTGAGCAATTATTCGCTCACCATGATTAACGAGCTTGTGCTATTCTGATTATTGTCAATTATATTTTCTTAAAGTTAGCGCGGATAGTTGGATAAGTTTCTTTTGGTAGTGCTTTGCGTCTTAAGATTCCCAGGGTAGTGTTAGGATGGTTGTCTACTTTGTCGAGCAGTTTGAGTGCTTTGTCACGTGCGAATACGTCGACAGGTTCTATTCTAAGGTCCTTGTATATGTTCGTATTTCTAACATATCATGGGATTCCGAAGATTTGACGAATGCTTTTGTTTTGGATGGATTGTAGTGCCTTTTTGTTGGTCTCTGTCATCTGGTAGAAGGCTGTACAACCATATAGTAGCGTCGGTCGTATTATTTGTTTGTAGATCAGCAGACGGTTCTTGATGTTTACTTTCTTGGCCTTAAGGAGTGGAAAGAGTTGGGATAGTACATTGTAGCAATGTCCTCGTTTGTTGCGTATGTGGTCGGTCCAGGAGAGTTTGTTGTCGAATGTCAGTCCTAAGTATTTGGCTGTTCTTGACCAGGCAATATTTTCGTTTTCAACAGTCAAAGTTTTCGGTTGTTGTTGTCTTTTTCTGGTTATAAATAATGCCTGGGTCTTGTCTGAGTTTAACTTGATCTTCTACTTGCGAAAATACTTCAAAAGTATGTCTATGGAGAGTTGCAGTTTGGTGGTGATGACGCTTGCTTGTCTGGATGAGTATAAAACACAGGTATCGTCGGCATATAGGGACTTGTGGACATTCAAAGGCAGCCGATGTAGGTCTGCAGTAAAGATGTTGTATAGTATGGGGGAGATGGGTGATCCTTGTGGGACTCCAGCTTGAATTGGCTGCATGGTTGAGAGGTGGTTGTCAATTTTGAGACGATATGATCTGCCTTTTAGAAAGGAGCCAATGATTTGGATGAGCTGCTGTGGCATTTAGGATTCATGCAGTTTGTAAATAAGTCCTGCATGCCAGACTTTATCGAAGGGTTTGGCTATGTCAAATATAACCAAACCCGTTGATTTTCTGCGGTTTCGCCCTATTCTAATGTGTTAGATCACCCTTGTACGCTGGAGTTCTGTGGAGTGTAATGGCTTGAAGCCAAATTGTCCTTCTGGAAGTATTTCTTTTTCGGTAACAACCTCAGTTAGTCGATTTAGTAGCACCCACTCTACTATTTTCGACAGAGAGGATAATAGGCTAATAGGTCACCAGTTTTGTGGGAACATGAGGTTTTTACCAGGTTTTGGAAGAACAATAACTATTGGCGATTTCCATATTTTGGGGTATTTTTGCAAGCGGAAAATTTCATTTATAATCGCTGCTTTTGCATCGAGAATATTATCTGGGAGCCATTTTAACATGGTGTATTTTCAGTCAAATCCCGGTGCTTTCCGTCTGTTCAGTACTTGTATGATGTCTTTATCTTGAAGACAGGTGCTTTGTATTAGATCGGAGTCTGTACTGTCTGACCTCATGGGCCTGTTGGTCAACCGATTGACGTGGTCTTCGTGTTCGTTAAGATCCCCCTCATCGGATGAATTTTCACAGAACTGTTGTTCTAGAGTATCTGCGCCTTACCAGAGCAGTCGAATTTGATACCGTAAGGGCCGTGAATTGGTGGTATTACAAGTTCATTTTTAATACGAAAGTATTTGGAAACCCTCCAGAAAGCGTCGCTTCCAGGCTCCAGACTTTGCAAGAAGCTCTCCCATTGTTCATTGCGGAATTTCGATATCCGATCACGAATTTTGTTCATAAATTTGATTTGCTTCACCTGTGTTCCTAGCCCTTCTCCGAACTCGATTCCTCCTCCTTATTAAATTTTTGATGTCGTTAGGGAGCTCATTAGGGTTTGTCACCCTTGTCCGAGTTATGACTGTGTTGTCCTCTTTTGCCTGTATTATTTTGTCTTTGATTTCTTCTATCATTTGCTCTGTGTCGCTGGCTGTTTCAGGTGTTTGAATAATTGTTTCTTTAGCCAGTGCGACTTGGAAAGCTTGCCAATCAGTTTTCTTCTTTACTTGTAGGGGTTCATCTATGTATATTCCTCCTATTAAGAAGAGCACCGGTTCGTGATCGGATGAAAGTTGTCGAGGGCTTCGATGCGTACATCGTGTTCAAAGGTACGTGATATACCAATATCGAGAGGATAACTATTTCGGTAGCCGTAATGTGTTGGTTCGTTGGGGATATGCAGGCTTAGTGCATTATCTGTGATGAATCGGTTTAACTCAGTCCCAGCACGATTGCATCTCACAGCTCCCCAGCTTCGGTGATAGGCATTGAAGTCTCCGGCAAGGAGTATACCGAGACTACCATGAATTCAAAAGAATCCGTCCGCACTTGAATTGCAGTAGCTTCTAGTGTTTGTAACGTAGGTGTCAATTCGAGTATATGGTTCACATTCCTTCTCACAAGAATGGCCGTTCCCCCTCCTCTGCCTGTTGTTCTATCATTTCAGTACAGAAAATAGTTAGGGAAGCGTAGGCGATTTCCAGGCTTCAGAAAGGTTTCCTGGATGAGAATGATGTCAAACTTATAATCAAATATAAGTTGAGTCAACTCACCAGTCTTATGAAGCAGGGAATTTGCATTCCATGTGAGAATGGTTAAATGATCCATAAAGCTCATTATTGTTTCTTTGTCAGTGTGCTGTTGAAACTGTTTTGTGATGCAAACATTCCCTGAATCATTTTCGCCATCATGTCTTGCGTCATGGTGTTGAATTGTGTTTGCACGGCGGCAAAGAGTGTGTCCATGTTGTTGTTTGTGTTTAGTGGAGTGTTTGCTTGTTATTGTGTGTTTTTATTTTGTTGTTGTGTAGATGTTGTGCTGGTTTTATTGTTATTTGCAGCTGCAACTTGTGCGAACGATTTCTTGATGTTCACTGGGTTTCGAGGACACCCACCATAGTTGGCTGGATGTTCTTCACCACAGTTCACACATTTTGGCTTTTCCTCTGCTTTTTAAACGCATTTGGAAAAATGGTGGAGCCCGTCGCATTTAATACAGCGGGCCTGTGCGTGACAATTTCAGGAGGAGTGTCCAAAATGCTGATAGTTTTGGCACATAACTTGTCCTGTACGGGGGCGTTGCGCTTCAACAGTGCATATGAGGTGACATATTGCCCTTATATTGTATATGTCAGTCTCGGTTTTGGGAAGGAGGACCTTCACCATCTCGTTACTTTATATAGTAAATTTCAATGGGGTGAAATCCTTGGCTCTCCAGATCTTCTTGATGTCGTCAATCGACAGTCCATACAGACCCCTGATTACCACATTTAGATTCCTTTCTTCAGGAAGCATATACGTATGGTATTGTATAGTCATTTCTATCAAGTATCTTGTAAGTTTTCTGTGGTCTTGTGGTGTCTCTGAAATTATCTGGATCTCCAAGTAGACCCTTTTGGCGGATTCGTGTTTCATTCCAAGGTCTTTCATGTCCTTTAGGACCTGGGTCCACTTTTCAGGCTCTCGGAGAATGACAGGTACCGTTGTCCGTTTCTTGTCGTCGTCTGGGGAGTTGGATGTGGTGGGCGCTGTGGGAGTGGTTTTTTTTTTGGTGGAATGGCCAGCTCTGGTAGAGCCATTGAGGGACCTGGCGGTGGCAGAGCAGGAAATTCTTCATCCTCCTCAGCAGAGTCTTCCTGCATCGACTCATTCAAATCTTCTTCTGGTATTGCTTCCTCTTCCATCACTTCTTTTTCTGAAGAAGGAGGAGAGGGCGGCGGGCCCTCTGATGAGGAAGATGAAGACTCCACTTTTTTCTTTTTGTTTTTATTTTTGGTTTTCTTTTTTGATTTAGCCAGCGCCAAATCCCTCAATTGCTCCATGAGCTCTTTGTTGACTCGGCGTTGTTCTGCCAACTCCGAGTTAACCTCAATCAATTGCTGTTGAGCCTGCCTCAACTGCTCTATAACTTCGTTAAGCTATGCCTGCACAGCTTGCGAAGTTTGCAATTGGCCAATCAGCAGAGCGATCTGCTGATCTTTGTCCATTGTGGATTTATTTATTTATTTATTTAGAAAATCCTATTTACAGATTTACTTAATCCAATTACAAAATAGGCGAAAATAAAGAAAATACAAAAACAAAATTAAAAAAGAAGGCTACGTTAACCATTAATGTTAAGAGCATTCCGTACTGTTGATTTAAAAATTCGCAAAGAATGCGGTGAAGGACCAAGCTCAAGATTATTATAGGCTCTTATAGATCGCACCAAAGGCGAGTACAGATACGTGTCGGTTTTCGCAAATGGAACGATAAAGTGATCGGATGATCGTGTCCTCAATGGCGCACGTGCATGTAATGCATTGCATAGGTCCGATTCTAAGAGGCCTCTGGAGAGCTTAAAAAGAAAGCATAAATCTAAAAATTGTCTTCTAATGTCGAGAGGTGGGATATGAAGGAAATTTAGACGTTCACTGTAGGAGCGATACGAAAGGTTATATTTATATACGAGAGTGCGTGTGAACTTGCGCTGGATTGATTCGACAGCTTCCGATAGATAAATGAAACGGGGTGACCATACTTGACAGGCATACTCGAGAATGGAGCGAACCAACAGGATGAAAAGGCGAACACAGGTATGAATACTGAATGTTCTATATGTCTGTCATATCCACAACCCACCCAAACCAAACTCAAATACTAAGGAATTTATCGAACTATTTACACAATTGCTATACAAATCAACAATAATAATCAAAACAACACGCTCTCGCAACCATGGAAAGCAAAAATCACTCACCCAGAAGAATCCGTGCCTTTTTACCAGCTTGTTCTTTTTCTAATAGTTAAGAGTCTTCCCTCCTGCTCGCACTTTTTACTTTTCATTCACTAACTGACTATATAATAACTGCCTATATTCACTCACTCACTAATTGACAACTTCGACAATGTCCACAACGATGCACGGCTTCCACAAGACTGTCTTTTTTTTTTTTTTTTTTTTTTTTTTTTTGTGGTAGGGAGGTGAAGGCATTTATGCCCGCCGAGTCTGGCAGTGTGGGACTCCCATGGAGGATACCTTTGGACTACCCACTAAACACCTCCCCTGTCAATCTGAGAACCTAGCCTGGAACCGTTTGACACATTACTTCGGGCCAGGTCTCGTTTTGTTACGCCGTGGCACCTTCAAGCTGGGGAGTCCCTTTCCTAGCGGGAGGGGAGGGGGGAAGAGGAATTGCCAGAAGAGCGATCCCCCAGCCCCAGCGCCTCCGGCTGTTGTGAGTCCCTTTTATATTTCAGGACTGCCCGAGCATAATGTGCCACCTGGTTCCATTTGTCAACCGATTCGAGCATCACCGCAACTATATTATCCGGGGTGAGCTCTCCTGTCTCCCTGTAGAGTTCCCTTCGCAGCCTGGCCCATTTGGTACACGCAAAAAATGTGTGACAGGCATTGTCCTCCTCTCCTGGGCAAAACCGACAATCGGGAGACCGTGACTTGCCGATCTTGTGCAGGTAAGACTGAAAACACCCGTGCCCGCTCAAAAGCTGGGTCAGATAGAAGTCAGTCTCACCATGCCTTCGATTTAGCCACGGTCTCACATCTGGGATGAGGCGCGCAGTCCACCTTCCCTTCGTGCAATTCCTCCAAGACTGCTGCCAATCGTTGAGCGAGCGTTGTCTCTCCTCGCGGATAACGATCTCCCTCGCATCCTCGTTTCGGCGCAGGTAAATAGCGCGGCGCTCTCTAGCAAGGAGGGCGACAGGTATCACGCCTGCAATCACTCTCACCGCCGAGTCGGAGACTGTTGGATACGAAGATGCAATTCTCAGTGCTCCTCTTCTCTGTACCTGTGCCAATCGTTTTCGGTATACCTCCTTGCTGAGAGCGTCGCCCCATACCTCTGCTCCGTACAGTAGCACTGACCCTACAGCACTCATCAAGAGGCGTCTTCTTGATGGGCTGGGTCCCCCTACGTTGGCCATAAGTCGACTCAGGGCCGATATTTCCGAAGCAGCCTTCTCAGCCGTTGCCCTGATTTGCTCAGAGAAACTCATCTTCGAGTCGGTCAGTAGCCCCAGGTACTTCACCGCTGGCTTCGATTCGATCTGTATATCTCCAATACTGATCATCCTTACTCTAGGGATTCTCTTTTTTGTCAAGATGACCACTTCGGTTTTCTCCAGTGCTAAACTGAGCCCGCGAGCAGTCATCCAGTCCCTCACTCGGCGCATTAGCATACCTAGCCTAAGTTGCGCTTGTTCAACGGTGCGTCCGGCGACCAGAGCCGCAACATCATCCGCATAGCCGACCAAGCGCGACTCATCTGGCATCTCAAGTCTCAGTAGCCCGTCGTAAGACACGTTCCACAGGTCCGGACCAAGGATAGATCCCTGGGCAACACCCGATGTAACCGCCATCCTTCGTTGGCCCTGTGTCGTGTCGTAGAGCAGGCTTCGGTCCTTTAGGTAGTTCCTCAAAAGCCGCATTAGATATTCTGGAACTTGAAAAGAGTTTTCCAGCGTATCCAGAATATCCACCCATCTAGCGGAGTTGAAGGCATTCCTGACGTCGAGTGTCACCAACAGGACCATCCGTCGCTTGGTGCGACTATATGCCTCTGCCTTTTGGACCGCGTTCACCACCTCTGCAATCGCATCAATGGTAGAACGTCCTGCTCTAAAGCCGTACTGCCGAGGAGATAGGTCCCCAGCAGCACGAATCGCGTCAGTGAGTCTTCCCTTGATGAGTTTCTCTAGCACTTTCCCAGCCGTGTCTAGCATGCATAACGGGCGGTATGCAGACGGCGATTCGGGATTTCCCTTCCCCTTGCTGACCAGCACGAGCCTCGCCACCTTCCATCGTACCGGGAAAACCCCGTCCCGTAGGCAAGCGTTGAATGTGCTGAGCAGCAAGTCAGGACAATGGTGATAGACGAGCTGCAAAACCTCAGCTGGAACACCATCTGGACCTGGAGCCTTCCTCGCTTTCAGGGAGAGGACTGCCTCCTCCAGTTCCAGCTGTGTGAAGAGTGGGCACTCGACTGCTGTTTCACCATGGACAGCGTCAACACGGACGGGATGGGCGGGGAAGAGTCCCCGCACTATCGCGTCCATCTTTTCCGCGTCATGTATACAAGGCTTCCGTAGGGCGCCAAGTTTCCCCATGACCAGCTTGTAGCCAAGGCCCCACGGATCCCTATTTACATCGTCCACGAGGTCTTGCCAGCATCGGGCCTTGCTCTTGTTAATAAGTCTGCGAAGATATTTCCTGCCGGACCTGTATGCTGCTAGCCTAGTGTCTGCCTCCTCCCGTGTTCGCGCCCGCTGGGCCTCTCGCCGAAGTTTGTGACACTCGCTTCTTTGTTCGGCGATGACCACCAGTATACTGGAGGCTTACCATGTCGGGGTCTCCGGCGGGGCATGGAAGACTCGCAAGCAGCTATGATGGTACTCATAGTTGAGTTCACCAAGTCCTTGGCTGTAGGCCCTCCACTCCCTGGCGGAGCTCCCAGCAACGGTGCGCCTGCCGTAAGCGCGTCAGTGAACTTCTCAACGTCCATCCTCCCAGTCCTCCATCCGAGGATTGAAGTTTGGGCATATGCACGCAGAGTGGCACCGTCGTGAACCTCAACAGCTATATACTGGTGATCACAAGACTGTCTTTAATGTTGGATTATTAGCAACCCCTAAAATATGACCTATCATGAACGTCAGTCCTATGCTCACATCCAATTCTATGATTGCCTGCTGCTTACTATGTGTGCTCCCTCACAATTTGTTTCTGCGCAGGCAACTTTTATTTAACAAAATTTTTTCGACTTTGGAACAAAGTTATAAAACTAAAGAACTTTATTTTGAACATTGCTTTTGATCCATTTGATTACTCATCAATTTTTCAATTCCGATATATCCAAAACATTTTCATCATCTTCTATGGAGTATCAGCTCAGATTAGATTTTGGATTCCAGAAATAGTCGTCTCCAATGGTCACGGCTCGGTAAACACGTTTGCTAGCTTACGACTCTTAACAAGAATCTTTTGCCGGCTTTTAATTAGTTTGTTAATCATTTTTGTGCTCTAGGTTCTCTTCAACCTTCGCACAACCAGTTGCCCTTCCATGCCTTCTATGTGACTAGCCTATTACGATCTCGTTATGGAATGCTTCGCTGGGTGGAAAATTCTCCAGGATTCTGCATTTGCAACACATCTGTTGCACTTTTGAAAATACTTGTTTGGGCTCAGACTTATATATGGGTATTTACTTCTCATTGGACATCGTTCGAGATTAAAATAAGATCCAAAGATAAGTAAGTTATGATCATAGTCGTAATTGTAGAAATGCATCCTTGTTCGCATCATAGTTTGCCAAAGTGTCTCGAGCTATCTCGGTTGGAAAACCATGTCTTGCATTCGAGCGTTAAAAAGTTGTATTCGGTGATGGAGTGAGACTAGTTTTTCATTTTCCTCACCGTTTTCCGTCTTGCAGGTGTAGTGAAATTTCAGTTCTTATTTTTACAATAAGTCCGTGAGGACACAGCTGATGACTTGGCTGTTCTAGCAAGCTGTAGGAATATAAAGAATCGTATTATTTTGCCAATAAATTAAATGACTTTTGGAGATTCCAACAACTGTAGGTGCTTTAGAAAATATTGAATCCAGATTCATTTGTTTTGCGGTTTCATCAATTTTATTTGGTGAAACTTTAACCACTTCCCTCGTCAGAACTTTACTTCGCACAACTCTTTTTAAAGCACCACATATACCATCAACAGGCCCTTTTCCGTGAGATGTTGCAAAATATTTCCAAACTAAATGCAAACTATTCCTTTTTCAAAATTTTAATGCCATTTGCTATATATGTATTTGTTTTTAAACTGTGAGCTTGGTCCATCTGACCATATGTGCACTTTCTGGCAGCTCCTTCAAGATTCTATCAACAAATATAAGGGAAGTTCTCTTATTGTGATGACGATCATCAGATACAATGACAATCGGATGTTGTTTTCCTAAAAACCACAAAGAAACAGTAAAGAGAGCTACTTGAGGCTGTACCCAACTGAAGCTCTGAACTTCATCTTGAGCAATGCAAGTGAAATTCTCTGAAAAGTCAACCTGCATCAATGCCATGGTTGGGTAAAATCTAGGAGGCGATACTGCATATCTTTCCTTTTGATAGCAGTCTGCTTGACTCCGTTTTATAAAGGAATGCTCAAAGAAACTTGGGCTCATATTGAAGATGTATTCACACAATTTATCAACTGTATCGGTTTCTCGGATCTTGCTTAGTTTGCCATTTGAGTCTTTCCACACAAACCAGATAATTTCCATACTAAACTGTTCACTAGCCCACTCATTTCATTTCTCTTTTAATACATGTTTGCAGATATTACAAGCATTTAACCAGCACTCTTTGCTTGGATTGTCACCAATGACGGCCCTGATAAAGTCGTGATTGTACCACGGGCTTTCGCAAAAACTGTGCAGTGCGTTCAATGCTAGAATATAGTTCTCATGATACTTGCACAAGCATTAGTTATGTGGAAGCTTATTGAATAAATAGACATGCTTAGGCCTTACTTCTGCAGGCTTGCTCTTTTTGACAATTTCTCCGCATTCTTTTATAAATAAGAAATGGGTTTCCGAGAGAGCGGCATATAAATGTCGGATTTGTACCTTTTCTTTCGCTCTGTGTTCATTACGAATACTAATGAAACCTTTAAGGCCTGGAGCTTGTCGGATAATATCGTCACGTTGATAGAATTCTTTAATTTTTATTATGATTTCCTCATTTAACGCAGATCCATGCTCCCTTTGATCTGGTGGAGAGGTAGAGGGTCCTACATTACAATCTTTCAATAGTTTGTTGAGTACTTGCTGCTTCTTTATTGGACACTTGGTTAGAGGTTTACGAGCACGTGTCACCACTTTTCCCAACGCCTGAGGGGTGCTGAATGATGATGACGATTATAAATTAGGGTCTACGAGGGTAACTTCAAGAGGTTTTCTAATTCTAAATCTTGCTTCTCATTCTTTTGTTTTCTCTTTTTGTTTACATAGTATTGTTTTCTTTTTTGATTCTGGGAGGCTGTCAATTTCCGTTTTTTTTCTTTGCTCTACTCTTTTGGCAAGCTTCTTGTTGTTTCTTCTTGTAATCGTCGTATTTTCCCTCAATTTTTAATTTTTCCCTTTTCCTTTTCATTTTCTCAGCAGCAGATAGCGGCATTTCGGCCTAAACCAGTGAAAAATACATTTAGACAGAAGAGCCTAAAGAATATTAATTAAAAAAATATGAGTCACTCTTGTTACATAATAGTAACACGAGTTACCGGTAACCCGCTTTACTCAAAATATCTGATTACCCAGACTGATAAAATTAAGCGGTTTCCACCGTTATTCGGTGCAAACTGAAATACCAATAGAGAATCCAAGTGTTCTTTTGATTAAAACAACAGACACTGACATTACTAGTAATAATATATACTTATTGGTAACTCGCGTTACTAAAATCAGGAGCCTTTATTTCTTGATTTTTATGAACTTAACTTTTCAGAATTGTTGTTATATTGAATTATGGATTGCACAACATAATGTTTTATTAGGTATTTAAAATTGACTTACCTGTTTATAACAAGAAACACGAAAAAATAATTAATTAGTAAATGCGTTTTATCATTTGTCACACAACAACTAGAATCGGCGGAATACGCGAATAGCCAAATTTTTAAATTGACGTTTGGGTGCTACTCTCAAATATTATTTTGGCCAAAGTAACAAGTTGAAAAGCCATTATGAGTTTAACTCAAACCATGTCCACTTTTTCATGGAATTACCCATTTTTGTTATTCATCTTACCTGAAAATTTGGAAAAGATTCAATCAAAAGTGTAATATCTGGTTAGATGGAAAGCCCATGTAGTGGAAAAATCATATATGACTGTTATAATCGTAGGAAATTCAAACGGCTATAATGTCCATAAATTTTATTGAAACTTATAGAATAAAATGATATTTTGAACAACTACTTAAATCGCTGATTTCAACCAATTTAATGATACTGATACAGAAGAGTTCTCCGGGGAATTGCAATGACGTGCCGTATACCAACTCTGCAGAAGTTGCGTCGATATCCTCCTTCACACTTTTGCGAAGGCCGAGCAACACGGTTGGAAGAATTTCCGCCCATTCTTGGTTTTTGTGCCACATTATGGCAGCTTCCAGGGATTGATGACACCACTCAAACACTTCATTAGCTGCAGGGTAGTACGCTTTCGTCCGAGTCTTACTAAAACCTACTAAATGTTTTAGCGACTGGAATATTAAAGACTCAAATTGAGATCCTTGATCCGATGTCAGCGGTCCAACGAAGTCAATGTGGACATAGCTAAATCTGGAGTCCGGCATTTCAATATGCCCATGCGGAGTTTTTGTATGCCTTTCAACTTTGCTACGTTGGCATGAAAGATATGTACGCGTTCATTCAAGAAGAGTTTTCTTCGTCGAACGCCCGCTGGGATGTGAGAAGTAGAAGTACCTTCAGGACGTATGGTCGAATTTCCATAGTTGAAACATCACAATAAATTAACGAGTTGTCTAATCTGATCTTCCGAAATTGGATGCTTGATTTAGCCCGAAGTAGATTTTTTAGTTATTCATCTTCCTCCTGAGCTTTCACCAAATTCTCAACTGTAACCATTAATGGCATAGCAATATTATAAATTTGGGATAATACATCCGCTGTTACGTTTTCTTTTCCAGCTATGTAGACGATGTTAGTCGTGAACTGTCCAATGAGGTCTAATTGCCTTAATTGCCGTGGAGACGCTTTATCCGATTTCTGCTTGAATGCATCCATGAACATGATATTTACACTGCGCTTTGCTGAATTTTTTCGAAAAAAAAAATCCGCGTGGTTCCCAAAGAGTATCGTTTAATTGCTCGAGTATTGCTCCCATTGTCGTATCGGACGAATCCCACTTTATTGCAAGCATGGCGTTTTCGATGAGATGACGCAATAGTGTTGAACTGGCAATTTGACGCTTATATTCTTCAAATACTTATTCCGCTTGTGGAGTCCATGCTATTGAGTAGTAGTATACTCAACTAGTAACCACACTCCATCAACCCTCCAGAAAAATCCGAACACAAGCCGAACAGCCAGCTATAAATCTTCGGTAGCAGGTAGGTAGGTTAAATACTGACGCAAGGATTGGCGCGAAAATAAACATATGCGTCGATGAGAGATTTCAGGATTACCATATCTCAAAAAATCAATAACTTTGCAGAAAAACAAATTCGTTCCATGTAATCTTTTAGATTTTTATTAGGATCTGGCAGCACTCCTATGTTCTGAAATGCATAAAAGAACACGTGCGTCGGAAATTTTATTTGCATTTTGCTTTGTTTCTTGAGCGCGCTAAACATGGGATCAGCTGTCATGCCCCGGATCAGCTGACGTGCTCCTGGGAAACATCAAAAAGTGTGCAAGACAGGGTAAATGAAATGTGTGGGTACTAGGTGAGTATACTATGCTATTGAGCGCTTGTCTTTCTTTGTGGCCCCAATGAGAAACTTGTGCAGAGTTGCTTGGACTGATGCTGGATTTTATAGCGATTTTCTATAATAGTTCATTGCTCCTAGAATAGAAATCCTCGCTATTCTGTACGAGTGACGGCTTTTTAAAATTCATAATCGCTTCTACTCGGTTAGGAAGAGGTTTTATGCCTCGATTGTCGATAAGATAGCCCAGATACTTCACAGTTGGTACTCCAAACGTACATTTGCCTATGTTGATCGACAAACCATATTCTCTTAGCCGGCTTAACACAAGTGTTAAATGCTCACGAAGTTCCTCTTGCGATCCAAATGGTATAAGTATTATGAATTCCTCGCATCAAAGAAGTATCAACATGATGCCTTTTGAACTAATTTTTGGAATAAAACTACGAGACGAAGCTGATGTTGAACTGAAGAAATTACTAGAGGATGAGATCAGGACCAATTTTATGGAAAAGCGAGAGGTGCTGCGGAAGACGGTCAAGCAAAATATTTTGATAATTCAGAACGAGAATCGCAAAGTGTACAATTTACGATGAAGACCAACTAAAATTATCAAATGGGACAACTCGTGGCAATTAAACGAACACAAGAAGGACCGGTTCTTAAACTAAGACGAAGGTTTCGGGGACCCTATACTGTTATCAAAGTAAAATCAGGCGATACGTACGATGTAGAAAAGCAGGGCTTTTTTGAAGGTCCACTGCACACCAGCACTTGTGCCGAGTATATGAAGCCATGGGTGAACGAGGACGATGATGGTGATAGCAGTCATTCTGCAAATCATCACGAAGGGTCATCCGAGGCGGATTACGTGCAGGATGGCCAAGTTGTGAGATTGGCAACCATAAATGTGCCGATGGTTCACTGAACGAAAAACACAGTTGAATAACGACGCCCGAAGAAGAATGACGTTGAGTTACAAAACGACGCCAAAAGAAGTAAATTTGAATAACGACTGTTGAAGTTTAAAGACGCGAGAATTGAATTGAATCAAGTGATTATTTTATTAACTATTGAATAGACTGAAAGTTAAAACGAAAAGCTTCCTTTAAATTTTGTGTGTTTTATTTCTCTTCTCGAAATCGATTTTCGACCGTAATCTTAATCCAGATCGTTGTTCTATGCTGTAGTTATGTTCTTTAATATGTGACACTAATATTATCTTTTTTCATAGTCTTTTCGATGGCAGCACAGTCGGTAATAATCTTGAATGAACTTGTCCAAAAATATCGTCAATTAATTCGTATAATCTATGCAAACTCGGCGCAGTCCATCTTTCTTTTTGGTAAGTATAACTGGGCAAGCAAAATCAGATGAACTTGGTTCAATTATTATTTGTTTTGAGACTACATCACGGTCATGCATAGTAAGTCTGTTGTAACTGCTATGAATTGGAGTATCATCCCTCCTTACAATTTTCGGTTGAATATTAGTTGTCTTGATCTTCTGGGGTGTGTACTCCTTAACCATAGTCAAAACTTCCTGCTTGATTCTAGGATGAATGTTCGGGACACACATCTGGGTCAGCATCATCGCTTCTATTCGAATTCATCTGCATCAGAGAAATAATCTCCGAAGTTGGTTTTCCGATTCGGATACGGTCTTTCCTAATGAATTTTTCAGAGTCGTTAAGCAGCTCGGCACCTACTATTGCATCATACGTTGAATGATGATTTTTGACTACATACACTTTTGTCGTAAACTCAGTTTCCTCTATTATTATTTTGGTATCAAAACAATCAATTCCATTCAGCATTTTCTCTGCATTCTGCAACAATCGTGATACCACTTTTCGATGGGTATCGGCGTTAATAAGGTTAATCTGACTTCCGGTATCAATCAATGCCTCAACCTATCTTATTAGCAGTGCTTACAGCCATCTTGTTCACTGTCGTGCTATCGGTGTCTATTTCCGAACCTTGAATGTGACTTGGTCTTCAGTTGTTGGCTGGATTCTGAGAGCACCCGAATGATCGATGTCCAAAATTGTTGCACTTGAAACATTCGGGGGCAAGGCTCTTCGATACACACTCTTTGGATCAGTGACCGGTCTGCCCGCAATTAAAACATCGGCTGCGGCTTGAACTTATTTGCGATCTTCTAACTACGTTGCCAAAATCAGTGATTGTACTTCGCTGCCGAACGTAAGTTTTGTAACTTTCAATTTGTTTCATTGATTGTCCTTTCACCACGCCTTAATTTCGTCGTATACTTTGAGTTTCTCATTGAATTCCTTCAAAGTTTTCACGCCGCATAAAATCCCCTTGTTTATTGGTTTGTTACTGATTTCGTCAACAATGTATTTAGCTAACGCAAAGTCTTCAATTTTACCGCGACTGGCAAGTTCTTTTATGAGGAGGAAATACGCACGAACACTTGCATGTTTTTTCATGTTAGTGCCCACTTACATTTTGTGTAACTGAGCACTTTTCAATTTGGCACCATATTCTTCACACAGTGCTTTTTTTAAAGCTTTTCATAAATTTAAACGTCTTTCGCCTTATACAAACAGTTTTGCCAGTCCCCTTAAACTTTTTTCCGCGGATATATACAATATTAAATCGTCCCATCCAAACAACACTGCCATTCTTTTAAATTTTTAAGTCCAGTTATCAATTGAATAATTGTCGGTGCCATCAAATAGCCAGATTGAGTCTTCGATATCCTTTAGGCTCATGGAAAACATTCGTTTTTTTCCGCTGGGCTTTTATTGACTTTGTATTGGGAACCATTTTGACTATCCTCGTCTCGCTCATCATTGTCGTCTTCATCGTCGTTTTCGTCATTATCTTCTTCAGAGCTTAGCTCAGAAGAATTTTTTAACTACTCAAGGTCATTTAAGGCATCACAAATTTCAATGGATAATTCATCACGGGGTTCTTCGTGATCCATGCAAAGAATGCTGGCATTTGCCACAATATCCCGTTCGGTCCATTGCCCGGCAATAAATTCCACTTTGCTTTTGTATTCGTCTGAATCGCGCTCGAAACTGAAACCGCAAAAGTCTCTTAATCTTTCCCAGTTTTTGCGATCGTCCTCATTTTCAAGCACAACTAAACGAAGTTTTTTAATTGTTATGGTTGGTGCACACGCAATATTCACGACTAAATTTGATATTTCCCGTAGAGAGATCATTTTGGGTTCATTTTCATAAACTTTCTAGCTAAACGTGGTTTCAATGCCAGCACTGATCTACTATCTTAAGCCATCGAATTGTTCGGTTCTTTCTCAATGTAATGTTTGCTTTGGCTTATGTTATGCGACATCCCGGTTGAGCACCCACTTTGCAGAGAATTCACCTTATACATAGTTTTATAATATCAAAACACAATCTTTTTCAGGATTATATTGCTAATAGATAAAAACGAAACAATAACTCTATTCAATAGTTATTTAATTAATCACTTGATTCGATTTAATTCTTGCGTCTTTAATCTTCAGCCATCGTTATTCAAATGTACGTCTTTCGTCTTTTTGCGTCACAGTGTAATTTCACGTCATTTTTCCTTGGGCGTCGTTATTCAACTGTGTTTTTCGTTCCGTGGACCATCGGTATATTTACCAATCCCACATGACCAATTGCATTTTTTTTTGATTACAAAAAAAAAAAAATAACACACTAAGTTGCTATTCTATAAACTTTCCATCGAATCAGACACTAGAGTTTTGATTTGACTATATATCTTCGAGATGCAGAAAGAGACAGTTAAACTTATAAAGTCAGAGTTTTTTATCTTTGAGAGCTAATCACGGGTTTGATAAGACAAGATTAACGGTATGTCTTCACATAATTTTGTGTGCCCCTTTATACTGATGCTTTCAGCATTGTTGATATAGAAATTGCACGAACGTGGTGTGAGAAGAAAGAGTGATGGAGAGAGTGGTAATGAATGGAAGTCTTAAAAAAGACGAATGATTTTTGCTATATTGGAACAATATGCCCGCCGATGAAAATGGGGTAGAAACGGTTGTTCCTTTAAACATGTACTTATCATTCAAGTGTGTCTTGATTTGCGGACTGTTGGTGTCTGCGTACCGTAATTTGAGTATAAAACCCTTTAGACAGGAGCATATTTCTGTCTGCCCAGCTTGCTTCATTTCATAGGGAAATATATTATATGCAATTTAGAGCCAAAAAAGAACTAAATAAACTTTTTAAATAAAAAATCTGTAGAGATTTTTGCCACAGGTAGTGTCTGTCTGGATTAAGCACTTCTGTAATGCTAAGCACTACAGTCAATCTTGGGCCTTCGTTTCCTGCAAAAAGCACCTCCAACTGTCTCGGTCTATTAACCACGTTCTCCAATTTCGAATTTTGAGCAGCGATGAACTGTCTTCGTGGACCAAGCCAGAACAGCGTTTCATCGATTTCCCCACTGGTCTCCGTTCTTCAGTTCTCCCCACGAATAACATTTTGGGTATCTGTTGTTCATCCATACAATTCATGTGGCCAGCCTATTGCAGCTTCCACAGTCTTACAATCGTTGAGACCTCCAGTACTTCAAAAATTTCATAACGGTCATGGTTGTATCGAATTTGCTATTGGTCCCTGTCTAGCTTCGCTCCGATCATTCACCTCAGGACCCATCGCTCAAAGGCGTTCAATACTCATATGTTTGCGGATGCTTAGGTTGAGGTCCATGTTTCACACCCATAGCACAGATCTTATCACAGATTTGTATACTTGGAACTTTTTTCCTGTGTATGCAGCTGGTCTTCAAGATCGTCAAAACTGAATAAAATATTTTATTTGCGAGCTGTATTCTTCAGGGTATTTCGTGTCTTTTGTTACCCGTTTTCGTTATTTTGGCGCCTAAATACACAAATTCGCCAACATTTTCGATAGTGTATTTGCCAAGTGGCAAGTAGGCTACTACTTGGCTCGACTTGCATAGTAAAGTACCTCACGTATCAACAGGTAGCTTCCTTATAACGTACTCCAAAGCCAAATTGAATAGCAATGGGGCCAGCCCATCTCCCTGTTTTAGTCCGATATTTGCGTCAAAGGCATCAGTGAGTTGTTATTGATGCGGACTTGGGAGGTCGTTGACATCATTGTGATTTTGATAAGATGGACTAATTTGGCTGGAATGCCAAAGCAAAGCATTATTTTGTACAGTACGTTACGATCCATACTGTAATATGCTTGGTTAAAGTCAACGAAAATTTGGTGTACATCTATGGTTTACACCACTAGCCACTACGATACAATCAGCTGACCATCTTTAAGATGGAGGCTCATCAGCTGCCCGTGGTACCTGAATATACCTCCAGGGTTGAGGTTCGCAGCAATGAGTTGATCTTGCTATCGAACAATCACAAAGCCACTATGTTTCGGATCCAGTTCTAATCCTAGTATTTTTACTAAGCGATTCGGGTACCCCGGGAACGCTAGTCCCCGTTGGTTTCACTGGAATCGGAGACGACAACCCAACAATATCAGTTGCACCCCTTTAAATTACCAGATCAGTTCCGCCCTGGGGGTACCAGTATGAAAGTTGAGAGCTCCCTCAATGTAAACTGGTACCGAACATGGGGACGAATGATTGGCGCTTAAACCAATCGCAGTCTAATGGTGACCGTGAGATTAGGCCAACTTAAGGCAGGTGCTCACATAAATCAGAAAGACATATGTACATCTATGGTGAACTCCCAGCATTTTTCAAGTACCTGCTTGACTGTAAACAATTGGTCTTTTGTCGATCTACCTGCTCTAAACCACCTTGATACTCCCCAATAATACTGCTGGCATATGATTCGATTTTATTTTCTAAGATTATTGAAAGTATTTTGTACGCCGTACAAAGTAGTGATATGCCTCTATAATTTTCGTACTGTAACTTGTCACCTTTTTTGTGGATAGGGAATATAATTGATTGGCTTCACTCTTTTGGCATATGTTCTTGTTGCCAAATGTCCTGGACGACTTTGTGAATACCTTTATGAACACTGCTGCCACCATATTTGATGAGCTCCACTGGAATCTCATTGATGCCCGGTGCTTGATTATTCGATTGGGCTTTGATGATGGAACAAACTTCATCCAGGGTTGGTGGGGCCAATGAAGGCTCACCGCAAACATCTAAAGGCTCCGATGCTCTCGAGCTGTGCGGAGGATTAAGGAGGTTCTTGAAATATGATGCCCCTCTTTCCTTAATCTTGGTTTCATCAGCAATAATATTGCCAATTTCATCACGACAGAGCATGGTTTTGGGCTGATAACCACGTTTCAGTTTTTTCACTACTATGTAGGCTTGTCTTGTGTTCATGCTCGATAGGCTTACATCTATACTTCTCAATTGGTATTTTCTTTTCTTAATTTGAATTATCTTATTCGATAGTCTTCTGAAATTTTGATAGTGTTCCCTCTTCATCCTGGTTTCCCTATCTAGTTAATATTTGTACGCCTGATTATTTTTATCTAACGCATTCCGGCAGTCACGAGAATTGTGAAAACATAAATAAAACCCTTGCGTCTGGTTGATGGGAAGCTTGTATTGTCCTATAGCCATTATTGTTTTCGTAATATAATTTTTTCATGTTTCACTCGTTCTTCTACCCAGCATAAAATGGATAATGCAGTTTTAATATTTGATATTAAAAGATCTTGTTGAGAACTTTCATTTGATACTCCACTCGACTTACTCAGTGAAAAAAAAATCTGTGCCACATCCTTATATGGAGGAAACCCTTTCTAAAATTCTTTGAAAATATTTAGACCACACATTTTACACTGGACTTCTCAGCTTTCTACAAAGTTTCATGGTTCTTGCTAATATAGTTGTTGAGCACCTGAACGGACAGATATTACTGATTTTAACAGGGTATTGTCAAATTTTTTTACACAACCCTCAAGAATATGGTAGAGGATACCAATTATGTAGCCTGGACCATCTACGAGTAATCAAACCGTTTCGAAGGCTTTCTCCATACCAATGAGACATGCTCCAACACATTTTCTATTGTTTAGTTTCCAACAAATGTCTGAGGTTACTTTCGTTATTGCATGTACCGTCGAGTGCCTGGCACGAAAACCAAAGTGGCAACTCACGATCAACTCATATTTCTCAACGTGGGCGTTATTGCTTGTTGCAGTATCACTTCAAATATATTTGTTACATTGTTTAGCGCAAACTTACGGAGCCTTAAGCCACTAGGGGAGAGAGTAGCTTAAATTTTTTTTTTTTTAATTTTCAGTATACTCGTACATTTTACCATGACTTTTATGAGCATCTCAAAGTTTCATGAAGCTAATGCACTTACTGAAATGTTTAATTATTTACACACAAATTGAAATTCTGAATCATTTTATTTGATTATTTTGATTAATTGATCATATTTATTAGGATATACTTATATCCGTGTCAGCTTTTTGGTGGCACTTAAAATGTTGTTGCTCGCGCCAAAACTTTTTGGGATTTTTTTCATGAATTGCTTATTTCAATTACCTATCCTGCAGTATTTTATTAGATTATTGTTTTTGTTGAAGAAAATCAGATCATCCGACTTTGATGAAAATGGATTATTTAATGTAACTTAGTATAGTATTGTTAATAGGCAGTGACATTTTTCATTCGTGCCTGTATTTTGCTGAGCCTTAGTTTTGTATTCGGTTGAGCAAAATTTCAGGTGTGTGAGAAAATCGTCTATACAACAAATTGAATTCAAATATAAATTATATAAAAAATATTTTGGCAAAAAAAGAAAATGCTGTGAATGTTAAACATTATTTCAATGATAACTTAAACATGCGCATTCCAATCTAGGTAAGTTTTTAGTTGCAAATTACTGCATGAAATTTGAAATTTAATGGACAAACAATAGAAATATACCAATTTACATTACATAGTATTATTATAAACATTTTTTCACAATATAAACAGGGAAATATTATTGTGAACTATAATTAGAAAGAAAAACTACTTAAATGAAATCACTCTTGCCAATGCATACACAAGATCAGGACAAAGTTTATTTGATGTACCTAGTGCATTTGCGTGGGATGACTGATAGTTTAAAGATCAGTTTGAGCTTGAAACTAGAAACATTTTCAAGATTTACATTTAGAAATGAATTTACATAATTATTATTATTTCAACTTGCAAATAACTCCATGTTGATGCATTGATTATACATAGTTGTTTACTGGAAATCGTGAATTTATCAATAATTATGAAAACAAACTTCAGATCGGTACGCAGCAAGTAAATACTGCTAGGAACAATATATGAGATGGTGTTATATGTTTTCCTCATTAAATTCTCACTTTTACATGGCGGATATAATCGCTGATGTAAATGTGTATTAATATATTTTTTGTCTTGAAAATTCACCGGGCCATACTTTGCTGTGCGAGCACACGCGTTTTAACTCTTTTGAGTTATCTTCAGTGTCTAAAGGATGTGTGGGAGGGAATGACTTTATAACAATAAGTCCCGAGACTAACCAAGAGATGGTGCTAGTAGTACCAAACTGACCATGTTTCCATAGAGTGCGAACCTTTACATGAAAGTGTAAAAATTTCAAGTCGATCGGATCACAGACAGCAGAGTTATCGAGATTAGAGTAAAGTCACTTTGTAATTTGTTTGAAAAATGGAAATAAGCGAGTTTCGCGTGTTGATACAACATTGTTTTTTAAATGGGTAAAAACACCGTAGAAGCCCAGCAATGGCTTGAAAAACATTACCGGGACTCCTCTCTATCGAAACCAACGATTTGTTGCTGGTATACTGAGTTTAAACGTGATCGTACGGACACAAACGATGCGAAACGTTCGGGTAGGCCATATGAAGCCGTTACACAGGAAAATGTGAGTGAAGTGTTAAAAATTTTAATGAAAAATCGCAAAGTGAAGGTCCGTGAGATTGTAGAAATGACACAGATATCATCTGGAAGCGTATTTACAATCTTTCATGAAAAATTGAGCATGAAAAAGGTTTTTCCAAGTGGGTGCCGCGATTGCTTTCAGTGGAAGTCCGTGGAGTCCATGAAAACAATGGCGAAATTGAACAAATCGGGCTTTGATTTGCTTCCCCTTCCCCCATATTCGCCAGATTTAGCCCCCAGCAACTATTGGCTCTTTGCTGATCTCAAAAAAATGCTCCAGGGAAAAAAAATTTGCTCGAATGAGGAGGTCGTTGCCTAAGCTGGAGCCTATTATAAGCAAAGGATAAATCCTTCTATAAACATAGTAAAGAAATGTAGGAAAGGCGTTGGCAAGATTGTATCACCCTAAAAGGAGATTATATCGCTGAATAAAAATGATTTTTGAAAAAAAAATGTTGTTTTCGTTGTTAGCCTCGGGATTTATTGGACGATGTGTTATTGCAGCTGCCCTCGATTAACAACAACAAGTGGACGTTATTTTTACGGATTTTTCTACAGCCTTTGATTTAGTGGATCACTCTCTCCTATTTGAGAAACTTTTAGGGTTCAATACCCCTAGTTGCCTCTATTCCTGGCTTCTCTGCTATGTCCTGAATGGTTAATGTATAGTCACTTTAAACTCTTGCTTCTCTACTTCTTTTCACCCGAGCTCGGGAGTTCCGCAAGGTTCAATACTTGGCACCATACTACTTTTACTTTTTGTCAATGATCTAGCTTCTGCTACCACATCCCCTTGTATCCTCTATGCTGATGACTTCAAAATTTTTTTTTGTTAGACGTGGATATCCTTTAGCGTCTTGGTGACGTATGAATCAAATCATCTCTCCTCAAATGTTTCCAAATGCCATCAGATGACATTCTTCTGTAAAACATTTCCTCTTCTCTCAACGTATAGGCTTGTTGGTGTCCCTTTGAGCAATGTAACCTCCTTTAAGGAGCTTGGTGTTATTTTTGATTGTAAACTGAAGTTTGATCTCCACATTGCTCTAATTATTAAGAAAGCCTCTTGCTTAACTGGATTTATTTTACGATCCGCTTCGTCATTCCAACATATCAGATCCTGTATGCGCCTTTACTACTCACTAGTACGTAGTCATTTGGAGTACTGCTCCCAAATTTGGAGTCCGTACCATAGGAAGCACGTCGATGCTCTTGAGTCAGTTCACACTTCACTATTCTTCAAATTCAACCTTCCTTACTCCCCTTATGACGACCGACTACATACTTTGAACCTTGGTACCCTCGAGTCCAGACGATTTTTCCTTGACGAATATCTTTTGTTCAAGCTTCATCATAGCCTTTTACCTCAAAATGTATGCAAGCAAATAAATACGTTCGACGCTGTTCGCCCTAATAGATCCTCGCTTCAATTTCAGGTACCGTATGCACATACTAACACCTTCTTCCACTCTCCCTTACTACTTCGTATGCACAACCAGCGAAATCTCGGTCCTCTACCAGAGTCTCTTGGCGTATTCAAAACCTCAATAAAAAATCAAGTTTATAAATACACCTATAAATCTTCATTTTTGATATCATATTGTGATCTTTTTTCTTTAATTTCTTCCATATCTGCTAGTCGGTAAGTTGATTTTCTGAAATAATTAAATATTTGGCAACAAGAAAGTATGCCAAAAGAGTGGAGTCAATCAACTATACTCCTTATCCACATAAATGGTGACAAGCTACAGTGCAAAAACTATAGAGGCATATCTCGGCTTTTATTTTCAAAAATCTTAGAAAATAGAATCGGATCATACGGCAAAATTATTATTGGGGACTATCAAGGTGGTTTTAGAGGAGGTAGATCGGCAATAGACCAATTGTTCACAGTCAAGCAGGTACTTGAAAAATGCTAGGGGTTCCAAATAGACGTGCACCAAATGTTCGTTTACTTTAAGCAAGCAAACGAAAGTATTAATCGTAACGTACCGTACCAAATAATGCTTTGCTTTGGTGTCCCAGCCAAATAAGTCCTTGTTACCAAAATGACAATGACGTCGAAGGCCTCCCAAGTCCGCATCAATCACCAACTCACCGATGCTTTTGACACAAATATTGGACTAAAGCAGGGAGATGGGCTGGCCCCATTGCTATTCAATTTGGCTCTGGAGTACGTTATATGTCGATATATGAGATACATTACTATACAAGTCGAGCCAAATAGTAGCCTATGCAGACGACATCAACAATTTGTCATGGTCATTAACAACTGCCAAAGAACTCTTCCTGAAACTCGACAGCGGAGCAAAATTAGTAGGACTACATATCAATGAAAAAAAACAAGGCTCATGACGCAGTCAAGGAACAAGTTGAGTAACTACGAGAGTACTCCTACCAGAAGGTCTTTGTAACTACCCTAGGTTTCAAAACAAGTTTTCTAATGGCGTAAATCAGTGGCTGGAACTATTCATCCAATACTTGGGTAAGAAATCGTTCAAATTGATGCAAAAGATGCATGGTTTCCTTCATAAGCATGTTGCAACCGCCATTTTGTTTCAGCTTAAATAACTTTTCTGAATGCTTGGCCAAATGTTATTGCTGTTGTAACACCATACAATTGAAATGGCTATAACTCACTTGATTATTATTGGATTCCCATAAAATTTTTTGAAAATAAAGATCTTATGTTAATTATATTAAAATTATAAAAATTGCTGGAATCTCAAAATTACCGTTTTGATTTAATGAGCGAAAATGAAAAATTTATAAATCAGACTAATATTAACAAAGTTGAGTGTGTTTCGATTATTGAGGTGTTTGCTGCCCTTGTACTCATAACCACCTATCTTCGTGATGTTTTTCAGATTTTTCGGCTCAACGGTGTCCAATCGTGAAGGGGGATAAAAATTTCAGTACGTTTTGCCTCCCGCTGGACCCCATATACAAGATAACCTGATGCACAAAATAACTTTCTAGATTCAGATTCTAAAAGTTCTCAGCAAGATCTTTCATTTGATATCCTACTCGACTACATTTCATTTAAAAACTATTTTTAAGGGTGGCCTGTTTAGTAAGACCTAAACTTTTGAGAGCCTACCACTTCTGACCTTTTCACAAAGTTTGAGCTTTCTAGCATCTATAGTTTCTGTGGAAACTTGCTGTCATGCACGGACAGATGGGCGGACGGACAGACGGACAGACAAGTCGTGAAACTAGTATGTCATTTGTAAAAAAAAATTTTTTACAAAGACCTAGAAACAGTGCGGTGTACGTATTTATCAAAAGCTTGCAAAGGAAGTTATGCAGGTTTAAGGCATTCTTAATAGAGTTCAGGCTGATATCCAATCGAAAACGATTAAGTGAAATAAAGTAACTAATAAAAATTCAAAAGGATAAATGAGAAAATGAATTTGCTTTGAAGATTGGACTATTTAAGAAATATTTAATACAAAAACGTTGTGCTAGGGTGCTTTCAAAAGATTTCAGGAATTTTACTAAGTTTTTTGCAAACTAACTCATAGACAAATCCATAATTACAAAATCTATTGATTGTCATTAATTATTGATTTTGAGACGATGGATTCTGTGTTTATGGATTTTGTAACTATGGATTTTACTTTTTTTTTCTTAACACTACAGCCGCTTTCGGGCCTTCGCTTAGAGATAGTTAGAGGATCTCATTATCATGATCGAATTCATCGGCACCCCACAAGGTGATATGGTCAGTATCACGCTTTGGCCGTGGGTCCGCCCGCCCAGTTGCGATACGTTCTGACTTTACTTTATTAGCTTGTTAAAAATGGATTTTGTGTTTATAGATTTTTTTTGATTATTAGTTTTTGGAATTTGTGTTTTGAAATATTGCGAGTAACCCCAAAATATTAGTGCAAACGAATGAAAACTTACAATTTAATATGTTTTTTTGTGATTCCATCTTACAGTTAAGGTTTTTAGGGTTTGGTTAAAAAAATATTATGATAATATGCCATTAAAAATGCGTCCAATGCTGCCACCCATCCCTACATTTGCCCGTTTGTCGGCTCATACACCGAGAGAAAAAACTGGGGTGAAGCATTTGGGTACATTGTTTTCATTTGAAAAAGAAAAACATAAGGAAAATTATATCTGAACTTCATTGAAATTTAGGCAAATTAGCTTGTAATGCAATCAGCACTACGCATAGTAATCGATTTCATTTATTTCGCTTTCATTATCGTACTTGGCCATAGATATCACTCCTCTTATCTTCAAGTTGTGTCAAACTGTAACTTCAATGATTAAATTCGTCATTGCGACATTGTGTGCGCATGGTGCTTCGGTGGGTGTTGGAGCTTGGTTAAACTAACGCTGCAGTAAAAATAAATCGTTGCATTTATACCATCTTGATTACGTTAAATTTGATCGAGGTTAGAATAGTGTATATTAACTTAGCCTAGAATGGATTGGAGTCCTTTTAACTTTACGAGACCTTAATATTTTCAATCCAAGACCCACTCGAAATAACCAGAAATGTGTGGGTTGCAATATTCTTTTTTGTACTCCCTCTACGAGGGTCATTCAGCAAGTACTTAGCCTCACCGCCCGATGGTGCTGCTATTACAAAAGAGTTTTACCATCATGCAGTACATTCTTTTAGTAGCCTACTGTCAAAGTTTTCGTCAATTCCCTTCATTAGTTTTGTTTTGATAGCCTTTGGAAGGGAGCGCGTCGGTCGGTTGTACATAAATGGAAAAAGAACAATATCGTTCAGTGATTAGATTCTTGTTTTTGGAAGGGAAAACGCGCAGCGAAATCAAAGATCGCTTGGATGCTGTGTGCGGTGTCTCTTCTCCTTCGATAGCGACCGTCAAGAATTGGTTCAACGTGTTTGTTCGTGGCCGCACGTCGGTTTTTGATGAGCCACGTCCAGGTGACCCGAAAACGGCTGCTACGGAGGAAAACGTTAAAAAAATCCACGATCTCGTGTTGGCAGACCGTCGATTGAAGGTTCGCAAGTTAGCTGAGTTTGTGGGCATCACAGAAGGAACGTTACATCATATTCTACACGAAGAACTGGGCATGAGAAAGCTGCACGATGGGTGCCACGTTTGCTCACACCGGAAAACAAACGCAACCGTGAGACTCCATCGGCGACGTGTTTGGCGCTGTTTCAGCGCGACTTGGCGGAGTTATTGCGTCGTTTTGTGACCGTCGACGAAACATGGATTCACTGGTACACACCAGAGACCAAGGGACAGTCAAAACAGTGGATATCACCCGGCGAACGTGCTCCGAAGAAGGCGAAGACTGTTCGATCGGCCGGAAAAGTGATGGCCACCGTTTTCTGGGATTCCCAAGGTGTGATCCACATCGATTACCTCGAGAAGGGTAAAACAATCACGAGGCGCTACTATGCAGACTTATTGGGCCGATTTGACGTCGAATTGAAGAAAAAGCGGCCCCGGTTGGCGAAGAAAAAAGTGCTTTTCCAACACAACAACGCGCCAGCTCACACCTCCGCCGTCACCATGGCCAAATTGGTCGAATCGTGGTACGTTTGCTGCCCCATCCACCGTTCTCTCCAGATTTGGCCCCTTGTGACTACATTTGTTTCCAAACCTGAAAAAATCACTCGCCGGGAATAGATTTGGGTCGAATGAGGAGGTCATCGCCGCCACGTATTTTTTGGACGGGCTGTATTTTTTGGACGGGCTGAAAAAGTTAGAGCATCGCTGGGCCAAGTGTATCGAGCTTCAAGAAGATCATATGGAAAAATAAATTGCCCCTTTGCCAAAATTTTCGTTTTTCTTCTGTAGGCTAAGTACTTGTTGAATGACCCTCGTATTTCTTAGGTGACAGAACCAGAAAAAATGGACATCCAACAACCCAAAAACGTAATATCCCTCTACCTGGCTAAATTTAGTACCTACCCGCATAGCTCATTCTACGCCTAAGATATGATGGGTAAAAGAAAGTAAATTTGTCAGGGAAGATCTACCTCTGACAAAACCATGCTGTTGGTCTGCTAAAGATGGGAAGACAAGTGGATACAGCACATCAAAAACTATCTCTTCAAGAATTTCCTAAAACAAGGAAGAAGGGAAATAGGGCGATAGTTTGAGACGATATTACGATCACCAGATTTGAATAGCTTTATGAGCACTGCTACCACCATATTTGATGAGCTCCACTAGAATCTCATCGATACCCGGCACTTTATTGTTCTTTTTGGCTTTAGATGAAGGAACAAACTTCATCCAATGTTGGTGAGGCCAACGTCTGTAGGCTCCGATGTTCTGAAGCTGAGAGGAGAATTAAGGAGGTTCTTGCAATATGAGCGTGGTATTGGGCTCATAACCTCGTTTCAGGCTTGTCACTACTTTGTATGTATGTCATGTGTTATTGCTCGCTAGACTTACATCGAATCTTCTCAATTGGTTGTCATCGTATTTTCTCTTCTTAATTCGAATTATCTTATTTGCTACTCTTCTGAGATTTTCATAGTATTCCCTCTTCATCCTGGTTTTCCTACCAACGGTTTGTTTGTGTGCCTGATTCTTTTTGTCTGTGTGTTCTGGTACTCATCATCGAACCAATGATCTGTCTTGCGCCAGGCTTGATATCAAATCGTCTTTTCTGCTACGGTCTTAATAGCCACTTTCACTTCCATCCAGAGCTCGTTGCTTGTCTTTAACGATCCTTCTGATAAGATGGTAGTCAGCTGGTTGTCAAGGGTCTCCGTGAAATGTTTTGCCACAGACGCCATGTGTAGCGTTTCGATGTAAAATTGTTGTAGTGAGCTGGTCTTTGCTGACTACGCCTTTGACATACGCCATCGATATGTTAATTTGATCAAATAATGATCTGAGTTACAATTGGCTCCTCGGTATGTACGGACGTCAAGCATACTAGAGGCGCAACGTTGCTGGACCAGAACATGGTCGATCTGGTTTTGTGTATTGCATTCCGATTATACCCACGTCATTTTATGAATGCGTCGATGTGGGAAGTAAGTCGAACGTACGACTAGGTTTCTGCTACATGCAAAGCCAATCAGGTGCTGGCCGTTGTCATTTGTTTCATCGTAGAGGCTATATTCTCTAGTAGTTCCCTGATGATATAGCTTATTGCTGACCTTAGCGTTGACTAGTCTTTCTAGGTGATTGTAGAACATTTCCTTCATTTCTTCGTCCTTTTCTTCAGTCGGGGCGTGAACATTTATCAGCCAGATTTTAAAGGCTTTCGTTTTTATACGGATCACACAAAACCGTTCATTGAATGCTTTAAAATAAATAACGTGCGATTTAAACTCCCTATCCACAATGAAGACCACTCCGATTTCTGGGTTTCCAGTAGGCTTCCAACTTTTGAATATTTTGTGCGATCTCATGTCTTGAATATTATTACCAGTCCAGTTCGTTTTCTGTATTGCCAGTATTTTTAATTGATATTGACTGGCCTGTTGTAAAAGGTCCTTAACAGCGCCAGGGTAATTGAGTGATCTGATATCCTAAGATTCAATGCCATAGTCCTTTTCCCGTGAACGAGGTCGTTGCCGTGAGTCCAATCCATTCCAAGGCCCTAAGCAAAATATTATTAAGATTTAATATGTATTAGTAAATCTTTAGTTTAGGGAATTTGTATAAATAGAGTAAGGCTAGTGGGAAGATAAATATATTCCAGTCGGACTAAAACTAGTGAGTTGGCCTCTGACTTTTACACATTTATTCCGGCGTTAAATACCTAAAATACATGCGTACCTAGGCGTTTTAAAATTACTAGATGAATATATATTTTTTGTTGTGACATCGTATTGATCGTTTGGCATCAATGACAACACCCTTAGTTCGTCAGGATTTGATATTTCTTCTAAGTTTTATGGCTCCTGCAAGGGTATAGTAACTTGTGCTCGCTTTATCGGCAGATAAACACGGCATGACAAAGAATTAGTTATTAACTTTGCTTGTTCTTTTGGCTGATTGTTTGCTTCGGTTACTGGCTTTTAATTTGCAATACTATCGTGATTACGTTCTTTAAGCAGAATTTTTATAGTGCCTTTCCTCTCACTTTCCATCGTAATTACACAACTTTTACACATTATCGACTTTCTTTGGCTACACATCCAATGATATTCCGATTTTTAGTTTTGTAAATGAAATTGCATCGATAAACAAATTTTTATTCCCTTTGTTAGACCGCAAAATACTAACTATAATTATATTTGGATTGCATTAACTTGAAGAAAATCGTTCGTTCTTCAAGCCAAGAAAACAGTTTCTCTTATTGAAATTAAATAACTGAACTTTACTTTTGTTTGGATTTTGCTTTTATGGATTTTGTAAATTGTTATTTTGTGCATGTGGGTAATATAATTTTGGATTTTTCAAAGTTTTTGGATTATGGGTTGTAGGATTTTGTTTTTACAGATTTCATGGTGCTCCTAATATTTTGGGCATCTTGCATTTGTCTCTGAATTGAAGTCCTTTAGCCTCTTTTCATAAACATTTTTAAGAAAATTCAACAATTAATTTCCTCATAAATTTACTTTCAACTAAAATTATTTATCATCATGCAAATATTTTGACTTGTTTTTCCATACGTCAAAATGTTAATACACTCAATATAACAAACATAATCACGCGCCAATTTTATCATTGTAAATTTCCATAATCATCCTTTTGCTGGAGCGTTGTAATATTTGCCCTACAACAAAATCAAAATAGTTTCAAAACAAGTTCAAAGATTATTCGCCACTTAATAGAATCCATATTTCAATTTTTATTAAAGCCCGATTAAGTGTGATAATGATGTGTGAAACATTACAAAATGTCGCGGAAATCACTGATAACTAAGCATGGTAAGAATTCCCTTTATGATTTTATCAGGTCAAAGAATTCTATTTAAAATGCGTCATTTAATGTCTAGTTTATTGTAGATATGGAAAATAAATTATATGAAAATAAAATTATTAGAATTTTATATTACTTATATAATTAGTGTGGATCATACGATTAAAACTCACTTTCCTTAGAGTTACTTAAATATGATTTTATAGCTGCATCGGAAGCCTTTCTGTCTAAGAAAATCTTCCAAGCAAGGTTAATAGCATGTTCGCTGATAAGGAAGTGCATGAAGTCTCATTTCATGGGAAGTGCAAATAAATTAATTGAGTTCAAATCAAAGAATGATTAATTAGTTCAACAGCACTTTAAGCTCATTATCATTGATAATTTGCTGTTCAACAAAAATATTGGAAGATAATTAAACAACGATGATCACTAAAATTGAACTTATAATTTTGAATTATTCCGAGTTTATGAAAAATTCTCATGGTAAACTTCGTGACGTCCTTAAGTACATATTCATATTCCCACCCTGTTCAAAAATTTGAAAAGCGCCACAAGAAGCTAACACTGCATACAAGCTCTCTCAATGAAGCACAGCACAAATAACATAGATACAAATAAGACATCGACCCTTCCCAGCAAGTGAACAAACTTTAATCACTTGTATGGTTATTAATGAGTTAGTTTTAAGCAAATGTAAGCAAATTTATTAATTGCTGAAACACTGTAACCAAGTGGTACTCGAAAGTGTGAGTGTTATGATAATTTTCCAATTCATCGATCTGCTCGTTATTTGAAGTGATGTTAGATCAGCTTTTAATTAGCAGAGCCTCGACCAAGAACTGATGTCATTATCTGGTAAGTATTTTTGTAATGGTTATTGCAAATAAAGCGATACCACTTTAAAATACTGTTAGTCTAGCAATATGGGATTATACTCGTACTCGCGGTAAAGCTCATTGTTGCAAGAAATCGATCAAAACAAAAGCGTCAAGATACACATTCGAGTTCACGAGACAGTTGTCGTTGTCAGTTGTTATCGATTTCGTAAGGCCGAAAAAATATATTTTAATGATTGCGAGTAAATTATCTGCAAACATTGAATAAATTTTATTTAACTCTTACTCAGTATTATACTCTAGATGTTTCTCAAAGTTGAGGCAAGGCGTTATGAATATGGTATACAATTTTTGAGAAGTCAATGGTTTGGATCAAATAATTTCCATTCTATTTACTTTTTAAGCATTCAATAAAATTACAATATGATTGATTTTTGTTATTCTTTCACTAAATAATTAAAATTAGAGAATATGTTTTGGAATCAAAAAACCAATTCGGCAAGTGAGTAGCACCCGTTTCGAATGAAATGGGGGAATCCCCACAGTAAAATTACTTGTTGGCAAATATTGCGGCTTTTTCCTTGTCCAATCTTTAAAATTGAGGTGGACCATATAATAGGTGTGCGCTGATAAAAAAACGAAGTGTATCAATTCAAAGAATTATTTCGTTGCTGAAGGTACGATTTTGAACAAATTAAACTAATTGAAGGAATAATTATATGATTGTAATAATATCAAATGGCCCGTAGACAGTGTGATTGATGGCCGTTCACTGTTGTGCAGAGGAAAGAAGAATTGTCCATCAGCTCCAAGATGAGGAGAAAACCTACAAGTTCATTGTTACATCAATTGAATGGTCTAAAAATTTTGTTATAAATGCTCTCAAACTGGAAAAATTCTTTGACACGTGGAGCATCTACAAAAACTTCACCAGTGACCGACAATCGTATCGTTACATTTGTGATAACATCGATCCCGCGGATCGATATTCCGCAGAGGTAATTCACCCCTGTATATAAATGTCCCAAACAGCGGATAAAGTTTTTTTTTTATTAACTTACAAAGCTTAACAAATTGACATAACAAGCATAATATAAAAAGTATATAAGCTCAGCAACTCCTTATAAGCAGAGCTTGAGAAAGGAGTTGAGTTAAGATCGTTGTCTTACTACTTCTAAAATTACATGAACATATTCATTTTACTTATGCTATTTTTTCACAAATCTAAATTAATTAATTAATAAAATTGAAAATTCTCAAAAATTTGTCACCAGTCAATCCTAAAAGCCATTTTATATGTAAACTTTAAAGGATTCTGATGAATTAGCACATCTAATGAAGTCCGGTAGCAAATTGAAACTTCTAGGGCCTATGTATTGTACATATTTTTGTGTTTGAGCTTTGTTACAGTAGGGGACATTCATCCTATTATTATTGTACCTTGTATTGTAATTATTATTAGCGAGTGGTAATCTCTGTGATTTAAATGTATAGTATGTTGCTGATTTAATGTACAATTTTTTTATGTCAAGAACACTAGCTAAGTTAAACGAGGAAGAGGAGGGAAATATCCTTGGTGATTTAAATATAGTTTTCAGAATTGCCTTTTGAGTTACACTCAAATTTTCCGTGTGACTGCTGAATGTACCCCCCCCAAACTGCAATGCAATATTGGATAACGGATTGAACTAACGCATAATAGATTAACTTCATTTGGAATACTGTCAGAAAATCACGTAATGAGATGAAGAGATATAAACAACGTCTTGGCTTTGTGTTAATATAATCAATATGTAAATTCCATTTAAGATTTTTATCAATAATTATTACTAGATATCTAGTTTTATCAGCAAAGGTTATTTCAGTACACTCACAAGTTACATTATTTGTATGTATGCAGGGTGTCCATCTGGTCACAACCCAAAACCAGGACATTTGACGACCTCCACCCCCTCCTTTGCACCACTCACCACCCTTTTGTCACAGATCAGTTATCAGTGTTCTGAAATTTCCCTACCCTTTAGACTCGCGCTGTCTGGAAAAAAAACGAAAAAGATTGCAGAATAGTACATTTTATTGTCTCATCATTCTGGTAATCAATACAAACTGCAAGTGATGCTTGTAACATGGTTGTCGAGTGTCGAGATAAAGTCCGTTTCTTACTTCTGTTACATTACCAATTTTTATTCTAAATATATGTGACATGCGCCGAAGAAAGTGGCCTGACAGGGAAAAATTAGATTTTGAGATTTTTACACTTTTCTATAGTTTTTGAGTTTCTCTTTTGAATGGGACGATCGAAAAAAAATTTTCAGCATTATTTTTGCTAATAATCAAGTTGCTAGGTACCTCTCTCCTAGCAATAGCGTCTGCCTGGTCGACTTCAACCTTTCGCCCTGAAAAATCTAATTTTTCCCTGTAAGACCCCTTTCTTCGGCGCACGTCACATATGTACTATACCATACACAGATTCTTTGACTCGCATAAAACAATATATGTATTCATTGATGATACTTTTCCACCTGACCAATTTTTACAAGCAGTTTTTTGTTTTTCCCCAAATAGCTGTGAAATTCTGAACACGAAAAATGCTTGAAATTGTGTTGAACCATGACAATATTTGTTACAGTCGTCAATTTCAGCCTGTTTCTTTCATTACTCCATTGCGTATTGATAAGGGAAAAAATTCTTTCACAGTTAGCATTATGTGCCGGTATAGCGAAAAAGTTCTGGGCAATTTTCAGAATTTCGGAATATTATGAAATATTTGAATTGGCAGCAAAGAAATCACAGATCTTCAAACTGGAAGGTTTCTTGAAAAACTCGCTGTCATTTTCTTTTGATTTGAGAAATTTTTTCAAATTGGTTATTTGATCAAACAAAATATCATCGTTGATTTTGACGTTCTTGGAATCGAGAAACGAAACAGATTTTTCGACTGATTCATACTCCAATTCTTTTCCCAATTTGAAATCCAACCAATCAAAATCCTGCAAATGACGAAGCGATGCGCTCCATTTTTTCAAATATTCGCCTGTTTTGTTGTACACCAAAAACATAGAATTGAGAAATTTGTCACATTCTACGTCTTTGCCATCATTTCTCAGGTCAGTGAGTACTTTTCTAATGCTGATTGGTACAAATTTTGAGTCGCATCTGCTTTTCAAACATTCGAGCACAGAGTCAATAATTGATAAGATGTCAATAACGCTGTTACTTTCGCTTTCCATGCTCTTCAATTTGTTGTGGAAAATTGACATGAGAGAGTGAACAAACAGAAAATGCAACTCACCGAAATCATCGTTGAAAAATTGTTCCAAAACTTTCGGCGCATCATTTGTCGACAAAAAATATGAACGCAACGCTGGGTAAATACGGAGCATTCTATCAACACCAGGCATAAGACTGAGCCACCTTGTCCTAGTATGTGACAACAAAGTTTGATACTCTATTTCAACAAAATCGCAGAACTCTTTCAAATCCGCCGTCCAAACCGTATAAATGGAAAAATGATTGAAAATTTTAGAAATTATGCATTCTACATCAAATGAACCGAATTGGTTCAATCCATGGTGAATCGCATTGTTCAAAATGCGGACCGGACATCCAATGCCGATGAGATTTTCATTCACCATTTCTTTTAAATATGTAAAAACATTATCTCCAGGCTTGCGCTGCAAGCCCCCAAAGTTCGTATTGACATTGTCACCGACAAATGCATTCAGTTTCTTAGTCAAACTGTACTTTTCTAACGCGTCAACCAGTAATGTTCCAACAGTCTTCGCTTTTTATTTGATGTTTCTTTGATATCCAGTAGTTTGACTTGAACCCCATCGAAAAGATCGAGATATTGAATAACTAACGGAAACATTTTCAAATTTCCATGATTACTAGAATCTGTACCGATGCTTAAAAACGGTATGTTTTTTAAGCTTTCCATATCATTTCAACTGAATGATTCGACAAAATTGCATTTAAAATTGCTTCCGTTTACGTGTGAGCACAAGAAATTTTGCTTGCGATTTTTGAGTCTTTGAAAATATCGCGAAAGAGTTTTCCCGTACAATCCATTGATCTAAAGGACTGGTGATGCTTTACTGTGTGAAACGTCAACGTGCCCTCAGCTGCCCATACTGCATATGCCTCTGGCGTTGACTTCTGCACTATGAAGTTTTTCATGGATCGAGAAGTCGATGCATCGCGTATCATTCTTTTGTGTTTCTCAGTTTCAATGTGTGCTTTCAAGTCTCTTGCTCCAGTAGAATCAAGAGCACAATTATCAATTAATAATGAAATTTGGAATTTGAATTGAAAAATTGTGAGGAAACTAGGAAAATCGTAAATTTTGGTCAAAAATATGAATTATATAGTACATAACAAAATTAACACAAATATGCTTATATATGTATACAAGGAACTTCTTTGAACTTTATGAGTAGCTCAAAAATTTTTTCGAACTGAAAGTTTGAAATTAAATATCACAAATTTTCGGAGAAATTTGTTATTTTGTAAATATTGTTTAGAATTTCGTGAATAATGTGTATAGTTTTGTATATAATAGCGTGAATATAATCATAAAATTGTATGAAGAGTCTGGGATTATGTATATTATTAATCATAAAACGTTCAAAAAAGATGAAAATATACACAATCTAAGATACGAACCACTATTGCCAACAGAAACTTCACTGTCACATATTTTGCAATGTCCATGCCATTCTGTTTTCCCAAAATCAAAACATGGAAATTGATTTTTCAAATCTTGATTAAATTTACACTTGCGTTTTGATGTGTTGGATTCATCGTCTGGTTTGAATCGTTTTGCTTTTGAAAGAGACATCTCGTCATCAGTGCGATATCAATTTTAGGAAAATAAATTCCATTAATTTCGTATCGAATTCTCCAACGCCCAAGATGTGAGCTGTCACCTGTAAATAATATATTGTATTGTAAATTCGCAAATAGCCTTCGAGCCTAAATACTACAATGAACGTATCGGCAAAAAAACATCAACAACGACCATAACCTGATTAATGAGTATATCGTGCTTACTGTTTACAATGAGATTCGATGGACGATCTCGAGTTGCAACTGATAAACAAAGACGCGGAAATTTTAGTTTTCAAACACTGTTCCACACCAAAAAAGAAACGTCTCGCTAAATTTGCTCGAAGACAACGAAAACTCCCGTAAATTTGATAGAGTTTCGAGTTGATTTGGTCATTTTATACAGCTGGTCTCTGTTTAGATGAATGTACGTATCGGCAAAAAAACATCAACAACGACCATAACCTGATTAATGAGTATATCGTGCTTACTGTTTACAATAAGATTCGATGGAAGATCTCGAGTTGCAACTGATGAACAAAGACGCGGAAATTTTAGTTTTCAAACACTGTTCCACACCAAAAAAGAAACGTCTCGCTAACTTTGCTCGAAGACAACGAAAACTCCCGTAAATCCGATAGAGTTTCGAGTTGATTTGGTCATTTTATACAGCTGGTCTCTGTTTAGTAGTGTTTACTGCTAATTGTCCCTATGAGTTCCGTAGTTCGATACATCGATCGCGGGTCGAGAATCGATTTTTTCTCTAATCGTACGTTGTTATCGTACGTATCGCTCATTTTGTTGGTACGAAAAATAGCGAAAAATCCATAAATTTAAGCAAAAAAAATTTTTAGGCGAAATTGGTCGAAAATACGGACATTTCCCGAAAAATACGGAAACCAGGACAGCGCACATAAAACACGGACATGTCCGTATAAAAACGGACGGATGGACACCCTGTATGTATGTACGTCTTGACAATCTTGTTGATGTAATTTGATGGATCTATATAATGGCTGTCCCACGGAAGTTAATGAAAAAGCGATGACATGAGTTTTACGGGTGCTGAGACAAAGTTGATTTTTGTGCAACCATTCGTGGATCTGTATCATTGCAATTTCCGCATTATGTCTAGTTGTATACCATGATTTGGATGATACTATTAGCGTTGTGTCATCGGCAAAAGCTACAACTTTGGATGCACCACCCAAACGTATGTTGAAAAGATCATTTACATATATATCGTATAGAATTGGAGACAAAACAGTGCCTTGTGGCAAACCAATCTTGCCTTTAGTTTTCCACTCGCCTAGTGTGCCATTCACCCAAACACGTTGTTGCCTATGCGATAAATATGAAGAGAACAGTTTCAAAGCTTTACTATTTATTCCTATTTTCTTTAACTTTTGCAGAAGAATGCAATGGGAAACAGTATCAAATGCCTTTGAAATATCCATAAAAATTGCTAAGGGTTTATTTCCTATATCAAGTTCTGAATACAAAAAATTTGTGGGGGATAACACTGCGTCTTCTGTGTTCAAACCTTCCCGAAAGCCGTATTTATTGTTAGAAATGATTTTGTTTTCCGACAAGTACTTTGTTAGCCTGTTTTTGATACAGCGTTCAAAGATTTTAGCCACCACTGGCAAAATAGAAATTGGACGATAATTGCTGATGTCACACTTATCACCGGTTTTATAAATCGGACTAACTATAGCCTGTTTAAAATCCAGTGGGAAAGTTGCTTCGTCAATGCAATTGTTGAAAAGTTTTGTGAGAGGTTTTGCGATTTCATTGTGCACAATTTTAAAAATTACAGAAGTCGTCTCATCCCAACCTGGAGATGTACAAGTTTTCAAAGCTTTTATTATGAGGTGAATTTCATCTTCTTTGATCTTATGTAAATGGAAACTATGCAACACCTCAGAATCAGAATTATCATAGCATTTTTCTGTATTTAATTCCGAAACTGCTGCTTTATTTCCAGCGTTGATAAAAGAATCGTTGAAGATGTTCGCTACAGTATATTCAGTTTGTGCGCTACAATTAGAGTTATTTGGTTTGTATCTTGAGTGGCTGAGTAATTCATCGAGTTCATTGTTTTTGTTTCTATTAGTATTATTACGAACTATTTTCCAAATCTTTTTGTTGCTATTACTAGCTGTTCCGATTTGTTGTTGGTAGTAATTTCGTTTTGCTTGTTTCTTTATATTGTTTAATCGATTTCGGTATTTTTTGTAAAAAAGGGCCAGTTGAGTGTTGAAAGGTTCCTTACTTAATCTATGTTTAATGTTGTCCCTATTCCTAATAGATTTGACGATGCCTTGGGTTATCCAAGGCTTGAGAGGCTTAAACTTTTTTGGGATATAGACTTTCGAAGATGATTCATGAATTTTCTCCCTTAGGAATGAAATAATATTACCAGCAGATATATCTGCATTTTCGTGTTTACTAATAATTGAATCCCAGTCAACCTTCTGTAACTTTTCTTTAAGCAGATCATAATTGACTTTTGAAATGATTCTCCTGTTAGTATCTGCTTTGTGCCTATTCAAAGGATCAATGCTTATCTTTATTAATATTGTATAATGGTCTGTAATCGTGTTTTTTATTACTATCGGGATCATAGTATGACTTTCCGATATACTCGTATTTTACCTGACGAGAATATGATCGATGCATGATTTATGATTGTTCTCGATCCGGGTATATTTATTAATATAGGAGGAAAATCCCAAACCACCTGTAGCCGTCAAATATTCATTTGCTATTCTGGACTGATCTGAGATATCTATATTTATGTCACCAATAACAATATCCAGACTATTGTGTTTTTTATTGCCAAAGAGACTATGGAGTTTGCAAATAAATTCTTCGTCGTTTAGAGATGGTGATTCGTATATTGCATGTACGAATGCCAATTTATTATTCTGTAATTTGACTTTGATTTTTAACCACGTAAGTTATTAGTTGTAATTTCTTCACACAACGGTTTCGAGAGTTTCTTTTGCAAAGACTATTACTCCATCGTTTTTATTTCTGCAGTTCATGGTGTAGAACATGGAATATCCAGGAATTCGCAAAGAGGATGCTATTAAACTAAATTCATTAATATAGCTACTGTGATGTGTTTCTGATAGTGCTATTATATCAATATTGAAATCTAGTTCCCTCAGTAGAATAACCAATTCATCAAAATTTTTTTTTATATTCCTAATATTTAGGTGAAGGATTTTTAGATTTCTATTTAAAGGGTGTTGATTTAATAGATCTTTACAGAAATGTCTGCTTTCAACTTCAAATGTTTGATTTTCTTGTAGATTCAGCAATTCAGTAGGATAAGATAAGTTAAACATAGTATTTAAAAGATGTATAAATATAATAATAGCAATACACGATTAATATCATTTCAGTGTATTTACATTAAGCTCATCTTCAAAATTTATACTGTAAATTTTACACTGTTCCGATTTTCTAATCAAAATACTGTCGTTCTTAATCCAAACAAATTTGTAATTATTATCTTTAGCAAAGCTTTTTGTTAGATATAAGAGTCTTTTATAATATGGACTTAAATTTATATTTATGTAGAACTTACTGGATGGAAAACTATCGTGGATATTTGTGCGGATCAGTTGTTCCCGCTTGACCCTAGCTTTGGCTACCCACAGATCTCTCGCATCTTCTGTAGCAAAGCGGACAATAATTGATTGGGGTGCATTGTTTTGCAGGCGCTTATTCATTTTTCGTTTGGACACTATATGTTGATTACTATCACCATTGATTTGCAATAGTTGTCCAATTTTCGACACGACAGCATTAGCATCTTCACTTACACTGTTTGGGATTCCATTGATTTCCAATTCGGTCGCAAGATTAGCTTTTTGCAATTGATTGACTTGCCGCGATAAACTTTTCACTTGTTTATTAAGATTTAAGTTTTCGGCGGAGAGTTTATTGCACATCGCACTGAGACTATAATTCATTATTTTTAAATTAAAATCATCAATTTTGTTACAACAATAATCAAGTGAATTTTTCTAATCTGCTAACTTTTCTTTTAAGAACTTTTTGAATTCTTTGAATTCATTGTTTTGCACTACAAATTCATTTTTTATTGATCTTAAACTATCTGTAAGGGGAAGATTGTTATCACTTAAGCTTTTCGATCCACTCTCATTCATGTTTTTGCAATATTTACATAGCCAGTTGCGTTTTCTGTCTTTTGTGAATTTATAATTTGCTTCACCGCCAACACAATCAAAATGAAAAATCTTTTTACAACTTGCACAATCGAGTGAGTCTGATTTATCAGAGATGGGTTCATTGCACTGAGTACACTTATACACTGGGCTCATTGTAACAGTTAATGTTAGTTAGACGGAAAAACTATTTAATATAAATTTATAATTTTTAATGGATTCGTCAACACTTGCTAGCTTATAAAACAAAATTCGCCAGTCACTTTCACTTCACTATTCAATGTACGTATTAAGAATTTTAAACGAGATGTTTTAAATGTAATTTAGATCGGAATATATCGCAGTAACTATAGAGGCGAACGACTTCGTTGACGACTTTTATTATTGGTTGATAGGCTTCTGCGATCGAACGCCACCGACGTCGATGATTGGGGAGAGAATTAAACAAAAACCGAGCGATCACGTGTGAAAAACGAACATCGAGTGCGAAATTTTATATAGTCTATTTATTTATTTTGCCTAGCAAGGCCTAATTACAAACGAAATACATATACATGAAATACAAAAAAAAAAAAAAATACAAATTTAATTTAATCATTTATGAGGAAGGGGCGTTAAGGGCATTTAAAATTTGTTTCCTAAAATTGGATTTGGAGGTGGTTGTGGAGTAATGTACGCTAAACTTGTTGAATGCTTTACAGCATCTGTTAAGTGGCCCGTTACTAGCATAGTTGGTGTGGTGCATACGCAAGGTTAGCATTGGTGTATGTCTTGTGGCTCTTATAGGATCAAGTGAATCTTGTCTGACAATGATGAAGTTTGAATGTTACCTCTGAAAGCATCAAAAGGCACGCAGGCAGACAATGCAACTCTCCTAGGAGCCAGTGTAGTCAGGTTGATTAGTTGAAGTCGAACCTCATAAGAAGGAAGATAGTGGAAAGAGGTGGGATCATACAAGGATCTAAGGGCGAAGAGCAAAAACTGTTGTTGCACGGACTCTAACCTACGGCTATGAATGTCGAATATGGGGTCCCAGACTGTGCAGCCGTATTCAAGAAGTGGACGGACAAGTGAGGTATACAATGATTTAGTAGCCCAGATATTTCTGAACTCTTTTGCTCTACGTTTAATGAAACCTAGCATTTTGTAAGTTTCGTGTCTAAGACTACGCCAAGGTCGACAACTCTCTCGACTCTTCTTAGTATTGTGTTATTAATGTCATAATCATGTAAGATGACGTTTTTTTTTTCTTGCAAAACTTATTATCTGGCATTTTTCTATATTGAAAGCAAGCTGATTTCTATCGCACCACTGAAGAGAAAAGATACATCGGATGAGGATTGTAGGCAGTGATAAAGTTTGAGGTCGTCGAAGTTAAACAGGTGTGGAATATCAGACAGTACTGTAGAAAGATCAGCGATGAAAATATTAGAAGAGTGGACCAAGATGACTGCCTTGAGGTACTCCAGAGGTGACACTGAACTCACGAGACAACCGACCATGAAACTTAACGTATTGTGTGCGGTCTTTCAAATATGACCGAATTCAGTTGAGCAGCGAACCGTAGATGTTTTATGTTTCACTCGATCGAACGCTTTACTGAAATCTGTGTATATAGCATCTATCCTGGTACCATACTACAAAGAATATCCAACGTCAAGGTAATTAGATTAGTGGTGATATATATATGGTTCGGTAAAGGGGAAATTTTTACTGCAGATAATTTTTTCGAACAGTTTTGGCATAGTAGAAAGGATAGCAATACCCCTGTAGTTCTCGACGTGCCACTTATTGCCTTTTTTGTGAATTGGTGTTATAAATGATGTATTCTAAAGTTTGGGGAATATACCAGATGTTAATGATTTATTAAAAATAAGGAAGAGAGGTCTAAGAGACAGCAATCAAGGAGGAATAAGGTCAAGGACGGGTCCTATAAGTGGATCGAAATCTTCAATAGCCTTAAGGATTTCATCTTCAGAAATGGTAATGTTTCCAATTAAGGTCTTTGTGACTATTTCCAACGACTCTAAATAAGGCGTCATTACTGAATTAGAGTAAACATGCTGAAAATGATCAGCAAAGAATTCTCAGATCTGCTCGGTACAGGATGAGACAGAGCCATTGTATGACATTAAAGAAGGATAACCAGATGTTTTGCGCTTAACGTTAACAAAGTCGAGGAATTTTTTGGGATTGGAAATAGTTTCCTCTGCTATAACGTTAACGTAAGTTTGATAAGCCTCTTGCGATTTAATTTTGAATTCAAGTGCAAGTTCATTATACTTACTCTGAGTCTCATCGCTTATATATTTATAATTTCTGAGGAACCTGTATAGTTTGTTTCTCTGGTTACGTAAATGTCTTTGATCACTCCACAGCCATGGTTCTGAAATCTTATCTTTTCTCTTGATTTTCGGTACGAAAGATTCAACGGCGTCAGAGATTATATGATAAAATGTGGATAGAGCCTTATCCAAATCTAACGTTGACAGAGTACCGTCCCAGTCGACACTGGATAGAAGACTATTAATGTTTCCATAATCGTCATTGCGGAAGTCATATATAATAGTTCTATTGTACGATATAGAGTTGAGAGCATCAGGAGTGGACGAATCAACAGAAAAAGCTGAGTGATGACTCGTGTTAGAAAACAGATTCTCATTGACATCAGTTAAATTGGCCACTGCTTCGTCGTATGCATTAGAAAAAATAAGGTCTAGCCATATACCGTTCTGGTTTTGGGCAGAAGCTACCTGCTGCAAATCGTTACTATAGAAGGTGCTCATTAAGTTGAAATCGTTACAATTAAGGAGATTCATCGTAAGGAGTCGACCGTCATCTTCGTCGATCACAAATTTTATATTAGGTCTATTAAAATTATTAGTAATGATAATTTTACTGTCTTCATTTGTCATTGCAGTGATATCACTTATAATTTTACAGACATTGTCATAGACAGTATCGTTCGATTTAGACAGTATCGTTCGATTTAGGGGGGACATAAAACACGCCAATAAACAAATAAGATTTTTGCATTTTTATTTTGACCACTTTATGCTGGAATAAATTATGTGGCGTGCAGTTAACTGGTTCGCTCATGATGGAGTTATGTATGGCAATCAATACACCGCCTTCTCGCAACTGGAGAGTGCTAATCGAATCTCTGTCATCTCTGTAAATCCTCCAGTTACTATCCAGAATTTCTTCATTTATGTGAGATCTTTTTTAGCCTGATTTAGAGTTGCAGCTAGCTCCTCATGGCATGAGAAATATACGAGTCTAAGAGCCTCAAGATCGATTGGAAGACCTTTTACCGTCTATGCAGGTTGTGTCTGGGGCATTGTACATATAAGAAAGGTAAAGACGAACGGATGCATAGATTTTGTTATCGCTGAGTCGAGACATAAGGTATCTTTTTTCCAGGTCAGCTCCTGACACCATAGTGGCCTTGACTGAAGGAGGCAGAAGAGGATCTAAGAATGACTGGGTTAAGTTGTTTGAGGCAGGTGATATCGGTTGAGTAATAGACCCAGACGAAACAGGAATCAAGTTCTCTCCACGGATAAAATTCCTGTATCTACCCTGATCAGTGGATTTAGGTATCAAGCAGGGACCAGCATCCAACTCTTGTGCACAACATGCCTCATAATCGGAAGCTGTTTCAAATTCGCCAGTACATACACAAACGGAGTGCAATGATGAGTCGGCCGAAGAAGGGAGAGGAGGTTTTAGAGCTGGGGTTGATGTGATTATCAATTGATGGGTTGTGGTTACTATCTAAGATTTTACAATTATGCATAAGGCTACTGATATTACCACTATCTTTGAATTCTGGGCCAGTAGTGTATTCGTTCCATTGTTTGAAAAGCAAGCCATTCCAAGAACAGGCACCATTTTCCTTCTTGAAGTTCTTAAATAGCCAGGCGTATCTTGTGGAAATATATACCTTAAACTCACGTCGTCGCTGATGCCGGAAAAGCAGCTCCGCAACCTTGCATTCATTGATAAGGAGGACATCTACTAACAACTTCTGAACTGAGATTGCGTTGTTGAATTTTCTTGAACCCTTAACAAAAATGATGTTGTAGTTAGCTTGCTGGTTTCAGTCTGAAAGTTTCTGTATTCTGCTATCCCACTCTTCATCGGACCAGAAGGTGCCAAATTTGTAGATGCGTCGTGGATTGCGCGGAGTAGAGGGCGTTGTGTTGCTGTAGTGTGTAACCAATGGGTTAGAGATCGTTGGCCTAGTGAGACTATTTTGTTAATTTTGCAGGAGATTCCTGCACATCTTTTCAACATTATTTAGTTTCAATAGCAGCTGAGACAAATCTTCTTGGTCTTTAGGTTTGATTAGTGATGAAGTCATTTTTACGAGGCTATGATTATGTTTTCCTAGCACTTTCAGAACTGTATTTTGTAGAGACGAAGAATCTTCGCAGCAATCTTTTTCCTTCGGAGAATAGCACGAGAAAGTCTCTTTGATTGAAAATAGCTGTGAACCAAGCAAATCGAGCGATCTACATACTTTTTGTTGCCATTTCTACAAAACTGTCGTCATTAGCTCGAGACTTCGTTTGCTGTCGTAAAATTAGGCGGGATTGTCGAACGCGATACAATTCGGGAGGCTGCATTTTATACTCATTGTAAAACAACCGTTTTAAATTGTTTTTATCAGTTCAACAAATCGTTTTAATATGAGTATACGCAAAGAGGGCATTTTAATATCAGTGGATAAAAATACATTTACAGCAGCTTAGTGGGAAGGTCATGAATAAGAACGAAATAAACAGATTGTGAGCTTAACAAAAAATTTCGTTCATCAAATAAGAATGCAAGTTATTTTTATATGGGATCTGCAAATCGTTCTTATATTAGTTCGCACACTGAGGTTATTTTTAATGTCAGTGAATAAAATCCACTTACAGCAATTTAGTTAGTTGTTCAAGAGAAGAACGAGGTAAACACATTGTGGGCTTATTTCAAAACAAAAAATTACTTCCCACAAATAAAAATGCAAGTCGTTTTATATGAATTCTACGTTTTTATCAGAGTTCACACACTGAGGTAATTTTTTATTTCAAAGAATAAAAAAAAGCATTTTAGTAACTCGGTCATGAATAAGACACTTAAAGCATTTTAGTAAGTAGATCATGAATAAAAACAAAATGCGCGCTGTGGTTGTAAAAACACCTTGTATACATGTAATGGCTAAATACTTAATAAAGTCTTGATTACGTGAGCACGATTTTAATGGAGTGAATGAAAAACACGTCCACACGCAACGACGGTAAAAACATTAAAGTTCAAATATTGCTGAAATCTGAACGGCAAGGTCTGCGAAGTTAGAGACTAATAGTTTTCTGAGTAAAATCTCAAAAAAACAGGTTCCGGTTAATCTAATCAGAGACAGACTGCTATCAAGTCCAAGGTGAAGATTTCTGAAATATGGAGGTATGATCCTAGCAACTAATGTGCAAAAAATTAAAATAAGGGTGAACATTCTTAGAATAATTAATTGAGAGTTCAGATAAACCACATCGAGGTGATTTAGTGTAGCAACCAGCTTAGTAGGTAGCGACTACCAGCGAAGCCTCCTGTCACTCGGCCAACTAGACTGGCTCATTTTGAAGCAAAAAACCTATGCAGTTAGTGGAGGTCAGTCTTCTTGTGCTGCTGATTAAATTACAACAACAAAACTTTCTGCATAAAATTCCCCAGCAAATATTAAATAGCACCTCCAGTTAAAATTGTCGTCATCAACTCGTGATTGCAGCGTATCTTGTGCACTTGTAACCTTTTTACAATCATGGCGTCAGTTGGAATGTACCCGAATATCTGCGGTCACTATAATAGCTTACAAGATTTGATTGTAGTCACAAATTCATAAGAATTTCGCGGGATAATTGATAAGTTGGCGGAGTTCATGACTCGCAATATAAACGTAAATTTAAAAGGTGTGTGAAACATTTTTACCTAAATTAAATGAAGAGTTGTTACTTGGAAGTAAGCAAAAAAATGAAATTAGAGGTACTTCTTCGCTGAGCACGATTCGTATCCGGACTCCTGTATCTTTCGTTTTATTGGGTGCATATGTTTCGATAAGATGTTTCACTTTCGATTTTATCCCAGAATTTTGAATGTGCTGTAGGTTGATTTTGGTTTCGGGATTGATATCGATGCTTAAAGCTGTCTTCAAATAGCTGTAAAATTCGCCATTTCCATTTGTTTTGCCATCATCTTCTAGATTGTTTTTCTCCTCTTGTTTCGTCGTGCCGTCCATATTTGCCCATGTTTGTGGATTATCAGCACGAATAGGCTTCAAGGTTGCGTTGCGTTTATTAAAGACTATTTCCATGAATTCAGATGATTCACCACCAAGCAAAAGATCGAATGGCAACACCTCGGCACGTACAACATGTACTGTCAGTTTTAATATAGTCTATTAGCACATTCGGAATAAAACATTCAAGGGGTTTCTGACCGCTAAAGCAGATGCCGCCAAAAGCAACGAACATTTTCTTCAACTTTGGTACACTCAATTTGGTCAAATGAAGATCATACCGAGATTTATTACTGGCCGAATCATCTAGGTTATACGTATAGGTTTTCACGTCCACTAACCTCAAAGCGTCACATCTTTATTTTGATGTAGTCACACGCGCAACGGACACTTTTTCGCAACATGGCCAAAATTATCACATGAGAAACATTTTGCACCATCTATTGTGGGTTACATTGCGCTTCTAAGCCACTCTCGCAGTGCTGATTCACTACCATTGATAGGTAAGTTTCGCTCATCCAGCGCGGGCTTTACATCAGTTTCTGACATCCTGTCAACGTTTACCTTCGCCATGACTGAAAGTTGGTTAGCGATTTCTTGAATTCACGGAGACAAATGGCCTTCAAATATACTTCAACACAATCCCGTCAAGGAGCAAATATGAAAAGCTTCCTTGCCGTAGACTATAACAACAAATCACCTAATGCTGGTCGTTCACGGAACAAGTATTACGTCGAAAATTATCTCCGTTTAAATTGTTTACTGGCTCTCGAATAAAACTTAAAACGCAAAAAGCATCAGGTCCGTTTGTTCCTTGAAACGTATGGCCGCTTGCTGAATACGATTAAACACCCAAAAACGGTATTCATAAACGAATGGTCGTCAGCCTAACATGATTCAACACGAGAAATTACGCGGACACTCAAGACCGTCTATCCTTGAAACGCACGACCGTCAATGTAATTCGTTTCTACACAAATTCTTAATCTTCTCGTTCGTTATATTCGATTTTCACGACGATCCCGGTTGAGCCCCCATTTATAGGGATCGGATTTAGCGAAAATTCGAAGGGCACGCTTTTAAATAAAAATCAATTATTGGTGCCATGAAGACAAAACCTCTCTCGTACATGTCAAACAACTCAACTCCCCAGTTCTTTCAAAGTCATTATCTTTTAAACAGACAAAAATTAAAAAATAGGAAAAGTTTGTTCGATGAGCGTTCCTACATACTTATATGTAAATAATTTAATAAGTTTATGAGAAAATAATTAATATCTCAATCACTATTTGAAAGATATGTTAAGACCTATTAGCCCAGTCATATTAGGTAAAAAAAGGGGTCAACCTCGGAATGAAAGATAATAAGCTGCAAATTGGTATGAACCTTTGTTTTGTCATTCTAAATGTTGTCTCAAAAGTCACAATCGTTATCGTGTCCGCGTCTCAAGATATTCAAGGTTAAAGGTCACAAAAATCGGTTTTTCGCGAATATCTGGCTTCCTATCGGTTAAATGAGATTTGCATTTATTATAAAAGTTGTAGGCTATAAAATTCCCTACAACTTTTGTTTAAACTTTTTTTTCATACGACCAACCGTTTTGAAGGTAGAGCGCGAAGAGTGCACATCGTACAGTCATATACGGCCTAATGCAAGGTCAAGCGTGAGTTATGGTTATCAGTACGTTATAAAGTCAATTATTTACTTGGAAATTATAATTATTAAACAATGCCTATTATTTATGTACTAACTATTAATTATTTATATTTAATTAAAGTAAGTAACTTGATTATTTATATATAATTATTCATATTTAACTATTTAAGTATAAACCTAAAGAATGGGGCTGGATGCTTGAAAATGAAATCCTGGAGCCCATACGAACGTTATTACCTCCAGCACCAGCCGAACTACTAAACGTAATATTTTGCAATTGCAAAAATGGTTGTGGTTCCCGCTGTGGATGCAGAAAATCAGGGCTACAATGTTCTTTAGCTTGCGGCCAGTGCAACGGACAAGCTTGCCTCAACGCTTCACTGTATCCAAGTAAACCCGATGAAGAAAATACATATGATCCCGATATTCTGGAAGGTTTGGAGATGAACATGACAGATAATGAGGATGATGACAATGAATCGAACATTTTTGAGCGACAAGAAGAAGAAGACGACGAACAAGAAGAAGATAATTAGCTTCCATTTCCAATTTCATTACAATTAAAATCAACAAAGATACTTTTGATATTTGAACTCACATTTTGATAAATGGATATTATGCCGTATTTAATAATAAATAAAAATATGTGTAAAATATATACTCTTACTATCATTTTAACTTAAAATAAAACTAAAATATATAATCCAGAATTAATAATATTTTATACTTAAATAGTTAAATATGAATAATTATATATAAATAATCAAGTTACTTACTTTAATTAAATATAAATAATTAATAGTTAGTACATAAATAATAGGCATTGTTTAATAATTATAATTTCCAAGTAAATAATTGACTTTATAACGTACTGATAACCATAACTCACGCTTGACCTTGCATTAGGCCGTATATGACTGTACGATGTGCACTCTTCGCGCTCTACCTTCAAAACGGTTGGTCGTATGAAAAAAAAGTTTAACAAAAGTTGTAGGGAATTTTATAGCCTACAACTTTTATAATAAATGCAAATCTCATTTAACCGATAGGAAGCCAGATATTCGCGAAAAACCGATTTTTGTGACCTTTGACCTTGAATATCTTGAGACGCGGACACGATAACGATTGTGACTTTTGAGACAACATTTAGAATGACAAAACAAAGGTTCATACCAATTTGCAGCTTATTATCTTTCATTCCGAGGTGAAAGCCCTAATATGACTGGGCTATATGTAGGTATATATAAATATATAAGTATCTTAATTCTTCACACTTACGGTTGTGACGACTGTGTTCACTGTCTAGAGTATTAACGCGAAAAAACATTGGATCGTCAAGTTATTGGAGCTCGATCAAAGAAACAAAGTACACATTACCAGTTGTCTAAAGTCATTAGGAAAAGTCTAATTGTACGACTCGAAGTCATTATCGAAGTAGTCACCAAACCAAATAGTTGCGAAAAGTTTCTGTCCTACGGTCAGCTCGGGTCCGTTCGTTACAAATATAGTGCGTTGCACTAAATCTCAGTATCTTAGTACTATATATAAAGAAAATCAGCATCTGATTCTGGTCATTTGCTTGAGAACTGGACATAAGACGGTAGTTATAAGTTGATAAAGCTCAGTTCAGTTCACACACTTCTCGAGAAGCTTTTCGCGTGGAAATCTCTGTTAATCGCTAGTTCACCGGTTTGTGATTGCATTGGTCGTTACAAGAATCTTTGTCTTGCATGCAGCATCTAGCCAGTGCGTCTATGGACCAGATTTAGAGATAGTAATAGTGCGGGTGGTTCGGAAAATGGTCTTTTCGTTGGCGTAGATTCGCAATCGAAGTGATCTTAAGCAATCTTAGCTTTCCGATAATTTATAACGTCTATACCCGAGTTGCATGTGCAGATACTTTCCTCCTTTAAGACGTTGAAGACACTGTGCTGGTTAGTTGTGCTTTAGTGGTTGGTGTGTTTGCGTTGGGTGAAATTTAAGAGTGATCTTTGTGCACATTGAGCTTTGTCCCAGCCGCAGTTTCAAGAATTTTATTGCGGTCCAAAGATGGTAGCAACGATGACTTGCTTTGGATAAAATTAGAATGTAGTGAAGGTAACATCTTCTGAGTAAGACATTTAAACCTTGTCCAACATGCTTAAGTTGATGTGAGTTGATGGTGCAATTTCGATTCTTGACACGATCAGGATTGCATGATACGTAAACCAATGTCAATCTAGATGCTTGGTTTTAGATTTTAAGTCGTAAAGTGAATAACGAGTAATCATATCAATTTGGACCAGTTTAATGTGAGTCTAAACATGGAAACTGGTTTCGTTAAATTTTCGGCTAATCACATGATGACTTCCTGTATGAGTGAGTACCGGTTGATTGGGTAAAAAACTTGGAAAGAGTGTTCAGTAACAAAGTGCAATAATCGACTAAGCACGAAACACATGCAGTCTCATCATCATCAACACGCAACATCATCTTCAGCATCTGCCCAGATGATTTCTAGGCATTGAAGGTGTACAAAAGATGCATCTTTGTAACCTGTGCGGCTTCAACATCGTCTTCTGCTCGTATTGCTAGTCTTTATACATTGCGCGAGCGTACATGTGTCTTCACATGTCGATACCGCTAGCTATTGAACTTAGTTTCATGAAGAATCGACACTTTCTTTGTCATTCGCCAAAAATTTCCTTTATTTAGCTTTTCCGAACAATAAGCTATGGAAAATCGTTATCAGCGATGAACTTCAATCTCTTCACTAGTGTTCGTTCATTGGCTCTACGAATCGAACAAATGAAGCTTTGTAGTGTGCATTTTATTGCTTTAATGATGAATGATAATAATTGAATGTGCATTTCACAGTGCAGATAATGCTGAAGATGTGTTTGGGTTCGATTTTACGCAAAGCGATAATGGCATATTGCAGATAGTAGATATTGAAGATTTTGAATCATGACCTTTCATATGGTAAAATTTTTTTTTAATTCATGTACATCTCTGTTAAATTGCGAAACATGAAGTAATCTCTATAAATTGCAATACGTTGTTGCTACTAACCTTGACCTTGATCAATTTATCGATAATATTAATTAATTAGATACCAATGGGTCAAAGTCTAAACTTCAAATGCTTCATGTGTACTCGTGTACACTATCCACTGAAGTATTTGATGAATGACATCAATTTTATCTTAAGTTGTCAAATTAGTGGACAAACCTTTTCCGCAGTCTTAACAGCACCTGTAAATCGCTTTCAGATTATTTATTGTGTACTTTAATCTAATCAGATTACATTTTTCGGATTTGAGACAGTTGTTGTACATAATTATCAAGGTTGTTATTGAATAGCGTTTTTGAACAATGGATTCATGTTTTAAAAGGTAGAAATTGTTTGTATTTTCACGCCGCTCAGCTAATAATTTTAAATTTACTGGTTTTTCATAGATAAATATTCAATAAATATTTAATTTCTATTATAAATGGCATCGGAATCAATAGATATTCCCGGAGAGCTTCTATTAGCCGCAATAGCTCTGGATCAAGTTCCAAAAGAATAATAAGTGCCGGGTATCGATGAGATTCCAGGGGTGCTCATTAAATATGGTGACACCTGTGTTCAGAAAGTCATCCGATAGTCATCCAGCACATTTGGCAATAAAAACCAATGCCGAAAGAGTGGAGCCAATCAATTATATTCCTTGTCCACCAAAATGGTGACAAGCTATAGTGCGAAAACTATAGACACTTATCATTACTTTGTATGGCGTACAAAATGTTTTCAATAATCATAGAAAACAAGATCAGATCATACGCCAACAGTATTATTGGGAAGTATCAAGGTGACTTCGGAGCAGATAGATCGACGATTGACCCATCGTTTAAAGTCAAGCAGGTACTTGACAAACACTGTGAGTTCAGCATAGACGTACACCAAATGTTTGTTGCTTTTAAGCTCGCAAAGAACAATATTGATTATAGCAAATTATCAAATAATGAAATGACGTCGACAAATTGCTGAGTCCGCATCAGTAACCAACTCAGCGATGCCTTTGACACAAATATCGGACTAAGGCAGAGAGATGGGCTGGCCCCATTGCTATTCAATTTGGCTCTGGAATATATCATGAAGAAGCTACCTGTCAATACGAAAGGTACATTACTATACAAGTCGAACTAAGTGAACATCAACATTAAATCACAGTCGCTAACAACCGTCAAAAAACTTTTCCTGAAACTTGAAACCAAAGCAAAACTAGTAGGGCTACAAATCAATGAGAATATAACAAAACTCACGGCGCAGTCGAGGAAAATACATCAAATATCCAAAATATCACGCTTGCTGAAAACAATATCGAAAATGTGTGCAAGTTTGTGTATTTAGTTACCAAAATAACGAGTAAAGAAACGGAATACGCCAAAAGTATGGCTCGTAAATAAAATATTTTATTAAGCTCTGACGATCTTGAAAACCAGCTGCATACACAAGAAAACAAAGCTCTAAGTATGAAAATCTGTGATAAGACCTGTTTTATGCTATGGATGAGAAACATGGACCCTAGCCTGAGCATCCGCAAACATACAGGGTTTTCTAATAAGAGGTGTTATTTTGATATTAAAAGAAAAATTCCATTTTTTAATATAAATGATCAAATGTTTATTTCATTATAAAAAGAAAAGTATGCCATTAATAGTAAAAAATAACATCAGGCAAATGACTAACACGACCACGCTTACAGGACCATATCCTTTTCATGAAATTTTCCATAACCAAGTCGCAAAGTGGCTGCCCTATGTCCTCGATAGCCTCACGAATTTCATCTTTGAGGTCTTGAATTGACGCTGGGCTGTTAGCGTAGACCTTCTCTTTCACGTGGCTCCATAAGAAGAAGTCGCAAGGTGTTAACTCACAAGATATTGGTGGCCAATTGTGATCACCTCTTCGAGAGATAACACGGTCCGGAAACTTTTCCCGTAAAAGATCAATGGTTTCGTTGCTTGTGTGGCAGGTAGCGCTGTCTTGTTGAAAGTAAACGTTGTCCAGGTCAATATCGTCCAATTCCGGCCTTAATAAATCACTAATCATCTCTCGATAGTGCAATCCATTCACTGTAACAGTTGCTCCAGCCTCATTTTCGAAAAAGTAAGGTTCAATGACTCCGCCGGACCATTAACCACACCAAACAGTCAGACGTTGAGGATAGAGAGGCTTTTCAACAATAACTCTTGGGTTTTCCGAGCCTCAGATGCGACAATTTTGCTTGTTGACGAGGCCACCGAGGTGAAAGTGGGCACCATCACTCAAGATGATTTTTCGATGGAATTCCGGATCATTTTCATGCATTTCAAGGACCCAGCAGCAAAGACACGGTGTTGTTGATGATCGACCGGCTTGAGTTCTTGTGTTAACTGAACTTTATAAGCCTTAAGACCCAAATCTTTATGCAAAATACGGTGAAATGACGTTTGTGGAATGCCTGATTCCAAAGAACGACGAGGAATGGAAAAACCTGGGTTTTCTTCAACACTTTCGGCTACAGCAGCAATATTCTCGGCTATTCTTGTGTGACGTGCATGGGTTTTATTCTTCACATCACTAAGTTGTCCCAACAGCTCGAATTTTTCCACCAATTTGTGTATTGTGGTCCGACAAGGTGCTTCACGACAACCCAAAAATGTTCGAGTTTTACGAACCGTCTCTGCCAAATTTTCACCATTTTTATAGTGAATTTTAATAATTTCAATGCATTGTTGAAGCATGCATCGTTCTATTTTTGTTAATGACATAGTTTTTACTTGTCAAATGTTAGAAAATGACAGCTTCAAAAATGACATCTACCGAAATAGCGGGCTATTCAAATAACACCTCTTATTGGAAAACCCTTTATTTAATGCCTTCGAAAGACGGGCCCAGAGGCAAACACTTAGAGCGAATTTATACGGGAACCAATGACGAACTCGATGCTAACATGAGTTGTATGAAATTTTTGACGAGTTGGAGGTCTCAACATTTTAAGACGCGGAAGATACTATGGGCTAGCCACATGAATCGTATACCCAAAATGGTATTCGTTGGAAGAACTGAAGGCTGGAGACCAGTGGGGAAACCGAGGAAATGCTGGTTTGATTCAGTCAACAAAGACAGTTCATTGCTGCTCGGACTTTGAAATCGGATGACGCGATCAATGGACCGAGACAGTTGGAGCTTCTTTTTGTGGGAGATGACGGCTCAAGAGGGGTAGTAGTGCTTCGAAGAAGAAGAAAATAAATGGGTTTAAAGGGAGGATAGCGCTTTTAATTAAATTTTTAAGGAACTTCCATTGAAAAGTTGGCTATTAGATACATTCGTGGTCGAATGGGGTATTGATGAAAAGACCTTGAATATACGAGTAACTTTCCAAAACTGGTCTTAAAATAGCACAGTTTACGAGGACGGGTACAGGGAGAGAGAAAATATACCAAAAATGTGGGTACTTACCTCGCAATCAGATTAAGGCACAATAAAAAAAAAAACTTTGATACTGGAAGTTTAAACTGCTTTGTTAATAATAGTATGATTTTTAGATTAGCCATTTTTCCCAATAAAACCGTAAGTGTACTCTGAAATTGAATGAAATTAAACGTGAATGTATTCAAATGTAAGGTCCTAATACTTTGTAAGTTTCATGAAAATCGAACCATATTTACGGGAGTTAAAGCCATTTAAATTTTCTAGAACTATAACAACGGCAACTTACGGCTTTTCAACGATATAGGCTCTCTATTGAACCAGACCCTAAAATTGTCATAGGGTTTTCGCTAATATTGCAGATGAGATAAACGGTATAAATATTTATCGAATCCCTCCCAGTCATTTATAATTGTTCTACTAGAACAAAATGATGGCCGTCCAAAGTGGTAGAATGATGCTATTTTTCTTCGTAGGACTACAGCCCCTCTCGGGCCATCGCTTATTACAAAAAGAGCCTACAACTGCCTCAGTCTATCAACTGCATCCTCCAATTTCGTAGTCTGAGCAGCGATGAACTGTCTCCGTTGACCGAGTCAGACCAGCATTCCCACAGTCCTCTCACTGGTCTCCGCCCTTAAGTTCGCCCAACGAATACTTTTTCGGGTATCTGTTGTTCGTGCATACTATTTGCCATAAATTTCATATATCTCATGGTTGTATCCAATTTGCTATTGTAACCGGTCTAGTTTCGCTCTGATTATATACGTCAGGACCATTTTCTCGAAGGGGTTCAATATGGTCCCGGATAGGGCCCACGTTTCACATGCATAGCATAGCGCATTTCATCACAGATGGAGCTCTGTTTTGCTGTGTATGCAGATGGCCCTCAACATCTTTAAAACTGATGAAAATATTTTATTTACGAGCTGTTTTCTTCAGTGTATTTCGTCTCTTTCAACACCGGATCTCTTTATTTTGGAACCTACATACACAAATTGGCCACATTTTCGATATTGTGTTCATCAAGTGTGATATTTTGGTAATTTGAGGTATATTTTTGTCCTTCACTGCATTTTGGGTTTTGTTTTATTGATTGATTTTCTAAAAAAACTTGAAAACTAGTAACTTGAATATTCAAAAAAAATATATATATATGTGAAACCCGCATAATAAAACCTTCTCTCTGTCAAGTGACCAAAATTTTTTAAAATTCACATATTTAAGTTGCACGTGTGCGTGTGTGGGTCACCAGAATACATACGTGTGCCAAATTTAAACTTAATCCGCTCAGTAATTTGAAGCAAATTGGTTGTGACTGATGGACAGACAGAAACATGAGTGGTGTATTTAGAGCATAGTACATTTACATAGTATCCACACCTTCCATTTACCCTGTGCTGCATACTTTCTGAATTTTCTCAGGGGCCGGTCAGCTGTGCTGGGGCACGTCAGCTGAGCCGCGGCCTGTTGTATTCAAAAAACAAAGCAAATAAAATTTCCGACACTCGTGTTCTTTTAAGCGTTTCAGAACCTACGAGTGCTGCCAGATCCTAATAAACAACTAAAAGACTCCATAGAACGAATTTGTTTTTCTGCATAGTTCTTGATTTTTTGAGACCTGGTAATCATGAAATCTCTCATCGAAGCACATGTTTATATTCGCGCCAATCCTGCGTCAGCATTTACCTAACCTCCTGCTACCGACGGTTTATGGTCGCTCTTCCGCTTGTGTTCGAATTTTTCTGGAGGGTAGATTGAGTGTGGATACTATGTGAGTATAATATGATAGGGTCCAAAAGGACCCAGCCTAAACCTAAGAAGGCCTAATTTATTGTACATTGCTTTACAGAGGCTAAAAGAGGCCCAAATAGGACCCAAAGGGGTCTCAAGAAGTTATTTCATATTAAAGTATCAGAAGGAAATAAGAGTATCTAGATCGATTTGAAATATGTGTCAACTATTAAATCGTGTTTCTGCTGTTGTAATTCCAAACAATTGAAATGGCTATAACTCACTTGACTATGATCTGATTTCTGGGAAATTTTTCAAGAACAAGGATATTAACTCAATCTACAAGGTGTGTTCCAAAATAAACGAGTCTGAGCTAAAATAGAAACGACAGGAGTTTTGTTCCGATAAATTCGAGTTTATTTATTCAAAATACTCTCCTCCGTCCTCGATACACTGTTTTGCTTGATCCAAAAGCATTTCTAAAGAGTGTTTCAGGTCATTGACCGGAATGTCCTTCAGGATATCGGTACAAGCTTTTTGAACGCAAAGCGTTTTCCTTTCGTAGCCAAATGCAATTTTTCGAATAGGTAGAAGTCACGGGGAGCCATATCAGGCGAATACGGCGAGCGATTGATGGTTAAAATGCGGTTTATAGTCAAAAAACCAGTGACAAGAGTGGATTTTTATGACAAAATTCTCGTATATTTTGCAAAAAAGCGTCCACTGACCTTAAAAATGCGATAAATCGATGTTTTGGAGATATCGAACTCCGATTTCATGAATTTTAACGATGATATTGGCTCATTTTTGATAAATTCATGCACAATTTCGATGGAGTTTTCAGTGATCACTGATTTGGGGTGGCTCGTATATTCATCGTCATTTATGTCCTCACGACCATCTCTGAAACCTGTAAACCACTCATGAAATCTGGCACGAGATAGGCGAATCGTCGACATAAACTTTTTTCATCAATTCAAATATTTCGGTAAACGTCTTACCGACTTTAAAGCAAATTTGATATTAGCTCTTTGTTTGAAACTCATTTTTGTACCGATGACACAAACATACTGTCACTTTAGATGCAATAACTTCGCTTCCACTGAACCGAATGTCACCAAACTTTCACTGGAAGTCAGGGAGGGATGTAACTTTTCATTCACAGATGGCGCTACCAAATGACAAAAGTCTCATTTATTTTCGAACGCACCTTGTACATAAATTTTAAGGAATTTAAAGGTACTGTTTTAATTTGATGGGAGAAAACGTACTATTATTAACAAGGTTGAGTGAACTTGGATTTCCGAGGTATTTGTTGCCCTTGTACTCACAAAGGCCGATATTTTTTGGCTTAAAAGTGTCCGATTGCGTTGAGGGGGCACTTTTTCGTAGGTTTTGCCTTCCCTTAGACTCCCTCATGCGCAACATTAGTTTCTTGTTTCAGATTTGAAAAGTTCTAATCATGAACCTTTATTTAATACTTCGTTCGATTATCATTGATAACACAAAATTTTTGAAGGCCAGTTCATTATAAAGTGGGACCCCTGTTACGTTACTCCAAACGATTCCGGTTGGACGCCTTGGGGTTTCAGCTAACCCGTCGAGAGAGGGTAGGAAGGCACCACTCGCCAACCCTTGAACTCTCCCCAGGAGCCAATTGACGAGCTTGAGGCTCCTCGGAATGATTAGGACACTATCAAGATACTGAATTGTGTAACACACACTAGGCTTACACCTGATTCTGACTGGCTAATATTCCCTAGCCACTAATAGTTCTTTCTTGGCCCATTGAGCCGCCTACCAACACTTCCACAAAATCCAACTGGAAACTCCCTATACAATCACCACCTACACAATTTGGGTTCCTCTTTGGGAAGGATTCTTGCTCCTCTAGGCGTAATTTACGCCTACCACCAGCACTATACGCTCCATGCGTAATTGCACCAATGGTTCCAAAATTATAGTCCAAAAATTATTGTATTTTTAATATTTTCCTTCAAAGGGTAAAGATTTACAAAACATACAATTTCTGTTAAATTTCTTACGTTGGGGCCCCATCGATGGTCAAGCTGCAGCTCATAAAATTCCAATGCCTTCCGATTCCTCCACTTCTTCCGCCTCTGCAAAATTTGTGCGCTTGCGACGGAACTCCAACGCTGTTCGCTGTTCAAATCGATTTCTTAGTTGTAGGTCCCACGCTGTCCGTTCACTTTGCTCTTGATACTCGTGCCCGTTGATTACTGGTGGTGGTGGCTATTACTCTCGTGATTGCCCAATTCACAGAAAGATTATCCGTAAAAGAGACCATTTCGACCGTCGTTGGCTTTTTTATTAAAATGTCGAGACGGCTCTTTTTCTTAAGTTGAAGAACCCAAGTTAAACGCCACAGCCAACACCACGCTTGTTCAACCTTACAGCGTTTTTCTTGGGTTCAAACCAAGTTTTTCTTGGTGGCCATCTTCCTTTTGCGCACAATCATCTGTATTATCGTTAATAGCAATATCGACTTATTTTGGTTGTAATGTCATTCGTTATTTTGATATTTTGTGGAGTTTTTACTTGCAGTGTGCGATCAAATTCACATTGTAGTTACTTGAGCCATGTCTAATCGGTTTGGATACATTGTTGGTTCGAATATTGATTTCTTGTTGCATTGCAGATAAATAAACACGCGCAGCTTATACACGGAAAAATGAACACGTACAGACACAGGATAGTACAATAATTCCTACAACATTTCCTATAGCTTTCCCCGCCCCTCCCCATTTAGGATTTTTTTTTGTGTTTAGGAGGTGAATGGTATTTAGGCACAGAGTGTGGGACTCCCAAGCTCGCAAGAAGCTGACTGAACTACCCATTAAATACATCCCCTGTCAACCTGAGAACCTAGCCTGAAACGGTTTGACACATTACTTCGGGCCAGGTCTCGTTTTATTATGCTGTGAGGTGGCTTCAAGCTGGGGGATCCCTTTTCTAGCGGGAGAGGAGAGGGAAAGAGTAAGTGCCCCAGAAAAGCGACCCCCCAGCTGCAGTGAGTACCTTTTATATTTTAAGGACTGCCCGAGCATAATGTGCCACTTAGTTCCATTTGTTAAACGGTTCCAGCATCACCGCAACTATATCAAGGATTTCCAACCAGATCAACTCCACCAGCAGCATAGTAGGTGACAGAAAACGTAGCATAAACTAGTCCATATTCAATTGGCAGGAACATGTAAAGAAGTCGAACAGGGTAGGCTACAATCCAGAGATCGATGAACATGATGACTGAATTGAAGGCATGCGTTAAAATATCCACAGCAGTCACTTCAACATCCTGGTTACATAAAATAATCCAGTAGATGATTGTGATACAAGTTGATGGAATTAACGTAATCACATGCATTGCCCAATATATTTTGAATGGAATAGGCATTTCGTTAGAGTCCCATATTTGATCCAGAATAAATCCAATCAATCATTGCTGTGATCATACAAAGCATGATCCCCCAATGTGTTAGATATGTAAAGTAGAGACTACCAAGCTCGCCTAGTATCATAGAGTAAATAACGACTCCTAAATATAACGCTTCGATAATTTTTCCGTAAAGCAAAAACATGAAGTTTATACTCGTAGTTCTCGTTTGCCATTGTGATTTGACAAAATCATCGGCGGGTAAATAAATGCTCAAATTCACAGTCTGTGATTTTGAATGATTTGGTCGAGCTCTTGTTAGTTTCTTAATTTAATATTTGGTGTGTTCCGAGTACTTTGTGATTAATAGATTTGAAAATTTCAATACACTCGTCAGCGCTTTTCAAAGAATCACGTCATGTTGACAGTTGCGTCAGCATATCTTCTAGCAACACTGTTTCTAAAGATGCACTTCCTTCTTGTGGTCCTAAGCAACTAGTACAGTAAATATAGCACGAAAAAATAGGTTTGGTCTAAGAAATGACCTACTGGGATTTGACTTGATAAATCGATAGGGGGGCATAAAAAAAACTTAAATTCAGATTTCCGAATAATCCCCCCCCTGCTTTTGAGAAAATCGAAAAACATTTTGAAACGCGTTTTTCTCGGAATCTATGGGTTTTAGAGAAAAGTTTGTTTAACAAAAAATGTTCAGGACACTGTTATCTACATTTTATCTCATTGGAGCAAAGTCGTTCGACTTAAAATACAAAAAGGAGGTGGCGCTAAAGTATCAAAAAAGTGGTTTTTTGGCATTTTCAATAAAAAAAAATTATTTTTTTATAATGTAATGTAAATGGGAAAGTTGTTCGTCATAAAATTATCTACAATTTTTGTTTAAACATTTTTTTGTAAAACTTACCGTTAACGAGCTGGAGCTTGCCAAAGTGTAAAAGTCGTACATTTATGTGCCACGCCGATGCGTGTATTCCATTCATTTGATCGAAACATTATTTTTCGATTAATAGACCGTAATGTTTACTTAATATTCTCATTTTTAACAATAATTTTGATAAACAATTAATAATAGTAACCTTTTAGTACTGTGAGGGTTTAGGCAGATGCTAGAAACCGGTCCTTTGTCCAAACTATGCCGACCGGCCCGGCGAAAGTGAAAGGAACCGTTAACTATGCTGCACCGCATCTTTTCGCCTACAGCTCGTTAACGGTAAGCTTTACAAAAAAATTGTTTAAACAAAAATTGTAGATAATTTTATGACGAACAACTTTCCCATTTACATTATTATAAAAAAATAATTTTTTTATTGAAAATGCCAAAAAACCACTGTTTTGATACTTTAGCGCCACCTACTTTTTGTATTTTAAGTCGGACGACTTTGCTCCAATGAGATAAAATGTAGATAACAGTGTCCTGAACATTTTTCGGTAAATAAACTTTTCTCTAAAACCCATAGATTCCGAGAAAAACGCGTTTCAAAATGTTTTTGGATTTTCTCAAAAGCAGGGGGGGATCACTTCGGAAATCTGAAGTTAAGTTTTTTTTATGCCCCCCTATCGATTTATCAAGTCAAATCCCAGTAGGTCATTTCTTAGACTGTAAATGCTATATTTACTGTACTAAACAGATATTTGTAGATTTTCCATTAACCCAGAGGAATCCCTTTGTGTTTTATTTCATATATGCTACGAGTATATCTACTAATTATCAGCCAGACATCCAATAACCATCCAGGAGCCGATGAAGTACTAGAGTGTCCCAAGTATATGCTACGAAAATCAAGCTGAAACAGTAACACCTTAGCGTTGGGTATCCTTATGTACCCCGGAGGAGGTTGCACCTCCCTAGCTCAGAAAGTTTTTGCCAATCCTAGTCGTGGGAGCGGAGTTGAATTTTGGTGGCGAAGAATAGCTGCTTCCTTTTAACTTTATCTCTAACCTTACTTAGCACTAATAATTACATCGTTATTAAATTAATCCTTCTTATCAGTTCTTCAGCGCGTAGAGTGGTTCCTTGATAATATTCCGAATAAAATGTTGGAATGCAAGGAATCTTTCCCTTCCAGGAGTGGCTCTGGGTAATTTTTGTTTTATATTATATTTCGTAACACCCCTTTAAAAAATTTCGAAGTGTTTGATCAGACCTAAGCTTTTGAGAGACCATCACTTCTGACCTTTACACAAAGTTTGAGCTTTCTAGCTGCTGTAGTTTATGAAGAAACTTGCTGTGATGCACGGACAAACGCACGTACGGACAGATAAAATGAAAAACTAGTAGGTCTTTGCTAAATTTGTTTTGCAAAGGCCTAAAAAAGTAACCAGGTATACAAAGAAAAAATCTGGCGACCAACTTGGGCCAAAGACAAACAATACAATACCCTTCAACGAGAGACAGAGTCCCATCCCAGGTCAACGTAAATAGTGAACTAACGGGCAGCTTGAAAATGGAATCAGATTTCAAAAAGGGGATGTGCCTGCCCCAATGCTCTTTAACATTGTGCTGGAATATGTCATTAGGAAGACATCTGCTGAAACCTCAGGTACACTAATGTTCAAGTCCACACAATTCAATCTTAGATGCCAAAGGAGCACTTCAGGGTCTAGAATCAAACCAAAATGGCCTTTGAGCTTATGAAACTCATGATTCAAACGAGGAAGAACTCTCCAGTCCATCAATACCTGACAGTAAGAGACCGTAACCTTGAAAGTGTGAATGACTTTATTTACCTAACAACTAACTTGAGTACAGGTATAAGGGGCACATAAAACCTATAACTTCGTACTTCCCACTCAAAGGCCCAGAGTTGTGCACAGTTGAAATAAGCTTCGTATTTACAAATCACTTTTCAAACCAGTGCTGTTATATGGAAGTGAACCGTGTGCCCTGATGAGTGAATCCATAAAGGCAGGTGACCTATTTTAACGCCAAGTGCTGCGGAAAACCTACGGCTCGGTGAAATAAGAAAAAAAGTGGAGACTGCTTGACAATTTGCGTAAACTTGCGCAAATTGCAATTGGTGAACCCTGTAGAAAGAATAAAAAAAAATCGACTGCTTGAAAGAACATTAAAACGTAGATGCCCAGTGAGAAGACGGAGGACTCGATGGGATGACATGATTGAAGCTGACAGTAGGTACTTGCTGGTAGTGATCAACTGGTGAATAAGGTCAATGAACCGTGGTGATTGAATATTTATTTTATGGACCCAATTGGGCCCTTTTCAGCCTTTTATAGTTTATTTGAGTTTTTGGGGTACATTTGGGCCCATTTGTTCCAATGATCAGATTTCGGGCCCACTTTAGATCAACTTTATTTTGAATCATGTTTTTGGGCCAGCCTTAGGTACTAAACGCTTAGGTCTATTGGGGAGTCTGTTATTTTTACACGAGTTCGTGTAAAAGAAATTTTATATTATTATTTTAATTTTACATGAGCTTTTTTTTTGATTTCCTGGCTGACTTTAATATTTTTGAGATTCGTTATTTCAAAATATTTTCTTAATACTCGTCAAAAATACCCATCTTCAAGAATGACGATAGATGTGCTTCATCTTTTGACCGAAATGAATGTTTCAAATTTAATAACTGGTTTCATGGAAATTGCTAGGCTTTTTCTCCTCGCATTTAATATTAACTTATTGTAAAATAAATGCTCACAACAATTTAACTTCAACGCAAAAACCATCAACAACAATATTACCAGGGACATAAGCTCAGGTGCATATATCGCTTAAAAAGCATTAATTCATTAAATATTAATTTTTTTAGCTTCGTCAACTAAATGATGGATACAAAAAAAATTATAAACTGAAAAAATAACCACCTATCAATGTAAAAAAGATTAAATGGACTTAGAAAAAACTCGATGACTAGTAATTTTATTTCAATAATTGTGCTGTGATCAAGTGTTACAAGGGTGAACAACATTGATGTGATATTAAAAAATAGTTAAAATTTTTAAATAAATTATTCCAAAGAGAAAAATAAATAAATTTTTTTTCTAATATATTATTTTAAATAAAAATTTGTAAAAATGATGGAAGTAATACAAAATGAAACAAGAGCTGAAATGGCTCTGGCAACAATTTCAACCAGCGATGATAAGCCTGTATATAATCCTACAACGATTCCAATTACACGAGGAACAGTTATTATCAATAATAAGCTGTCGGAAAATGCATCGGACGATAAGTTTGGAAAGGAGCCTAATTACTTGAAAATGCTCTCCACATTACCTTCACGTCAGCCTATCGATATTGAATTTAAGGATTTAGCATATACTGTCAACGTTGGATTTAGAAAAGGTGAGTTTGATTTTTAATTTATTGTTAAATACTATTGAAACGCAGCATTGATTTGTTCAAACATATCTTTTGCCAGAATAACAATTTAATCTATTTTAAAATTGATTATTTATTATTATGCAATAAATTTTTATTGTAATGCGTATAAGATTGCTTCTAAACTTAGTTCAATATCATTCCGACACAAGTATCTTCATCTTAAGGTACAGTATCTTTGACTCAGCTAATGGCTTCTATCGCAATGATAGTCTCTCAAGTTAATGCAACCGGATTAACAACTATGAAAGCATCTTGTAATCATTAATGCACCTTCCCATCACGATTGACCTCGTGATTTTTGCACTACCCTTGTTAGATTGCACGATGACGTTAGCGGATGGACTTTATACATCTTAATACGCCACGGATCAAAGATCCTCTAAATCGAAGATTTATAGTTGCGTCAACAGTGTGGGTGTGATAAGTACGACATGGTTCATGGTAATTTTAGTGATTGATAGCCAAGTTTCATTTTCAGATTTAATCTAATTAAACAATTTTACGACGACGTTGAACGCTCAGGACCTTAAGATTTAATTAAAAACTTAAAGATCTTCCTTCGCGAAATCATGTAAACATTTTTTTGACCTCTCATAATCTTCCTACAAATTTAGTTCCCGTACTAAACATCCATGCATTAAACTATTTAGTAGCAGAATAAACAAATTAATATACGCGGAACATTTGTTCGTGGATTAAAATCCGCGGATTGGTATTGATAAGCGTGGAAAACAAGTTGAACGCAACTCGGTCTTGGAAAATATGTCACTGATTGACGTAGGCGTGTATTATCGCAAAAAGTCAAGAAATACACTTGCAAGACGCTCTATTTTTTTGGAAAGAAAGATTCAAGACAGCTCGCAATGAACGGCTTAGGGAACTTTGGACCCGAAATCAATTTAGCCTGTATAAACGACATTCGCGTGATTAGTACAAAGACGTTAGGTAGAATTTTACTACAAGTATGAGTATATACTGAATAACCTTCACTAGTTAATCTGTTTTGAATTAATTGTAATTGTGTAAATTAAACTTTTGATGCGATACGAACAGGTTGTTATCGTAAAATGTGTGAAAATGAGTTGGAAATGTGCTCAATTGATTGTGAGTCACAAGCATATATTGTTTCTATGCAAGTTTACTTATGCGACGAGTTGCTCACTAAATTTGTATTTTTAAACCGAACGAGCTTAAACTGCTTTTGGGCATTCCCTTGTTTGTAGATATTAAGTTGAAGTAGTCTGAAATTTAGCCAACTAGATTCAGACTGATTAACCTTTAGTTCAGTCATTCGGGTAGTGAGCAATACTATTAGCATCAAGTTAGATGTGATACTAAGGTAGTGATTGTTAGTAATTGATATTTGTATATGTACTTCGTGGAGGAGGCTTGTATATCCCCTCACAATATTATGCACTGTTGCGGCCACGGTGTGCATTGCAGTCGCAGTATTCATATAGAAACAAGTTGGGTAGACAGACCTATGCTCATGTCAGAAGGGTTTTGTACTCAACTTACAAAATGCAGTAACCAGCAACGAATAAAATCAAGAAACATGTCAAAGACGATTTTATTGGAGAAAATGTGAAATTCGAGGATCATTCTATTATTAACAAAGTTGAAAGAGTTTTGACTTCTGAGGTATTTGTTAGAGTTATACCCATTAATATCTCCCTTGATAATTTTTTCAGATTATTTAGATCACGGGTGTCCATTCGCGAGGGAGGAAACACATTTTTCATGTATTTCCCCCCCTGTGCCCCCACTGAAGCAAAAACGGTCAGTTTAAGAACTGTTTTGAAAAGCTCTCATAGAGAACTTTTAGTTGATACTCATATCGGCTACCTTTCATGAAATTTTTTTCCAGAGGCCACTTCTCTGTACTGTAATCATCGATTCATGGCCTATTTTTTCGAATCGTAGAATGGTTACAAAGCCCTTTTGCTAGGAGCTCTCTCCTGCCTCTTCGACTTGTTTCACATATGAGTATGTACTCATCTTCATTATACCTATCATTCCTGAAATTTTCATGCAAATCCTAGCAAAGCTGTAGTGTCTAAGTCGGTAAAAAAGCGCATATCGATGGCCTAGAATGAAAACCTCGTACCTCAAAAAAAAACCTAAAATAACTTTTATATGTTATTATATGGAAAACTTCGTTTCTCACATTACTCGACAGTCAAACAAAATTAAATTTAAACATGCTGCGCTCTACCGACAAAAAATCAAACCTTGTATCTTTCTCAGTTGTCATTTTGAGTGCGATAACCGCGTATGTTGTGTGAAGTCTAATGCTCAATAAACCTGTTGATAGTGTACCCTCCTGTTGCTAGTAGGCAACAAGATTTCGCATTGTGATCAGGTTAGTGGAATTTCTATTCTATAATATTGAAAAATAAATATTTCCTCTAAATCAAGAGAGTTTTTATCACCCTAAGTTAAGGTTGTATCAAGGAAAACCACGTATATAAGTGGACAGTGGCCAAGCCATAATGTGAAAGTCAAAGATACGAGGATTTCACTTTAAAACATCTACAGCCTGCTATCTGAATATTCATTGCTACAGCATTTTACTATTGAGTTTCAAGGTTTGATCATGTAATAAATGTGAAGAGGCTTCTTTACAATGTTTATTTATCAACATCATGATCATCTATGGTGCGACAGCCGAAGTCGGGCATTGGCCTCCAGGATTAAACTCCTCCTATCATCGCAGTTCTGCGACGTCGTTCACCAATTGATCTCTCCTAACAAGGATCTGTTGTCAGCTCCTATTGTGTCCTCCCATCGAGTCCTTGGTCTTCTAGCTGGATATTTGCCTTACGCTTTACCCTTTACTATTCTTCTGGGTAGCCAGTTTTTTCCATTCTTTCTACATGGCCCGCCCATTGTTATTCGCGCATTTTTGCGCACTTGGATATAGGTGGTTCATAAAATAATTAATATAACTCGTCGTTGTAACGTAGCCTCTACTTTATTCCTTTTTTCACAGTGCTTTGCGGTCAAAGATGTCCACTGCCTTTTCAAATTCGCCCGTGAAGGTTCATTTTTCGCTTCTATATAGCAGCACAAGTTTGACTAGAGATTTATAAATACGAAGCATTATTTTCCTGTGCATATCTCTGGATCTTAGAATGGAAAGAACGGAGTAGAAGCCTTGGTTTGTGGCGTTTATATGGCGTCCGATCTCGTCCTTATCAACAAATACAGGCATAATCAAAAAAATAGTAATAACGCAAGAGATTCACAATAAAGCAATGTTTCTTCTTCTTCTTCGTAGCACTACAGCCCCTCTCAGGCCTTCGCTTTCTGCAGGCAGTGCCTCCAACGACCACGTCCTCCAATTCCGAAACCCACTTCGTTGACGGAGTCGGACCAGCGTTTCAGCTCTCCCAACAAATACCTTTTTGGGTACTCGTTGTTTGTCCATTCGATTCACGTGGCCATCCCATTGAAACTTCCGCAATTTTATAATCTTCGGGACTTCCGGCTCGTCAAATATTTCATACAGCTCATGGTTGTATCGGATACGCCATTGTTTCTTCTTCTTTTTAGCACTACAGCCCCTCTCGGGCCTTCGCTTAGAGATAGTTAGAGTATCTTGTTTACTTAAAGTGAATTTCTAGAGCGCTATGTTCCTTGCTTATTTCTACATTTGGATTATGAAATTTATTTTATCTCTTTGGTATTTTATTTAGTGAAAACTGCATTCTATAATCTTCTACAAATGGAAGAAAAAAAATACAAATCACGAGGCTTGAGGCTCGTAGAATTGGCGCTAAAACAAACCACAAGGCGAGGCGATGAAGAAAAAGGTTAAGATTTTTTTAATTCGTATGATGTTTGAATATCTGGTTTTATTCCTGTCATCTACTTTTCATGTTAAATAACATTACCAGGCGGAGAATGTCGTGAAACCAGAGCTCCAGCACTATTCCAACCTCAAGAAGAAAACAAGGAGCCCATAGTTATTGTTATACCCGCAGATCCAAATGAAACTTATAATAATCAATTTGAAAATGTATTAAGTTTACCTTATATTTTAAATAACTCATCAGACATCATCAATGTTGATAGCTTCTTCCAAGATGAAGCTAGACCACAATTCAATTTTCCTCTAAATGCTGAGCTGATCTCCATTGCTCCTTACGACAATTTGAATGGAATTGAACGTAATGAAACCCCTGGCTTAGAGCCGGACAAAGAAGCTGGACATGATCTGGAAGAAAAAAATTCCTATGAACCAAATTCAGGTGAGGGCAATTCAAATCCTCAAAATATAACCAACAGCAGTGCTGCATTGAATTTGAATGAGAGTGATCAAGATGAAACTAGTCCACAACTAAATTTGCCTCTAAATGCTGAGCTGATCTCCATTGTCCCTTACGACAATTTGAATGGAATTGCATGTAATGTGAGCCCTGGTTTAGAGCCGGACAAAGAATCTGGACTGGCTGTAGCAGAAAAAAACTCCTATGAACTAAATTCAAGTGAGGGTAATTCGAATTCTCGAAATGTAACCAACGACAGCGCCGCATTGAATTTGAGTGAGAGTGATCAAGATGCAACTCACAGCAAAATATCATACCAAAAACGCAAAAAGTCCAAACGGGGAAAAACTGATAAGAAATCATAGGTAGCTGATAGCAATAAAATTAAAAGAATGAAAGGAGAAGAATACAAAGGGTGAAGAAAAAATGAAGATGGAAAAACAGTCTTTGACGGTGACCGTCAAAAAAGGCAGCTTAAACCACGATGTTCTTGCAAAATAACGAAAAGAAATAAGTTCAAATGTATGCTGATCACAGAAGAAAGATGAAGGGAAATTTTTGAATATTTTTGGAACTTAGATTGGGGACAAAGAAAGATTAAAGTAAACCATCTTGTCGTTAGGACTCATGTCCACCAGAGAACTGTACCTAGTATCGAGTCAAGAAGAAGTAACTCCTTACAATACAATCTGAAGCAGATTAAACACGGAGAAAGAATTCGAGTGTGCAAGAAAATGTTTTTAAACTGTATTGGCCTGCGTGAATGGACGGTTCGGAATTGGGTCTTGAAAAACCAGCTAGAACAGCAAAATAAAAATGATTCGACCAGAAATGCTGAAGGGAGTAATGTAACTGCTAATTCAAAAACAAGACAGCAAGATCATAACGATGCTGTTCGAAAACTTATAAATGAATTTCTTGAGCTCCTTCCAAAATTAGAATCACATTTTTGTCGTAAAAATACCACTAAGTTGTATCTCGAACCATTTTGGCAATCAAAAGCGCAATTATTCCGAGAGTACAAGACATACTGTATAGCACAGAGAAAGGAAAACTTCATTGCATCCTCTTTTACGTTCCATGAAGTTTTCGAGGCGATGAATTTGGGACTTTTTTCTCCTAAGAAAGATCAGTGTGATCTATGTTGTGCTTACAAACAAGGTAATGTTTCTGAAGAAGAATACAATATTCACATAAGAAGAAAATATGAAGCCAGAGAAGAAAAATCTAAAGACAAGGAGGAATGCGATCAAAATACTGCAGTATACACGATGGATGTTCAAGCTGTATTGTTGTGCCCTTATCTTAAAGCTTCTGCGCTCTACTATAGAAGAAAACTAAAATTACACAACTTTACTTTGTACAATCTCAAAACAGGAGAAGGCTACTGTTATCTTTGGGATGAAACTGAAGGGGGCGTAAACGCTGATGAATTTGCAACCATACTCACGCATTTTATTACAATTTAGATGTTATCAAACATGTAATCATTTATAGTGATGGCCGTACCAACCAAAATAGAAATGTCATCATGGCAAATGCGTTGCTATTAGTTTCACATGAACTCGGGATTAAAATAACTCAAAAATACTTAGAAAAGGGTCATACCCAAATGGAATGTGATAGCATTCATAGCAATATCGAAAAACAAATGAAGAACAGGGAAATATATTCTCCAGCAGGCTATGTTGAAATAATAAGGACAGCTAGATTGAATCCTCAACCGTACAAAGTATTCCAGCTACATTTTTTATTTTTTAAGCGCTTCAATAAAATCAACCTCCTCACATCAATAAGACCAGGTACAAAGAAGGGAGAGCCTGTAGTAACCGACCTAAGATGTATTCAGTACACGCCAGAAGGCAGCATCCAAGTAAAACTCAGTCCTAAAGATGAATTTTTTAACATACCCCGAAGGATTAAAACGGTTTCTACTAGGATTGAAGAGCTTCACCAGTTGTATGATGCTCCACTACCAATTGAAGGCATTAAGTTTCGTCATCTTCAAGAGCTCAAACAAGTTATACCAAAAGACGTTCATGCATTTTATGACAATTTACCCCACCATCCTTAGTATTTACAGTTGTTTGTATTTGAGTAATTTTGCTTTATTTCCAGCCCTATTTAGTTTATAAATTCACAATGTGCAATTTTGAACATTTAATATAGTATGTTAACAAGACGTGTGCTTTATCGTTAAGAAAACCTCTTATATCTAACAAGGTTATAAGTGATAAATACTCGTAACTAAAAATTAAGGTGGAATATCTCGTAACTCATTTTCTTTACAAGTAAGAAAACCTTGTAAGTCATAATTAAAAACAAATAAAAAAAAATTTCACATTTGATTGTATTATGCATACTTGTTACAAAATACAACAAATATTCGTACTGAATTCTGAGTAAGTATTGTAACTTATTAATAACTGGTACGTTTTTTGCTTCTCCTGTAAAGTTTGAGTTTTTTTTAGTTACGTGGTTATCATTCTAGGCCATCGATATGGCTCCATAGCCATATGTTTCCATAGTAATACAGGGCATATTGTTCCATAGTAATACAGGAAAATTCAAATCGCTATAACTTCGTCAAATACTATTCGTTCTTTATGAAACATCTGCTTGCAAAATTTTATTGAATTTAAGGGTACCGCTTAGATTTTATCCAAGAAAATATAAAATCGATAAATCATACTGTTACTAACAAAGTTGAGTGAATTTCGACTTCTCATGTATTTGGTGTTGTTGTACTCATTAAGGCCTACATTCATGATTTTTGTCAGATTTTTCGGATGGAGGGTGTCCAATCGCGAGGGGGGTACGCGAAAAGTTCGTACATTTCCCCTTCCCCTGCCCCCCTCGTTACTTATAAGGCAATGTTAAGAATTGTTTTGAAAAGATCTCATTAAGACCTTTCCAATGACACCCTACTCGACTACCAATGGTGAAAATTTTTTTTTGAGGGGTCACCTCCCTATATGGGGAGACCCCCCTTAAGCCCCTTTGAAAAAATTTTTTTACCCTTGAACTTTCAAGAAGTCACCACTTCTGACCTTTCCACAAAGTTTCATGGCTGTAGCCTCTATACTTTCGGAGAAAAAGTGCTGTGACATACAGACGGACGGACGGACGGACGGACGGACGGACGGACGGACAGACGGACACAGGTCGTGATTGCAATCTACTAAAATACAAAACCCTAAAAAAGTCAACTCATACCCGTACTTTACCTGAAAGATGTTGTTTTACTTGAGAATTGCAGTTGTTTACAGTTCTTTTGAAAATCCAGAGCTTTTTGTGCTTATTCCATCCCTATACAGCAACAGATCAACACATTTATGGGGTGACTATAGCAACTATTCAACTGGGAAAAACCGTCAACCGTTACCCAATCTTGATGACCCAGAATTATTTCTTTCGAGAAAAGGTTCAGCCTGCTTTAACCAGCCAAAAAGTATTTTTGAACCATCAAATACATTATCATCCAAACTTGTTTATTATACTTACTCTTAAAAAAATTATTTTTGGCAATAATACTTATTGTAATCAACCTAATTCTATTTCCTTATCAAATAGTCTGGGTTTGAGTAGTGAAAATTATCGTCGCAAAAATTAGTGAAAGTATTCAGACCGTATACATATCGTTCTAAAATTAGGTTATGTTATGGCTTCATTTTTTATGATGAGTTTTTTTTAAGATTACAAACATATATTTTTTTTATATGCTTATCTGCTATGTGGCTTTGCAAAAATGAGATCTGTTAGGAAATGATGCACGCCAGACGAAAAATATCCTGGTAACTTTTATGTTGTCCTTCCTCCGTTAGGCGGAACTAGATATGTTTGAATTATGTTTTTGGACGACCCGAAATTCTAATGCATTGTTTACTGATCTAAAATCTAACTCTTAGTCTTAATTATTTCTTATTATTTTCAAATCAAGCTTTCAATAGAATTGTATGGAAAAAAAGAACGAAAGGGATAAACAATCTTAAAAAACCAATTGTCCTCATATTGCTCATATCGGGACGCTCACGGTTAAACTTCTTACTTCTAACGCCCTGAACTAAAATAATTATAAGGATCATCTGATCCATTATAACAAAATAGAAGGGAACAATCAAAAAACCTTCCAAGCAATCAAATTAATTATGGTATATTTTGTAACGAATATCGAGTAATTTAACCCTTAATCCTCATAAAATAATTATACATATCTTTTTTGGCTAATATGATCTCAGAAAAAAATGTAACTTACTTTAATTCTAATCTAAGATTCTAAAATCACAAATACACCATAAGTCTAATTTACACTTGCTTAATGCCTTTTGAACATGAATAAACATTTGACTTAAAATAATGATTTTTACTTCAATTAATTTCTCATCATTTAATTTTTAACATCATTTATAGTAACATTGCAAATTCAGAAATCCATGCTGTGTTGGGGAACACTCTCCTCCAGATATCATTACTGCTGGCACTTTCACTGTATATGATGCATATTGTTAAAACATATATTCAACTCTTTCGCTCCGCTCTCATCTTTTCATTCACATACACAAATACATGAATTGTTCTCTTTTTGTTTTGTTAATTCCATAGATGTCAGAGAGAATGGATAAGAAATGCATCACGAGAAGTTGGCGCGTTATCAGCTGTTGATTAGAATTTCAAATAAATTAGAGGTGACGTCTCCCACGAATTTTCGCATCTTGAACTAAATCATTTTTTCGCGCAGGTATTCTAACTTGAACGATATAAAAGATTGAACATGACTTACCCTACTAAGGATACCCCCCTGACAAGCGTTCTATAGCTGTTTTTACAATCCCACACACATCGCTACATTTTTCGTTTTCCGACACAAAAACTTTTCAGTTTGATTAATTATCACTTTTGCAACGCTTTTGGACTGCATTCAACACGGTTTATCTTAAAAATTTTGTGTACAATTTCAAATTCAACTTGGTTAGACGTTTCCAATCATTGTTGAATTTTCACGAATCATATGGTTGATATTTTGTTGACAATTCGGGAGTTAAGGTGTAAGAGGAGTGGGATTTTCATGAGAGCAACGACAGAGCCACTTGAGTGCGTGGATACTCTAGCGGCGTGAAAGGCGGGGGGATTTCAATTCGCATGTGAGAGGAAGGCATGTATGTAGTAAAAGTACTTTAATCACGTATGGATGAAAATAAGCTCATTTCGTGTCCATTACTTTATATGTCTTTGGTTGATTCTTTCACTCTAGTAAACCTGAATTTAAACGCATCGGATGTGTACGAGGTGTGTTCAAAAAATATCGCGAATTTTGTTTTTTTTTTTCAAAAATTATTTATTTATTCATGAATATCTATTTTGTCCCCTTCAAAGTAATCCCCATGAGATATTATACACTTGTGCCAACGGTTTTTCCAATCTTCGAAGCACTTCAAAAAATCATTTTTTTAATCTTGTTCAGCTCCTCCTTCGATGCCGTCTTTATCTCGTCAAGCGTAGCGTAACGTCGTCCTTTCATGGGCCTCTTCAGTTTAGGAAACAAGAAAAAGTCACAGGGGGCCAGATCTGGGAAATACGGTGGCTGCGGCATCATTAGTGTGTTGTTTTTGGCCAAATGTCGCGCACAAGCAACGATGTGTGAGCAGGGGCGTTATCGTGGTGCAAAAGCCAATTTTTGTTCTCCCACAAATCCGGGCGTTTCTGGTGGATTGCTTCGCGCAAATTGCGCGTAACTTGCAGGTTATATTCATTATTGACCGTTCTTCCCTGTGGCAAGAACTCATGATGCACCACGCCCCTGCAATCGAAGAAAACTGTCAGCAAAACTTTCACATTCGACCGAATTTGGCGCGCTTTTTTCGGTCTTGGTTCATGCGGCAGCTTCCATTGAGATGATTGAACTTTGGTTTCCACGTCATAACCATAAACCCACGATTCGTCACCAGTTTTGACCCTCTGGAGCAAATTTGGTTCGTCGCGGACAGAGTTTAACATCTCATTAGCAATGTTCATGCGTTGCTGTTTTTTGTCGCAATTGAGCAATTTTGGTACGAATTTCGCGGCGACCCGTCTCATGCCCAAATCGTTGATAAAAATTGAATGGCACGAGCCAATCGATATGTTTAGGTCCTCAGCAACTTCTCTAACGGTGATTCGACGATTGGCCAATACCATTTTCTCCACTTCATTAATTTTTTCGTCTGTTGTTGAAGTGCTCGGGCGTCCGGCACGCTCTTCGTCGTTCACATCTTCTCGGCCTTCTAAAAACATTTTGTACCACCGATAAACGTTGCTTCAGTCCAAAGTAGCTTCTCCGTATGCCACAGTCAACATTCGGAATGCATCCGCGCACTTAATTTCGTTTTTCACACAAAATTTGATACACGTTCTTTGATCCATTTCTTTGAATAAGTAAAAATCGAAGACGATTGAAAACACGTGCAAGTAAAGCAGCTATCACCAATCAAGTGAACATTCAAAATGACCGAGCTTGTCGGTATAAGTGACAGACATGAGTACCAACATAACGCCACAAAAAAATCGAAATTCGAATATACGTAACCCGCAAAAATTCAAAATTCGTGATACTTTTTGAACACACCTCGTATAATTTTGCTTCGCTAATTTTTTCGCTTGAGTCGTTTATTCCTCGCCTTAATTTTTTGGGCTCCTGCGTTTACAGGTTGTGGGCCCAGGTACAACAAATGCATGCACGTGGAATAGTATAAAAAATATTTAATACCACAGTAGTAGATTAACGCGATGAGGTGATTTCTTTGAAATGGCGCAAAATTTTGCCAGCTCCGCTCGTCTACGATAACTGAAAAATCCAGCCAGAGGTGAAAAATGACACCTTGGGCTACGTGATTGGCGAAATCCCGGAAACACCAATACAAGGCCTCGGCAGTGAATTAATAGTGTCGCAAAAAATACGTGCGGCCTGGCTCGCGTAAGACGGAAAAGCGAAATTGGACATCATTCTCACTATTTCTCCTCCGGATTAAAACAAATTCATTGCTGTGTCACATTAAAGGAAGTTTGGGACGAGTCCGAGTCAATTTATGCTTCAAAAGGCCCGGCTCGCAAAGCAACATTGTTGAAAAAACTCATGCAGCATAAAATGGTAGATGGGGGAGATGTGAAGGAGTACCTTGCAAAGTTTTTTGACATAGTGGACGAATTGTAGTCAATGGAGATGAAAATCAATGGCGACCTACCCACAATAATTTTGCTTTATGGTTTGCGAAATAGCTTCGAAAATTTCCGATGTGTGATCGAAATTCGATACTCTCCCAAATATCAAATCTCTGAAAATTAAAATAATCGAGGAGAACAGAGCGAGAAACCATCCTCATGAAACGAGACAGCTGCTAAGTTCATAAAGCACCACGCAAACAACAGCAAAGAAAAGAATGTGAGAAAAGGAAACAATCAACAACACAAACAAGACTCAGAGCGACGCCCCAAACCCAAGTACGAATATTGTAAAAAGAAAGGGCACACCACTTCATCAAGTTCAAGAGCACGAGAAACACGGCAGAAGTGAAATACGTTGTCGAAGCATTCTTTGCACACACCGACAAAATTCCACACAAGCATCCAAAACCAAATGGTGTTTAGACAGCGATTGCACGACACACATATGCAACAGCAAGTTAATGTTTACAAATGTGAAAATAGTCAACAGTGGAATTAGGTTGGCTAGTAACGCTACAGCTCAACCAAAAGCACCCGGAAACGTCATAATCTCTGCGACAGGTAGCGAGAAAACTCGAAATATAAAACTTGAAGATACATTTTACGTTCCTGAACCCCGCGCTAATTTAATTTCAATCGCGAAAATCGTCGACAAAGGTCACGAAATTTAATTTCGCCAGGCCTGTACAATAGTCAGAGATGAGGAAGGCGTCAAGAAAATGATCGCCAATCGCGAAGGAAGTTTGTTTTATCTTCGTAACGTGAACCACCAGGTAGTGAAGTCCGATATAAAAATTTGGCATGAGCAACTTGGGCACATGAGTCTATACGATCTCAAGGAAATGCCAAAAATGACGATTGTATGCTTTTTCACGGGAAATGTGGACCAGCTATGAAATTGTGTAAAGTATGTACCGCTGGTAAACTTACAAGGGAACCATTTCCACTTCGCATTCATAGATCGCGAGACATTCTTGAAATCGTACACATGCGGTCCTATGTGCTCAATTTCCATTGGTGGAGTGCGATATTTTAGGACATTAACGGACGATAAAAGTCATTGGTGCCAAGTTTACTTTCTTCGACTTTAAGATGAGGCGGTTTCAAAATGCATCGAGTATAAAAACTACGTGGCGACAAAAACCGGCCGAAAAATTTAAACCGTCCAATCGGACAATGGAACGGAATATTGCAATTCAACGACGGACTCAATTTTCAAGGGTGCTGAATACAACGACGCTTATCAACTCCAAATACGCCACAGCAAAACGGCGTTGCGGAGCGCAAAAACCGTGCACTTGTAGAACCTGTCCGTTGTATGCTGATCAAATCTGGACTTCCACCATCCTTGTGGGCTGAAGCAATTGCTATGGTTAATCACGTCAGGAATCAGTGCACCACACAGAGCCTCAAAAAAGGTACCCCATTCAAAAATTGGACAGGAAGAAAAATTGGACAGGAAAAGAAAAATTCGTTGCCAGAGGTGTTAAATGAATATTCGTGGGACATTCGACTAAATCAAAAGCATATTGCGTTTGGATTCCCAGCGAAAGAAAGATCCGGATTACCAGATATGCAAAATTTTTTGAAGAATTTGAAACCAAAAATAAATATGAAGATTTCCTTTCCGACGACATATTCAGCCAGGAATCAATATTTCCACATTGTGCTCACATTGACGATGCTCAAATGAAATATTTTCCAATACGAATCTCATCGAGCACATTTTCATACCGTGCACATCATCGCCGGAAATTCCAAAAAGTGAAACCAGTTCAAGTTCTCAACCTCACTATGACAGCGAAACGACTGTAAACATACCAATGAAACGTGGTCCAGGAAGGCCAAGAATAATTAAAACCAAAGGTCATGGCCGTCCTATCAAAATTTACAACATGGTTACGAACGACAACCAGAATGCGGAAGTTTCCGAAATTCTTAATCACTCTACGGAAACAGCTGATATGGAAGACAATCAAGTAGACCAGATCAACGAAGAATGGCATGTTACACATTGCCAGATAGGTAGGAATGGAAGGACGCCATACTCGCTGAGGTAAAAAACTTATCATCAACGATACCTGGAAAATTGTCGATCGTCTCTAAATCGGAATAATCATCGTATGTTGAACGGTTCTAAGGAACCGGTTGAACGCTGATGATACACTTCAACGAAGAAAGGCCCGAGGAGTCAAAAAAAGATTATTTCAACGTTCGAGTATCGACTTTCACGAAACATTTAAGCCAGTTGCAAGACTCAGCTCCCTGGAAAAGGAGTTTTCAACACATCAGGAATATCAACCCATGTAGCGGAGTTAAAGGCGTTTCTAACGTCGAGTGTCATCAACAGAACGATCTGTAACTTGGCGTGGCTATATGCCTCTACCTATTGGACCGTGCTCACCACCTCTGTAATCGCATCAATGGTGGAGTGACCTACTCTAAAGCTATACTGCGAAGGAGATAGGTCCCCAGCAGTACGAATCACGTCAGTGAGTTTTCTCTTGATGAATTTCTCTAGCACTTTTCTAGCTGTGTCTAGTATGTATATCGGGTAGTACGCAGATGATGATTAGGAATTTCACTTCCTATTACTAATTAGCACGAGCCTCGTCATACTTCATCGATCTCGCTCTTGCAGTCCGCAAGTATGTGTTGCATGTGCTAAGAAACAAGTCAGGACAATGGTGATAGACAAGTTGCGAGACTTCAGGTGGAACACCATCTGGGCCTGGAGCCTTTCTTGTGATAGGACTGCCTCTTCCAGTTCCAGCTGTGTGAAGAGTGGGCACTCGATTGCTGTTTCACCGTGGACAGCGTCAACATGGACGGGATGGGCGGGGAAGCGTGCCTGCATTATCTCGTCCATCTTTTCCGCTTCATGTTTGCAAGGCGTCCGTAGGGTACCAAGCTTCTAAATAACTTGCTTGTAGCCAAGGTCCCACGGATCCTTGTTCATATTGTCCACTAGATCTTGAAAGAAGCGAGCGTTGCTGGTGTCAATCAGTAAAAGGATTCCCTGGCCAAATTATATGCTGCTACCCAGTTGGGTCCCTCATTTTGGTTCTGTACTCGTTGAGCCTCTCGCTAAAGCTTGTAACATTCCCTTCGCATTCAGCAATTTCAGTCAACCACCAGTATACTGGGGGCTTACCGTGCCCGGGGTTTTTGACAGGGTATAGAGGCGCTTCAAGTAGTCGTGATGGTGCTCATAGTTGAGTTTACCATATCTTAAGCTGCCAGCTCTTCAGTCCCTTGAAAATCACCCTGCAGCGGAAAACCTACCGTGAGCACCTCGATGAACTTCCTGACGTCAATTTTTCCGATGTTCCATCCAATTGTAAAAGGCCGAGAGCACGGATATCGGGAGACAACTTCACGGATCTCAAGTAGAATGTACTGATGATCAATTGCTGAGTACTATAAAGAAAAAGAAGATGGAGAATGCCAAAGTTGTTTTAAACGTCGACAAGGTGACATTGCTGGCTATGGCGACGTATATAATTAAACTCGAGAAGCATAGGCAACCAAGATAACTTTATTCAGATTATTACATACCGTAGACGAGAATTCAAACTGATGACACGTTGACTCTTTGTTCGACTGACGTTTCTTTTATTTTAGTTTGACCAATGTTACTGAGACTTAACGAGCGACTTTAGCGATATTGCCAGATGTTGTAGTATCTGTCAATAGAGTTCATTATGGCGTTAAAATTTCACCCCTCCTGATTCCGACTGGCTCTGGGATTCAACATATATCAAAGCGGCTAGCGCGGATGCAGAGTGATGTAGTATGCCATATGATGTTTGAATCCTACCAGTGCAAACTTGACCATCCTTTACCTTGTAGACTTCTACTATGTGTCCCTTATCTCATCAACTACGTGGCTGCCTGGAATCACAGGTTATAACCAAATGCCCCGGCTTGAGAGGTTGAGCTTCTTCTCGCCATTTAATGTGGCAAAGTATTTGTGGAAGACATTCAGAAATCCATCTTTTCTATAGCTTATCCTTGAGGTTTTGGGCAATTTTCTATTGCTTACTCAAGCATTGAGGCTCATTCTCTAACTAAGAAAAAAATTTGGCGTCAGCGGCTCATCATCTTCAGGCAATATACGTAACTTGGTTAAAGGCCTGCTGTTAATTATGTTTTCTGCTTGAATTAGGGCGCTTTGAAACTTCTCCAATCACGGTGCACCTTCTTTGAATACCCTATTAAAAAGGCGCTTTACTCAATGAATCAGGCGCTCCCAACATCTTCCAGCATTGGGATAAAGTGCACAGTTAAACACTCATTCTATTTGATTTCTGCACATATATCTTCGCACTTACGCCATATCTATGAGGCGATTCTCGACTGTATATTACGCCTGTGCTCGTTATCACTTCGAATTCTGATTGAACTTCCTTGGCGATTCATGAATTTTCTCAGACACAGAGTGAATGCATCAGTTGATAGATCCCTAGCAATCTCCAAATGAGTTCCCCTGGTTGTTAGGCATGTTAAGAGAGATATCCACCTTTTCTCCTTTCGATGTTCAATTGTTATCCAAAATGACCCACAGTAGTCAACTCCAGTATAGCTGAACGGGCGTACATACGGTATGAGACGATCAGGTGGCAGTTGTCCCATTCATGGAATTTTCGGCTTGGCTGATTCGGTGAGGCATATTCGGCAATTTCGTCGTATATTCTTCATAAGCGCTAAGGCATTTGGAATCTATAAACGCTGACGTATTTAATTAATGACCAATCTATCGTTCTGGTGATAACGTCCGCAATGAAGTTCGCATAATAGAAGGCGGAATACATAATGCTAACAGACCAAATGGATCGAATATAGACATGATTATACCCAATAGTTGGTGGTCGTTGTAATTGCATGAGATCTGATGGAATTTTTTGCAACTCGAAATGAAACCCTAAAGTATCTGACTCAGAATCCCAGAAGAGCCCGAATATTTTGTCAAAGGATTTAGGGCATTCCAAGGTGACTAAACGATTGTTATGTAGCTTGTGGCTGTTCAAGCTTTCTCATAAGGTATGAGAGTTCGATACAAATTTTCGTGGTTCAAAGTCAGCATTAGCATTTATTCCTGTTGCTTCCGCTATGATTTCTTCTGCCTCTCGCTCACTGTTGAAGCTAAGGACCAGATCATGTGTGGTTGATAATTACTTTAGAACCCTGTGGCATTGAGGTATCGTAGCTACTGACATTTAAGTTTTCACATACTTGGCACAACATGGTAAACAGGCTGCGCCAAATATCATTGAAATCATGGCATATGTTGCTACTGTCTCATCGGCATTACCTTCACACCAAAGAAAGCGTTGTGCATTCTAGTCAGCTGGCTTGATTCGTACTTGAGAAAACATCTCTTGCATATCTCCGGGATCTGCAATAATACTCTGTCAAAATTTGAATAATATAGGTACTAACAACTGTCCACGCTCCAGTCGTTTCAGAAATACTGAATTAAATGATACGTTTGAAGCAGTAGCCGCGGCATCGAATACTATGCATCGCCCAGTCAGCTTGTTAGGATTAGAGACTTCAAAGTGTGGCAGGTACCCTGTTCTTGGATGATTAATGTTAACTTCTTCTGGCAAAAACAGTCTTGCAATATACTTTGTTATCTCCTGTTTATATTTATCGGCAAACTGGGCATTTTTTTGCATTTTGATCTCAATTTTCCTTAGGTGACGTTCAGCAATCTCATAACTAGGAGGGAACTGAATTTCATTCTAGTTCCATAAGAGCGCGATTTCAAAACGGCCTTCCTTGTACCTTGTGGTATTCTCTAATATCAGTCTTTCTCGTGCTTTCATCAGACTCCAGGACTAAGTCTGTACTTTGCTCCCCAAAATTTTTGTTAATAAATATTCCCCGACGAGCTTGGACAACTTTGTTGATGGCTGACATCCATGATATGTAGCACAGTGGCCAGCATCTCCATCATTTGACTGACAGGCCTAAAAACTACCCAACCCAGTTTTGTTTCTACTGTAATTGTTTGGTGAGGTTCATTTTCGACTACGTTTTGGTATACGCCCAAAGTTGAGTTATCCAAACCCGATAAAAGGATCGGTCTGGCATAATAGCTAGTCACAAGCAACGAATTTGTATGACAAAAAAAATCTCGCTTGAACGTTTGGAGTGAAAGATCTAGATCTCTGACAGTATGTGCATTTTTTAAGGCGTACGATGGAGCGTTCACATAATCTCCTTTTATTGTTAGTGAAACTCTGATTAATTTTCTGTCTTTTTTCTGTCTCTATGTCATTGTAGTACAAGTTTTATCACCTCACCACTTAGGCCTAAAGTGTTTGCGATATCTTCCTCCATGAGAGAAATAGATGGTCCTTCATCAAACTTTGCATAAACATTTCCCGATCATCCACCCGAAATCACTGGCAATGCTTTAAACAGTTGGTGACCTTGAACCATTTAACAGCAATTTAAAACATGTTCCGGCTTAGGTGTTGATGCGGTGGACTGATGCAGTAGTGTATGATGCATACGCCTACAGTTGTTAATCAAACAGTTTCGTTTTTTATGACAAACGGCTATATTATGCCCTTTCTCAAACATGAGAAACAAAGATTTACCGTCAGTGAATAAAGCCTCTTGCAGTCTGAGACAAAATGATCTTCCCACACCGCACGCACATGTGTGCTGTTTCGGGAGTGTTGTCACTACTATGCAATATTTTTCGGGCAACTGGCTTGTGCAATATTTGACGGCTTGTGTTTGTATTAGTGTGTCAAGCTCCACTGTTCGATTTATGCTCTGTGGTCTTCGGCATGATGCTAACAATTCTTGCCAGTGCAGTAACCCATTCCGAGAAGGAATCCAAAGTGGGAAATGGTTTTGTTGTAGCGGCGTGCTTTGCCCACTCATACTGCTTTGATGGCGGCAGCTTTGACGCTAACCTTTCCAATAATAATGTATTTAATAAATGCTGCCGACAATGAGCTGACTTCAAAAATGCGACGATTTTCCGAACTTGATTTGGTAATGGCAACACCAAATCAATCATATAATGCTTGATTGGCGCAATTTCATTCACCTTTTCAATTTGTGATCTAACACGCAAATCTGGTCTTCCAAAGTTGAATTTTAGTTCTTCAATGACCTTGGACATATCATCGGGAAATATGAGCATTGACACGACCATTTGCCTGGCGTCACTCTTTAATGCTCTTTGCAAGCTAATAAGATTCTACTTACTTCCGTATCCAATCTCCATAGTTGTTTCATTGAAGGCATTGAGAAATAATGGTCATTCTTCTGATTGCCCGTCAAATGGCGGCAATAAATACAAACCACTTCCATATTTAGTATATAGAGGGGATGAGTGCTTTGGAAATGTCGCAGATGAAGATGCAACCGGCTGAGATGCCACTCTTGTACCTCCTGCTGGCAGCCCAAAAACTGTGCTTGGGAACACATTCGGAGATGTTGTCGTTGATAAGGATACTGGCAGCAACAATGGCGGTCGTATTGAATCCATTATTGGCGATGACGAGCGAAATAGTGTGTCTCCAGATGCAACGATCTGCTTTTGTGTTGGCGGCAATGAAGATGTACTCGTATATGTCTGTACGGGATGCCTCGGTGGGTCTTTCATTTGACACTGATAACGCTCCGTTTATTCTTTTGAGACATGTTCCAACTTGTATTTTTCGATATCTGCGCGTAGTGCATTAAAAACTTTCGAATTGAGTGAATAAGAGCAGAAATACTTGCATTTAAATCGCAATCCTCTGAGCACGTCACCTTAAATTCACTACGTTTCCGCTTTGGCAAGCTTTCCGCGCACGGTCCTTGTCTTTTCTGTTTCTTGGCATTTTCACAAATCGATTTCGGACACTGGCGTACTACTACAATGTGAACTGTTGAAAGAGTCAAACAATGTGGCAACGTGTATAATCAAACTCGAAAAACTTAGGCAACCAAGATAACTTATTTATTAATCGAGTAATATACAAAGAAATTCAAATTATTACAGACCGTAGACGAGAATTCAAATTGATGACACGTTGACTCTTTGTTCAATTGACGTTTGTTTTATTTAAGTGTGGTCAATGCTGCTGAGACTTAACGAGTAACGCCGGCGGTATTGTCAGATGGTGTCGTGTCTGTCAATAGAGTTGATTGTAGCGTTTACACTGGCTCTTCGGAGTACTTTCGATAATAGAAGCAATATTTTGAAAAGGTACGCACATTTCTTTGTCTTGCGGGTGGCTGATTGGTACGGAATTTACCAATAACAACACAAATAGCCTGCACAAGTGGACGGGTAGATCAATTATAAAATGAACGAAGAGTTTTATAAGTTTCGCGAATTGAACTTTGACTTTGAAAATAAACTTCTACAATTGAGAACGTTATTCAAGTCTAAGATGATTCATGATTAAATGGTAAACCTTAGTGAACACGCAGGTCACAGAAACGTCAATTTTGACGTACATTATACACAATTTATCCAAATTTAAAGATCTCATGTAACTAAAAAAAACATCCTGTATGTACGTCTATCAGAATTTGCAATCTATTTTTCACGTTTACGTTTGAGTTAAAAATTTGGATTCTGAAGTAAATTCGGTGACAATGCAATGTTACGTTATCGTTAAGGTAATATGAACCTTTTTGGGAACTTTTTTACTAACTTGCCACACTGACATACATTTTTTTGACAATGCAATATAATGGTACCTTAGAACTTTCACGAGCTTTTTTATAAACAAATTTCCCATACTTACGAGAAATTTTAGTTAAACTTATTTTTGACATTTTTCAGTTCTCTAATAAAGGATTGATCTACAAAGTTTTGACTGTTAATTTTCTTCGTTTTGTCCCTCCATGCATTAATATGGAACCCTGAGGCAAGGCAAATAAGCCATACTTTGGCGTATTGATGGCTGATTTCCGCCATCACCCTTCAAAATAACGTTTAGATCATAAAATGAGACGCTTTAACACACTTCAACGCAAATATTTGACTGTTCTGGGATTGACTACTATCCATCTGAAATGGCTGATATCCGAAACTCGTGCGTAAAGAAAACTGTGCGTGCATTCATCATGTGTATTGTATGTATATACAGTAAATACTTGAGTGCTGAACAAGTTTAAACATAAAAAAAATTCCAACTTGAAAATAAATAAAAAAATCTAACAGTCACTATGCACCACACCGTATAATCAATAAAAAACCAAAGAGAACCAGCCAACGTCGTATTTATACCTTTTTTTTAAATATTTCTAGGTAATTGACGTCAATCTGTGCTGGACGACGAACCTTGGCAGATGAAGCAATACCACTCATTTCTCCTTACTGGGAGTAAAGTCTTACTTTTACATTGAATTTCATTACGGGTATTTCAAAGACATACCCATACCTAAATACATGGTAGCTAATTGGTGTTAATGTTTGTCAAATAAAGCTTAATGTGCGTGGGTAGATAAAATTGATTTATCGTAAATCGTATTAAAATTTGTAAATACCCAACATTAGTGTCATAAAATTTTAAATATCGAAAAAAAACCCGAAATTGTATTTATCCAAATGAAGACTAGTACCGCAACCTTTGAAAGAAAAAAATTCAAAGCTCCATAGTCCACTTAAATTGAAGCAATAAACAACATTCAATCATACCTTCAAGCAATTAATTTCCATACAAGCATTAATTACTATCAATTATACAATGTCTACGCACATTCTACTACCTCATACTATTTTATCCGCGGACAATCTTTCCCCCGTGTTCAACAATAATTATTCAGATAATAATTGTTGATTACAAGCATCAGTAGTTCTAGTCAAGGCAAGGAAATTTTCCTAGAACAGTTTCCTCCCCCAAAGCTCAACGATCACGTTCAGATACATCTCGTTTTCGTACTTGTACGGCGAAACAAAACATTTTATACTTGTAGATACTTCCAGGTAACATTTTACCAATGAAAACCCGCTAAAACTTTGATATGGTCATTCTCGGACTTATCTTATCGATAATAGATTGTGTATACATATTCGTATTTAACAACGGTGCAGATATTCACTTGCTTCATACGAGGCAGACACATTCCACGATTCCCGCCCGTTTTACCTTGACTTTGAATCATGGCGAGACGAAATCAAGGTAACTTGAATAACTAGATATTGTATCTAACCAAATGACTCGCGGCTTTTTCGTCTTTTCTTATAATTTTGAAGATATGTATGTGAATTTTACTTGTAGCCAATCTGTGATTTTTGCAGCTTGAAAATTAAAAAGGTAAACAAATTGTGATTCATAATTGTGCATAAATTTAATGCGTCAAATTGGGTGGTAACATATGCTGAAATGAGGTAACTAATAAGAGTAAATTATTTGTTAGCATAGATGAGTGTTTTACAGAAATTTGTGGCTATTTATCATTTGCGATCTATCTTATAAAGGAAAATTTTAACATTCGACTATATACAGGAGCACCATGCTTATAAAATACAGATTTATTTGATTAAATCAAAACTACTATATCATTTCTTATCTATGATTTATTAAAGAGCGCCTACTTCTACAGAAAATCGTATATTAAATACTTAGAAAAATGTTTCGCAACAAACATAGCGCTATCTTACAGACGAACATTTTACCCAATTCTAAAAAACTGCATTTCATGACTCAATCCGTGAATTCCAGTCATAATAAAATTTGCAAACGAGTCCAAAGATTAACGACGAACATTATTTCGACACTTCAACTAAAAACCATACCTTAAAAATTTAACATCGTTAATTTCTCGCTTATAAGAACGTTAAAAAGTGATGTTAGTCAAATTTTCTGATTTGAGCCTTTTCTTTTGTGGTTTTATCAAGAAAACAAAGGCGAAAAATACGATTGGGTTTGTGGCATTGAATTGCGCTGATTAATTTTTATTTTTTAACAACGTGCATTTGTTCCTATCAGATAAGTTTTGGCAGTAACGAGTATTTTAAAAGTTGACTGTTTTTGTTCATATGTTGCTTTCGAACAATATATGTTATACCATTATCTGTAGGTTTATAAATTTTCTGTTGTTTTAGCTAAACTTTTTAATTGGATCATTTCACCCTTTTCACATCAACTTAATGTAAATCTATACGACAAATTTGCTCTACATTTGAAGCTTATCTAACGTCGCGCGGATATCGATCACTCTTTCGGATGGCTCCGATAGCTTTTTGAATTACTTTTTATGGAATGTAGAGCAAATTTGTCGTATAGATTTACATTAAGTTGATGTGAAAAGGGTGAAATGATCCAATTAAAAAGTTTAGCTAATACAAGTACTTACAAGAGAAATTTACCTTGAATATAACTTGCAGATACAAAAACATATTGAGTTTGCATTAGTAGAAAAATTAAAAATTAACTCCCTCACCTCTGAGCATGGTGGTCGCCATCACCGGTGTGTATCTAAGAGTGATGGCCTGAGGAGAATTAGTGCACACGTCGAAACCACCTTCTTCTAACATTTTTCCTCTCTAATAATTTTTCAGAAAAATTATTATTCAAAATATGCAACTCATTTATATGTAGCTGCAAACAATTCCATAAAAAGTAATTTCTGTTGTTGTTTTAGTACTACAGCCCATTTGGGGCGATTGCCTAGAGATAGAGTATCTCATTATGTTAATCGGATCGGCACTCGAGAAGGTGATATGGTCAGTACTACGCTTGGCCGTGTTTGCATTCACCCAGTTGCGATGCGTTCTGATAAGTTTATATAGTTCACGACATTGCATGCGATGGCTTACAGAAGCTTGCTCTGATTGGAACTCATTTTGAATTCGTCCATCTACCAAACCCTGAGACGGGATTTTAATAACTCCTGTCAACAGTTTTTTTTTTAATACGTTCCCTACCACTCTCTACATCACTCTTTCTTTGTCGCACAACGCTCGTGCGATGTGCTTTCACATTACCTCGCTTCGTCCTTTGTGCCACCCGGACAATGTTTAAAACATCGGTATAAGGGGGCACACAAAATAATGTGAACTAATCCTTTTCATGAACATCTAGATTTATCTAGAGATAAAAAAATTAAATATAATACGACGCATTCAAAAAAAAAAAACAAAAAACTTTGAGCAATTGTCTCCAGTATCTGTAGCAACCACGGAAGTCACCGCAGTTGCAGACATTAAGAATTAGCAGAGGGGTGTGTAGCCCGGGGTGGCATACTGAGGCCGGCTAGCGCTCAGTCGTGTCGTGGGTCTTCCGGGACACCCTCTGCTCGTGCTGAGCCACCTTACATATAAATACTAGCACATAGGGAAAAGGACGGGAAAGGGAAGGTCATATTGAGAAATGAAAGTTTGTTGTCTTAACAAGACATGGCCGTTTTATTTAATTCACAAAAACATAAGAAAGAAGTAAGAAAATTCACAAATTTTTAACCCCTCATTAAAATTTAGGCACGCAAAATCCTTTAGATACAATTAAATAAAAGGAAAAAAAAATATTAATTTAATAACATAAACTAACAGTATATAAGAAAAAACAAACAAATCCAAAAAATTACTCACGCTTTCCTTGTTGAACTCCGAGCGCTCGGCGAAAAACAAACGGAAGGAATTAGGGGCACCTGAAACTCAAGTTTCAATTTAAAAATTATTATTAACACAAGTCCAAAAAAATGAAATCACAGAACGGCCACTTTTCATAAGACGCTGATTACTCTTTCTCTTCGCTAATTCATTATCTTTTCCATTTCATCCAACAGTTTATCTCCAAATGCAAAAAAAAAATTGAATATTTTCACCACTTTTCTATAAAGGAGATCATGGAAACTTCCCTCTGTGTTTTTTTTTCTTTTTTTTTTCTTCTTGTTTTAATAAATCAAATTACGACACTTTCCTATTTCACTTTTAACTGCCTTATCCAACAATTAAAATTCTAGTTCACAATACAAGTTTTGATTTTATTTTCCACACAATTTTTTTGGTTTTGAATTATGCCTGATTATTCTTATTCGCGGTTCACTCCACTTGACTAAGTTTTTCTTTCCTTAAATCCGCACTTAATTCCACCCGCATATGCCACAAACAAAATTTTACTAATCTTCCCAAGGCACTTTCTCCTCTTCTTCTTTTCAAACTTCAAAACAAAACCGAATCTTTTTTTCCTCGAATTAACAAATCCCGCACAGCCAAACACAATCCTTTTTATCTCCAAGTCCAATATCGACTGCCTAATTCCTCACAACTTAATCCCGCATTTCACCTTTCCAAATCAGATTCCGCAATCCCTTTTCTCAATTACCGCTGCCGCATCTCGGTAACGTAATCGAAGTTCATTACACTTCGATTCCGCTACCCACACATTTTTTTGTTCCCGTATTGACAATCACAATAGTATCCATTGACTTGCATATATGGCAATTTACATCCCCAAGAATCGCTTGATAGAATGTAAAGTGTCACATATACATTACGAAAACTATTGATTTTGCCGATACCCCAAAAAGAATACTTCCGTGCGGCCGGGGGAACTTGAACTCAGGGTTCCAGCAGTCCCACGGTCGAGAACTCGCGACGTAACCAATGGAGCTATGCCTTATCGATCTCCCATTCATCAGATTAGCAACTTCAACGATGTATCTGGGCATGAGATTGAATTTTGTTAGTAGGGAAACGTGAATTAATTTTCGTTAGTAAGAAAAATAAAATTTGTTAATGGGAACTAGAGAATAGAATTTGTTAGTATGAAGGAAAGAATTAGGAATGAATAGAATGAAATTTCGTTAGTGGGAATTAATGTAGGGAGTGTTGTTAGTGGGAAGATTAAACTTCTTATTATATTACAAGGGTGTTCTAATTGGAAATCAGGGAAAGGATAGGATTGTGATGATGTGGACATAAAAATTAAAGGGAAATAGGAAAAATGTTAATAAAAATAAATAAATACACACAGGAAAAGGTAGGAGTGCCCAAAAGAAAGTGACAATGTTACGGCGGCAATTTGAAGTTGCGAATGGGAGGAAGTTGGTACGCCGGAATTCGCAACAATAATGGCGCCCAAATAGGGTTTTAGTTGATTTTATCAGTTTTTAATTATAACTTAAATTTTTCAATTTCAGATTTGTTTGGCTTGAGTACCTGGAGTGCCTGACTTGAATAGTGGTTTGAGCATTCCAGGGAAATTATTTTTTTTTTTGTTTTTGTTTCGTTGGAAATTTTTTATGAGTTTGGATATAATTTTTACATGATTTTATTGATGGTTTTAAGTTTAATCTGGAGTTTTGATAGTTAAATATTGAAATTTTGATCACGGGGTTCGCCGCAGTTGCAGTGGCGCCTACCGTGCTGTTTTGTGTTTAACAGTCTTCACCGGCTATGACAGTGGTCAAGCTGTGGCAATGTAGATGTTGGTTGGGGTTCACCGAATTTTGAGTCGTTGGTTATATCTCCCTACACGGGATAGTTGGACTTGGATCCAACTCTTGGAATTAGCCAACGCTTTCGGCCCTTCCATCATCTATCTGGTGGTAGCTTTGGGATTTGTGCGGCTCTTGTCCGAGCCATTATGAATTCCGTAGCGTTTCATAATGGTCTCGTAGTCGGCCCTTTGTGGCGACAGTTTGAGCGGAGTCCGCCTACGAGTTCCATTGCTATACCAGGCACTGTTGTGGTTTGTCTGCTACGTGTTTTGTATTAATTTTAACCTTCATCCCATTCAATTACCTTTTCTTTTCCTTTTCCTCCTAGGGGGAATCATTTTGAGAAATGATAGCGAAATCACTTTTGATAATTGAATTTAACCAAAACACATTTGCACTCATTTCACTTGCTCGTTAATATACATTTTCTTTTCTCTCATCATCTCATTGAAAATTTTAGATTTTTATTATTGATTGTTTAGTAATTACCGTTAGGTTACTTGTTCGATTTCAAAGTCATGGGATTTATGTAGCTTAGTTATAGATTATTGGGTTTAATTAGGGTTTTGACTTAGATTAGTTTTAGATTATTGATTTTACGGTTGTTAGTTTAGAATAAATTCTTTTAATTTTAATGATTGAGTTTGTTTTAGTTGATTTTGGATTTGAGTGATTTTAGGTTGGGTTTGATTATTGAGTTTAGTTTAGGTTTATCAGTTAGGTTTTGGTTAGGGTTAAGTTTCAAGTATTGTATATTATTGAGAATTTCAGCTTTTACTTTAGCTAGTAAGATTTTAAAATTTTTAAAATTTTATATATTATATTTACTTGTCCGTTTGTCCGTCTGGCATTCAAATTTTAATTTATTTTTACAGAATCGTTTGTTCGTCTGTCTGTGATTTATAAAATTATTTATTTTATTCAAATCGTCGGTGTTGTCCATCTGTTCATAGATTTTAATATTTCTAAATTGTTTAGATGATCTGTGGTTTTTTATCATTTTTAATTTTCATCATGTTTCCGCACACGCAATATGAGTACTTCACTTGCCCTTCACCGCGTTCTTCTCAGGATTTGCCAGAATCTCATTCACAGCATCCGTTCCGGGATAATGGCCAGACACCTAAATCGGATGAAACTTTTATTCCCATGCATAAATGGGGATTCAAGTTTGATGGAGGCTCAGGTGGAATGGATGCTCGCCAGTTTGTGTTCCGTGTTAGCACCCTGGCTCAAAGCTACCGTATTTCGGAACGTGAATTGGTGTCGACCCTGCATATTCTCCTGCAAGGGTCTGCCGAAAACTGGTACTGGCAGATGCGTGAACTGTATGGAGACTTGAGTTGGAGTCAGCTGAAATGTGAACTCATTGAGCGATTTGGATCTCGGCTTGATGATGCACATATTTGGGAAAATATGTTCGCCCGCAAGCAGAGATCTCACGAGCCGTTCATAGAGTTCTTTGAATCCATTGAAGCGATGTCTCTCCAACTCAGGACTCCGATGAGGGACACGGATCTGCGAGAACTAGTCTTTAAGAACATGAATCTCCGATTGCAGGAGCATCTGGCTGGACATGAGTTCTCAACCACCCGAGATCTCGTCAGAATGTGTCGCCGAATTGAAGTCACATGGCAACGGCTGGAAATGGATAACCTTCGATATCCAGTTCAGACATATGAAGTCAATTCTGTGCTACTGCATGACGAATTTTCGGCTGGTTATGATTCATGTCTCCGGTCCGGTGCCCTCCCTGCTGAAGCGCATCCTACTATTCCCCTGCAATCATTTTCTCGGGAAATTGGAATTCAGTCACCGAGGTCTGTAGATGTTTCTTCACAGACGTCGCTGCCTGAGGTCCAATTTCACCAAAGCAATTCCCTGGACGTGGCTTGTGACTTTGATTCTGACTGCAAGCCTAACCGCAAGCGGCGAGGATCGAAGTCACGATTCCACAGATCATGGTAATATTTTGTCACGCGATGGTTTCTCAAGCGAGCGTGCATTGAGTCAATCGTGGCATCGCACGAAGACAAGCGGCCTTATGCTGTGATCAGCATTAAGGGACGCAAATTGAAAGGTCTGTTAGACAGTGGTGCAAGCGTTAGCATCCTAGGAGCGGGAGCCCTTGACCTCGTCCGTGACCTTGGTTAGTATCTTCATTCGATGCATGCCAACGTCAAGACGGCATCAGGTCATAAGGCTGACGTGTTAGGATACGTTACTGCATTAGTTCAATTCAATAATCGAACTCGGTTGATTCGGTTTTTGATTGTTCCGGCATTAACGTATTCTATTTATCTCGGGATTGATTTTTGGGACGCTTTTAACATCGCGCCAGTTTTATTGCCCCTGTCTGTAGAATCTTTTATGTCTACTTCAGTCCCCTTGAGTCGTTCTTCTCTTGCGGCCGGTGACCCATCCGAAGTTGTTGACCACCACCTATCGTCCATCGATAAGATGAAGCTGAGCAAAAGCATCCCGATTTCTAAACGTCATTATTCGGGTACTGCTCATTGCGCGGTCGATACTCATTACAGTGGTGAAATCGTACTGCTGAATGAGGTGCACAATGATTCGGATGGAGTATTGTCTGCTGGGAGGAGCGGGTCAAGTGACGGATACTGGGGCTCGCCAATCACCTAAACAGAAACCAGACAGACTATTTCCATGGTGTGAAGTCCAGTGAATGTCTACTTTTTTGTTTTTTCCGGTTACCTCTGTCAACATTCTTTGTTTGCCCGGCTGAATGAGACACTCAGGGTCTGGGTCGTCCCCACGATTGTTGCGAATTCCGGCGTACCAACTTCCTCCCATTCGCAACTTCAAATTGCCGCCGTAACATTGTCACTTTCCTTTGGGCACTCCTACCTTCTCCTGTGTGTATTTATTTATTTTTATTAACATTTTTCCTATTTCCCTTTAATTTTTATGTCCACATCATCACAATCCTATCCTTTCCCTGATTTCAAATTAGAACACCCTTGTAATATAATAAGAAGTTTAATCTTCCCACTAACAACACTCCCTACATAAATTCCCACTAACGAAATTTCATTCTATTCATTCCTAATTCTTTCCTTCATACTAACAAATTCTATTCTCTAGTTCCCATTAACAAATTTTATTTTTCTTACTAACGAAAATTAATTCACGTTTCCCTACTAACAAAATTCAATCTCATGCCCAGATACATCGTTGAAGTTGCTAATCTGATGAATGGGAGATCGATAAGGCATAGCTCCATTGGTTACGTCGCGAGTTCTCGACCGTGGGACTGCTGGAACCCTGAGTTCAAGTTCCCCCGGGCGCACGGAAGTATTCTTTTTGGGGTATCGGCAAAATCAATAGTTTTCGTAATGTATATGTGACACTTTACATTCAATCAAGCGATTCTTGGGGATGTAAATTGCCATATATGCAAGTCAATGGATACTATTGTGATTGTCAATACGGGAACAAAAAAATGTGTGGGTAGCGGAATCGAAGTGTAATGAACTTCGATTACGTTACCGAGATGCGGCAGCGGTAATTGAGAAAAGGGATTGCGGAATCTGATTTGGAAAGGTGAAATGCGGGATTAAGTTGTGAGGAATTAGGCAGTCGATATTGGACTTGGAGATAAAAAGGATTGTGTTTGGCTGTGCGGGATTTGTTAATTCGAGGAAAAAAAGATTCGGTTTTGTTTTGAAGTTTGAAAAGAAGAAGAGGAGAAAGTGCCTTGGGAAGATTAGTAAAATTTTGTTTGTGGCATATGCGGGTGGAATTAAGTGCGGATTTAAGGAAAGAAAAACTTAGTCAAGTGGAGTGAACCGCGAATAAGAATAATCAGGCATAATTCAAAACCAAAAAAATTGTGTGGAAAATAAAATCAAAACTTGTATTGTGCACTAGAATTTTAATTGTTGGATAAGGCAGTTAAAAGTGAAATAGGAAAGTGTCGTAATTTGATTTATTAAAACAAGAAGAAAAAAAAAGAAAAAAAAACACAGAGGGAAGTTTCCATGATCTCCTTTATAGAAAAGTGGTGAAAATATTCAATTTTTTTTTTTTGCATTTGGAGATAAACTGTTGGATGAAATGGAAAAGATAATGAATTAGCGAAGAGAAAGAGTAATCAGCGTCTTATGAAAAGTGGCCGTTCTGTGATTTCATTTTTTTGGACTTGTGTTAATAATAATTTTTAAATTGAAACTTGAGTTTCAGGTGCCCCTAATTCCTTCCGTTTGTTTTTCGCCGAGCGCTCGGAGTTCAACAAGGAAAGCGTGAGTAATTTTTTGGATTTGTTTGTTTTTTCTTATATACTGTTAGTTTATGTTATTAAATTAATATTTTTTTTTTCCTTTTATTAAATTGTATCTAACGGATTTTGCGTGCCTAAATTTTAATGAAGGGTTAAAAATTTGTGAATTTTCTTACTTCTTTCTTATTTTTTTGTGAATTAAATAAAACGGCCATGTCTTGTTAAGACAACAAACTTTCATTTCTCAATATGACCTTCCCTTTCCCGTCCTTTTCCCTATGTGCTAGTATTTATATGTAAGGTGGCTCAGCACGAGCAGAGGGTGTCCCGGAAGACCCACGACACGACTGAGCGCTAGCCGGCCTCAGTATGCCACCCCGGGCTACACACCTCTCTGCTAATTCTTAATGTCTGCAACTGCGGTGGCTTCCGTGGTTGCTACATATCTCACCGATAGGTTCAAAAATGCCCCATGACACTGAGCTAATAAAAGCAGAACTACAGGTCTACGCTTCAATCAGTGCTCATTAAATGCTTCCTTAGTCTTTTCTTAAATACCAAAAGTGAGTTGCTTTGCTAACCGTTTCTGGTAGCTTGTTATATATTTGCAGAGCATCATTCGTTGCATCGGTTCTTTAGACGATCCGTTCTGGTAAAAGGTATTATGAATCGATCTGCGTTCCTCGCATTATATGGGTTGATCTGTGATACCTTAATTAATGGTGTTCGTTCCGATCCATTCGTTTTTAAATTTTTATAGATAAACTTAGCTTTCTCCATTATAATGATTTGACTAAAGGTTAATGATTTTGCTAATTGGTAAACCAAACTTATTTGAGTAAGCATTGGCAGTTTCACAATGTTTTTATACGCTTTGGTCAGCAGCCTGGATAAAAAGGAGGTTTGCCCAAAACCGGGTATGGGGGTAAAATCGGGACATGGCATTATTTATTAAGAGCGCTTTTCAAATTTCTGTGTGGTTTGTGTACTGTGTTCAGTAATCGAGGGTGCGCTGTCAACAAAAGTTGATTGACATTTGTGTGTACGTTCTACAAATAATTAAAAAAAAGTTTGAATAGTGTTTTGGAAGATTATTGGACGGATTTGATTTGTGTGTCTTTGTTTCGAAGATAAAGGTAAGCTGAATATCTACTTTATGTAAAAATGGCGTATGAGATAATATTAAAAGAGCATTGGTCAAAATCTGTATTGCATTGTGTTTTGAGGTTATTTGGTTTAATTATTTCTCATACCTGTGTTTGGGGTAAAACCGATTGGGGTAATACTGAGGGGTAGCCGGTTTTGTACAATTAGGAAGTGTTAATCCGTTCTTGCACTAAATATGGTAATAATCCAGGTCGTATTGGAACCCAATTTCAACTTGGGAAGCTTTTTGGGATTGCGTACGCTAAAGCAGCCACACTGCAGAACGCTATGAGTGGTTTCATAAAAACTGGAATTGATCCACTAAACCAAAATATTTTCTCTGATTTTGATTTCGCATCTGCGAGCATGACAGATAACGAAATTACGTTGATAGATCCCACAAAAAACTTCGTTCATAATGAAACTCCAATGCTCAAATTGCAGCAGAAAACAGCAATAACATCACCAATTAATTCAGAGCAAATCACTTCAGGCACACCAAGTAGCCCACTGCCCAGCACTTCACGGCAATCAGCGTCGTTTCCTTTAGCATTTTCTCCGGCTGATATTATGCCTAAAACTCATGTTTTAAGAAAAGCAACATCGAATTTTCGTCGAGGAAAAAGTTCTGTCATTACTTCTTCGCCATATAAATTGAAACTTGAAGCAAATAACGAGAAAAAAATACGGTAGGTAGGCGTCCCGAGAAGAATTGATAAAATAGAAAGTTCTCGAAGTCAAACTACTTCCGATGATATGTGTATTTATTGCAATGAAATTTATGGAAATACGCGAACAAACGATGGGTGGGTGCAATGTCTGCAATGCAGGATATGGGCACATGAAGGCTGTACTGGTCGGCAAGCAAAAGATCTTGACGATTTCAAATGCTCACGTTGTTAAGGGGTAATACCGGGTATGAGAATTTGCTTTACTAGGTTTTGGACCAGACATGGGGCAAAACCGTAAAAAGTAAACTTTTGAAAAACTATTATTTTGTGCTATTTAAGTTAATGTAAACAGTGATCCGTTTGACAAACTTTTCTGTAAATATAGTGAGATAACAGAACTTCAATAAAGTTGACTGATATTTTAGGAAATATTTCTTTTACTATACATTTCCCTTAACGTCCCGGTCTTACTCCACCCTTCCCTACTATTAAAATGTTGCTTTGCTGATTGACTCCAAATAAGTACTCCATAATGTAATTTCGTCAGGACAAATGCATTTAGAACCAGTTTCTTGATGTGCATTGAAGAAGACTCATATCTAGCCCCTATTATTGGGGCTAATTGCCTCCTTAACCTATTGAAGTGTGGCAACCAGGTCATGCGATGGTCTATGATAAGACCAAGATATTTCATTTCTAACACTCTTTGCAATTTTTCGCCGTTAATATTTAGTTCGACATCTATGTCTCCTTTGTTCTTTTGATTTAAAACAAAATATTTTGTCTTTGTAGTGTTCAATACTAGTTTGTTTTCGATTAACCACAGATTAACTTTTCCTACAACGAGGTTCTAGGAAAATCCCATCAGTGGTTAATCGAAAACAAACTAGTATTGAACACTACAAAGACAAAATATTTTGTTTTAAATCCTAAATCCTCGTTGATAGTGTTCTCATATAATGTGTGATATCCCGTCAGCCCACATGTATTTAGATTATTTGTGTAGAGCAGGAACCAAGTTGGGCCAAGTATTGAGCCTTGGGGGACTCCTGTTTTTGCAGGTGGTCGATCGCTCAGGACATTGTTGATTAAAGTTCTCTACGATCTTCCCTCCAAGTAACTTGAATAACTATACGATTCAAGTTTACGAAGCAAGAGGTCATGATCAACTGTATCAAATAATTTTTTCAAATCCACAAAAATTGCGATGGCATAATCACCTCTGTCAAGTCCTAGATTGATGAAACGTGTGACAGAATATAGCGCATCTAAAGTACTTTTGTTCTTTTGAAATCCAAACTGATGTTGGCTTAAAAAAAAGTGTCAATTGATTGTTTGGTATTTTTTCAAATATCTTACTTAATCTCGTCAGCAGTGCAACTGGACGATAGTTACTCAAGTCAAGATGATCACCACCCGTAAATATAGGAACTATTTTTGCAAGTTTTCCTTCTTCCGGAAGTGACCCATTCTTAATATGCACGTTTATAAAATTTGCCTTAAGCTCGACTATATCCTCTTTGATTATAATAATCTCATTCATCGTATTTTTTTCAATCCATTGATTACATTTAAGATTTCCCTTTTATTTGTTTGATGAATGTGAAGGATGGAATTTATTGAGATATTTGTAGTATTTAAATTCCTTTCTGAACTGGTAACGATTTCTTTAGTGATTCTTCCACCAATTGTTGAAAAAAAGTTATTTAATGAGTTTGCCGCATCTCGTGGATACGATGTATTAGAGGGCACATCAGGATTCAGTTGAAAGTTTTGTGATATACCCCGGGGTGAAGAGTTATCCTTTACCTCATTTATTATTTTTCATATTTCATGGGAGCCGCTGTTTCAAAGGTCAGCCGCTGTTTCCATTCTTCTTGAGAAATATGAGAATTCAGCCTCTTTCACCGGTTGTTTCGATTGTTTTTTCGCTTGCATATATAAAAACCTGAAAGCTTGGTTTCCATTGTTCTTCCTGTAGTCCATGTATGCCTCCTTTCCTTTAATACTTGCATCAATTACTTTTTTGCTTATCCAAGTCCGTTGTCGAGACCTGGTCTTTTTCTCACTTTTAGAGCTTTGCTTAGCAGCTATGATGATATTTTTGAGTTAAATAATACTATTTGGTTTCCGCTTCTTCAGTAATTCTCGTATGTTTGATTTAAAGAGCTCCTTATCTAGATATCTGAACGTTTTGTAGGTCGGCTTCTGTTTGTTCCGGGTTTGGTCTTGAATAGCTATTTTGAACACACGGCGATCCAGCTCCAGCCAGTCCTCAAATGTGTTTGTCATGGTTTCAGCCACTTTTAGATCATTGGTTATTATATGATCCAGACAGGCATTTGAAACTGGGCGAGTAATTTTGTTGTTATTTATGATCACCACTCCATTCGTTTCTAGGATATCCTTATAAATCCTTGATTCTGACCCTTCACATTTTGATGTTTTATGATTGAATTTTTGACATTTATGACACCTCGTTACGTTAAAGTCATCTTCACAAAATATTATCCATCATCTCTATTAACGTATCTATTCGCAAGCCTCGTATACATGTTCCCATTTATCTGGATGATGTGCGACCACCTTCCATTTCTTGTCCACCTAGCATGTACAAGTTCCATAGTATTTCGCTCCCCTATACTGGTTTTGATGATTGGATCTCATTTCTTAATTCCTTATTTGAATATTGAGTTTCTAGACCATTCATGGCAAGTCTAGGCTGTCGCAATCTGGTCTTGCCAATATCATACTCATCTTTCATTGCCTCCGTTGCTATATTAAAGAGCGATGTAGCATTTTCATTGGTCGATGTTTTGATAATCGCCCCACTATTACGAATAGGCCGCATTAGTTGAAGAGGAATTTTACATTTTTATGGCCTGGTCTTCGACTTTCAAAACAAATAATTTTTAATACCTCAGTTGGAAATAAATTTTTATTGGAAAAAGCTTATCATATCGTCGAAGCGATTGACTCAAGAAGCTTATATCGAATACCATAATTGTAGTTTGATATATAAAGAAAAGCTAATAATCTCAAGACAACTTTGGGACCGCTGGTATGGAGGAGAAGAAAAATAAAATACACAAAATTAAAAGGAAGCTGTTTATTTTTACTTTCAATAAATTTTTGCCTTCGCTGGCACCGAGGTATTACCATAATCATATCTCATTGTTGTTTATATTCAGCCAGCCCATTTTTAGGGTTTTGTAAAATAATTTTACAGAACCCTACTAAAATCGCGTGCTGTCTGTCCGTCTGTCCGTACGTCCGTCCGTCCGTGTGTCACACCACTTTTTCTCGAAAACTACTTAAGCTAGAAACATCAAATTTTGTATGTAGGTGTAAAGTGGTGTTCTCTTCAAAGTTCAACTAAAAAATTTTTTTTTAAGGTATTTAAGGGGGGTCTCCCCATAAAGGGGAGTGACCCCCTGAAAAAAATTTCATTGAAGGTAGCCGATATGGGTATCAAATGAAAGGTTTTGATGAGAACTTTCCAAAACAGTTTGGCAAAGTTTGCTTCAGGGGGTGCACAGGGAGGGGAAATATACGAAAAATTTGTGTCCCCCCCCCCCCCTCGCGATTGGACACTTGTGATCCGAAAAATCTGAAAAAAATCGAGAATGTAGGCGTTACAACAACAACAAAAACGTGAGAAGTCGCAATTCACTCAACTTTGTTAGTAATAGTATGATTTATCGATTTTATGTTTTCTTGAATAAAATCTTAACGGTACCCGTAAATATAATGACTATTCATAAAATTAATCTGTCCTGAAAGTTTCATAAAGATTGAACCATATTTAGCGAAGTTATAGCGGTTTGAATTTTCCTGTATTACTATGGAACAATATGCGCTGCATATATTACTATGGCAACATATGGCTATGGAAGAACATGCGCTTTTTACCGACTCAGACACTACAGTTTTGCTAGGATTTGCATGAAAATTTCAAGAATGATAGGTATCATGAATATCTTTGAGAATCGGTTCAGCTAGTGGTATCAGTAATCGTAAAACAAAATAGTGGCTGTTTTAAATGCGAGGATTGAATTATTTTGAGTTATTTTTTCCCAACTTCAACGTTTAAGGTGCATGCTTTGAACACTTGATTCAATTTAATGAATGACTGAAGATGAGTACCTTCAATTAATACTCATAAGTGAAACAAGTCAAGGAGGCGGGAGAGAACTCCTAGCAAAAGGGCTTTGTAACCATTCTAGGATTCGAAAAAATTGGCCATGAATCGGTGATATCATACAGGAGGGTGGCCCCTGAAAAAAAAATTCATCAAACGTAGCCGATATGAGTATGAAATGAAAGTTTTCATGGGAGCTTTTCAAAACAGTTCTTAAACTGTCAGTTTTTGCTGTTGTTTATGAGTATAACAATAACAAATACCTCAGAAGTCAAAATCCGTTCAACTTTGTTAATAATAGTATGATCTTTGAATTTCATATTTTATCCAATAAAGTCGTCTTCGACATGTTTCTTAATTTTATTCGATCTGGTGACTGCATTTTGTAAATTGAATACAAAACCCTTCTGACATGAGCGTAGGTCTGTTTACCCAACTTGTTTCTTCAGCGGTTTTTTGATTGTGGAGGATTTAGGCTACTCTGATATATTTCTTCAGGACTTTTAAATCTATGTTTAAAGTTACGCCGTTGCAGTTTTAACTTTTCTAAAGTATCTTTTGAGCTTATTATTTACAAGAATTTTTTACTATTTCAGGTACAAAAGAAATCTTACACGACATCTATGGGAAATTTCCAGGATCTCAACTTATTGCAATTATGGGCCCTTCAGGAGCTGGAAAGTCCACATTATTGGACGTGTTGTCCGGATTCAAAACCACTGGGGTAGAAGGGAACATACTGGTCAATGGAAGACGGAGAGATTTAAGTAATTTAAAAATAAAAAACTTATTGGGTCGGGATTCATTAAAATGCTGTTTTTTTATAGCTGCATTTCGTAGGATGTCCTGTTATATCACTCAAGATGATCGATTACAACCGCTTTTGACCGTAATAGAAAACATGAGAATAGCAGCTAATTTAAAACTAGGACCTGGTGTTTCGGAGGAAGATAAAGAAGTTAGAGTAAGTTTTAACAAGGTTTTCTATGCATAAATTAATTTTAACGTAATTCTTTAAACTTTTAGATCGAAGATATTCTTATTGGCTTGGGACTCTATGATCATGATAGGACACTAGCAAAAGACTTATCAGGAGGGCAAAAGAAAAGACTGTCTATTGCTTTGGAAATGATAAATAATCCTACAATCATGTTTTTGGATGAACCAACTACGTAAGTGACATTTCTTAATAAGTATAAGCATGCAGTGAGATATTAATTGTGGGAGATATTTTATAATTCCTACGTGAAACCTGTGTTTGATAAAAGATACGAACAACGAACTAGAATCGATGCTTTGGGCTGGCGGATATGATGGTTTGGAACTAGTTGTTTTGCAGGTGACATTCGTGCATGAACGGCTCCAATTCAACTATCATATCGTCTCCGTCCCGGTAAAACCTTAGCAGGCCTTGAAGTACGTTCCAAGCTCGCATCATTGGGTTGGTGGTGTATGTTCGGTTGAGATGGACTCCCAATTAGTGCTAGTCAGGCTCCGAGCATTTATCCCCATAAGGCATGTGTCAACCGTCGCATGGCCTCCCTGCTCTGCAAAGATAACCATGGGACCACAATGGTGACTGCACACATGAACGGAGATAGTGGTTCCGAGGAGGGACCTAATAAAACTGAAGCAACTGAAAACCATAAAAAAGATAAAAAAGCAAAAATAGCAACAATGACGGCGCAACCAGCGGCTGCAGCCACAATGTTCATAACACATCGGGAGTGGTTCTAATGATGACAAAAACGACAATGAACACGATGACAGTGAAGATGGACGAAAAACGGAGGTTAACAGACAGTCTTGTTCAGACTGAGATTCATGCGGTATTGGGGCGCAGGAAAAATATGATGCAAACGCTAGAGCGTCCTAAAAAGCAAGACGTGCCAGATGTTCAAGTGTTGGGGGGAAATATAAAGAATATCGAGAATTCGATGATTCCTGCAACGATCGCTACCGAAGCGACTGAAGCAAGGGTCGCAAATTCCAAAATAATAACGAACCATTCTGAAGCCCTCAAAGAGATTACGGCAGGGAAAAAAAGTAACCAGACAAATACAGCGCTATCGTGTGATTTTATCAATACGGTCTAAAATGTGGCAGAAGTACTGTGCTTGGAAACAGAAGCCGATAACATCTCCCAAGAAAGCAGGTCGCAAAGTACAATTGCTGCCCAACGAAATGAAGAAGAAAGGCTAAGTCGAAAAGCGGGAGATGTTCTAAAAAGAATAAAATCTGCATGCGACCCACCAAAAATCAGCAAAGGAGTAAATACTGGGCTCCTTGAACTCATGGAGCTCCTAGACCGCATAGGGCATTATTGAAGGAGTTGGTTAAAGGCCGAAGAGGAGGAAGACGAAGAAGAGCAGAAATATGAAGAAAAGCAGAAGTACGAAGAAGACCAGAAGGTTAATGAAGCACTGAGGGCTAAGCCTAAAGGGTACGAGCAGATAATTCCACAATCAAACATCAATAAAAGAATGATATCTAGCCCAATTGAAGAAGATCGGGATAAAAGAAGAACGGAAGGGGCACATGAAGGGCGTGGAAAGCCAGATTAGGGTTTCTAGACAGTGCTGACAAAAGGAGCGAAGAAAGCTGCAAAGAAACTCCTTCAAAAAGTGCCAGAAAATAAAGTTCGCACGGAGGCCTAACAAGAAAAAGACATAAATACTGCCATTAAGGCAGTACGACTAGCGCGGTCGGGCTACATACTGGTCGAATTTGGAGCAGAGGCCAACAATAAAAAAGCACAACTGTAGCCTCGTTCGAATCGATGGAAACAATCGAAACAAGAGACGTTGACTGCGTCACGGACCTGGCCAAGATAAAAAAGGCTACCAAAAGGGAACTCCCTAGCCTAGGCAGGATCAAAGCGAGGCTGACACCAGAAAACCATAGGGGAGAACGCATAGCCATCATTGACTTGACCGAAAAGGACGCTGAACTATTATTGAATAAGTACAAAATAAGAATAGAGTGGGCTATCTCTAGGATACGGTGAAGAGCAGCGCCTCTTCAATGTTTCAAACGGCTTAACTATGGTCACACCACATAAGTATGCAAAGGACCCGATAGGAGTTCCCTGTGTTAAAAATGCGGTGAAATGAGTGAAGAGTGTACAAAAGAGGCACACAGTATTTTTGCAGAGAAACATCGGGCTTTCTACGAAGCCCTAGCCAAGGCAAAATCAGAACTTTGATGACGCGCATCCTGCAGCTAAACTTACACCGCAGTTCAACTGCCCAAAATCTACTTGAGCAGAATGCAAGGGACATAAAAGCTGACTTTATGCTGCTGAGTGAGCAACATCATGTTAAAATTTCGCAGCATGGAATCTCGATGAAACTGGTACTGCCGTCATCTGGCTTCGGAACAGCGATTTTCAGGTGGAGAGCTGTGGACGGGGGGATGGTTTCGTGTGGTTTCGGTGCTCAGGGACCACCTTCTTCAGTAAGTACCTAACGCCAAACAAATCAATATCATCTTTCCAAGCCAAGTTCAATGGTTTGTAGGGCACTGTCTCGACCGCAGACGGCAACGGGCTCATTGAGGCACTAAAGCAATCGAATGGAACATACCTCAAACAGATCCTTGGGGAAAATGAATTCTATTAATGGTGGCTAGTATGGCGCTTGCCGGATTGAACGGCGAAAATATGCCCACTTACTGTCGTATTGGCAATGTATGAGCCATATATGACGTGGTATTTGGCTTGGAATCCTTAGTACGGAGGATACACAATTGGAGAGTACTAGAGGACTACTCGGCAAGTGATCATCAGTGCATTCTGCTTGAGATCAATGACGTTGTTTCCTGACGTCCGTGCTCTCGACTTCCTACAATTGGGTGGAACATTGGAAGGATGACGTCAAGAGGATTGTCGAGGTGCTCACAGCAGGTGCTCTGCTGCAGGGAGATTTATTTATTTATTTCAGAAATCAACTTACAAACTAGTAGTCCAATTACAAGTCAATTAATATAATATATCAAAACAAGCATATGAATTCAAAATATGACAGAAATTAAAGAAAAAAGATCACAATACGATATTAAAAATTAAGATTTATAGGAATATTTGTAAATTTGATTTTTCATTGAAGTTTTAATACACCAAGAGATTGTGGTAGAGGACCAAGACTTTGCTGGTTGTGCATACGAGGTAAGCATAGCAAAGGAGGGTGGAAGAAGGTGTCAGTACGAAATTGAAGCGAGGATCTATTACGGCGAGCCACGTCGAATGTATTTATTTGCCTGCATAAATTTTGAGGTTAAAGGCAATAATGAAGCTTGAACAAAAGACATTCGTCAAGGAAAGATCGTCTGGACTGCAGGGAGCGGAAGAACTGGCACCTCAAGACGTGGTGAACTCATCATGACTGCTTGCAACGCTGGCACGGTAAGCCCCCAGTGTACTAGTGTTCGACTGAAATTGCTGAAAAGCGAAGAGGGTGCCACAAGCTTCAGCGTGAGGCTCAACGGTCATGGAACCGTGAGAAGGTATGCAACTAGCTAACAGCGTATAAGTCAGCCAGGAAATGCCTTCGCAAATTGATTAACAACAGCAAGGCTCGCTGGTGGCAAGATCTAACGGACAATGTGAACAAGGATCCGTGGGGCTTTGGCTACAAGCTAGTTATGCTGAAACTTGTTGCCCTACGAAAACCTTACATACATGATGCGGAAGAGATGGACGAGATAGTGCAGGCACTCTTCCCCGCCCATCGCGTTCGTAATGACACAGTCCACAACAATAGTCAAGTGTCCACACTTCACACTGCTGGAACTGGAAGAGGCAGTCCTTGGTGTTCCAGCTGAGGTTTTGCAACTTGTCTATCACCATTGTTGTGACTTGCTGCTCAGCACATTCAACGCTTGCTTACGGGACGGGGTTTTGCCGGTATGATGATCAGCAAGGGGAAGGAAAATTTTGAATGGCCGTCTGCATACCGCCCGTTATGCATGCTAGACACGGCTGGGAAGGTGCTAGAGAAACTCATCAAGGGAAGACTCACTGACGCGATTCGTGCTGCTGGGGCCCTATCTCCTCGCCAGTATGGTTTAAGAGCAGGACATTCCACCATTGATGCAATTGCAGAGGCAATGAGCGCGGTCCAAAATGCAGAAGCGTATAGCCGCACCAAGCGACGGATCGCCCGGTTGGTGATACTTGACGTTAGGAACGCCTTCAACTCCACTAGATGGGTGGATATTCTGGATACGCTGCAAAACCCCTTTTAAGTTCCTGAATATCTAATGTGGCTTTTAAGGGACCACCTGAAGGACCAAAGCCTGCTCTAACACACGAAACATGCCCAACGTAGCATGGAAGTTATAAGTGCTATCGAGGGATCTTCCCTTGGCCTAGACCTGTGGATTGTATCTTACGAATGAGATACCAGATGAGTTGCGCGTGATCGGCTATGCGGATGATACTGAAGTTCTGGTTGCTGGAGGTACCGTTGAACAAGCGCAACTTAAGTTAGGTATGCCAATTTGCCGAATGTGAGAATGGGTGACTGCTCGTGGGTTCAGTTTAGCACTGGAGAAAACCGAAGTGGTCATCTTGACAGAAAAGAGACTCCTTAGAGGAAGGATGATCAATATTGGAGACAAACTAATCGAATTGAAGCCAGCAGTGAAGTACGTAGGGCTACTGATCAACTCAAAGATGAGAAGGCTGTTTCGGGCTTATCGGCTCTGAGTCGACTTATGGCTAACGAAGAGGAACCCAGCCCATCAAGAAGATGAATCTTGATGAGTGCCATAGGGTCAGTTTTACTGTATGGACTAGATATATGGGGCAATGCTCTCAGTAAAGAGGTATATCGAAAACGCTTGGCACATGCACAGAGAAGAGGAGCACTGAAGATTGCATCTTCGTATCTCTCAGTCTCTGGTTCGGCGTGATAACTGTTGCCCTCCTTGCTAGGGAGCGCCGCACTATTTACCTGCATCAAAACGAGGATGCAAGGAAGATGGTTGTCCGCGAGAAGAGACAGCGCTCACTCAACGATTGGCAGCAGTCTTGGGTGAATTGCACGGAGGGATCCCGGATGTGAGACCTAAGGCTAAATTGAAGGCATGGTGAAACTGAGCTCTATCTGACCCAGCTTTTGAGTGCGCATGGATGTTTCCAGTCTTACCTGCTCAAGATTGGTAAGTCACGGTCCTCCGATTGTCAGTTTTTACCTAGGAGAGGAAGACAATGCGTGCCACACATTTTTTACGTGCACAAAATGGGGCGGGCTGTGACGAGAATCCCCAGGCAGACGGGAGGGCTGATCCCGGATGGTATAGTCATGGTGACATGTTAAAGTTTCAGCTATACAATAGGTTTGGTTTGTTTGTGAGGGGCATAACGGTTTGTAGTGTTTTGTGTGCTCAGCGATTTTTGCTATCTAAAAAAATTGACCAAAGATCAAGAATTTTTTAGCCGACAACAACACCACAATCATGCCATTTGGCCAAAAACAACACAACAATCATGCCATATTCACCGGATTTGGCCCCATGTGAGTTTTTCTTGTTCCCAAAACTGAAAAGACCAATGAAAGGATGGAGATTTGCAACGATTGAGGAGATAAAGACTGCATCGCTGGAAGAGCTCAAAGCTATACCGAAAAGTGCTAATGAGAAGTGTTTCGAGGATTGGAAAAAGCGTTGGCACAAGTGCATTGATTACTTTGAAAGGGACAACATAAATATTGACGAGTAAATAAATATTTTTTCCTAAAAATAAAAAGTCTTCTTACTTTTTGAACACACCCCGTATATAACTAGAAATTCAGTTTTTTGAAAAATTAACATTAACAAATTATTTCCATTCCTTTCAGTGGCTTGGATAGTCATTCTTGTACAAAAGTAGTTGAGCTGCTCAAAGAACTTGCCAGTCAAGGACGAACAGTGATTTGTACCATTCATCAACCATCTGCCAAACTTTTCCAGGAATTCAATCAAGTTTATGTGTTATCAAGTGGAAACTGCATTTATCAAGGCAGTACCAACAATTTAGTTCCATTTTTGGAGGATGTTGGCTTACCATGTCGTGAATATCACAATCCCGCTGATTACAGTGAGTATTCATTCAAACAAAATTTGTTAGATAGAATAAAGTGTATGTTGATCAATTTGAATGCAACGTCAACTTTGGTTCTTACCATAATATCTTTGAATTATTCTTGCTTCTTTACCTAAATTATCCCAAAATTAAAAAAATTTCAAGGCTTAGAAATACCTTGACAAAAAGCAAATAATACAGTAGAAACCTTATCTAGATGGAACCATAAATCTATTATTGTTGGAAATACAATTTTATTCGAATTGGCAAAAACTGATTAACATCTCATACTCAAATATTTGGATCCAATTTTCATAGTTTACTTTCTAACTAATTGTAAAGATTCATTGTATTTATCGTACGGTTGTGCTAGCACTTATTTTAGCGATCAGGATTTATTTGTGTTATAGAAAGCATTTATTCAAGACTTGGTTAAGATTGCAGAACAATTTATTAAATCTTGAAAATGCTTTACAGAAAGGAACTGAACAATACCTATTACTTGAACATAATTCTATTGATGACTGTACGATTGAGAAAGCTATACTCGTATATACACAAATCATCAAATGTAGCACCTTCTAAATTTTTGTCTGGGCTTCTCGTATATTCTGCTTTTATTCACCTATAATCTATTCGCTGTCTTACAACTGCCGTTTTGCCGTAGTTCCCTTAAGCATGATTTAAGAATTTCCATTAAATTAAACATCAGTTAATTTTGAATACACGATGGGGCAATCATTTTCAATTGCTACAATACTTTCTTATTTTTAATAATCGTTTAATATTTTCAGTCATCGAACTTGCGTGCGAAGAATACGGTCGTGACTCGTTGAATATTTTAATCAAATCAACTCAAAATGGATCAGACACTAAATGGTTTGAAGACCAATCGAAAGTGCTCAAAGGTGATGCTTTATTGCGAGCTTACCCAAAACCAATCAGAGCAAAGACCCAGACTCTGGAAGATACATCATTTGGAACTCAGCTCTACTATCTCCTCAAACGAGGAGTCATCAAGACAAAACGTGATACAACTCTGACACATCTGCGAATTGGTGTTAACATTTTTTTGGCGATTATGCTTGGCTTTTTGTATGTTGACGCTGGTGACGAAGGGTCTCGTGTTTTAGACAATTACAATTTACTCTTTGCTATACTCATGCATCATTCCATGACGACTATGATGTTGACTGTACTAACATGTGAGTTTCTAACAAGTTTTGTACGTTTTGAAATTATTTCTAATTTTTATGGTGAAATTTCAGTCCCCACCGAAATGTCAATTTTGCTGAAGGAACATTTTAATAGATGGTATTCGTTGAAAGCTTACTACGCTTCTGTGACCATATTGGACATTCCGATTTCGGTATGACTCTAAAAATCCTTAAGCCTCCTCGAATTAAAAATCAATAATTTGTTTTTTAATTTAGATTTTGTGTTGCCTGATATTTACGGTCTTGATATATTTCTTAAGTACTCAACCGATGGAGTGGATGCGGTTCATCATGTTCTTTGTGATAAGTTTGCTCGTTGTCTTCACAGGACAAAGTATTGGTTTGATGATTGGAGGCTGGTGCAATGTTGTGGTAACTATAACTATCAAATTCTTACCTTTCACATATCTGATCCTTATGGGTTTCCTAAGAACGGTACATTCCTTGCTCCAATTTTGACCATTCCAATGATGATGTTTGCTGGATTCGGTGTTACTCTGCGAGACCTTCCAAGCTACTTGAAATGGGGCAGTCATATTTCGTATTTACGTTACGGCCTAGAAGGATATGTTGGAGCTATTTATGGAGAAAATCGAGGAGTATTAGCTTGTGAGAAAGCACCCTATTGTCATTATAGGTAATTCTTATTGACATTATCATATTCTCGTTCGTTATCCTTGTTCTCTTTTCCAGATACCCACAAAAATTCTTGGCTGAAATCACCATGCGAGGTGACCAGTTTTGGAAGGATGTTGTTGCACTTTCGGTGACTGTCCTTGTATTAAGAGTAGCAGCGTACTTCCTCCTGAAAGCCAAAATAAATTCGGTCAAATAGATTTCATAAGATTTGAAGGTTGTATTTAATGTCAGGCTTAAGATATTAATGATAGGTAGATTATATTCTAGAAAAATTATGCAAATAACTAAACAATTTGACTCATGGATACCAAAAAATATAAAGACATGTTTAAAATTTTACATATTGACAATAACAATGCATTTTGCTGATTGTAATTAGATTATTTTAAGTTGATTTGTGTAGGATAAGTTTTATATTAATTTATTTTTTTCTAATGAACTGCAAAATAACGATTTTAAACTGGCCATCGTTTTACCCCAATGTTAATATGATAGTATTGTAAGTTTTTTTATGATAGAAAAGCATTGTTGAGTAGTTTTCGTATAAATCATTTTATACCAAAGATAAAAGTTTATGTTTCATTTGAATGAGTTAATAAGCAGCTGAAGCCTAGGGTGGCCGATTTTTGGGGGCGGAAGAAAATTTGTTTTTTTTCGTGGAGTATTTTCGGTTCCCCATTTGACGCACCCTCAGGTGGCGGATAGAGGGTAAAATATCACTGTGGACCTAAAACCGACTAAGTCGAAACGCTAACAACGCTCCACTTAGTATTTACTTGCCATGTAACCAGGACAATAGCCTCGAATCGGACTGGATAAACGGCAACGACTATCGCAATGTATGAAGGGCTATTCTTTTGGAACTGGGAATGTTAGATCATTGAACAGACCTGGTGCACTGGGACAACTTCTGTATTGTCAATTCACATATACTTTGAAAACATCAGCATTACAAACTGTATCGCAGGCTTTAAATAGAGCTTCAATCCTTATTTCCACCGCGAAAGCATCGTTGGTTCTTTTACTTTTGCAACAGGTTATGGGCCCAGTGCAGCATTTCCCGGTTGTTTTTTTCGTAAAGCCCTTTGTTTTTTGTTGTTGAATGCGTCGAAAAGTCAGAGAAAACTGGGACACGTGGAAAGTTGCTGTTGTGTCATATCATGATCAAGGGAAATGTGTGGAAATGTAAACATCTGGCAGTGAAGATTTAAAAGTGCGCTCCGAAATAATATTAATGGTGCAATCAAACAATATCTTGTATATTACGAGTACGGCATCAACAAAAGAAGCTTGGTTAAATTTGGGATTGGCTGAAAATAGAAAAAGACAGCTTCCTTTTAATTTTGTGTATTTTATTTATTTTTATTCTCGAAATCGATTTCGTAATCGTTCGGTCTTCTTCAGCGATTAATCGCTGAAGAAGACCGAACGATTACGGTCGAAAATCGATTTCGAGAAAAAAATAAATAAAATACACAAAATTAAAAGGAAGCTGTCTTTTTCTATTTTCAGTTGGAGTATTTTGTGAAGGCGAAAATGAATTCGATTACAAATATTGGAATTGGCATTTGAGGATAGTGGTATTACAAGAAAAGTGTATGAGCTGCAGCGCCTCGTATCGTTAAAACTAGCCAATTGCGAAAGTATTGAAGTGATGGTATTGTGGTCACAGGTAAAATGGATGGTTTATGATTGAAGAGGAAATCGTTGGTTTGCTCATACTTGAGGGCCTTCCAGAAGAAAAGTTGACTTCTGGCAAAGCCAGAAATACAATATTGCAAGAGCGTTCATTTCAATTGTCAGACGAACACACTGCAATGTACAGCAACTAAAACCGCAAAAAGAAATTTAAGAAAAATGCCCAGTGCTATGAATGTGAAGAGTATAGTCATTATGCTAAAAACTGTAGGAATAAACCATGGTGCTGAGTTTTTGACATCCCTGAGTGCCCATCACGGCCTGATCTAAATAGTTATTTAAGGTTAATTAGCACTGTAATAATTAGCCAATTCATAATTAATTCGATTTATTTGATTGATTTATCAATTGATCGATGATTTTAATTCAATTCACCAAATCCAATTTGCCACAAAGCGAAAATAATCTAATTTTCGAATACCACATCGATAATTTGTCAAAACTTTGAAATAAAAAACTGTTCATTGTTCAATTGTTGGTTGGCCTGTATCTTAGCTGCTGAACGTTTATTAAAAGATTTTTAACGAAATTTGAGCTTTTTGCTGAATGTATTAAATAAAAATTATAAAATCCATGTTCGGGACAAAAGAGTCCCGGCGCAAACATTTGGAGGCCCCGGCGAGTTACACTTGGTATTTATTTTCCCGTACATGACTGAATAATTGTTTTTCACCCGGTGAACAGGTCGTGAAGTGCTGTGTGGTGCTTTGTGTAGTGTCGTGGTGTATCCGCGCTTTCTGTTTCCGGCCGCTTTTCGACCTTCTACGCGATGGCGAATGTGGATCGCCAGATCGAGGACCTTAAAGGATTGGCTCGAATCATCGAAGGCGTCATTTCAAACGACAAGAAGGATTCGCCCTCAAGGAAGCAGGAAGCCGGGTATTATGCGGAGTGACTGCGGCAACTGGAGGCTGCGTGGGAGGATTTTGAACGGGTATTTTACCCAACATATAAACGACACTACCAAAGGCAACTACCTCCGTTATCAGCAGCACTTTCGCAATCAAATGCATGCCAAAACACATGTGGACACGCCAACCGTGGAACAGTCACCAAAACGGCTCGAAATTCAGGATAGTGAGGACAAGGATTACACTGCAGAAGCCTCAGCACCAAGAGATGGCAATGTGGTTAGGATGCTGCTTCGCTACAAAGTCATGGCAGGCTCGTTGAGGAGGATCATCGACCGTTTGGACCAGAAGGAGGTCACTCGGACCTGGAGCAGGAGTAAACTCATGACCCTGCAACGAGGTTGGCATCAGCTGAACGAATATCACCTGCAGATCGTCGAGCTCCATGACAACCCTGAAGAGTATGATTTTAACGTGCAACGGCACACTCATTTGGAAGAGCTTACTCAAGATTAGGTCATACGTCTGGAATCGATAATGAATGAACTCAGTGCCAAACCTGCCTCAGTGACTCTGCCTGTGACTCCTCTTACCATGCCTCTGACGAAAATAAAACTCCCCACCTTCGTTGGGAACTATTTACATTGGCCACAATCTCACGACTTGCTCATGCAAATGGTGCATAGCCAACCGATGTCCAAATGCCAAAAGCTATGGCACCTCAAGGCCGGTCTCACCAGAGAAGTGGAGCTTTTGATTCGAAATTTCAAATTGTCGGATGATAGCTACGAGGCAGCTTGGACAAACTTGAAGGAAAGGTACGATAACCGGCGACTATTGGTAGCGACGCTCATCAACAAATTGATGTTAGGCATACTAATGAAAGTCCATCAGTGGCAGCAATAAAGGCTCTACATGACACCATACAAGAGTGTCTCAGAGGGCTGGAGAACCTGCAAGTGTCCACAAGGGTCTGGGATCTGTTGCTGCTACATTTACTAATCCGAAAATTAGATCCAGCGACTCACGCATCATACGAACAATCGTTATCCAACCGGCCCGAGCTACCAATTTGAAGAGTTTGTTGGACTTCATGGAAACGCGTTTCCAGGTCCTCGAGACACTCGGCCATAAAACAAAGGAAAGCCACCAAGCCACCAAGTTGACCGTGACCGCCACGACAGCTTCTTGGTGCTTAATGTGTGAGCAGGATCATCCGCTTTACTACTGCTCGGATTTCCTCAGGATTACTGCTGCAAAGAGACTAACTTTCGTGCGCGCAAAGAAGCTGTGCGTGAATTGCCTTCGAGAAGGACATCAGGCTTCCAGCTGCGCGGCCAGATTTTGCAAGCAGTGTTCCAAGAATCACAACACCCTGCTACATCTGCCTGGAGCCAACAAGCCCAAACAGACCAAGACGATATCCTCGAGCACGACAACGCCGAATCAAGACTCGAAACCGCAAACAAATACAGAACCGCCATCGCTCACTTTAACGACTCTGATGGAGCCCCGACCCCAAGGACATGTACTTCTGGGCACAGCCGTCGTCAGGCTGGTCACCAGCAATGACAAGACGACGGATTGTCGAGCTGTGCTGGATCTGGGCTTACAAATAAACCTAGTCACGAAAAGAATCATCAAAAAATTGGGTTTATCACCGACACCACACCTTGTCCTCATTGAAAGGGTAGGCGATAGTGCTGAGAAGGCATACCACAAGGTGAACCTTGGCCTAAGATCTAGATTATTAGGATATGCCACGCAGTTGGAAGCCTACGTTGTGGACGAAATTATATCACCACAACCGTCTCAGAACTTGAACATACCGGGCAATTTTGGGAGGTTGAGGAAGTATAGGATCTGCAGCACAAGCTTACGTTAACTGAAAAGGCTTGCGAAGGAAATTACTATCAGATAATGACAAGACGTTCCACCGCGGCGGAGTTATGCACCATACTCTCGATCGCAGGTATGCATTTGCGCAAATGGTGTGCCAACCATCCTCTATTGTTGAAGCAGATTACACCTGAGGACCAACAGGTTCAGTAGTTTAGACGAGGACTATATTAAGACGTAAGGAGTCATTTAGCGTCCGAAGACCGACGAGTTCCAAATCCAAATTAACCTGGATCCAACCGATGTGAAGTTCTCTAAGAGGATGATGGCATCTTATATAGCCAGAATGTTCGATCCATTGGGTATTCTGGCTCCTGTGATAGTAGCAGCCAAGCTATTCCTGCAGGAATTATGGAGATTGGAATTGGACTGGGATGTAGCATTACCAGTGGAGATCCATACCCAGTGGTCCAATTTCCGCAGTGATCTGCCATAATTGCAACAGGCCCGATTTTCTCGTCACGTCACTACAGACGAGAAACCCATGCAAGTATAGTTGCACACATTTTTTGATGTCTCCGAGAAGGCATATGGCACAGCGATGTACATGTGGTCAACCCTGAGGAGCGGTCAAGTCATCGTCAGGTTGCTGTGCGCCAAGTCAAGAGTGACCCCGATCAAAACACTTACTGTTTCGCGTCTGGAGTTATGTGTGGCGGAATTGGGCGTTTAGTTCACAAGACGAGTTAGAACAGTGCGCAATCTGCAGGAGGTTTTTCAGGTATTCTGGACCCATGCTGAGATTATCTTAGCGTGGGGCAACTCTACTGCATCATCGTATAATACCTTTGTGGCGAACAGGGTCTCGGCCATACAAACCTTCTCAAGGCCAGACGGATGGCGACACGTAGCGTCTGAAGACAACCCAGCTGACATCCTGTCACGTGGGATGGCGCCGGATGAATTAAGCTGCTGTAGTATGTGGTTGCAAGGACCACCATTTTTATCCACGGCAGAATCAGTTTGGCCTTTCGAGCATCGTAGTGGAGGCCCTTGGGACTTGGAGACGAAACGGACCAAGAACGTTATGGTAGCAACCGAGGCTCCTGTAATGCAGTGAATCTAACACGGCAACTCTTTCAAGAGATTGCAGCGCATAGTGGCCTTCATGGTGGGGTTTATTTGTGGTCTCAAAATGGCAGTCAAGCAATCTCAAATGACAAATCAAGCGCCTACGAGTGATAAATTATGCACAGCCCTGGAGGTCATCGTGAAGTATGTACAATCACGATCTTTTAACTGCAAACTTTTGGACATCAGGTCGGGGAGGCAAGTCTCCAAGTGTAGTCTGTTGGTGAGACTGGCGCAATTCCTGGATCCATAGGGCATAATCCACGTCGGTGGGAGGCTGGAGGCTGCCAAGATCACGTTCAACGCCAAACATTCCATTTTATTACCGTTCAAAAATCCGTTCACCAGACTGCTGATGATGGACATCCATCGCGACCACTTCTATCTAGGCGTGTAAATACTGCTCGCTACCACTAGACAGCAGTTTTGCCCAATTCGAAGGAAAACAGCTCGTGAGATCGATCGTTCAATGGTGCGTGTGGTGCACCCGAGTCAAGCCTAAGCTGTTTTCACAAGTCATGGAAAGCCTGCCGAGTGGACGTATGCAGTCAGTCCGCCCATTCATCAACTCCGGCGTGGATTTTTGTGGGCCTTTGATGATCCATTACTGAGGTAGAAGTACCCGACCGCAAAAAGGATATCTAGCCATATTTTGCTGTTTCACTACAAAGGCCGTCCATCTGGAGCTAGTCAGTGATCTAAACACAGAGGCATTCCTCTGTGCTCTCAAACGTTTCATTGAACGACGAGGACACTACCGAAACCTATTTTGTGACAAAGCCACCAACTTTGTGGGAGCTCACAATCAGCTATCGGAATTGTCGTCCCCATTATATTCCAAAGAAGCGCGTCAAGAAGTAACAACAGCGTGCTCCAGCCGGGGAATAGATTTTCATTTCATCCCTTCTCGCGCGCCTCATTTTGGCGGCTTGTGGGGGGCGGCGGTCAAATCAGCCAAAAATTTGATCCGCCGAGGCATTTCGTTGGCGGCTCTCACTTACGAGGAGCTGTATTCGTCTGTGGTTGAGATTGAGGCTATTCTTAATTCTAGACCACTGAATCCGATGTCAAACGATCCCAATGATTTGAAAGCCTTGGCTCCGACACACTTTCTCATCGGAGAACCCCTCACAGCCAAGGTGGATGGTCGCGTAGAGCCAGTAACCGGAAGTCTGCATGCTCGGTGGAAGTTAATCAATTACCTCAAACTCGAATTCTGGAGACGATCGTCGCACGAGCACTTGGCGCAGTTGCAGCCTTGTGTCAAGTGGTGACAGTCACAACCCAATGCGATCTCGGGGACAGTGGTCATCATAAGCGAAGATAGCACCCTATCGGTGAAGTGAACACCTGGGCAAATTATCAGAGCGTACGAAGGCGCCGAAGGTTTCGTACGAGTCGCTGATGTCAAAACCACCTCCGGAACTTTAAAAAGGTCAATACACAAACTGGCCCCTTTACCAGTACTCGACGACGCACAGTCTAACGAAGAACTATCACAAGCAAGTTCCCCCCACTTGACGAAGGAAGGGTCCCAGATCAGCGGCGACGGCATCCCGAGGACAAGGTGGCGATCGATGCGAATCGACAAGTCAAATGTGGCGCTCCTCTTGATGTGCCCGCTAGCTCCCATAGCGCACGCCTCTCCAACACAAGGCTCAACAACCAGACCCCATACGGGTCTGTATCTTCAACCATTAGGTCGAGTCTACTTATCTTCCAGTTGTTGCTCATTTATTACGATTTGGGACTGTTTTGGTGGGAATCGGTTTTTCTACAGAACGGAACGAACTTTGTGGACTCTTTCAATAACTCCACTCATTTTACTGAGTTTGCATCTGAAATCGTGGAACTGTGACGACAACTACAAGCGCAAGATGTTTCATGGACCGATCAAGTGACCAACTACGACATCCACTAGTACACCATCGGCTACCTGGGCATTCTCGGAATAGTCATACTGGTGATCTATCTCCATTGACGTTCCTGCATGTCCAACTACCGGTGCCATTACCTAGACGCTACAGCCTACCGCACACCTTGGAGGAGATTGAATGGACCGTTCAACGGGGGATGAATGTTGAGTTCCTGACATCCCTGAGCGCCCATCATGGCCTGATCCAGCAACATCAACGCTTCAATCAACTTCCATCGTTATTTAAGGTTAATTAGCAGTGTTATAATTAGCCAATTCATAATTAAATCGATTTATTTGATTGATTTATCAATTGGTCGATCATTTTAATTCAATTCACCAAATTCAAATTCAATTCGCCACAAAGTGAAAATACTTTAAGTTTCCAATACCACATTTTAATCAATCGAGTAACCCATTTTTCATTCATTTTTTAATTTGTCAAAACTTTGAAACAACAGTTTATTCATTGTTCAATTGTTGGTTGGTCTGCAGCTTAGCTGCTGAGCGTTTATTAAAAGATTTTGAATGAATTTTTAGCTTTTTGCCAAATGTATTAAATCAAAATGATAAAATCAAAGTTCGGGACAAAAGAGTCCCGGCGCAAACAGGTGGGTTTCAGTGAGAAGCATGATCTCAGGTTTTTGCTTGACAAGGAACTCAAGGAGACAGTCATGTCGATGTAGACTCTTAATGGAGTTGACGTTGATCAAGATGAGACGAATCCTATCCGTGGGAATGTGACAGGATGAGAACTTATTTTGAGGCATTTGAAAGCCCTAAACGCTGAAAAACAAAGTTAACTTTTGAATCCTGTTTATCGATTCTCTCCGGTCAAGATTGCCGATAAATTTTAAGATGCAGCTCATTATTGCCTCTTACATTATTTATTTTATTTTAAGTGTCTGCTGGTTCTCTAGCAGCAAGTGCAAATGAGACCCCTGGCTTGACGAAGTTGATAGGTATCATACTGCGGTGTACTTGACTTTGCTTTGAAGTATATTTTACTTGCATCTTGATACCGGGGCATCCTCGATATGATGCTGGATGAACAAAGATACCGCAACCCGCCTAATATAATTTTTCAGTTGGCTCCGCCTAAGCCGATTTCCACTCACCGAAAGCATGGGTACCTTCAGACTTTACACATCTAGATTTCATGGTGCAATTGGCAGCCAGATGAACGAATCTTTTGCACCTATAGCACTGGTTGACCTCATCTGGATGCGTTCCCACCTCATCACACGTAAGTTCAAGCACCTTATTTTTTGTAGGGCACTTGAACTGCTTTTGCTGGAGGCAAGTTTGTACGCTCGACAATTGATCTCCTTGTTGCAAAGTCTTCAACTAGATAAATTCTATTTATGATGCAACTTCTTGAAGCACCTGAAGAAAATTGACTGTGACTTCTCCACAGTCCAGACCCTTCAATCGAAACGTCTAGTTTTTTCGCTTTTGGGGGTGTAACGTAAAGTGAGGAGCATCTCCAGAATTCAACGCACTTTTTGCTGGCTGAAGATCAACCATTGTATAGTAAACGAGCAGTTATACTAGCAAACTGCTCGAAAACCCTCTTATCTCCTATCCAAAATTTTAATGGCAGATTTAAAAAAAATATGTGATTTTTTCCCTGTAATTGTAATTTGTAGAATAGTTTTTCTTATTATTATTATTATTATTAAATGTAACCTCATATCAATTTTCCTCTATATTAAAATTTAAATGTTCTCCGTTAATTATCTTTTCCATAAAATTTGATTTTTCATTACTATTTAAAATTTTCATTTCTTTCCTTCATCTAATTTTCTTCACTTCATGTAAATGTTCATCACTTTATATAAATTTCTTTACTTCATTTCTAGTTTCTTTAGTTTATTTAAAATTTCCCTACTGCACTTAAATTTCGGTTTTTAAAAATTTAATTCTGCCCATTACAATTTATGTTGTGGAACCACTGACTTAGTGCAGGGCAACGGTGCATTACTTAAAAATGCATTCGAGTCCATTCTTGACGTTAGCGTAAACTGTAACTCTTATCTGCGATTCCCTTAGTAACGTAAAATAAATTCGATCAATCCGAAATGGGTGTACCAACTGGTGATATGAACAGCTTGTGTGTGTGTGTTTACGGAGAAACAAGAAAAAACATGTAACGAACAACATAATAAAGGCAAAGTCGAGACGCAACACAAACATGTAAATGTAGTATTATATAAACGAAATGTACATGTGTCAGCTTATGAAGTTGTACAAAAGTGGAGAAGATGAGAATGCACTCGTGGGATTTGTGATTGCGGGGGAGTCGGTAGTTGATCTTCTTTTCGGTTGGATGTTTCCATTGTTCGGTTCAGAGAGGAGATATGGGGAGATCGATACGGGATTGTAAACGTGTAACAAGTTGATGGCAATTTGGTGTTTTTTATTTCATCTAGTTGGTTTCATATGGAAAATTGTCGATAAACTGATCTAAATTAATCGCGTAGATAGTAAAAAAGGGTTTCTGTGCGTGCAATCGTGATAGATTTGTGCGGGTGGCGTGAAATCTTTCGAGTGAAAAGCAACATAGAAGATATGCAAGACGGGACCGCAGATTGTGACTTGCGAAAAACGAAATGTCGTAATGGAAAAGAACACAAACAACTATGATATCATATTAGCGACAATTTAAAACTTGAAAAGGATTTTTAACAAAGAGTGATTATGGCAAAATAACGAAAAATTGCAACTTGAAAAACAAATATCTCCAATGTCTTTGTGCGGTTGCAACAATAAGTGGTCCAACTTTCAAAAGCAATTTTATATATTGGACTATCAGGCAACTTAAGAATAGTTTAAATGAATTTGTTATGCTGTTGTACTATGGCTTCAAGCACACGCAAATGGGAATTATTCGCTGGTCGTAATTGATTCTATTTTGATGGGAAGTGAAGAAAATAAGAAACTGACGAGAGTTCAATTTCGTGCACAATTTGAAAGTTTCCCAAAGACAATTGCATTTGTGAAATAGTAGGCTCAGTAGTACAGAAAATTCTTATCGCCACCGCCATCGTCGTCATCGTTTGAAATTCGATTTGAGTAATATTTGTTGGCAAATCGAGATTCGACCGCGACCCATTCCCATTTGGATAAACATGAAGATTTAATTTTTTTCAGGCTCATACAATTCAGTGGGTTGATGTAGACATCGCAAGATAAATAACTGCTGAGTTTACGTTAGTGAAAACGATTTGAATGGGCTTTTAATAAGTTACATTTACTGATTCGTAAGAAAGGTTTTGCTTTGGTATTTTATGGTGAGATCATTGAGATCATGTTGCCATGGAGGATGATTTTGATGCAAGCGTTTGAGATAAATCATTGCTCGTCGAAAGTTAGTCTCGCAATTGGAGCGTTATCCGAGCCGAACATGGAAGGAAATTACAGGGAGGATCAGGCATGTGAAAAGCTCTATCTTTTCGAGTAAGCCAAGAAGAATTAGTGGGACACCCGAAGAAGAGGTTGAAATAATCCTACCTGAGCTGTTACACTCGGTCCTGCGTCCCAGTGCTTGGCTGGCTTCTCAGCGAATTACGACACGACTTGCTAGATACGTTGGCTCTGACATAGCATTACCTGGAATATTAGCAGCTAAGAGTGGAGCTCAAGTTACCTTAGGCGATCACTGCATTCTACCGAAATACCTGGCACCTTGCGGAGTGGTGCTGTGGGGCGAATGATATAATACCCGGACAAGATATTGACGACCCATTGGCCTAATTATTGTTGTCGATTGCGTTTATGATCCATCAGTTTTAGAAGACGTTCATGTTACTATATCGATTTTTATCGACCAAAATCTCGGTGTAAAGTTTATATTCCCATATCAGGCACGTAATGCAGTCTGATCAATTGAAGTATTGCAAGACAAATGTGACTTAAGGTGTTTTAAAGTGAACGTTGATAGTATTCGCAAGTTGTTTAGTTTGAATATTCAAGATTTTGTTGATGGGCATACGATTCAATTTGTTAAATATTAATTTATTGTAGGCACCTCCTCATCGGCACGAGCGCTCTAGCTGCATGGGGTCAGGTGAGAGAAATAAGAAAAAAATAATTTTTGTTATATGCATATTTGTAAGATAAATAATGTTTATTCGTCGTATAATCGAAATTTCAGTATCGTTCAGAGAAAAACGAAGTCGAGATCATTAGACCTACTCTCTTTTGCGTAAATAATAATATTGTATACCATACTAGTTTTGTTGACGACTGGTGTTCGTTCACGGTAATGATTAATCGATTAAAGCGTTACACTAGCGACACATTTTTGAAGGTTTTTAGGATTGTCCAAGTAAATCTACGTCTACAGTCAATGAAAAATAGTCTAAAGGAAATTTAGATGAAAGAATAAAATTTAATTCAATTCTGCGACAAAAGTGAAGCACCTGATTGTGGCATTTTTCTAAAAAAATTAATGAACCCAGAGTTAATTTAATCATATTTTAATATAATATCATTGGATTACTTTCTTGCTTTTTATGGAAAAACTAGTTTGGTAGGCGTGAGTAATAAAAATGAAAATGCCTCATTAAACGCACCACTTCGGTCTTTCCATTTTGGCTTTTTCTGACCGGGTACAGGACCCGGCACGGTGAAAAGGTTTTTTTTAGAAAAACGAGCTAGCCATCGGGCGCGCTCCAAATGTTTTTTAGTTTCAGGGACTCTTGTGGGTTGGGTGGCCTCTAGTCAAGGAAACTTTTCATTGCATAGGATTGTGTGATTCGATCACATAACTCGATGACATAAATTATATTTCTTTTCTGATGGGAGGGCTCATGCAAGGTATGTTTGTATGAGTTTTCCACTCAGAAGGGAAATATGTAGCCGCTGCAACGTTTTTGGATCTTGATTCGGTTGGGCAGGTGCGAGGGGGCACCACCACCATCCGGTTGTCCCACTCTTATTTGTGGGCCATGAGAATCGTCGGGTAACGACGAGGTTCCCCTAAGCCCGTCTGTTTTGGGTTGTTTCGACTTGTTCTTTGAACAAGCAATTCCGTCCTTTTATAGTTACCTGCAAGTTTTCCACTTCGGTCGCCCTTTCTTTTGAGACCCGAGGATTCATGAATGCCAAATTCTTTTGTAGTGGGTCTTTGTGCTGGCATAATGAATCCGCCCCATGACACAGCAATGCTAGCCTGCCAGCGCATTTACGCATCCCCAGACAAGGCCAATCTCGGCTGACATCACCATCCTCTTTCGCAGAGGCAGCAGACTATCGCTGCAGTCCTTCACGGACATTTATACTTAACTATTCACTACAAATGACTTAGTCCTAATTGTCAGTTTATCGGCATTCACTCTCTTGATCTCAAAATCATTTAATTTATTTTCGGATGCCAAAAGCCGAACCATATCTTTGCCTGTTTGCCCAAATACATTGATTGGTGGGACTTTTTCTTTCTTTTGATTAACCTTGACAAACAGACCAGCAGACAAAACTTTTGGTCTTTTTTCCCTATTTTTATTTTTTAAATTTTCGATAAATCTATTATCGGGCTTGGAAGTACAATGTTCAGAATTTTCGTTACTTTTAGACTCTTCGATGTTCATGGAATCATCTAGCCCAGCTTGTGCTGCCTAATAGCTCATGCTAACGTTTATTTCTCCTGCGCCGAGTACATCCTCTTGATCAGGTTGTGGTTTCTTAGATTTCTTGTCTTTGGTCGGTTTTGACTTTACTTCTTGTTCTTTCTTGATGGTTTCTATTGTGACTGGGTGATGAAAGTGACTAGTTGGTATGATGAGACAATAATAATACACACGTTAATTGATACATATTTGTATTGAATACAATAGACATGTTACATCGGGAAAGGCCGATACGAGACTGACTGTCAAAGGAACGGCACATAGAAAATAACGATTCACAATAGTCTCCCCCACTTAATTATAACATATAGAAATATAATTTTAATTCTATTATTCAGTGACATAGTCTTTCAAGAAGTTTGGAGGACATCGTTGACGAGCAGATCTGCGTGGTGGTAGCGTCGGGTTGTTTGTGTTTCCGTCTGCTGGTGTCTGTTGGTCAGGAGTGCCAGTAAGTGTTTCTGGCTGATTGACACCTGGCGCAGTCAATGGCGTAGGCTGTGTGTCCATTGGTGGTAACTCATCAGCTGGCATGTGTCGATATGGAACACCTGGGCTTGGGGCTGGTCTTTGCTGAGATGAAAAGGTGACTTGTTTCTTCGGGACCATTGTTGAAATTAGTTGGTCGATGTGCCTTTTTATAGTTCGGCCTGAGTCTAACTCAATGATATAATGGTACTGACCCAGTTTTTGTTCGACAGTCTCAAATTGCCAGCTATCTTGATTGTTTAGGTGCATTCTTGCCTGAACTCTCTCTCCCATTTGGAATGAGCGGATGTGACAGCTGCTTCGGCTCGTTGGCATTACTGCTTTTCTGTTAGGCAAGAGAGCATCAAGGCGTATTCTAATTTTCCTTTTCAGGTAAAGTTCTGCTGGTGACCGTCCGGAGGCTAATAGTGTGGCACGGTATCGAAAAAGGATATTTTGTACTTTTGTGGCTATTGGTGATGAGTCTTCAGCTGCAGCTTTCAATCTTCTTTTCAGGGTTTGTATATTTCTTTCTGCAAGGCCATTGGTTGATGGGTGACCTGGCGCAATAAACTTCTGAAACATTCCCCTTTCTTTACAGTGTATCTGAAACTCTTCACTTTTAAATATGGCAGCATTATCTGATACTAGGACAGATGGGTAGCCATGCACAGAGAATATGGTTTCTAGGAGTATGATAGTTGATGCTGATGATGGTGCTTCTTTGAGTATTCGAACTTCAGCCCACTTGGATTTTGCATCGACACACATTAAGAAATAATGGTTGTCAAGGGGGCCTGCATAGTCAATATGTACCCTCTCCCAGTTGTCATCTAGCGGCTTTCTGTGGATTATGCCGGACTTGGGCACAGGATTCACAGGTTTTAATAATTTGCTCGATGTCTTTGTCTAAACGTTCCCAATATACATTTCGTCTGGAGAGTTGTTTCATTTTTGTAATGCCCAAGTGTGAGGCATGCAGTTCTTCCAGGATTTGGCGTTGTAGAGATTTTGGTATGACTAGGCGGTCCAATCTGAAAAGCATACCGTTAAAGATGGTGAATGATTCATCTCTTTGACTGGTTCTGAGGCTGGTCATCGGGGTTTGAAGGTTTTCATCTTTGGCTGTTTCTTCAATAATAGTTTCTGAAGTTATAGCTGGGCTGGAGATTTGAAGTATAGTTTCGGCATACAACGCATTGACTTCTTCATTCATTGATGTTTCAGATGTTCTGAGCAGTTGGGGAATTGGTGCCCGAGAAAGACAATCTACGTTCTCGTTGTCTTTTCCTTTTTTACAGCGTACCGTGAAGTCCAATCCACTTAGAAAGGAGGCATAGCGTAATAGACGGGCAGATGTCATCTGAGGTAATGCTCGATGTGGATGAAAGATACGAGACAGCGGTTCGTGACAAGGGTGAAGTTTCTGGCATAAACATAGTTGTGGAAGTGTGTGGCTGCGTAAATGATAGCCAAGGCTTCTCTATCAAGTTGACTGTAATTGCATTCAGCTTGGGTCAAAGCTCGAGAGGCATAAGCAATAGGCTTTTCATGACCTTCCACTTCATGACTCAAAACAGCTGCAATACCGGTCGGGCTGGCGTCTGTTGTGAGGATCAAGGGCTTTGCTGGATCAAAAGGTGTTAATACCCTTTCGCTACACAACTCCGACTTTAGGTTTAAGAAAGCAGCTTCAGTGGAGGCTGACCAAACGAATTTTCCATCTTTTTTGAGTAGGCGTCGCAGATGAAAAAATTTTGTGGAGAAATCAGGAATGAATTTCGCATAATATGTCACCATACCCAAGAATCGTCTTAATTCCTCTACATTTTTAGGACGTGGCATGTTGAAGACGGCTTGAATTTTCACAGGTGACATTTCAACTTTATTAAATGAGACTATGTGACCAAGATAGCTGATACGTTCTTTGAAGAAGGAACACTTATTTTTATTTAGATGGAGATCGTTTTCCTTGAGTCGTTCTAAACAAGCAATCAGGTTTCTTGTACATTCTTCCATTGATGAGCCATGGCAGATAATGTCATCAAAATATGCTTCAACGTTTGATAGGCCATTGAGAATTTGTGAGAGTATTCTATTGAATTCAGATGGTGCTGTTTTGATACGAAAACTGAGACGATTCATTTGAAATGTGCCCTTGTGTGTCGTGATTGTTTGGATTTTCTGTCTTTCCGTATCCACTTTGAAGTGTAAATATGCCTTGTACAGGTCGAGTTTGCAGAAGTACTTTGAATTTCTGAGGCTGTGCAAGACTTCATCAATGCGACGAATTGGATGACTAGCTGAGACTAATTTTGCGCTGACTCCACATTTGTAATCAACACATAAACGAACCCCTCCATCAGGTTTAGGTATTACGACGAGTGGTGATCCCCAGTCGCTTGAGGACACTGGAGTAGTAATACCTTGTGACTCAAGAGTTGCAAGTTCTTCCTCAACTCGCTGGTGCAGTGCAAAAGGGACATCGCGTTCCCTAGTAAAGATGGGTTTTACTCCTTCCCTGAGCTGAAGTTTTATTTCTAGGTTTGGCACACAACCTATGCGTTCTTCGAAAATAGTTGCGTATTGTCTGAGTATGTCTTCAAGAGGAGTGACAGCGTTGATTGTAACTACATGACCCGAAGTGAACCGTTCTTTATCGATTTCTTTGAGATCAATTCCGAGAGTGCGAATCCATATTCGACCCAGAAGTGCATCAAATCCTGCAGGAACAATGAATAGGTCCGCATCAATTTCTCTATTTTTATATTTTACCGACAGTGAGACTTTCCCTAAGGGCTTTATTATATGAGCTGAGTAAGAGCGGAATTATACCTGTGTTGGTTGTAGTGTAGCATTGAGACCAAGACGTTTGAATGCTGTCTCTGATAGAAGTGAGAATTTGGATCCTGAATCGACTTCAAATGCCTGTGGCTTGCCATTGAGAAACACTTTGACGATAAATTTATCAAAACCTGGGCTGAGCTCGTATAAGTTTTCAGTGCAGTGAATGTGACCAATACCATATTCTGAGTCAGAGTTTTGATCATTCTGAGAAGACTGTGTTGCGATGGCATGTGTCTTTGAATTTCGAAGAATGGTGGTGATACAGACCTTGGACACATGGCCAATTTTCTTGCAGGAAGTGCATTTAAGCGCATCGCGGTCGATTTTGCATTGATTTGCCTTGTGGTTTGCCCTGCCACATTTGAGGCAGAGTCCATCAATGCCCAAAGAACGATAGTCAACCCGTGTCATGTGTTGGGACTGTGAGCGTTGGTGTGAACTAGGACTTGTATTTCGACTTTGGTTGGGTTGTGATTTCCTATGTGACCTGTTGACCCTTGAGACATTGTTTGTGTCACTACTGAGATTGGTGAAATTATCTGGGATTTTGGTAAACTGGTTGCTTTCAAAACGTGATGCTTCCAATGCTGTGGCTTTGTTGAGCAGCTCATTGAAATTTTTGAACGCATAGTGTTGTAAGAGCTGTTCTCGAATCCAGTTGTCTTTTACTCCTCTAACAAATTGGGCACATAAAAAGGTGTCAGCAATGGAAATCACTGATTTGCATTTACATTCAACATAAAAATTACAATCTTTCGATTTCTCCTTCAGGGATGCAACGAATTCTGAGATTGATTGTGTTGGCTGCTGAGTAACATATAGGAAATAATGCTGAGCGACTACAGTTGAGACAGGCGGTGACAACATATTTTTGAAAAGTTTGATTAGCTCAACAAATGGAATATCTTTCATGGGTTTCTCAGGACCCAATAATGCAGCTAAGTTGTTATAATGCGTAGAGCCAATTGATGCAAACAACAATTGAGACATTGTGATAGGGGAATCCACATTTTTGAGACTACAGTAATTGTCAAAACGTTCTAAATAGGAAGTAAATCTTTCCTTCTTGGCGTCATATGATTCGAATGGTGAGACTTGGGGAGCTGAAGCGGATCCACTTGTCCCCAATGCGGCAGTGAAGACTGAGAGAAATTGTTCGAATTGTTGTTGATCCATTTTCCCAGCTGGAGCTGTCTCGGAAACGACACGAAAATAATGGCGGCTGAAAACGTGGCGGCTACGTGGCGGAATCTAACTGTTCCACTGTGTCACACTGGTTTTCTTATTGTGACTGGGTGATGAAAGTGACTAGTTGGTATGATGAGACAATAATAATACACACGTTAATTGATACATATTTGTATTGAACACAATAGACATGTTACATCGGGAAAGGCCGATACGAGACTGACTGTCAAAGGAACGGCACATAGAAAATAACGATTCACAATAGTTTCTTTTTCTTTGTTGAACATTAATTTTCCAACCAGTACTTCTAGCGATTAGGTCCGAGGCCTGAGTTCTTGTTTTTTATCTCAATCTTCTCAGCTTTTTCGTTAGCTTTGATTAACTGCCCGATTTCGATGACTGACAAAATTTTCGGTTTTTCTTTGTTGCTATCGAATCTTCGTTTTAGCTTTTTTCGCCCGTCAGCGTCGGCGATGGACACGATCGTTCTGGTTGATGGCTGAAGCCATCGGACTCCTCCAACTTGTTGCTTTTGCAGCGAGATTAGAGGGAATGTCCATAAAACGGGTCTTCTCCTTGAATGTATTTCCGCTTTTTGATTCTTCTTCAGCAAAGAAACTTCACGTATATTCGATAAATGCTCGAATAATTTGACGGTGATGGTTTGCAATTAAAAAAGTTTGTTACAACTGACTTTTGTGAAAAATTAATTTTTAAAATTAATGACAGGATCAACGAGTGCTAGACGTAGAAATTTCAGTGTCCGTCTAACTGTCGCCGTTCAAAAGTTATGCGTGAACATACATAAATATAAGCAAAATAATACACGTGCGAAACAGGTAACCTACTCTCCTATGAAAGCCATTCAAAAACTAAGCGCATTGAAAATTATAATGTCTTGCATTTATCCCCAAAATGAAAAAAAAACATCAAAATAAAATTAGCATTCAAAATTTAATTGCAATAGTTATATTTTGCATGTATTTAGGCGGTATGAAAATTATTTTCTGACAGCGTTGTCTCTACTTCAGCATTGACAGAATTTAAAAAGATTGATTTGAATCCGTACTAGATGTCTCTGAGTATGTTGCAAAGAAAATAATGCAGCCGTATTTTTGTTTACAGTTTACAACGAAAAAAGCCTGTCATGCGCGTTAATGTTCTGCTACATCTGTGAAATCAAACATTGACACTTTCCGTGCTTGTTGATTTATGTAAAAAGGATCAAAAAGAAAATATAATCTTTCATCGGACCGAAAATTCTGAACAGTTAATCTATTGCTTGCTCATTTGACAACAGATAGGTCCGTTTGAATTATATTGTAGATTAATTTCAGCAAGTGATAATTTCTATTTACCCGTTTGATTATATCACAGAAACTCTTTTTATCAACGTATAACTGTGTATATCATTACATAAAGGATAATTGTGTGAATTTGATTGCTTTAATTATTTAACTTTCCGTAATTATGTGAGTATAAAACTTTGACTATGAAGACTGTTATTGGCATACGGTGCAAATGATTACATGTTAAATTGATATTGAGTGAGGTTCAGGGAAATTTTTGCGGTGTGCTCTATGCACTATTACCATTGAAATATGTCTTAGCCTAAGAATTGTTAAATTTAATGAGGCTCCATTTGGAAACAATTTCTTTAAAAGGATATAAGTGCAAGTCCTTTTTGAAATAGTTTCATGAGACCATCAACAAAGTATACTTCGCATATGCTAGCTCAAAAAAAATTTTCTTCTGTTCCGATTTACTTGCAATTGAGTAAAAACTCCATGCACGTGAAATTATTCGAGATAAGCTTTACTGAACTTGCATTCGACTTTCATTGCTAAAAGATTAGAAACAATATTTTCTACTCAAGTTTAATTCCTGAAGGAACTTTGCCCGTACACATTTGTTTCTATTTTATTTGTATCATGTGTGAGTTGAGTATTCCAAATTTCAGTTAATTTCTTATCGAGGAAGTGCAAAAATATAAAATTAGCATGAACTTGAACAAGAGCGTTGTTTGGATTTACTCAGTTATTACAAAATATCAATGAATAAACATGCACATTGTTGTTGTACTTATCATGTGTTGACATTGAACAGAATTGAAAAAACGCCCAGGAAATTCTCCTATGTGTTTTCAACACTGCGATGTAGTACGTATGGGAAATTTAATCGGAAGATAGAGAACTAATAAGTATAACAATGTGTTGAAAGGAGTCAGTAGTTTATTATGCAAACTACTCATATGTTTAATAATTTTGCGAAACTGTTGGAGCTTATTGATTAACAGTATTCTGTTGATAGAGATAATACATTATTTATGATTTGTCTATCAAGTGAATATCAGAAAATTTTATAAAATAGACCAATTGGAAGCATGTTCTGGATTGTTACTGAGTACAATCGGCTATCATCTTAGAGATTTCATTTGATGAATTATTATTAATTATTCGTTATCAATTGGCCCAGTTCCAGTGCAATATTGTTATTATTAACAATGCATTTCACATGTTTTGATGACTTTCAAGGAAGTGCTGGTCTATCGTTTCAAATTGTGACAAATGTTTTTATAAGAGTGATGTCATTTTAAGCCGCAGGGAGGGAAGAAAAGGAGTAAATGACACCTCAAAAACTTTCCGAATATCGGCTATATCTTTGTAAGGCTTCTTGATTGTATTGGTAGTGGCGTAAACCAAGGTTAGTCTCAGCAGAGCAGGGGCAAATTTCATCAAATGACGGAAAAATTCACATTAATAGCACTCTGATAAAAATATTTAACTCAAAATGAATTTACATATTTTATTAGTTTCTCATTTAAGGCGCCTAAGGCAAATTTGATATTAACTTAGCTTTGGATTAAAAATAATCAATAAAAATGTAGTTTTGGAGATTATTGATAAAAATCTAAGAAGATAATGAAGAGCAACTGTTTAATTTTCTGAGGAACATTGGAGTTAGGAGATTTAGATACAAACAACGTGAAACAAATAAATCAGATAAAAAAATAACGTTTCGTGTGTCTCATTTAGTCCCCAGGTCCCCAGGACCGTTTTGATTTGTGGCGATATTTTTTCGATGTGATAGTATTCTTGGCAATATTTTTTCTATCAAATATTTTTAAGTATGATATAAGGTCCGTAAAGGACTGCAGCGTTGGATTGGATCGTAGTAGTCTTTGCTTATAGACGTCTTTTAAATCGCTCCTGTCAAAAGTTTTCAAAAATTAAATTAATTATTTAAAAACGTTAGTTCGAAGTTAATTTTTATCGGAAAGAATCTTATATTGTCGAAGTAATCGACTCAGGAAATTTCTATCGAATATTTTTACTTTGATTGGTAACGAAAAACAAATTCACAAAGAAAATTTCGCCGCTGGTATGGAGGAGCCCGACGGCTTCCCACCGTTGGGGCAACCTGGGGAAACGACGAATACGAAACTGGCGACAATCACTAAAAGAAAACATAACGAAGAAAACTCCGTAGATGGAGGGTGCAAGCTGCAAATAATAGCGGATAATCAACAAATGGCCAAATTGCAGAAAGAAAATGATGAACTAAGGCAAGAGATACAGTCTCTCAAGGATCTTTTCAAGCAAGGGATGAAGCCTCAAAAGACGCAGCCACAAAATCAATGGCAACAGGTAACAAAGCCGAAGAAAAGTGCAAAGCAAGTAAATCCAGAGGAAGTTCTAAGTGCTGGTGGCACCAACGAGAGCCAAAATTATTTTGCAGCGCTGAAGGGATTAACCGAAGATATGGAAATCGAAGAAAACATCAGAGGTAATTTTAATCAAGATAATGACGTTAATTTCATTCAATATTTAAAGAACAAAAATAAGGAGAAAAAACCAGCCCGCAGTTCTGCTGGTTCCTCTGAAAAACCTTCCAACAAGACAGAAAAAGTTCCGCCAATCAACGTGTTCGGACAAACCGGGAAAGATATGGTTCGGCTATTGGCAGCCGAAAATAAACTGGCCAATTTCTAAATCAAAAGAGTTAATGCCGAAAAATTAACTATCAGGACGAAATCACTGGTTGATTTCAAGTCAGTCAAAGATGCGCTGATTTCTGGGGAGGTTCCACACTTCACCTACACCCCAAAAAGTGAAAAGAATCAGACCTTCTTGTTGAAGGGTTTGGACAGCGGAGAGGATACGGTCGATCTTCTTCAGGTGCTCAAGGAGGCTGCACCAGATATTGATTTTGTTTCAGTCAAAGCCTTTGCGACAAGAAGGTCGACCAAAGAAAGGAAGGATTTACCACTTTACCTGGTACAAATTGCAAGTAAGAGCAGTCCAAGTGCCCTTCAAAAAATAAGGTACTTAAATTTCAGAGTGGTGAGGTGGGAACGCCTCCAGAAAAGAGAAGTCAACCAGTGTTACCGGTGTCAAAGATTTGGACATTCGGCTGCCAATTGTGCCATGCACTATCGTTGCGTTAAATGCAAAGACGTTCATGCTCCCGGTGAGTGCAAATTGGCTCAGACGGAGCCTAAAGAAAAATTATACTGCGTTAACTGCGGTGTTTTTGGTCACCCAGCATCATATCGAGGATGCTCCCGATATCAAGATGCAAAAGTTAAATTTGCTCCAAAGCAAACACAAGTACACCGTAATATCATACCTTCCAACTTCGTCAAGCCCGGAGTATCATTTGCACTCGCCGCTAGAGGACCAGCAGAAAATGCTGGAAATAATGTAAATAATGTAAGTGGCAATAATGAGCTGCTTCTCAAAATTTACCAGCAACTTGATTCTTTATCGGAGAGAATCGACAAACAAGATTCAAAAATTAACTTTGCATTTCAGCGTTTAGGTTTTTCAAATGCCTAATAATAACTTGGCATCCAGTCATATTCCCATGGATAGGCTTCGCCTCATATCGATCAACGTTAACTCGATCGTTGCTATACATCGACGTGATTATCTCCTTGAATTTATTGTTAAGCAAAAGCCTGACATCATACTTCTCACTGAAACCCACCTCAATTCATGGCATTCCATGGAATTCAAAGATTTTGCATTCGTAAGAAATAGGTGATGGGGGAGGTGGCACCGGGATATTGGTGAGAAGACCCTATTGTTTCCAAAATATTGAAAAGGTCGAATTCAAAAACTTTGAATTTCTTGAAGTGTCCGTCATCAAAATTTCACTGCCAGGTGGGGATAACTTCTTCGTTATCTCTGCCTATGCAACTGGTCAAAATGTTCTCAAGTTCAAGGAGGAACTCAATTCCTTGTTTGAAATACTCGAATTGAACAGGCTGCATAATTATTATATTTTTGCCGGTGACCTGAATGCCAAGCATACATCATGGCTAAACGCCACCAATAATCCAAGAGGTGTATTCCTGAAATCATGGATAACAGAGAACCAAATTGAATACAGGTGCAATCTATATGGGCCGGAGTTCCCAACATACCCTCGGACAAATTCATATTCGGACCTCTGCATTGCTGACGCAAGACTTGAATTCAGCTTTAATAGTCCTCAACGGAAACTGCAGGTGCTTCCTTACGATAGCGACCATAACGCAATCGTAATGGAAATCAATCATCAAAGGGATGATTTCTTCCTCATTCCAGTTCAACATGAAAACCATCGGTTGATTTTCAAAAAAACAGACTGGGGAATGTTTCAAAAGAAGTTTAATCGGGAGTACCAGAAGCAATGTCCTCCTTCTGATGATGGCAACGCTTGCTCAATGGTTCCGAATAACAGAAATCTAACTGACGATGAAATAGATCTCTATTTGTCGAAGTTAGAGAAGCTGACGTTGGAAACGATTGAGAAAGTAGTTCCCAAGATTAAACATCAAAACAATATGGAAGGATATGAAACACCAACCATCGCAAGGTTGAAAAGATTGAAAAGCCTTCTTCTCACACGCGTCAACAATATTTATCGACGATTTTTGGACTACAACCATCCCTCGTTGGCTTTGTTGAAATTACACCTGAAGAATGTCCGGAACTTAATCCGTTCATACTTCAGGAGTGAGGTCAGCAATCAATGGGCGGAAAAACTGAGGGGTATTAGCCCACAGGACCCAAATGGCGTGTTCGCGAAAGTGAATAGCTTATTCCGCAGGAAGTCTCGAGTGAAGGTATCGAATCTTGAAGTCGCTAGTGATGAGATAAATCTTCTCGATAGAGCTGGTATCGAAATTGATAGTATGACTCCGGATAGAAATGGAAACAGGATTATATGTGATGGATTGCAGAAACTTGCCCTGATTGGAACACATTTAGAATTGGTTCATCTGCCAAACCCAGAGAGAAGGAATGAAATATTTTCGGAGGTCGTTGAAGCAAAAGTTTCCGACTTCAAATCAAGCCTGAACGGCCAATCAATTCTTCATTTCGATGAAACATTCACATCTGACCTCATACCGAGCTTGAATCTTATTGATTATTTTGTCAGCTATGAAGACTTGTGTTTCATATTTCGCAAGATAAACAACAAAAAATCATGTGGTACTGACGGTATTCCAAATATAGTTCTCCGACATTTGCCTGAGGTTGCTATTAGGAATTATTGCATATTGTTCGACAACATGTTGAACAATTCATATTTCCCAAATGAGTGGAAAAAGGCTAAGGTATTTCCGATCTTGAAGAAAGGAAAAGAATCTTCATGCCCTAAAAGCTATCGCCCAATCAGCTTGCTGCCTAACATCAGCAAGGTGTTTGAAGTGATACTCAACAGAGCATTAAACGCCCACATTGAGGAATATGAGTTGATGCCGAATTGCCAATTTGGTTTTCGTGCCAGGCATTCGACCATACATGCAATAACGAAAGTAACCTCAGACATCTGTTGGAAACTAAACAACAAAGGATGTGTTGGAGCATGTCTCATTGATATGGAGAAAGCCTTCGATACGGTGTGGTTAGATGGACTAGTTTTCAAACTTCTTCAGGACAGGTTCCCCAGACACCTTGTCGCCATGATGTGTAAAATGTTATACGGGAAATCGTTTGTTGTAACTGATGGAAATCTGACAACAATGCGCGAGTTCAAGGTCTTGAATGGTCTACAGCAGGGAACAGTTACTGCGCCCCTGCTTTTCTCAATATTCATTCGCAAGCTGTTGAACAGCTTTGATTTTAATGTCTCGCCAACACGATCATTGGTAGCGTTTGCTGATGATCTGATCATCTATACGGCAGACCGAAACGCTACAATAGTTCAGAGCAATCTTCAAAAAATGTTTAATGATGTGCAGCCCTACACCGACAATTGGCGAATGAAAATCAATACGCAGAAGTGCGAAACAATCTTGTTTCGGACAACGCTGCAGGGGGCCAGTCAAGACCTGAAACGTAATTGGAAGGATTTCCACATTATGGCTGGTGAGGGTAGTTCAGAACGGGTTCCACATAAATCCTGTGTTCGATACCTCGGTGTTCATCTCGATCAGTATCTGTACTACACTGAACATGTCAAAATCATGCTCAGTAAGGCACTAAAAGTAGTCATGGCCCTTCGAAAACTCTTTCATTCCAGATACATTGATCAAAAAGTCAAAGTTATTTGTTACAAGACCCTGGTTAGACCAGTTTTGACATACGGATGCAAGATCTGGTACAACCAGAGTGCTAGTACAATGGAAAGATTAAGAGTTTTCGAAAGGAAATGTCTTCGTGCATGTACTGGTTTGTACAGAAAGCCTGAGACGGATTGGAAGCACTATATATCGAATAGAAAAATTTATCAAACCGCTCAAGTGACAAGAGTCGATATCTTTATATTGAAACTTCTTCGGAATCATATCGCAAGAGCTGTAACTGTGAGTGAAAACCCTTGGATTTCACAGCCGTTCCACCCTACAGACGGGTATATTGTGACTTGCCTCACTACTGGCTTCGTTCCTCCAGAAGCATTCGTGTATTTGGACATGAATCGATTTATTTTTGATTCTGACGGCGTCCCAATCATATATCACATATACCGACGGGCCACCGATAAGAAGATAAAATATCCTCCAAATCTGAGTTCACGAGACCAACAATTCCAATGGAGATACTCATTTGCTAGATTCGTTGAGGCTGGTCGAGCTGAGATGGAGCAATCTAGGTATTGGTGGCTGAATGACAATGTCTAAATTATTCGTGTTTATTTTCTGTTTTTGTGCTTTTTCTCGTTACTTAGTTTTTTAGATTCATCTCATTATTGCTACATCTAGTGTTGTTGTTTATTTGCATTATAATTTAGGTATAGGTTTCAATATAAGGTAACGTTTTTTTTTTTGATTGAACTTATTTAGAATTAGGGTGTAACATATTAGGTATAGGATATAAGTTCATTGTTGTGTTAGTAATATAAGTAATTTTTGAATAATGCTGGTTGGTTTTTTCTCCTTTTTCCAATTGAATCAAAAAAATATCTAATAATCTTAATTAATTTAAATTTGCAAGTGTATTTTTTTCATTAAATGTGTTTAACTGATAACGCATAAATTTAGAGAGCCATTCGGGCCATTAAGTTTTTTATAGTTTTATTGTTTGGAATTTGCTTTATGTTCTTTTAAAAATTTATAACGATTAGTTTTAAATAAAGCGCTTTTGACTTTGACTTTGACTATGACTTTGGACTGCAGCGATGGTCGGCTTCGGCGAAAGAGGATGATGGGATCCGCCGAGATTGGTCTTGTCTGGAGACGTGTTATGAATCGGCCCTACGCCACTGGTGACCAATTCTTATGCACATTGTGGCCATGTGGCTTTCCATCTCGCGTCAGTTGGGACGATTTCACATTCCACGTCTGTTTTGTCGGGGGTTGTCAAAGTGGCAGTCGGACGCAGCAGGTGGGGGTAACAGCAAGGATAACCTCGAAAAAGGTCACTTGGCGGGCGAGGAACAAGAATTGGTTTGTATCTTGTATACGGTTGCAGAAAGAAATGTTCGACCCTGAAATTTTATTGACAGTCAGAGTAGTTACTCCATATTAGCAAACGACAAGAGAAAGGAAGAATAACGCTCCGTGGTTCACTCGACTTAATCAAACATAGGTGCGTAATAGCATATACAGTAAGGTGATGGTGCCGCCACTCGAGGTATAGTTTTGGATACGAACGTCATTGATGGATTGGTACGACTTGTAAATGAGAAAACGCCAAATACAAGATGAGATTGATGCTGGTACACTCCATCAGACACGCAGGGTGCTAGTGTCAGGAGATTTTAAGAGTCAAAAAGAGGCTGCTTGGACTGTCACAACTGCAACAAGTGGTACACCCGAACAAATCGTTTCTCTTGTGGAGAAATTTGAGCTTTTGAAACCATTCCGTGATTTACTCAATTCCAACGACACACGAGCCATAAGGGTGGTTCTGAATGGAATTTCAAACCTTTTCCATTTAGCCGACAAGTAAGGAGGCACCGCACCCCTTTGTTCGCTCATGGAGGAAACAGAAGCCTTGAAGCTGACCTATGACAGCCGCAACGCCATGGCAGAGAAGTGATGATGGATTCCTTTATATGACTTCCACATTGCAGGAAGTAGTTGGCTGATCTTTTTACGGTTGAGTTGCATTTGAGCGACATTGTGTCCAGTTCGAGAACAGATGATCAATAGTGAATTGATGCGTTGTTGAGGTTCCTTTTTTTTGCTATAACATTATTTAGTTGATTGAATTAACACTCTCCAAGGTGATTCAAAAATACACTCATACAATATATAGAAATTAGAAGGGAAATTGTGCAGATAATAGAAAATTCGGTTGGTCGACCTTCCGTAAAACAACCTCAAAATACGCAAAGACTCTCATCCAAACGGTGCCATTCAGTGTACGAGTATGTTTTGTGTCGTTATCTGAATTTTCGAAATGTAAAAATGAAAAAGATCCCCGTTTTCATTATAAAATTACAAAGTTGTTAGGTGGGCTGGATTGAACCGGAGTGTATCATTGTGGCATAGTGTAATAGACTCGGAATCATGTCGCCAGCATTTTATATAGGAGAACACTTTAAATCTATGAATGCTATCGATTGCTATAACGCGTTTATTAAAACGAAACACATAAAACATGATTTGAATTCAAATAATTTCAATTCTGTGCGCGTCAAAAGAAAAGGATTTTCAAAAGCACGAAGAACATGTGCTATTCGATTACGCTTTCCATTCAAGATCCCAATTATTATTGATAGATATGCCCGCGAGTACGAACTGCCTTATTTGAACAAGAGGAAGTTTTTGGTACCTCAGGAAATAACAATGGCACAATTTCTGCTCATTATACTGAATAGATTAAAATAAGCCATAATAAAGCATTATTTTTGCTTGTTAACAACCGCGCATTGGTGTCAATGAGTAAATCCATCACAGAAAGTTATGAGCAATATAGAAGTGACCATGACTCTATATTTTATTTACCTACACGTTTTGCTCGATTGTACATTGTAAAGGATACCACGGACGGGTTAGAAAGCTTACGAAGCTAATCACGTTTTTTACCGTTATAAATTGTGGAGAAAACTCTGTGATCTTGTTCCGGAGACAAATTAGCTGATATTAAATGTTTCTTCGCTGTGATGACAACGAACGAATTACGCCAGACACCTTTAGGAAGACTGCTAAAACATTTCGAACCAGATGCCTATACGGTCGGAAGAGTTGGCGTTGCTGGCGCGAATGGATTTCTTTACGCATTAGGTGGTCACGATTGCGCAGCCAGCAATTCAGCAATATGTCGAATGGAGACCGTTGAACGATATGATCCCGGAACAGATTCTTTGGACGTTAATTACATCGTTGAGCGTTGGACGCGATGCAATTGATGTTGCACTATTAGGTGATCGTCTTATCGCAGCTGGTGGTTTCGATGGAAATCACTATTTAAAGACTGTGGATAAATACGATCCTGAAACGAACGAGTGGTCACTCATAGCACCATTGAATTTCAGCCAAGCCGGAGCATGTCTTGTGGAAATTCCAAATGTTCTTACATCGGCCCCGATATGTTCAGTGGTTTAGTGATATTTTTTCCATACATTTAATTTTTGTCTTCTTATATTTTTGAAATATCATTCCAATTCTTTTTTTTGACTTATAATATCTTTTTCACTTTATTTTGTTTGTCTTGTGTTTGGCTTGTACAGTTTATTGTCAGAAGCGCCTAGAACATAAAATTTGGGTTTAAGAGTATACTTTTATATAGTAATTTTGTTAATTTAATTGTTGATGATTATCTACTCAGTAAAAACGTTTTCTCTTGAGTTTTCTTATAGGAAAAATACTGATAGTCATTTTTATAAATATAAACATTGTTCTTCGTACCGTACCGTTCGAGTAGGCCCTTAAACTGCCGAGATCTGAACTATACTCCGTTGTCCGAGTACACACTTTCTGGTACCCCGAGCACGTGGAATACCCGACTCTCAAAAAATTTCATGATAGATGGAGTCGTGAACTTGCGATTAGGTTCCACCAGTGGGAATTTCGAGAGCGGGTCTAACACAACGATGGCTCCGATGTTTCCCATGGAAGAACGAGGATATGGACCGAGTAAACCTATGTACATACGTTGGAATACGCGCTCTGGGACATTTAGTTGACCCATAGGAGGTCAAAAAGGCTGGTTGGGCGCTTTAGCGCTTTTACAGATCTCACAGGCGCTCACGTAGTCTTTGACCTGGGATGACATTTTAGGGTAGAAGAAGTATTTCTTAAGTCGCCGAAGCGCCCGACCGTAACCATCGTGGGCACTTAAAGGATGGTCGTGGGCGTGGAGAATCAGATTATGAGTCATTTCCTCCGGTACCCAGAGTTTTGAGGACTCTTCTCCCTGCCATGGATCACCAGTGGCGTATTCATTTCGTCTATAGAGGAAGCCGTCTATCACCTTCAAATCAGGCAACTATGTTTGTTGGGTTACGATGGTTTGCCTCAACTCTTTGTAGCTGTCTGATTCGAAATGTGGGCTGTCCAAATCTATCTCAATGGGGTCCTCATCATTCACTGTCAATTCGGCTCCCTTGGGTGAAAACATTCACGAGAGAGTATCAGGTATGATGTTCTGGGTCCCTTTCCGGTGTTGGATGGAAAACTTTTAACCCTTGCAGTTTAAGAGCCCATCGAGCCAGGCATCCATGTAAGTCAGCTTGTTTTATTAGCCATTGTAGCGAAACGTGGTCTATGATGATTTCAAACTGGTGGCCTTCGATATAGGCTCGGAATTTCTTAACAGCCACCACCGCTGCCAAACATTCCTGCTCGGACACGGTATCCTTCCTTTGGGCCGAGTTTAGCTTATTGGACATGAAGGAAATGGGAGCTTCTTCTCGTTCTTCGGTCAATTGCACAAGCACGGCTCCCACTCCTTGTTGACTTGCCTCACAATGAATGGAGAAGGGCTTCTTAAAGTCGGGGCTGTGCAAGACCGGAGCTGATGTTAAGGCTTGTTTTAGCTCTTCAAATGCCTTTCGACTGAGCTCGGTTCAAATGAACTTCCCTTTTCGAAGCATGTCAGACAGGGGCGCTGAAACTGTTGCTTAATTCTGAATGAACGTTCGTTACCAACCACACACACCAAGGAAACGTCGTAGCTACTTAACAGTTTTTGGTAAGGGGAACTTGTCAATCGCCCGAGTTTTGTCCGGATCCGTTTTGATGGTGCCATGTCCAAAGACATGTCCTAGGTATCGGACTTCGTTCATGACAAATTTACTTTTTTGGCCGTTGATGGTGAGTCTCGCCTTACTGATGTACAGAGCTACTTCTTGCAGGAGTAGAAGGTGTTGGTCGAACGTTTCCGTGATGAGTAGCAAATCACCCAGGTACACGAAAACTTGGTTTTTCAGATGAGGGGGAATTACTTTGTCCATCAGCCGGATCATCGCTTGCAGAGCGTTACACAGGCCGAAAGGCATTGTGACGAACTGGTATAATGGTCATACGGGCACTGTGAAGGCGGTTTTATGCCTCGACCCTTCATCAATTTGCCAGAATGCATCTTTTAGGTCGAGACTGGTAATGTAATTTGCTTTCGGCAGTCTCCCCAATATTCCATCAATGAGCGAAAGAGGGTAAGCGCCTTTCACGGCCACTGCGTTTACTTTCCAGGCATCTAGACAAAGATGGACTTTACCTGGCTTCACCGCCAAGGTTACCGGTGAAGACCAGGCACTTTGGGACTCCTCTATGGCCCCCAACTCGAGCATCCTGTCCAACTCTGCGTACACTAACCTTTTCATGGCCGGTGAGATGGCATAGTGTCTCTGCTTAATTGGCTTACTATCGCCAACATCGATGACATGTGAGACCAGTGTAGTGCAGCCAAGGCCTTGCATAGCGTAAGATGGAAAAGCGGTGATGGATGTTTCCATACGTTGTCGTTGGTAAGGTGTTAAATTCATGCCTATCGGGTACAGAAGCGAGTTCGTTGACATATCTAGCATTCAAGGGTGCATCGGTGAAAAAATCTGAGGCCAAACTAAATTAGAGGACAAAATCGACGCCAAGATATACGTTCTGAGTCAGAGAAGGGATAACAAAGAAGGTAGACCTCGGAATGTCACGGGTGTGGTTAATCTACCCTGGATAGAATGCTTGGTGCGATCCACGGTACTGATTTCAGAGCGCCAGGGCTTAATCAAGGTAGGATGTTGATGGAATTAAATGTTTGACGGCAAGTGCGCACTCTCTTGCGGTAACTCCAACCACGATGGGTTGACCATTTTGTTTTGCGCGGGCGAGAGATGACTTCTTCGGAAGCAAATATTCTCTCTCGAGCCACCCAATATTCCTGCAGTCGAACATGGTATGGCTTTAGTACGCAAATTCGGGGCTGCTGAGGTTCTTCAGGCAGTAACTGCGATGGTTGCTTCAACACTGTCGTTGGTGAGGCTTCCGGAAGAGAGGAAACATCCGCAGTTATAGTTGTCACGGCTGGTGGGTTATCGTCAATGTTGTTGAGGTCGGCAGCTGGCTGGGAACCTACTGTGGGGCTTTGGAGTACCGCTGAGGTGGTAGGGTGCTCCCTCGTCCATTTTTTGGAGTGGCACAATCTGAGCAGACAAGGTCAGACTAGTGGTAAGGGGATTTGAACAGAAGGAGGAAGTGAACTACAAGGAAACTTTCAGCTCAGTAGCTCGCCATGCATCCATTCGCCTACTCCTAAGTCACGCAGCGTAGGAGAAAATGAAGTTGGTATCGTTCGATGCAAAAACGGCTTTCTTGTATGGGATCCTGGAGCAGGACATCTATATGCACCAGTCTGAAGGATTCGACGATGGAACCAGGAACGTTTGTAAGTTGAACAAGAGTCTCTATGGACTTAAACAAGCTCCAAGGATGTGGAACGGGAGGGTCACCACCCACTTTGAGAAGAAGATAGGCTTAACCAACACAGATGACAACCCGTGTATATACTATAACAAGGACAAGAGCATTATGCTCTCACTCTTCGTGGATGATAGATTGGTAACCGGCAAAGATGAAGAAGAAATACACAAACTCTTAGACGAGATAAGCAAGGAATTCCAGATAACATTCAGCAAGAAAGTACAAAACAAGTTAACGTATTTGGGCATGGATATCAAGATCTTCGTGAGTCAGCCTTGCTACACGGAGAAGATCTTGAGAAAGATTAAACTCGAGCAGTGCACTCCAGCATCCACATCCACTGAGCCAGGAATGATCAACCATAAGACAGGCTTCAAGGGCGACGAGGCACTTCCAGTGAACAACAACTAACGTGAGGTGAGAGAAAGTTTGTTGCATTTAGCCACAATAACCAGGCCAGACATAAGCTTCGCCGTGAACTACCTCAGTCGATTCTGCAACAAGCCAATGAAGAACCATCAGGCGATGGTGAAACGTGTTTTTCAGTACTTGAGGGGGACCACGACAGCCGAAATTCGTTTCAGAGGAGACAAGACACTCATGGCCTACTCCAATTCAGACTTTGGAGGAGACTCTGAGACAGGACAGTCAGTGAGTGGTGTGTCAGTTATAAGAGGAGGGCCAGTGATCTGGTTTTCATAAAAGCAGCGTCTTGTAGCGACTTCAACTGCAGAAGCCGAGTACCGAGCAGCAGTGTCAGTGATTGACGATGTGTGCTGGATCGAACGAATTGCACTGGAACTTGGCATTCTAGAAGCTGAGCTGCCGGTCACTCTGTACGTCGACAACATGTTAGCCATACACATACTACAAAATGCACACGAAGGAGAGACGACCAGAGGAAAGAAGTAGATCGAAATACTACGAAAGTACATCCAGCAACACATCGGCAATACTGTGGCACTGCAACACGTCGAGAGCAGCAAGCAGATTGCAGGCATCCTCACCAAGCCACTCAACAGAAGAATTTTTGAGACGCTCCGCTGTAAACTGATCAAGGAGGAGTGTTGAGATTTGATCAACTGACAGCTTACCTTGCATTTACTGGTATAGAAAACTAGTAATCGGGAAATCATTTTTGAATTGAATTTTTGCTATATAAATCAAAAGAAAATGAAATAATATTCATTCAGTCTGTTCTCCTCGTGCATTAAAGTTGTGTCGGTTAATATTAATAATAATATTAATTGAATATATTGATATATAGCTGTGTGTCGTAATATATAGTTGTGTGTCAATAAAATAATATTTATTAAGAAGTTTAGTCGGTTGTACTTTTTGTAAACCGAACCCACTGAAATTAACAATATTGGCCTTGTCTGGGGACACGTGAATGCGCTGGAGGCTAGCGTTGCGGTGTCGTGGGGCGGGTTCTTTTCCCCAGCACAAGACCCACTACAAAAAAATTACTAATTGAAGCAATCTAATGCCAATCGACAAGTGTCGAGGTCGAGGTAATCTACTAAGGCCTGAATTGCCTATAGCCAGTACCAAACTGGGCCAGGAGAACACAGACAGACGTAAGAGCAGACCGTCGTTACCGATGATCAAGATCCAAATGTAGAGGTGGCCATATATTTCCTATTTAAGTGAAAAACTCATACAAACATAATTTGTATGAATTTTTCCATCAAATGAGAAACCTAAACGTGGCCAATTTATGTTTTAGTGTTATGTGATGGAATCACATAGCACTTTCCCATAAAAGCGCACGCAAGCAGAAGGCGACTCTACCCGGGCAAGAGCCCCTATAACGCATCACAAAAGAGGAGCTCGCCCAATGCCTAGTTCATTATAGTGGGGGCCCGGCCATCGTTGCGGGTCCCATACCCGGTCAGGGTTAATGAAAGGAAAGACCGAGTTTATAATTTAATTTTATCTCTTCATTTTTATTTCAGTGATAAGTGAATAACAATAGAAAAAGACTAAATGTGTTTAACAGTAATGACGAAAATGAATTAAAAATGCGGGTCATACATATAAATAATAAAGATGTAAATTTAATCAAAAATAGAATTTAATCAAAACAAAAATAGAATTTATAAAAATAAAATAGGCAATTGGATGAGTTTCAAATAGTGCAGAAATGATGTAAATGTACAATTGTGTATGTCGCTTCTTTATTGATTTTCACATTTGAAAACTTGGTATTAATGCATACGCAACAACCGCTCTTCAACGATACTCCACACAGATTGATCGCGGCTCACTCTCACCATGTCGTCAGTAACAACAGTAACGCAAAACAAGAAAAAATGTTTAATCGACAAACATTTTTTCTTGTTTTGCGTGTTTGGCTGCCGGTGAATGGGAAATCACTATTTAACTTGAAAATGTGACATGTCGCTTCAACGGGAGTCACTTTTATCTTGAGTAAATTATATGCTTGGTCAACCCTATCACATTTCAAACATTTTGTAGAGTAAACTCAGGTAACAGCCATAGCTATATCACGTTTTTCTACTCTAGTTTAACGTAAAATTGAGTAGGAATGTTTCACGTATATGTGCATGTGCGAGGTAAAAGCGGATTCACCCACGTTTTATTTTAAAGCGACCGTTAGGCAATAGTTTATTTTTGCTGTACAATTTCAAGTGCGGCATGAAATAAAAGCGAGCAGAACTGTTTAATATGATCGCAGGGGCCCAGATAACGGGACATCATGGCTAGCAACACAAATGCGTTGCTAGTGACCCGAAACTGAATGTTATCATTGGTGGTGGATAAGAAATCACGGGTGTCCGATGGGGTTTGCTATAGCCAACTCCTCTCATTTAAAGCAGCCGTGGAGCCCACTAATGTATGGTATACGCTCCGATCGTCCTCCTTACACTCGCACTGCTACAAACCCTTCTGTGTCGCTAGCGATGCCTTTCGTGCGGACTGGAATTGGCAAAGTGCACTTTTTGAGTGAATGCGCGCCTGGTGATTTATCCACATCGGTGCCATCTGCTCGTTAATATTTCTCTGCAACGAGAAATATTTCCTGCCCGAATCGGGAACAAATTGAAATTTCACCGCACGAAAACCTTACTCCCGCCCGTGCACAACACAAATTAAATTTTTCTGGCTGTGAGGCGACAGTTCCAATAACGTGAAATGGGACTAGCCGAAAAGGTTACACGAACTTTATGTGCAAAGCCAACGTTCTCGTGCCTTCCACACAATTTCACTCGACGACTAATGGCGAATTTGGTAAAAAACGCTTTGCGATTCACAACCAAAATATCCTCGCATATATCTCGCACAAGACTCGTTTTCTCGCCACGGAGGTTTCTTCACGACTTCCTTTGTTATCAGTCGTCACCTCGCGAGACTACTCACAATGGTAGTTGACGAGCCCTCCATCCACTCTTAATTGCATTGCGCAAGTGCAATTTATGAAAAAGCTCCGTTGTAAAAGGATTGCCATGTTCAAATTTCAATTGCAAACTTAAATGATTATTTTTTTTAAATTTACAATTGAAATTTGGATCAGCATTATGGTGGTTGCCGTGCAGTTGGCTTAGGCGACTGCTCGATAACTACAAGACCGTAAAAGTGAATTGTTTTATTCAGTTTTTGGCAAATAGAACATCTTTCTGAATTTTTTGTAGATATAAAATAATACCTGATGTTGAAGTACTTTTTGATTATCAAACTTAAAAGGGAGCAGTGACCACATCCGATCATATGTTTTTGTAGTCACTGAATAACTCCTTTTCTAAATAATACTTCTGGACCTCTATTATGATTTTAACAAATTGTTTTCTGTCCAATATTTTTTCATCATTTGCCATTAGTTTGATATTTCGTTGAATGATGCTTTCCGTCTTCTGGCAAATTTGTTTTACAGTTTCCGAGGGTGATTTCAAGTAGCCTTTTGTTTTGTAGGGAATAAGTGATCTTTCCGAAAATTTGCCTTCGATGGAAACTAAACATTACACACGTTTTAAGGTTTTTTCTATTTTGAAGACGACAAAACCAGCGATGTAATCTACGACATAGGAAACATTCAGTTAATTTTGATGAATAATTGGCGTAGCTATGTTCCATTATGAATTACTTTACCACAAAAAAAGAACGTGCCGATTTTGTTCATACATAAATTTAAATCCTGTGACAAAGCTTTCTTGGAGTTTAGACAACTGGAAAGTGAATCCTAATAATTATATCTGATAAAATTAATCTTTGAAAGTTTTGATTCAATTATTTGTATTGTGTATGGCAGCATTAAAAGAATGAAAGACAATGTAGTATTTCTTACTTTTTTATTTTTGTTTATAATGTTCTAATTAAAGTTAATATATTTGAAGGAAGGAATTTGTAAAAATAGATTTTTTCTCAATACGATCTGAGAAAAATCTATTGACGTCTAAAAATTTACCTAAGACTAAACGTAAATGTTAATACTAACATAAAACTACGACAGCACTTTGAAATTAATTCTAAAACAAATATTTTATCATGCCGAAATATTACGATCTAAATCTAGAACGAAAATGATTAAATTGGTATGCAAATAAAATGCAGGAAAGACTTACACTTTCTAAATTCAGCCTTACAGTTATCATGATATTGGGGGAAGCATTCAATAAAGCTAAATCCAGGAATAGGCATTTTATCTAAAATCAACGAAGCATCAAATATAATGGAAATTTACGCTCTCAAAACTGTCCGAAAAAAAATCGAGTCGTTGTCAAATTTTTATTGGCGTTGTACTGCAAAAAGTCTCAAATATACAAGGTTTTCCAATAAGAGGTGTTATTTTGATATTTAAAAAAAACCATTTTCTAATACATATGATCGGATCTTTATTTCATTATAAAGAGGAAGGTATGCCGTTAATAGTGAAAAATAACATCAGGCAAATAACCACCACGACCACGCTTACAGGACCATATCCTCTTCATGAAATTTTCCATAACCAAATCGCAAAGTGGCTGCCCTATGTCTTCGATAGCCTCACGAATTCCTTCTTTGAGGTCTTGAATTGACGCTGAACTGTTGGTCTAGACCTTCTCTTTCACGTGGCTCCAATGGAAGAAGTCGCAAGGTGTTAAATCACAAGATCTCGGTGCCCAATTGTGATCACCTCTTTGAGAGATTGCACGGTCCGGAAACTTTTCCCGTAAAAGATCAATGGTTTCGTTGCTTGTGTGGCACGTAGCGCCGTCTTGTTGAAAACAAACATTGTCTAGATCAATACCATCCAATTCCTGCCGTAAAAAATCATTAATCATCTCTGGATAGCGCAATCCATTCACCGTAACTGTTGCTCCAGCCTCATTTTCGAAAAAGTAAGGTCCAATGACTCCGCCGGACCATAAACCGCCCCAAATAGTCACACATTGAGGATAGAGAGGCTTTTCAACAATAATTTTTGGGGTTTCCGAGCCCCAGATGCGACAATTTCGCTTGTTGACGAAGCCACCGAGGTGGAAAAGGGGGTCATCACTCAAGATGATTTTTCGATGGAATTCCGGATCATTTTCATGCATTTCAAGGATCCAATCAGCAAAGATACGACGTTGTGATGATCGACCGGCTTGAATTCTTATGTTAACTGAACTTTATAAGCCTTAAGATCCAAACCTTAATGCAAAATACGGTGTAATCACGTTTGTGGAATGCCTAATTCCAAAGAACGACGAGGAATGAACAAACCTGGGTTTTCTTCAACACTTTCAGCTACAGCAGCGATATTCTCGGCTTTTCTTGAGTGACGTGCACGGATTTTATTCTTCACATTACTAAGTTGTCCCAACAGCTCGAATTTTTCCACCAATTTCTATATTGCGGTCCGAGAAGGTGCTTCACGACGACCGAAAAATGTTCGAGTTTTACGAACCATCTCTGCAAATTTTCACCATTTTTATAGTGAATTTTAATAATTTCAATGCGTTGTTGAAGCGTGTATCATTCCATTTTTATTAATGGAGTAGTTTTTAATTGTCAAATGTGAAAAAATGATAGCTTCAAAAGTGACATCTACCGAAATAGCGAGCTGTTTAAAGTAACACCACTTATTGGAAAACCTTTTAGTTCAATCTAAAATTCAAACTCAAATCTTACATTTTCCATATTGGACTCAGGCATTGTTTCTATTTTTTCTGTTGCTGAGTCCACCTTGAACAATGCCTAAAGCCCGCGATGTTTATAGTTGCCAAAATAATATATGAAATACACCTAGATGTCGAATCTGGCCTTAAAACCATACAATTTGACGAATCATCAATGGCTGCGTGAACGGTATTTACTGTAACAAATCTTGAAATCAAATATTGATACAAAATATGATATGCGCAAAATGTTCATGTAACTATTACATACCCCCCCTGAATTGATTTGATTGATTTGAAGCCAGAATAAATATGTTATAATTGATGCTGCATACCATATACTAACAATAACCCTCTCCAGGTATCCATCTCATACTCATCGCTGTAGCTGAAGGGCTTCAATCAACATTAAACTATAATTGTAGAATTAGCAATGACATTATGCAAAAAATTAAAAAGTACCTCGAAAATAATTTCATCTATCGTGGGCTTCATGAAAAGCATGTTGTAAAATAGACAAAGAAAGACTTCTGTTATCAGACTAACAAATTTTTTACAATTTTAATTGTTTATATACATTTTACTTACATACTAGCATAACAAACCAAACAAAGTTCCCACGTCGCCAGCAAAATACACATTCACCTTGACTACCTGGCAGTCTTGGTGTCGCATAGCCAAAATACAATGCGAGGAGAGATGTGCACGAATGCAAGTAATAGTAAATATGAACTTGACTTAATTGCAAAATTTTCATTTAAAGAAATCTAATATTCTTAATTTCTCGTATGAATTTAAATATGCAATTAAAAGAGAGTCTTTGTATGATGATTGATGATGACGACGCTGATGGTGAAGATGATGGTGAACACAGACCTTTCAACGGCACATGGATAACATTCTCTATGGACTGAAATTCATCTTCTGCTATATAGACGATATCGTCATCATATGAAACAATGCTCATCAACATCGAGAACACCTCAGTACTGTCCGTCAACGACTTGAGCAACATAACCTGCAGATTAACATTGATAACTGTGCATTTGGTTAAACGGAGATACAGTATTTGGGCTACATGATCAACAGTAACGAGCAGCAAGGCCACCCTTCCCCAGCTGCGCCAAAAATACATATGGTCCAATATTTGGAAGGGCACAATACGATGGACCCGCAGCTGTATCTCCTGTCAATGGTCGAAAATCTACCGACAAAATAAGAATCAGCCCATCTCGATAAATGTACCCAAGGAAAGATTCGATCACCTCTACATCGACATCGTTATTCTGCCATTGGTGAGTGGGTACCGATACTGCCTTACTATGATATATAGATTTTCATGGTACCCAGAAGCAGTCCCTATGCAAGACATGACTGCGGACACAGTCGCCGACGTTTTTTACAACACCTGGGTTGCACGTTTTGGAACTCCCAGAACGTTGAGAACCGACCAAGGTGCTCAACTTGAGAGCGCACTTTTCCAAGCTCTTATCAATCTGACTAGAATAAAACGAATTAGAACAACACCCTATCATCCTGCATACTTTGATGCTATTGAGCGACGGCACCGAATCTTCAAATCAGCTCTTATGTGCAGCCAATCAACATCCTGGATAAAACTACTTCCAACTGCTCTACTGGGATTGCGAACATAATTCAAAGCGGACTTGGGAGCTTCACTCGCCGAGCTGCTTTATGGCTAATAGCTATGTATTCCGGATGAACTTTTTTTTACAAACGAGGACATACCAGCCAATCCCATCTATTTTGCGAAATATTTTATGAGCACATGCGATTCCTTCGACCAAAACCAACTGTTCACCATATAAAGAGAAGCCTTTTTCAATACAAGGATCTCTACACTTGCACTCATGTCTTCTTGCGAGTTGGTGAAGTCAGACAACCATTGTAGCTACCCTATACAGGACCACACGAGGTGGTCAAATGGATCAACGATCACGTCTTGGTTGTCCGGGTCATGGGACAAGATGCAACCGTCTCAACCAAGCAACTCAAACCAGCGTATACTACAAAAGATAACAGTGAGCAACATCACATTCCCCTCAGAACTTAAGCCGGACGTCAAAGCCAACATCAACTTGACGTCAACTCTGGGAAGTGGGTGCTGTTGCGAGTGAACCCATGAACATAAACATCCATTTTCACCACTGAGTGGCACTGACATCGTCTTGAGGAAATCTAATAACACACATCTGGCAACCAATCTGCTGGCAACGAGAGGACTGAAATCAGCTGCTCGTTCTCTCTCTTTTAGTTCGCTACTTGAACAAGAATTAACAAGTTATAGTTTCTTTATTGAACTTTACAGTATATTTAATTTCGCAATAAATTGTTTTGTTATCACATTAAATGAGTCTTAACATTGTGTTGTGTTCGTCTTGGTCCTCGGGATATACAGGCAGCCACATTATGACGATACAAAGCGCCATCTTACCTATGTATGAATAATCACCCGCTCAGATAGATGGCCATTTAATGAAGATTAAAAAGATTTTTGGCCACGTTTGAACTCAAACTATTAATTATAGCGAATCCCAGATTGGGAGTCCATCATCCTACTACCTACACTATGCAAGCGTTGACGTTGGGAAGGTGAGTACTTGCACCATTTGCTGACATTATCTTGGCGCACTAGATTGAACAATCACGTTCCAATTAATGCAGTGCGATAAAATGCTTGCATCAATAACATTGCAATGGGCAAGTTGTTATACGTTTGACCTGATATAAGTGTCATAAAATAATTATATGGTATTGATTACTTTATGATTGCTGCTATTGCTATTGCAATGAATGAATGGGAACAAGTACAATGGGAAAATTAAATTTATTTGTTAAAAAATAAAATACAATGCACAAAAACAAAATTTGAAATTTATTGAATGCAGTTGGAAAGTTATGATTTTTGTTAATACAAAACAATACGGGAAATTTACAAGCAGTGATAGCAGGGGAAGGTCGTTTAAATGTCCACGCAAATTTTCTAAATAAACTTTACTAATGAATTTTCAGATAGCTGTATCCGCAAACAGGATCCGACTGTATATTCTAACCCATTTACTTAGTAATGCTCAAGTTATTGGTCTAAATTTTACCAAGCATTTAGCATTATTTTATGCTCAATGTGGGAATGACATAAAAAGTTTCTCAATGAATGAATATGTAATGCAAAGGCAATAACTTTGGTAGTGACATTCTTTCTTGAGTGACATTCCCACTGTCACGATGGTGCTTTGCAGGCGAATATGTTCTGACAGCCGTATGAAGTCGTGCTATGATCGGTTCCCATGTAATAGTTTTTTTTTTCGGGTGTAGAAACTATTCGCTTCGTTACGGGGTCTGACGGAGCTTCAGTTTGCTGAGTAGTGGCGACGGTAATGTAGGCTGGCTTCAGTCGTTCGGTGGAGACGTTGATTTGTCTACATTCAATGTCAATCGTAAACAGTACATCTGAAATTCGTTTGATCACTTTGTGTGGTCCTGAATACGGTTGACATAGCGATTTCCTTACGGCGTCAACTCTTAAGAAGACGTGTGTACATGAATTAAATTGATGATGTACGAAGGTCGATCGATCATTGCGGTGGTTAATTGGAACAGGTCACAATTCACCCATCTGCTGTTTTAACATGGATCCAAAAGCGTGCGGATCGAGCAGATTGTCATCGCTCACAAAGAATTCTACAGGAAGTGTTAAAGTTATTGCGTAAACGAGCTCCGTGCAGCTTGCGCCTGGATCTTCCTTGTATGAGTTTTGGAGTCCTAGGAAGACGGTCGGCAGGATGCGAGGCCAGTTGGAATTCTATTCATGACACATAATGGTGGCTTTCAATGTGCGATGCTTGAGTACGTTTACATCCCAAAAGTTTGGAAAGAGAAGAGAAAAACGCGGACTCAAATTGAGTTCCTTGGTCAGTTGTGATTAAGTGCGGCGCTCCAAATCTCGATACCCAGTTAGGGTAAAATGCACATGTGACAGTTTCAGCTGTTTGATCGCAAACAGGAACTACTTCTGGCCAACGTTTAAATCGGTCAACCATCGTTTTCAGTAGCGATAACTGTTGGCTGTTATCAGTGGTCCCATAATATCAAAGTGCACTTGCTGGAATCGTTTGACCGGTATCGAAAACTGCTGGATATCGTTTCTTGTATGCCTTCCAATCTTTGATCTTTGACATGGTATACAAGTGCGTGTGCAGGCTTGAATATCTTCCTTCATGTCAGGCCAAACAAACTTTCTTTGTACAGCTCGAATCATTGTGCGGGCTCCAGGGTGCGAGCATCTGTGGAAGGTGTCCATAACTCGATTACGTAGAGTTGATGGTACGTATGGCCGAATATTGTTCGTTGACGTATCACAATATAAACTTCCATATTCCTCTATAGGTAGTGGATGCAGCTTAAGTGATGAATTGTTTCCAGAGAGAAATGATTGAAGTGCAATGTCGTTGCGTTGTTCATCAATCAACTCGTGAGTGGTCAATGAAAATGGCAAGTTGATCGCCTCAATTTTTGATAGCGTATCTACTACAATATTTTCTTCTCCGTTAACGTGGACAATTTGGGTACAAAGCTCCGATATAAAACTTAAGTGCCTAATTTGTCTCGGTGAAGATTTTTCTGTTTTTTGACTGAACGCATATATCAACGGTTTGTGGTCCGTTTTGATTACAAACTGGGTACCTTCGAGCCAGTGTCGAAAGTGTTTTTAACTGCTGTAAATAGCCAACAGCTCTCGGTCGTAAACACTGTACTTTGATTCAGCGTGATTCAGTTTTCGTTGAAAGTAAGCTGATGGTAGCCAGCTGCCATTTACTTTACTAATACTGATCCAATTGCAACATCCGATGCGTCAGTGACAAGTTGTAATGGCATCGATGGAAAAAAATGTACTAGCAATGTCTCCTTCGCAAGGCTTTCCTTACAATTGTTAAAGACTTTAATGGTTTCCGGTGACCATTGAATAACGCATTTGTCGCCTTTTTAGGTCTTTGTTTCGCGACCTGCCTGTCCGTCCGTCTGTCCATCCGTCCGTCTGTCCATCTGCCCGTCTGTCCGTCTGTCCGTGCGTCACAGCTGATTTCCTCAGAAACTATCGAAGCTAGAATGCTCAAACTTTGTGAAAAGGTCAGAAATGATGGTCTCTCAAAAGTTAAGGCCTTATCAAAAATTTAAAAAATGTTTAAGGGGGGTCGCCCCTAATAACGAATTGGCCCTTAAATTTTTTTTTAATCAAAGGTAGTCGAGTGGGGGAAGGCAAAATGTACCCAAAATTTGTGTCCCCCCGCTCGTGATTGGACACCTTTCAGCCGAAAAATCTGAAAATTATCACAAACGTGGACCTTTATGAGTACACGGGCAACAAATACCTTTGAAGCCGAAATTCGCTCAAATTTGTAAAAAATAGTATGATTTGTAGATTTTACATTTTTGCCCATAAAATCAAAACGGTACCTTTAAACTTCTTGAAATTTTACAATTATATAGACATATAATATATATACGTTCACAAAATTTAATTGAGGTCGAATTATAATCAAATGAGTTATAGCCATTTCAATTATATATAATTACAACAACAATAACACGTGTTTATGGTTGATATAGAGTTTTCCAATAAGAGGTGTTATTTTGATATTAAAAGAAAAATGCCATTTTTTAATACAAATGATCAGATGTTTATTTCATTATAAAGAAGAAGATATGCCGTTAATAGCAATAACTAACATTTGGCAAATAACCACTACGACACGCTTACAGGACCATATCCTCTTCATGAAATTTTCCATAACCAAATCGCAAAAAGGCAGCCCTATGTCCTCGATAGCCTCACGAATTTCATCTTTGAGATCTTGAATCGACGCTGGGCTATTGGCATAGGCCTTCTCTATCACGTGGCTCCAAAGGAAGAAGTCGCAAGGTGTTAAATCAGAAGATCTATTCAAAATAACACCTCCAATTTTATTTTCTTTCAATTTTCATGAAAATTTAAGTAATAGTGTTTAACTTGAACATGTTCAATCGGCCGAGCATTCAGAAAAATCATTTAAGCTAGATTAAAATGGCGGCTGCACTGTGCTTATGAAAGAAACTGAGCATCTTTTGTATAAATTTGATCGATTTCATATCTAAGTATTGTATGAATAATGCAAGTTATCGATTCACGCCATTAGAACACTTGCTTCTAACCCTAGGATGTTTACAAAGACCTTCTGGTAAGAGCACTCTCCTGCTTACTCAACTTGTTTTATATTGCAGAGATGTTGGTGGAGCGGTCCTTGTATGTTGGCAGCATTACGGATGAATCTTCTGTAAAAATTTAATATGCCCAGGAAACGGCGTAGTTGTTTGACTGTTGTTGGCAATTGAAAATCACTTATGGCTTGAACTCGCATATCAGGTGGCGAGATGCCATGTTTATTTATTTTGTGTCCCAGGTACTCAATTTCTTCGACGCCAAAGACACATTTTGCAACGTTGATTATCACTCCGTAAGTTTTAAATCGTTCAAATACGATACGAAGATGGTCCATATGTTCTTGGATTGGGTTAAATGATACAAGAATGTCATCTAGATAACAGACACAAACGTCCAATCCGCGCAACACTTCGTAGACAAACCGTTGAAAAGTTTGGATGGCAATCCTGAGGCCAAAGGTCATTACCGTAAATTCAAATAGAACAAACGGTGTTGTTACTGCCATCTTTGGGACATCCTCATCCGCAACTGGGATCTAATAGCATGCTCGAAGCAAGTCTATTTTAGAAAATATACATTTGCCTGTGGGATCTGATGTAATGTCTTGGAAGTGTCGCATGGGATAGTGATCGGGTATGGTAATCGCGTTTAGTTTACGATAATCTCCGCATGGGTGCCTGCAACCTACCTTCTTGGGCACAAGATGCAAAGGGCTGGCCCATGGGCTGTTCGATGGATGGCAGTAGTTCTTATCCATCATGTACTGGAACTCTGTTTTAGCTATTTTCAGCTTTTCTGGTGGCAGTCGTCTCGGGTGTTCTGCTACCGGGGGGCCAGTAGTGATGATGTGGCGTCGTACAGAGTGCTGTGTAGTGTTCGCTAGAGCAGGATTCGTTACTTCTGGGAATGATTTCAGCAATGCGTGGAACTGCGATTCTTCGATCAATGTAGAGATAGATCCTGTGGGTAGAGTTGATACAGTTTCTGCTGTTGTAAGTTTCGTTTTCGAGCCTACAAGACGTCTTTTTGTAATATCTACAGAGAGGCTATGTTCTTTTAGAAAATCAGCACCTATAATTGGCTAGGTGACGTCTGCTATTATAAATGGCCACGTAAATTGAGATTTAATGTAAGTAGCTTTCACCATAAGTGTCAATCGGAGATTTATTGGCCACGTAAAGCTTAAATTATTTTTCGTGTTGTTTTTAAGCGATGGAAGTGGAGGTATGACTGACACATCTGCACCGGTGTCGATTAGAAACTTAAGTTGTGTTAGTTTGTCACTGACAAAAAGACGGTTTATTGCGGAGCGACTGCGAGCCGTCTCAACATGCAGGGCTCCTAGGCGTTTTCCGACGTCAATGGAGCCTGAAAGTTACATGGTGTGGTACAATGGCGAGCGGTAATTCCGAATTTTCGATGAAAGAAGCAGATTTTTCTTTCGTTTTCTCGATTGCGAGAACGGCTTCGACTTCTGTAGTGTCATGATGATGTGAAGCGTCGAGTAGGTGGCATACGTAATTATTGGATTGATGCTTTTAATTCTGTAATTTTTGTAACTAAATCTGCAGTATTGGTCGAAATTCCTTTTAATATTTGGCAACCTGAGACTTCGCAAATTTCGTTAGGCCTTTTGAAAAACGTTTTCAGCCATTTCTGCGAAGCGGGTGAGATCCGTTGTTTCCGCGATGGCGAGAATCGATTGTACATCCGCGGGCAGCCATTGCAGCCAAAGTGATTTCAAAAATGATTCACTTACCTTAGTTTTTGCAGCTAAACTCATGCACCATAGCAATTGTGATGGCTTGCTGTCACCTTATTCCATGCCGGTGAAAAGAGTTCGAACTTGAGCTTCTTCGGACGGCGCGTAAACCTTGATCAATCTTTTTTTCAGCGTTTCATATTTGCCCGTTTCCGGCGGTTTCTCCACGATGTCCGCTATAGCGTCCAAGCAGGTACAATCAAGTTCGCTGACGATCTTGTCATAGCTTATTCTGCACCCTCGCAATTGGGCCTCAACGCGGGCGAACCACAGCGTTGCTTGAGTTGTCCAAAATGGTGGTACGCGAATATTTGCGATCTCGTTGTTGCTAACTTGTGGCCCCTGTATGATTCTGGTGGGCTCGGTTTCAGTAACAGTTTCTGCTTTAGTGGCTTTTGTATTTTCTGCCTCTGGCTTCTTAATTGTATCACGTGCAGGTTTTCCTTTAGCGCACATCACGTCGGGCGGTCACCAATATAATACAAAGGCAATAACTTTCGAAATGACGTTTATTTGCACTATATAAAAACATACAATAAATATATATACACAGGGAAATCTTTACTTAGAAGCTGTGACGCTTCAATGCTTTGCACGTGACTCTGTTCTCTCTACTGCTATCTTAACTCCAATGCCTGGCGGTGAACATAATAACTATCTGTCATATGTAAACGCTACAAATATCTAATTTTTTTGTAGTCTACAATCAGCAGACACCAACCAGGTTAGAGGGCTACAGCATATATGTCACTGACGGCGTTTCCGTTTGCTTTTTCTGGGCTCACTCTTCTCGCAGAACCTCCGTAAAGGAAGCTAAATTTCAACATAAAAAAAAATTAAAAAAATTCTTTATGGCCGATATCTATTTAATTTATTTATAATAACATATAGATTATTGTCAAATGTTATTTCGCAGGAAATTTAATACGCTTAATTTTGTGTATGATAAAGCTTGCTGCTTCGTTTTCGAAACTAGCAAAGGAACTGAAAATAGGCATTGTTGAGCCTCCTAAGATTTTCATTAATGGGTCAATATATTTGAATAAATACTATCGTGTTTGGTATGAAAGCGGTCCCAAAAGTACCCGACCCGACAAAGAAAACAGTAAAAAAATTGCAAAAATGTTTTTTATTTTTAAACATATTCTCCTTTCAGTTCGATACACTTTTCCCAACGATGTTCAATAGCTTCGATACCCACTTTATAGTAGGAACCGTCAAACTCCTCAAAATAGCTATTAACCGCAGACCCTACCTCTTAATTTTTGGCAAATCTTTTGCCACCGAGCCATTTTTTCAAATTCGGAAAAAGAAAATAATCCAAGGGAGCCAGATCTGGTGAATAGGGTGCGTGAGGAAGAAATTCGAACTTCAACTCATTGATTTTAGCCATCGCAATGACGCACATGGGGACTGGTGCGTTGTTGTGATGAAACAACTCTTTCTTTTTCGTCAGATGGGGCCGCTTTTTCTTGATGTCATCAATTAAACGCTGCAATAAGGCTGCATAATATGCACCGTTGATTGTTTTTCCTTTTTCGAGATGATCAATAAATATTATTCGACGCGCATCCCAGAAAACGGATGCCATGACCTTGTCAGCTGACTGAACTGGCTTTGCTTTCTTTGGAGCCGGTTCTTCCTTTTCAGTCCACTGCTTTGACTGCTCCTAAGTCTCAGGTGTAAAATGATGGACCCCTGTTTCATCCATGGTTATGAATCGACGCAAAAACTCGGCTTTATTGCTGCGAAAGATTGTCAAACACTCAATGGAAAAATCCTCACATTGCTGTTTGGGCTCCATTGTGAGCACATGCGGCACCCATCTTCCGCACAGCTTTCTCATGTACAAATTTCAGTTAAAATGCGATGGACAGCACTTTTTGAAATGCCTGCCATGTCTGCTATCTCGCGCATTTTTATTCGACGGTAATCCAATACCATTTTGTGGATTTTCTTCACATTTTCTGGCGTAGTGACCTCACTTGGTAGACCATTGCGGTGTTCATCTTGGCAGCTCGTACGACTTAGTTTAAACTCAGCTACCCAATATTTGACCATTGTAAACAAAGGAACAGACTTTCCCAGAGTAGAATCCAACTCGGCTTTGATATCGGTTGGACTTAGACCTTTCAAATGAAAGTATTGTAACGATGCCCGATTTTTTCCATATTTACAAATTCACTGAGGGCGTTCACTTTGGGTGTCTGTAAAAAATTAAAATAAACGTACCGTTATGAATTTTTCACATTAAGTTGTTGAAAGGTGGTTTTGTCAATCGCAGAAATTGTTTTTTTAAAACTACCTGTATTCATAAGTCAGGTCGGGTACTTTTGGGACTACCCTCGTATTTTATTCACATAAAATTTTCGGGTGCGTCAAATCCTCTTAAAATAAGTGCACGCGAGGCTGTATTTTAGTTGATGTACCTTGTTACGAAATATAAATTAAGCCTCAAAACCATTCCTAGAAGGGAAGGATTCCTTGCACTCCAACATTTTAATCGGAAGATTACTTAGGAATCACTCCACGCGCTGAAGTACTGGTAGGAAGGATTAAAGTAAGGTTAGGATAAACGATATAAATCATTAGCGTTAAGTAGTGTTAGGTATTAAGTATTAAGAGAAAAAAAACAACAACTATAAGGTTCAATTGAAACTCAACATAGCAGCAATGAAAGCCAAAAGAAATGTATGCCGAAATAAGCACGATTAGTTTCAGAGAACCATCGAAAAAGAAAATGAAGAACGTATCATTTTATTAATACCTTTTAAATCTGCACTCACAAAAGATTTATCGGGAAACAAATGAACACAAGAGTGGGGTGTCTGCAGCAATTATAAGTGTATTTACTTTTGAAAATCAAACAGTTAAGTCGGGCACGTCAAATAAACTCTCCAATCTTCCTAACAACAACAGCGCTTTGCTTACGAAGAAACTAGACATCCTGTCGAATGGAGGTTAAGCATTTGTGTTCCAGGCTCCTATACAGGTGACCTCATTGACACTTTCGGCAACCAAGGAAAATATAGCACCAAAAAGCAACTTCAAATTTAGTGACCCCGTTCTTGTTGAAGAGACAAGGAAATTACCCAGTCCAGCAAATAATTTTGTGTTTCAAGCTACTGGAGTGATAAATAAGCAGAAATCGTCATCCACGGCCAATTCTCAAAATAGTTCTGCAAATGTCAGTAAAATACTGGCCACAGCTCCACAACTCAAGACTACTGGAAGCGTGTTGGATGTGTTCAAAAAGCCAATGACAGCGGAAGCTACGTCAACGATTGTATCGTCATCATCTTCAACTGCAGGATTTGGTGCTCAGTTTAAAGTGTCTAGCGACAAGCGGGAATACTCTGTTTGAAAAAAATTCAGCCGTTAAATGCGTGTCGTGTACAACTCCGAAGAGTACATCTGATCCTGTTAAAACTTCCGGTGGAAACCGCAGCAAAACCACTTGAACCACTGAAAAGTTCTTTTGATGACAAGTTCAAACCAAATTTGGATACATGGGAATGGACGATTTGTATGATAAGAAATAAGATAGATTTAATACAATGTGAAGCCTGCAACACTGCAAAGCCAGGGGCAACACAATCTACAGCGACGCCTTCTTTAGTGTCTTCATCTTCATCATTAGTGCCAAACATTTTATCAGAATCTGGCTTTAAAAGCATAGTAGCACGGAAAGAGTGCGAGAAATCACTAGAATGAATAAATCAAAGTGTTTAGCTGGTGCTCAACTTCAAACGATTTTTTTTTGTGGTAGGGAGGTGAATGCCATTTATGCACAGAGTGTTGGACATCGATACGCGACTGGGCTAGCCACTAAACACCTCCCCGGTCAACCTGAGAACCCAGCCTGGAACGGTTTGACACATTACTTCGGGCCAGGTCTCGTTTTGTTACGCCACACGGCGCCTTCAAGCTGGGGAATCCCTTTCTTTCCTAGTGGGAGGGAAGAGGAAGTGCCAGAAATGTGATCCCCCAGCTCCAACGCGTGCTGTGAGTCCCTTTTATATTTTAGGAGTGCCCGATCATAATGTGCCACCTGGTTCCATGTGTCAACCGATTCGAGCATCACCGCAACTATAATATCCGGGGTGAGCTCTCCCGTCTCCCTGTAGAGTTCCGTTTGCAGCCTGACCCATTTCGTACACGAAAAAAATGTGTGACAGGAATTGACCTCCTCTCCTGGGCAAAACCGACAATCGGGGGACCGTGACTTACCAATGTTGTGCAGGTAAGACTAAAAACACCCGTGCCCGCTCAAAAGCTGGGTCAGATAGAAGTCAGTCTCACCATGCCTTCGATTTAGCTACGGTCTCACATCCGGGATGAGGCGCACAGTCCACCTTCCCTTCGTGCGATTCCTCCAAGACTGCTGCCAATTGTTGAGCGAGTGCTGTCTCTCCTCGCGGATAACCATCTCCCTCGCATCCTCGTTTCGGTGCAGGTAAATAGCGCGGCACTATCTAGCAAGGAGGCCGACAGGTATCACGCCTGCAATAGCACTCACCACCGAGTCAGAGACTGTCGGATACGAAGATGCAATTATCAGTGCTCCTCTTCTCTGTACCTGTGCCAAATGTTTTCGGTATACCTCCTTGCTGAGAGCATCGCCCCATACCTCTGCTCCGTACAGTAGCACTGACCCTCTAGCACTCATCAAGAGGTGTCTTCTTGATGGGCTGGGTCCCCCTACGTTGGCCATAAGTTGACTCAGAACTGAAAGTCTCGAAGCAGCCTTCTTAGCCGTTGCCCTGATTTGTTCAGAGAAATTCATCTTTGAATCGATCAGTAGCCCCAGGTACTTCGCCGCTGGCTTCGATTCGATTAGTGTGTCTCCAATACTGATCATCCTTACTCTAGGGATTCTCTTTTTGTCAAGATGACCACTTCAGTTTTCTCCAGTGCCAAACTGAACCCACGAGCAGTCATCCAGTCCCTCATTCGGCGCATTAGCATACCTAGCCTAAGTTGCGTTTGTTCAACGTTGCGTCCAGTGACCAGATCCACAACATCATCCATCCCCGTCCCGTAGGCAATGTGCTGAGCAGCAAGTCAGGACAATGGTGATAGACGAGCCACAACACCTCAGCTGGAACACCATCTGGACCTGGAGCCTTCCTCGCTTTCAATGAGAGGACTGCCTCCTCCAGTTCTGGCTGTGTGAAGAGTGAGCACTCGACTGCTGTTTCACCATGGACAGTATCAACACGGACGAGATGGGCAGGGAAGAGTCCCCGCACTATCACGTCCATCTTTTCCGCGTGATGTATACAAGGCTCCCGTAGGGCACCAAGCTCTGCATGACCAGCTTGTAGCGAAGGCCCCACGGATTCTTGTTCACATTGCCCACTAGGTCCTGCCAGCAGCGAGCCTTGCTACTGTTGATCAGATTGCGAAGGCATTTCCTGGCCGACTTATATACTGCCACCCGATTGCATGCCTCGTCACCGTTCCGCGCCCGTTGAGCCTCACGTCGAAGCTTGTAACACTCCCTTCGCTTTTCAGCGATTTCAGTTGACCACCAGCACACTGGGAGCTTGCCGTGCCGGGTTCTTCGACGGAGCATAGAAGCGCAGCAAGCAGTCGTAATGATGCTCATAGTAGAGTTCACCACGTTTTGAGTTGCCAGTTCTTCCGTCCCTTCCGAAACCTCTCGACGTCCATCCTTCCGATGTTCCATCCAGTTGTAGAAAGCCGAGAGCATGGATGTCGGGAGACAGTATCACTTATCTCAAGCAGAATGCACTGATGATCACTGGCTGAGTAGTCCTCTGATACTTTCGAGTTGTGTATCCTCCGTACTAGGGACTCCGAGGCAAATGTCACGTCCGGTATGGTTCCCTCACAGCCAATACGGTGGAATGTCGGCGTATTTCCGGAGTTTAGTACGACGAGAGCCATCCTGGCTGCCATTTCCAAGATTCGTTTTCCCCGCGGATCTGTTTGAGGCATGCCCCATTTGATTGCTTTCGCGTTGAAGTCGCCCCTAACGAGCGCTTTGTCCTCTGCGTTCGAAACAGTGCCCTCCAAAGCCTGAAGCTTGGCTTGGAAAGATGATTTCGATTCGTTAGGCGTTAGGTATACACTAAAGAAGGTGGTTCTTGAGCGCCAAACCCACACGAAACCATCCCCCCGTCCACAACTCTCCGCTTGAAAGTCACTGTTCCAAACCCAGATGGTGGCAGTACCAGCTTCATCAGAATACCATAATGCAGGACTTTTATTATGGTGTTGCTCACTCAACAGCAAGAAACTGCTCAAGCAGATTTTGGGCGGTTGAACTGCGGTGTAGGTTTAGCTGCAGGATGCGGGTCATCGGAGTTCTGATTTTGCCTTGGATTGGGCTTCCTGGAACACCCGGCATTTTCCAGATCCTAAGACGTGTCCAAAATCAGATTTTGGATCAGCATCCTTGCAAAGAATACAATATGCCTCCTTCGTATACTCTTTTCTTTTATGTCCCATTTCACCGCATTTGTAGCATAGGGAACTCCTATCGGGTCCTTTGCATACTTGTGTGGTGTGACCATTACCATTGCATTTGAAACATTGAAGAGGCGTTGCTCTTCGCCGTATCCTACTCACAACCCACCCTATTCTTACTTTGCCCTTGTTCAGGAATTGTTCGGCGTCCTTTTCGGTCAAGTCTACTATGGCCATACGTTGTCCCCTATTGTTTTCGGGGCATAGAAACATTGCAAGCAGTCGTAATGATGCTCATAGTAGTGTTCACCACGTCTTGAGCTGCCAGATCTTCCGTCCTCTCCGAAGCTCCCTGCAGCGGCCCACCTACTGTGAACACCTGGACTAACCTCTCGACGTCCATCCTTCCGATGCTTCATCCAGTTGTAGAAAGCCGAGAGCACGGACGTTGGGAGGCAACATCACTTATCTCAACCAGAATGCACTGATGATCACTGGCTGAGTAGTCCTCTAATACTTTCCAATTGTGTATCCTTCGTACTAAGGACGCCGAGGCAAATGTCACATCCGGTATGGTTCCCTCACAGCCAATACGGTGGAAAGTCGGCGTATTTCCAGTGCTTCGTACGACGAGCGCCGTCCTGGCCGCCATTTCCAGGATTCGTTTTCCCCGCGGATCTGTTTGAGGCATGCCCCATTCTATTGCTTTTGCGTTGAAGTCTCCCCCAACGAGCACTTTTTCCTCTGCGTTCGAGACAGTGCCCCCCAGGAGCATTAAGCTTGGCTTGGAAAGATGATATCGATTTGCTCGGCGTTAGGTGGTCCCTGAGCACTGAATCCACACGAAACCATCCCCCCGTCCACAACTCTCCGCTTGGAAATCAGTGTTCCGAACCCAGATGGCAGCAGTCAGGATACCATAATGCAGGACTTTTATCATGGTGTCGCTCACTCAGCAGCAAGAAATCGGCTTTCATGTCCCTCGCAAATTGCTCAAGCAGATTTTGGGTGGTTGAACTGCGGTGTAGGCTTAGCTGCAGGATGCGGGTCATTTAAGTTCTGATTTTGCCTTAGCTAGGGCTTCCTGGAAAACCCAGCATTTTCCTGACGTGTCCAAAATCAGGTCTTGGATCAGCATCCTTTCAAAGAATACAGTGTGCCTCCTTCGTACACTATTTTCTTTTATGTCCCATTCCACTGCATTTGTAACATAGGGAACTCCTATCGGGTCCTTTGCATACTTGTGTGGTGTGACCATAGCCAAGGCGTTGCTCTTCAGCACATCCTACAGGCAACCCATCCAATCTTTACTTTGCCCTTGTTCAGGAATTGTTCGGCGTCCTTTTCGGTCAAGTCAACTATGGCCATGCGTTGTCCCCTGTTGTTTTCTGGTGTCAGTCTCACTTTGATCCTTCCCACGCTAGGGAACTCCCTTTTGATGGCTTCTTCTACCTCGGGCAGATCCGTGACGCAGTCAATGTCTCATATTCCGATCGTTGGCATCGGTTTGAGCCGGGCTATAGTTACACTTTTGCTGAGGACTTTCTTACTGCGTCACAGAATGCTTCTTTATTGCCGGCCTCTGCTCTGAATTCGACCAGTATGTGGCCCGAGCGCGTTGGTCGTACTACTTTAATGGTAGTATTGGTATCTTCGGGCCTTACGTTTCCCCTGATGTCTCGCAGTACCTCCGCGTAGGATCGGCCATCTTAGGGTTTCACGAGCAGTGCCTGCTGCCGGGGTCTTCCTCGGGGCTTCTGCCTCTTCTATTTCGCATCAGGTCCTTTTTCTGATTGGGCGTCCGTGCGAACTTTACTTTCTGGCTTTTTTTGAAGGAGTTTCTTTGCGGCTTTCTTCGCTCCTTTTGTAAGCACCGTCTAGAACCCATGATCTGGTGCTTCACGCCCATCAAGTGCCTCTTCCTTCCTTCTTTTATCCCGATCTCCTTCGATTGGGCTGGACGCCATTCTTTTATTGACGTTTAATGGTGGAGCTATCTGCATGTCGCCTTTAGATTTCACCTCAAGCGCCTCTTTAGCCTTCTGTTCATCTTCGGCCCTCAACCAGCTCCTCCGATAGTACCCTCCACGATCTAGGAGCTCCTCTAGTTCACGGAGCCCAACCTTTACTACTTTGCTGACCTTCGGGGAGTCGCATGCAGATTGTATTCTTTTCAGAATGTCTCCCGCTTTTCGGAGTAGCCTTTCTTCTTCGTATTGCTGGGTGGCAATTGTACTTTGCAACCATCTTTGGGAGAGGTTATTGCGTTCCGTTTCCGAATGCAGTACCTACGCCACATTTTCGACTTTGGCGGTGCAGTCACGCGGTGTCTGGTCACTCGTTGCTTTTCGTGCCGTAATCTCCTCGTTGGCTTCAGGATATTTCTTTGCTATGTCGGGATTTGCAACTCCTGCATCAGTCGCCTCGGTAACGATCACAGCAGTGATAATCAAGTTTTCGATGCTCTCCATACTATCCTCCACCGCTCAAACACCTGAAGCGTCCTGCAGAGTTTCCCGCTTTTTCTTAATAGGAAGCTCTGTCGTTCGCCTCATTTTTTTGCTGTGCCCGAACGCCACAATAATCTCAGGCTGAGCTAGACTGTCTACTATTCTCCGTTTTTCGTCTGCCTTCACTGTCATTGTGTTATTCTTCGTGGTCGTCGTGGTTAGTACCGCTCTCGATGTTCTGTGAGCATCGTGGCTGCAACCGCTGGTTCCGTCGTCGTTGTTATTATTTTTTGTTTCTTTTTTGGGTGTTTTTGGTCTTTTGATTTGTTTGCTCCAGTTTTGTTGGGTCCCACCTCGGAGCCGCTATCTCCGTTCGTGTTTGTAGTCGCCTTTTTGGTCCCATGGTTATCTTTGCAGAGCAGGGAGGCCATGCGAGGGATGGCACAAGCCCTCATGGGGACAAGTGCTCAGAGCCAGACCAGCGCTAATCGGGAGTTCGTCTGTACCGAACCTACACCACCAACCCAATGGTGCGAACTTCGAACGTACTCCGAGGCTTGCCAAGGTTTTACCGGGACGGAGACGGTATGATAGTTGAATTGGAGCCGTTCGCACACGAGTTTCATCTCGACGCTACTGTGCAAAGCAACTAGGTCCAAACGATCACATCCGCCAGCCCAAAGCATCAATTCCAGTTTGTTGTCCAAAGCGTGGTCCAGATCCAATCAGAGTCATTACCTGTCATCCTAGGAGGGAACCTCGTGGCTCCTCGGGTCCGTGGGGGCGGTGGACCCCAAAAAATGCCAGCCTCCAAGAGTGCTCTTGTCAACCGGCATTCCCCCTGGGGGAGTTTCCTCTGATACGCGGGGGCAGAACTTCCCAAAGAATGCTAGCCTCCAAGAGTGCTCTTTACGACCGGCATTCCCCCTGCGGGTAACTTCAAACGATAAGAAAAAATATAAATTACCGCCCATACATGATTTAGACAATGATGGAAACACTTCATCCAACCATGTAAATAAAATTAAACGAAATTAAAAGGGTATCCTTGGCTGAATGGCAAACGAGACTTCTTTCTCAGCGCCGCACTGCCGCCCTTCCAATTAAACAAATAGCCAAACTTTGATGGATCAACATACGAACCTCGATTTCGTCGGCATTTCCATCGCAGACAAATTTGGGTGATAAGCAGGTTATATTGTCGGCACAAAGAAACCATTCTGGAACTGATCATGTTTGCTCCTCGCAATTCTCTTCATCCGAATGATCGAGGCAATCGTTGTGGCCATTGCGTTGATATCTGGCATCGATGCAAGTTTTCATCTTTACATCGAAATCCATCCTCACGATAAAACACCCGTGCTAGAAGCTTGCGAAACTGGAGAATCGCTAAAATCAGGAAGGAAGTAGAATACCCTAGTCAATTGAGTGCAGGACAAGAGTATTTATCGAAATATAATATACTTATGAGATTCTCGGGCTGATTGCCCAACACATCCCTTCGCGGACACAACTACGGCGGACACAATTACTTTAAATTAACTCGCGTCGAACGTAAACATACGCGCATGGAATCACAAGTATCAACACAACTGACATTTCAATCAAAACAATCGGTAAGGTTGTTATTGATAATACAGTAAAGAGTACGAAAGGAAAATGGCCACCAAGTAAAAAAAAAACTGGGTTTGCGCCCAAGATAAACGCTGCAAAGTTGAGCAGCCATGATGAATGTTGTGGCCTTGAACTTGGGTTCTTCAACTCAAGTAAAAGAGCCGTTGGGCCAAGTCGATAAAAGAGCCAGCGACGATGAAAACGGTCTCTTTTTTCACGGATTTCTGATCCACGAAGGACGTGTAGCGAACCAACAGCAGCGATCAACCTATTCTCAGGAGGAGAAAGTAAACATCGGGCACATTTGCCGAATCATCAAATAAAAGATCAAACCGTTGGGAGAAGGAAAAGAAAAACTGCTCGAGACAACCGACGAATTAAATTGGATCAAGCATATTGAGTTGAAAAGTGAGGACTTCGATTATCGACGATTTGATGAATACTTTTGAATATTAATGTGCATTAAATTACTGCTGAATAATGATTTGCATTAATTACTTTTGAATTAGAATTGGATTTTTTTAAATAAAATTTTGTGTCGTGCAAATGTTTCTGCCGTGCTTTTGCGCGTGGGGCGCGCAGTGTTGACGGATGGTTTAGATTTGGCCTGGAGTGCGCAAGGGTCCTTCCGTCTAAGCCAGTGATTATCCTGGTGTAAGTTAGTGGTGTTAGGAGAACTCTGCGGAAGCGGTAATACGCGGCTCAACGAGCCGAATAAGGGCCACCAGTGATTATCCTGGTGGAAGGACCATTCCGGGGAGCCTCAAGCTCGCCAATAGGCTCCTGTGGGCAATTCTAGGGTTGGCGAGTGGCGCTATCTTCCCCGTCTCCTTGGGCTAGTCGGGACCCCAAGGCCTCCAACCGGAATCGCTTGTTGCGACGTAGCGCCCATTTTTAACGTAACAACGTATACACCAATAGCTCCAGAGCCATTTCGTCTATCACAGATCTTCTTTGATGTTTTTTTTTGTCGTAAAATACAATCTTTTAGTTTGATTTCATTTCCATGTTAACAAGAACATCCCGAAAGCTGGATGGGGTGGTTATTTGTTTCGCAGTGGAAATATACTCACCGAAGTTCAAGTCAATGAATTTAATTTATTTCCGGGTAGCTCTGCTTCGAATAAAATAATTACGCATTGGAGATTTATCAGTGAATTTAATAATGGAAAGAAAAATCGTTTGAATTATCATGGACTTAATTATCAGGGAGTTACATTAAAGGTCAATTTTGAGAGCTATCCCATCAATATAAGGCTTTGGGCAGTGATGCAAATATTGAACATCGAATGAAGGTTTCCCATATACGGCTATTTACAATTTTTTTGGCAATTATAGGAAAATTTCCTTGTATTAGCATTTTACGTTGGTTAGAGAAATATCAAAAGTACAATGCCCTTGCTTGGATTCAAGCTAATTTTGTTTCTAAACTCTACGACGCGTTCACGGAATCAGTTGAGTTTTAATTATGGCTTGATAGTAATGAGCAAGGCCTCTGAAGTTCAATAGCCATATTCGTTAACAAAAATATTGCCAACAACACTTAGCTCAGCAATAAAAACATAATACTATCTTACTATAAGACAGGGTTCACACTTTAGGAGGATGCTGTAAATTCAATTTGAATGACGTCTTCTTACATTTGGTGTATTTTTAATCTTAGATTAAGACCACAAAGCCACTTTTTAATCGCGAACATTCTTTTGCCTCCAAATTCATTAGATTACGGATAAAGTATTGAATGAAGTCATAACGTCTAACAACAGTCTGAATGTAATTCTGTGAATAGTCTGCTGAATTTCCTGGTTTGTTATCAATCTGAAAAAAAATCAAGGCCTAATTAAAAATAAATCACAGCAGGTCATCATCTTAATAGCAAAAATGTAACCGAAATGGTGATTAATCTTATTTCAATGTAATATAATGAACGCTTTTGAACTTTCTTTTGCACGTATGAGTATTTTGGCTTTTGAACCCGCAGCCTGTTAATTAAAGGACATGCAACTGCTAATACTGAATTTACTGGAATTGCTGGATATTACTTGAATCAACGAAATAATGACATTTGGAGGGATGATCCAAAAATAAACATGAGTGAATATTTCTAGTAGTTATAAAAATTTGAAAAAAATTGTTATAGCTTCCATATGCGGTAGCTCACAGCTCATTTGATGCAGTACATTTAAGGCGCTATAACTTCAATATGAAACAAGTTGGGTTAACAGACCTACGCTCATGTCAGAAGGGTTTTGTATTCAATTCACGAAATGCAGTCACCAGATCGAATCAAATCAAGATACATGTCAAAGACGATTTTATTGGAGAAAATATAAAATACGAAGATCATACAATTATTATATTTTTCATGTACGAGGTGTGTTCAAAAAGTATCGCGAATTTTGAATTTTCGCGGGTTACGTATATTCGAATTTCGATTTTTTTGTGGCGTTATGTTGGTACTCATGTCTGTCACTTATGCTGACAAGCCCGGCCATTTTGAATGTTCACTTGATTGAAGATAGCTGCTTTACTTGCACGTGTTTTCAATCGTCTTCGATTTTTACTTATTCAAAAAAATGGATCAAAGAACGTGTATCAAATTTTGTGTGAAAAACGAAATTTAGTGCGCGGATGCATTCCGAATGTTGACTGTGGCATACGGAGAAGCTACCTTGGACCGAAGCAACGTTTATCGGTGGTACAAAATGTTTTTAGAAGGCCGAGAAGATGTGAACGACGAAGAGCGTGCCGGACGCCCGAGCACTTCAACAATAGACGAAAAAATTAATGAAGTGGAGAAAATGGTATTGTCCAATCGTCGAATCACCGTTAGAGAAGTTGCTGAGGACCTAAACATATCGATTGGCTCGTGCCATTCGATTTTTATCAACGATTTGGGCATGAGACGGGTCGCCGCGAAATTCGTACCAAAATTGCTCAATTGCGACCAAAAACAGCAACGCATGACCATTGCTAATGAGATGTTAAACTCTGTCCGCGACGAACCAAATTTGCTCCAGAGGGTCATAACTGGTGACGAATCGTGGGTTTATGGTTATGACGTGGAAACCAAAGCTCAATCATCTCAATGGAAGCTGCCGCATGAACCAAGACCGAAAAAAGCGCGCCAAGTTCGGTCGAATGTGAAAGTTTTGCTGACAGTTTTCTTCGATTGCAGGGGCGTGGTGCATCATGAGTTCTTGCCACAAGGAAGAACGGTCAATAAGGAATATTACCTGCAAGTTATGCGCAATTTGCGCGAAGCAATCCGCCAGAAACGCCCGGATTTGTGGGAGAACAAAAATTGGCTTTTGCACCACGATAACGCCCCTGCTCACACATCGTTGCTTGTGCGCGACTTTTTGGCCAAAAACAACACACTAATGATGCCGCAGCCACCGCATTCCCCAGATCTGGCCCCCTGTGACTTTTTCGTGTTTCCTAAACTGAAGAGGTCCATGAAAGGACGACGTTACGCTACGCTTGACGAGATAAAGACGGCATCGAAGGAGGAGCTGAACAAGATTAAAAAAAATGATTTTTTGAAGTGCTTCGAAGATTGGAAAAATCGTTGGCACAAGTGTATAATATCTCATGGGAATTACTTTGAAGGGGACAAAATAGATATTCATAAATAAATAAATAATTTTTGAAAAAAAAAAACAAAATTCGCGATATTTTTTTAAACACACCTCGTATTTCCCCCCTGTGCCCCCACCGAAGCAAAAACTGACAGTTTAAGAACTGTTTTGAAATGTTCCCATGAAAACGTTCATCTCATACTCATATCGGCTACGTTTGATGAATTTTTTTTCAGGGGCTATTCTCCTGTACTGTTATCATCGATTCATGGCCAATTTTTTCGAATCCTAGAATGGTTACAAAGCCCTTTTGCTAGGAGCTATCTCCCGCCTCCTTGACTTGTTTCACTTATGACCATTAATTGTAGGTACTCATCTTCAGTCATTCATTAAATTGAATCAAGTGTTCAAAGCATGCACCTTAAACGTTGAAGTTGGGAAAAAATAACTCAAAATTATCCAATCTTCGCATTTAAAACAGCCACTATTTTGTTTTAAGATTATTGATACCACTAGCTGAACCGATTCTCGAAGAAATACATGACACCTATCATTCCTGAAATTTTCATGCAAATCCTAGCAAAACTGTAGTGTCTGAGTCGGTAAAAAGCGCATGTTGTTCCATAGCCATATGTTGCCATAGTAATAAATGCAGCGCATATTGTTCCATAGTTATACAGGAAAATTCAAACCGCTGTAACTTCGCTAAATATGATTCAATCTTTGTGAAACTTTCAGGATAGATCAAACTTATAAATGGTCATCTGTGTACTGAATTTCATGGCATTCAAGGGTACCATTAAGATTTTATTCAACAAAACATAAAATCGATAAATCAGACTTTTACTAACAAAGTTGAGTGAATTGCGACTTCTCACGTATTTGTTGTTGTTGTACTTACTAAGGCCTACATTCCTGATTTTTTTCAGATTTTTCGGATCACAGGTGTCCAATCGCGAGGGGGGGGACACCAATTTTTCGTGTATTTCCCCTCCCTGTGCGCCCCTTGAAGCGAGCTTTGCCAAACTAAGACCTGTTTTGAAAAGTTCTCATCAAGATCTTTCATTTGATACCCATATCGGCTACTTTCAATGTAAATTTTTTTTCGGGGGGTCACTCCCCTATACGGGGAGACCCCCCTTAAATACCTTATAAAATTTTTTTGTAGCTGAACTTTGAAGAGAACACTACTTTACACCTACATACAAAATTTGATGTTTCTAGCTTAAGTGGTTTCCGAGAAAAACTGCTGTGACACACGGACGGACGGACGGACGGACAGACGGACAGACAGGACGTGATTTTAGTAGGGTTTTGTAAAATTATTTTACACAACCCTAAAAAGATTTTGAACAAATTGAAACTCCAATTAATTATTTTTATTTTCAACTTAATAATAGGGGTACCGGTTCGTGCGGTTTTTTTTCGAAAATTGAAGCTTTATTGTGAAAAAATAGTTACAAATTTAATATTCAAAGTATTGTCCATCGCTAGCAATAACTTTTTCCCATTTTTCTGGCAATTCACGAATCCCCTCTCTGAAAAATTTGGCCGGCTTCTCCACTATCCACGAATCGAATCAATTTTTGACTTCTTCATAATTGAAGTGCTGGTCAGCCAGGCCATGTTGCATTGATCGGAAGAGAAAGTAAGTGGATGGCGCAAGGTCTGGACTATATGGCGGGTGGGGTGGGACATCTCATTTGAGCATTTCAAGGTAGGTTTTGACGACCTTTGCAACATATGTGGCTGAGCATTGTCATGTTTCAAAATTACTTTGCCGTGCCATTGTTCATATTCCAGCCGTTTTTCCCGCAGTGCTCGGCTCAAAGGCATCAATTATCGTCGGTAGACTTTCCCTGTGATTGTTTCATTCGGTTGCAACAGCTCATAATAGATCACACCCAGCTGGTCCAACCAAATACACAGCATAACCTTCAGGCCAGGAATATTCTGAACGGCCGTCGATGATGATGCATGACCAGGGTATCCATACCTTGCCCGATATTTTGGATTATCGTAATGAGCCCACTTTTCATCACCAGTGACAATTCGATGCAAAAAACTTTTTTTTTTGTGCCAATGAAGCAGTTGTTCACACGTGAAAAATCGGCGTTCGACGTCTCTTGGCTTCAATTCATACGGCACCCAATGGCCTACCTTCCGGATCATTCGCATTGCTTTAAGACGATCAGAAATGGTTTGTTGAGTGACGCCAAGTGATTTTGCAAGTTGCACGTACGCTAAGTTGGAGGATACACACCATACACTTCCACCAAAATACGATGACTTTCGGCAGCCTTTTTCTTCATATTGAAGTAATGAAGAAGTACTCCCCGTAAAAACACTTTATTCGGCACAAAATTCGACATTTTCAGAGTAAAAAAAAGTATTGTTGTTTACGCTTCAGCTAAATGACACATACTGGTTCTGAAACTATATAACAGTAGCTTTTTAACACATATTTGGAAAGGTGAATCACTGGAAATAAAAATCAAGTTACGCCATCTGTTAGAAAACCGCACGAATTAACCGGCACCCCTATTAATTTTATTTATTTCATGAATTTATTCTTTAACAAATAACTGACAAAAACAAAACTACAGGCGAAATTTTATGTCACAGCTTATTTGATGCAGTACAAGTTTTCCTTAAAGTTATCCGGCTGGATTCCAGTACAATACTAATTTTTGGCTTGGTTACCTTTTTGACTCAAGACAGCTTTGAGACTGTTTGGAATCTATTCATCCCGCTTTCTTGTAATTTTTGGGGTTATTTTACTCCAATCCTCTAAGAAAGCATTTTTTAAATCAGTTTTGTCGTTAATAATGGTTTCCTCCTAAAAAGCCTATAAATTCTCTCTAACATTTAAGTCAAATCAGAGTCAAAAGCGCTTTATTCAATACCAATCGTTATAAATTTTAAAAGGATATAAAGTAAATTCCAAACAATAATAATATGAAAATTTAATGGCCCAAATGGCTCTCTAAATTTACACGTTATCAGTTAAACACATTTCATAAAAAAACAATAGCAAATTCAAATTAATTAAGGTTATTACATATTTTATGATTCGATTGGAAAAAGGAGAAAAAACCAACTAACACTATTCTAAAATTATTTATAATTTTAATACAACAGCGAACCTTTATCCTACACCTAATATGTTATAACCTAATTATAATAATATTCAATCAAAAACTTTATCTTATATTAAAAAATGCTACCACAATATTCCTTATCTAAGCGTTTAACCTTATCTTTAAACCCAACAAAACGAACAAAACATACAACTAACCTATTCCTAATTTTTAACGCAAATAAACAACAACACTAAATAAAGCTATAATCAGCTAAAACCTAAAAACAAAGTCACGAAAAACACAAAAACTGAAAATAAACAGGATTGATTTAGACCCTAACACAAGCATCCGCAAATATACTGAACGCCTTTGAGCGACGGGTCCTGATGTGAGTAATCGGAGCGAAGCTAGATGGGGACCAATGGCGAATTCGATACAATCATGAGTTGTATGAAATTTTTGACGAACCAGAGGTCTCAACGATTGTGAGACTGCGGAAGCTGCAATGGGCTGGACACATGAATCGTAAGGACGAACAACGGATACCCAAGAAGGTATTTGTAGGGAGAACTGAAGGCCGGCGGCCAGTGGGGAAACCGAGGAAACGCTAGTCTGACTCGGTCGACGAAGACAGTTCATCGCTGCTTGGGTCTTGAAATTGGAGGACGCGGTCAAGGGACCGAGACTATTTGCAGGAAGCGAAAGCCCGAGAGGGGCTATAGTGCTACAGAGAAAAAGAATTTAGACATACCTAGATTGCTCCGTCTCAGCTCGACCAGCCTCAACGTATCTAGCAAATGAGTTTCTCCATTGGAATTGTTGGTCTCGTTAACTCATATTCGGAAGATATTTTATCTTCTTACCGGTGGCCCGTCTATATACGTGATATATGATTGAGAACCCATCAGAACCAAAAACGTATCGATTCATGTCCAAATACACGAATGCTTCTGGAGGAACGAAGCCAGTAGTGAGGCAAGTCACGATATACTCATCTGTACGGTGGAACGGCTGTGAAATCCAGGGGTTTTCACTCACAGTTACAGATCCTGCGATATGATTCCGAAGAAGTTTCAATATGAAGATATCGACTCTCGTTACTTTAGCAGTTTGATAAATTCTTCTAGTCGATATATAATGCTTCCAATCCATCTCAGGATTTCTGCACAAACCAGTGCATGCACGAAGACATTTCTTTTCGATACCTTTTAATTTTTTATAGTACTAGCACTCTGGTTGTACCAGATCTGACATCCATATGTCAAAACTGGTCTAACCAGGGTCTTGTAACAGATAACTTTGACTTTTTGATCAATGTATCTAGAATGGAAGACGTATCGAACACAGGATTTATGTGGGACCCATTCTGAACTACTTTCGCCAGTCATGATGCGGAAACCCTTCCAAATACGTTTCAGGTCTTGACTGTCCCCCTGCAGCGTTGTCCGAAACAAAATTGTTTCGCACTTTTACACATGAATTTTCATTCTCCAATTGTCTGTGTAGAGCTGCACATAATTAAACATTTTTAGGTCTTTGTAAAAAATACTAGTACTAGTTTCGCGACCTGTCTGTCCGTCCGTCTGTCCGTCCGTCTGTCCGTCCGTCTGTCCGTCTGTCCGTGCGTCACAGCTGATTTCCTCAGAAACTATAGAAGCTAGAATGCTCAAACTTTGTGAAAAGGTCAGAAGTGATGATCTCTCAAAAGCTAAGGCCTTGACAAAAATTTTAAAAATGTTTAAGGGGGGTCCCCCCTAATAACGAATTGGCCCTTAAAAATTTTTTTTAATCAAAGGTAGTCGAGTGAGGTATCAAATGAAAGGTCTTGATTAGAACTTTTAGAATCTGAAATAAAAAAATCATTTGATGAATTAGGGGGTCCACGGGAAGGCAAAATGTACACAAACTTTGTGTCCCCCCCCTCGCGATTGGACACCTTTCAGCCGAAAAATCTGAAAATTATCACGAATATGGACCTTTATGAGTACAAGGGCAACAAATACCTTAGAAATCGAAATTCACTCAACTTTGTTAATAATAGTATGATTTGTAGATTTTACATTTTTGCCCATAAAATCAAAACGGTAACTTTAAACTTCTTGAAATTTTGCAATTATATAGACTGACATAAGATATATACGTTCACAAAATTTAATTGAGATCGAATCATAATCAAGTGAGTTATAGCCATTTCAATTATATGGAATTACAACAACGATAACACGTGTTTATGGTTCAGATAGGGTTTTCCAATAAGAGGTGTTATTTTGATATTAAAAGAAAAATGCCATTTTTTAAAATAAATGATCGAATGTTTATTTCATTATAAAGAAGAAGATATGCCGTTAATAGCAATAATTAACACTGGGCAAATCACCACTACGACACGCTTACAGGACCATATCCTCTTCATGAAATTTTCCATAACCAAATCGCAAAGTGGCTGCCCTATGTCCTCGATAGCCTCACGAATTTCGTCTTTGAGATCTTGAATTGACGCTGGGCTATTGGCATAGGCCTTCTCTATCATGTGGCTCCAAAGAAAGAAGTCGCAAGGTGTTAAATCAGAAGATCTATTCAAAATAACACCTCTTATCGGAAAACCCTATATATATTTAAAATTGACTTAGAGACATTTATTTTCTTTCAATTTTCATGAAAATTTAAGGAATAGTGTTTAACTTGAACATGTTCAATCGGCCGAGCATTCAGAAAAATCATTTAAGCTAGATTAAAGTGGCGGCTGCACTGTGCTTATGAAAGAAACTGTGCATCTTTTGTATAAATTTGAACGATTTCATATCTAACTATTGGATGAATAATTCAAGTTATCGATTCACGCCATTAGAAAACTTGCTTCTAACCCTAGGATGTTTACAAAGACCTTCTGGTAGGAGAACTCTCCTGCTTACTCAACTTGTTTGAAGATTGCTCTGAACTATTGTAGCTTTCCGGTCTGGCGTATAGATGATCAGATAATCAGCAAACGCTTTCAATAATCGCGTTAGCGAGACGTTAAAATCAACGCTGTTCAATAGCTTGCGAATGAATATAGAGAAAAGCAGAGGCGCAGTAACTGTTCCCTGCTGTAGACCATTCAAGACCTTGAATTGGCGCATTGTTGTCAAATTTCCATCAGATACAATAAATGATTTTCCGTGCAATATATTGCACAACACGGTGATAAGGTGTCTAGGAAATCTGTCCTGGAGCAGTTTAAAACCAGTCCATCTAACCACACCATATCGAATGCTTTCTCCATATCGATAAGATGCGCTCTAACATATTCTCTATCATTTAGTTTCCAACAGATGTCTGAGGTTACTTTCGTTATCGCATGTACATTCATTCTAGCCTAACTTGTATCTTGTGAATGTAAATTGTAGTTTCTGTTCGCGAATAAATTTATTAGTGTTAATGAAGTACCATTTCATTCCCTAAAAATATGTGTTATGTGTGCACGTACACCATGCGCATGCCCCAAGCGCGCTTATTTCCAGCGTGAAATTTAAAATGTATAAATCGACAAAGTTGACGATATACTTGTATGGTGTTTGATTATTTCGAGTGGATAATTTTCCTACTCGGGATTTCTCAAGTGGGTCTAGCTACCCACTCAATCCACTACTCCTGCCGGGCCTGACGTGATGGACAATTGAGTACCTTAATGTTTTAATGACTTTCGATAGTCTGAACTATCGATAGTTCTCCACCACTACTGTAAAGTTTACTCAAATTGGCAGTTTTAATAGGGGCTGCGCCTTAAAAAAACGTCCAATGACGAACGTAAAACCCCGCACACATATTATACGTCTAAAATTAGCCGTTCTTTTTCACCTATGGGAAAGTGACTGTTTTTATGATTTTATTTGAATAGATATTACTGACAGTAAATATCAGTGAATACGTACGAGGGTCATTCAACAAGTATTTAGCCTCACCACCCGATGGCGCTGCTATTAAAAAAGAGTTTTACCATCGTGCAGTGCATTCTTTTAGTAGCCTACTGTCAAAGTTTCTGTCAATTCTCTTCATTAGTTGGATTTGTTGTTTGTATAATTTGCGAAGAAGTGTTTCATCTGAGTGACTTTAATAGATACAAAAAAACTAAATCTCTGAGTGATATTTTTGTTATTTGCAACTCGCATCAAAGTCTAACCTCGAACAAAAATAACATTGTGCTCAATGACGAAGTGAAACTCTTAATAGCCGAAACAAAAGACAGTGAGGTGGTGAAAGTTCAAAATAATCTAAGCCAAGCAGATGGCGAGCAAGACATTAAAGTAATTATGGCAGAAAATGCTTTACTGAAACAATTAAATGATGAATTGAAACATAACCAACTCTTGGCTAATACGATTGAATTAATGAAGCCCAATAAACCATCATATGCTGAGATAATGAAGGAGTCTCGCATAAAACAAATTAAAGTGCCTGGCATAAAAGTTAAAGCTACATCCGAAAATGTAACAAATACCAACACTTTTAATAATGTTACCAAAATAATACAACACCTATTAAAGATACCATTCAAACGTGTGATTAACACTAAAACAAATGGCACAATTGTCAAATGTGTAAATAGTGAAGATGTTTCCAAAACTAGTGACGTTCTAAAGACAAGCCTCGGTAACAAGTTTGAAGTGAGCATTCAGATAGCTAATAATCCACGAGTCAAAATTATAGGAATACCAAGTGAATATGATGAAAAATATTTGGAAAGTGACATCAATCACCGAAACTTCGGCAGCTACGAAAGTAAATGCAAAGTGCTTCACTCTTATAACAGCATAAACAATACTAAAGGAGCAATAATTGAAGTTTCAAAAGAAATCTACGAGTGCATCGTTAAAAACAACTTTAGAGTATATGTTGGATTTAATAGTTGCTGAGTCTTCGATTATATTAACATTTCGTTGTGCAATAAATGTGCCGGTTTCAACCACAAAGCGAGCAAGTGTCGTAGCAAAACTGATAAGTGTATTTATTGTGCTGGGGAACATCAGTCACGTCAATGCAACAGTAACTACACTAACAAACATCAATGTGCCAATTGTGTTTACGCTAATCGAAACTATGGAACAAAATATAATACTGCTCATGCAGCATCAGATGTCCAGGCTTGTGTCATTCTTAAAAAGAAAATAGAACGTTTAATTGCCAATACTGATTATGCTTTTAGACCAACATTACCAAATTATGTGCGGCCTTACGTCCCATCATCAAAAATAGCCCTAGAGAGCAGCAAAGCATCGAATGATAATTCACCCGGACAAATAGCGAGTACAGGGAAAACAACAATTGAACAACAAACTTCCGGCTTAAAATCAATTTAAAAAACTGGTTTGTAATATCGATTGTAGTCTTGATATTAATGACAATCTCCAAAATGAGATTGTAAAGCAAGAAACAATTTGTCATAACCTCGAAGCTCTCAATAGATTTACTAATAATAATAATGATCTAATAATGTATGTTGATATCCGTGGTTTAAATACTAATTTTGAAAAACTACGTCTTAATTGAGAGCTTGGAGGTTAAGCCTTGTATAATAGTGTGCTCTGAATCTAGAAAATTAGAACAACAGCAATTCTTTAATATCGTAGCGTATGAAATTTATTATAATGAAGGCGATATAAATATTGCTGTTGGTGTGGTAATGTTTATCAAAGACTTTGTAAACGAAAATACAATAAACATTAGAATTGGTAGACTTAACGTACTGAGCGCTTGCATAACCTTAGATAACAATACTATTTTAGAGATATCGGCAGTTTATAGATCGCATGCCATGCCAAAGACTGAGTTTATTTGTGAACTTAAAAAATTTATGAATTTAAAAAGAAAATTAAAAAATCACTTAATAATTGGTTACTTTAATATTGATTTACTCAAAATAGACAATCATATCCAAGAACATCTGAATAATTTCTTTGAATATGGATTTGCCCCTGCATTTCAGTCAATTACCAGACCATCGGAAAAAGACCCTAATAAAGGTTCATGTATTGATAATATCTATATTAAAACTGATACTTTAGAAATGAGAGCCCTCAAATCAGCTGTACTTTTCAATGATCATTACCCCTTGCTCTTAAAAATAAATAAAATTACAATTAATAAGACCAAAGCTCAAACTAAAACCATTAATTATAACAAACTGCCTAAGATTGCACAAAATGTATATTGGAATTCAATATTATCAATGCAAGATCCTAATTTAGCCGCTGAATCACTTGTAAAACTAATGTCTCATTGTATAACCCTTGCAAAGAAAAATTGTAAAAAGAAATGTACATATACTGCACGAAGTGCATAGATAACTAAAGGCTTATTAATTTCTTGTAAGCCTAAAGAGACTCTATATAGGATCTGGAAAATGGATCCAAATAATATAGAAAATAAGGTTGTTTATAAACTATACGTGAAAATACTTGATAAAATAATAAAGCAAGCCAAATCCATACATGATAAAAAGATGGTTGAAAATAATATCAACAATTCCAAAAATTTGTGGCACATAATTAATGAGAAACTTGGCAAACATATTAACAAGAATAGTACAATAAAATACATTTATGACGATAACAATATTAGAATCGATGATCCATGCCGAATTTCCAACAGTATGAATACGTTTTTTAGTAACGTTGGCTCAAATCTCAGTAGTATAATTGATCAGCCACCTAATATAGAACTACGTTTACCTCCTGTTAATCCAAATACATTTTTTTTACTACCAACTGATAAATATGAAGGTCTGAACATTACAAAAAATTTGAAAATTAAAAGTAGTGGTGTGGATGACATCAATACCAAATCTATTAAATCCCTCGCCAATTTTATTGCCGAGCCACTTGTACATATAATAAATTTATGTATTGAAACATCCATCTGGCCGTATGTATTAAAGCGAGCGGATGTAATACCGATTTACAAATCTAAAGAAAAACATAAAATGTCTAACTACAGACCTATCTCATTAATTTCCAACATAGCCAAAATTCTTGAAAAAAATTATTTACCACAGATTGATGGAATTTGTTAACACTCATAAAATAATATCTAAAAGACAATATGGATTTATGAATAATTTAGGCACCAATGATGTGCTTAACTTCCTAACAAGGTTAATTTATGATAGACTTGATAAAAGTTTACCGATATCGGCAACTTTTTTAGATTTAGCTAAGGCATTCGATACGGTTAATCATAAGTTTTTGGTCCATAAACTGTATAATTATGGAATAAGGGGTAACGCTCATCAGCTTATAAGTTCTTATTTACAAAACAGATCGCAGCGTGTCAAAGTGAATATTGTTTTGAGTGACTATTGCTTAGTTCATACGGGTGTACCTCAAGGTACAGTTGTAGGACCGTTGCTATTCCTGCTTTACGTTAATGACTTATTAATCAGTATGCCTGATGATGTAATTATTTCATTTGCTGATGATACAGCTATTATAACCACCGGTAATACTTGGAAAGAAGTTGAAACGAAAATGAATAAATATCTCCTTGAAGTTAGTAAGTGGTTAGCGTTAAATAAGCTATCTTTAAACTTGGAAGAGACTGTATATATGACATTTGGGAATCATTGCCGTAGTGTTCCTGAACTTCTAAATATTACTATAAATGGAAAAAACATACAAAAAGTAGAATCATGTAAATATTTGGGTATCTGTTTGACTATAATATGAAATGGGATAAACACATTGAATATATATTAAAAAAAAAACCAAGTATCTAATTTTAGTTTTTCATAAACTCTCTAAAATAATGCAGTCTGACACTCTTATGATGATTTATTACGCTTTATTTCAAAGCATAGTAAATTATGGATTAATTGAATGGGGTGGAGCATACTCTAACCGCTTACAACTTTTACAGAATCATCAGAACAAAATTCTAAAAATTATTCATAAAAATAAATTTAATGCCAACAAACCTTTGCACGAAGAACTGGGCATGAGAAAGCTGTCGGCGCGATGGGTGCTGCGTTTGCTCACACCGGAAAACAAACGCAACCGTGAGACTACATCGGCGACGTGTTTGGCGCTGTTTCAGCGAAATCTGGTGGAGCTCTTGCGTCGTTTCGTGACCGTCGACGACACATGGATTCACTGGTACACACCAGAGACCAAGGAACAGTCGAAACAGTGAACTTTACCCGGCGAACGTGCTCCGAAGAAGGCGAAGACTGTTCGATCGACCGGAAAGGTGATGGCCACCGATTTCTGGGATTCACAAGGTGTGATCCACATCGATTACCTCGAGAAAGGTAAAACAATCACGGGGCGCTACTATGCGGACTTATTGGGCCGATTTGACGTCGGATTGAAGAAAAAGCGGCCCTGCTTGGCGAAGAAAAAAGTGCTGTTCCACCACGACAACACGCCGGCCCACACTTCCGCCGTCGCCATGTCCAAATTGGTCGAATTGCGCTACGAATTGCTGTCCCATCCACCGTACTCTCCCGATTTGACCCCCTGTGACTACTTTTTATTTCCAAACCTGAAAAAATCATTCGCCGGGAATAGATTTGGGTTGAATGAGGAGGTCATCGCCGCCACGGAGGCCTATTTTGCTGCCTTCGAGAAAATGTATTTTTTGGACGGGTTGAAAAAGTTAGAGCATTGTTGAGGATTATGTGGAAAAATAAATTGCCACCTTTAAAAAATTTTCGTTTTTCTTCTGTAGGCTAAGTACTTGTTGAATGACCTTCGTACTTATCGCTCTGTAAATATTATCAATAAGAAAGCTACAATATGACAAACAAGTAACACCTTCTTTTATCACTTTCGTCATGAAATCTTAAGCGAAAACTTTGATATTTTAAATGACGATTCAACAAATAAAAGGTTAATATTGAAGTCTTTGCTGACTGCAGGAAACTGAGTCATCTTACAAACTATAGAAAAGAAATATCAAAGTATACATATACATGAGTACTATACGTATTCATTGAATGCAGTTTTTACGGGAAAACAGCGACCTGAATTTGCAAGATGCGCATGATAATCCAGAGCTATTAAATTTCCTCCAATTTTTGGTTTCATTGCCTTAAACTGATTCAGGTTATGGCACAAAATTCTGGTCAGTCTTTTTATTGGTAATAAAACGCTACCGAGATTACTGTAAGCTCATTTGTGTTGACTAATACAAGAGAATAGGAGACATTGGGCAAACCTTTCTTTAGAAAGCAGAATGTCGGTCGTGTGTGCATCCACGGTGTGAGTAACGAGATATGTGGATTTAAGATACATATTTGCTTCTGTTTCTCTTGTGATTTTCACACCTGAGAAATTGTTCACTGAAACAGTCATCAAATAATCATCAAGACGATGTTACCTCCAAGCCAAACTCATAACATTGCGCTCTGCATGCGCGAATAGAGGACATTAACTTTGACTTTCTCATCTGCACATAACTAACAACAATCTAAGTCAAGTGCATCTTCTCCTACTAACGGTTGCCGTACCAAAAAATCTCACCTTCAAGCCAGCAGCATGCTAACGCCGGCCGCTAGCTGTAGCAACATTGGACTAGCAACCTCTGATGTTGCTAGCTCGTCTCGCGGCTAATAACTAATTGCAAGTGAAATTTAGCTGGCTCTCACATATGTGTCTTTTCTGTCTGTAAAGTATCTTTTAGTCTAGCTACTCGCGTTAGATTCGAGTCTACAAACGGATGTGTTCGATAGTAAGCTTCGGACGTAATAGTTGCGAGTGGCGCCCCATTGTGAATGCATTGATCGTTGGTAGAGTACTCAGAATAATTTTCAGCCCTTACGTTGTTGGTACTCGAGTAAGCACCGCGACCAGCTCGTAGAATCGGTTTTGATATTCGCGGGTATACAGTGAATTCGAGCTTATTAGAATCGCAAATGATATTTAAAAGTTACTGAAAATAAGGTTAATTTTTAGTTTCGCGTACTAATTCAGATTGGACGGGTAGTGAGTGCATGCAGTTTGGTGGCTTCCGTTATCGGTTTTGTTCCAAATCGCCATTTCAGTTGTATCCGTTTTTCCTATAATTCTGCAATGACTTTCTTTCTAATTGCTCACATTAAATCCTCGCGAAAAAAAAATTGCCATTAGTGCTGTTTTGGATAAATTAATAATCCTTTGTTTAAAATCATTCTACCGTGTTGAACGCGAATCGCTTGGCAATTATGTTAACAGAATACTATACATCGCGAATGTTAATACGATAGGAGGGCGAATGAAAATCTCTTTTGTTCGAACAAAGTGTGCGTCAAGTGTTTTGTGATAAATGGTCGAATGATAAAATTTATTTGCAATAAAGTGCATGAAATATTTTTCGTTATCTTATGCATAAATGTGACATTTTTGTAAAGCATGATTTTTACATCAGTGTTTTTATTATAATGTTTAGTAATCAGTTGATGTGAGTTCAGTGCATTGATATTTCTTCCAGTTCAAGCCCAACATATTTTTATATTAGAGTGGAAAGTTGTGTGTGCAAAAACTTAAACTTGTTGCAATTGTGAGTTTATCGGGATTATATCTGTCTCATCCATCTGTAAATTTCAACGGAATAAAGCGGAGAATACTTCTAAATTGTTTGTAAGTTCTTATATTACTTCCCCTCCTAAAATCATTAACTGCATTTAAAATATTCTATGGAACTAACTTTGCTATAACTAAAAAACAAATAATAGATACAATAAAACAAATCAATTCGATAAAATAAAAAAAATTGAAAAATGTTGATAATTTTAAGTTTTCTGTGTCCATTGACCTGGGTAGTATGAGAAAAAATTCACATTTAATTCAGAAACTAGGCAATCTAAACTTCTTCATCGTTATTATCTTTTATTGCAGAAAAAATATGAAATGTTAAAGTTGCTTCTTTTCATTCCAAATGTTTTTTGCAAAATTTAGAGATATGGTAATTCATAGTTTTTCACATAAGAATGCAACGCAATAAAATCCATTCCAATTTTTTTTTAGTGTTTGCGTCTTTTGAACCCGTTACGATCGATATGAATGAACTTAATTTTAAGGAAATTCGTTCACCTATAGATTCTAGCAGAGTGGAATGTTTTCATTGGTTTTGTATTTTTTTCAGTTATAGATAATCAGCATATTTTGTCCCGCGTGTTATAATATTGATCGTGAGAAAAATCGAATGGCAGGAATATCACTCAACATTGTTTGACTCTTTTAAAATATGCAGGAAAGACTTGAAATTATTCAATACCCCCTTAACTTGTAGACAAAACATTTAAACGGGATTTATTCGTTATGAAATCTTCCTCAACCCTTTAGGGATGCATCAGACTACGACGATTTAGCCGCACTTCTGTCGCAGGTTACACATGGTTAAATGGAAGCCCGCACACTGCGATTTTCGACAATTTTGTCCAGGTCGGCAGTCGCAGGAATTTGCGATTTTTCCTAAAACCAGTTTGGTAGGTAGTTTTTGTGATACTCGCGCAGGCGCACATCATTTGGACATTTGACCAGCGTTGCCAGACGGTACGGTAATTGTGGGGGCGTACGGTAATTTAGACCATTGTACGGTATACGGTAATGAGTCTGCCGTGATGGGAAAATGTACGGTAATTTTGGGTAACTTTCAAAATATTTAAATTTTGAATGCATTCAATTTGGTTAGTTACTCAACTTTCATGTTAGCAATATCGGCATCAGTACCAACGTTGGTTTTTTAAGCGACTATAAACTGATCTTACTAAAATGTAAACGAATCCGTTGAAATCACACCAGAACGTCAATATCGCTGCAGCGAAATTGTCTAGTCGGCTGTGAAATACTTTGTTGAATTTGGAACTTTTGAATAGTGTTGTGTGCAAATAGTTTGAATACAGCTAAGCTTAGCCTTATCAGTTCACCCTTTTGATTCAGGTACTTTTCGTTTAGTGACAATTTTATTATTTTAAGTAAAGTGATTACAATTATTTGTATTAGCTTCCCCTCACGTACATTTTACAGTGTGTGTTAATGAATACAACAGAAACAAACTTAGGCAAAATTAAAGTTGTTTCATTAATTAACTAGGAAATAATTTAACGAGTTAAGTTTTTTTATAAAAATCTTTCTGCAAAATGAGTAAAAACATCAAATCATTCTTTTCGAAAACCTCTTCCTCAAGTGAACGACACCTAAGTTTAGACCAGAACAGTGATTTAGATGTGGATTCAGATGATTCTCAGAGTGCAGGTAGTTCTAGCAAAAAAATATGTAGTCATGACGGGACTCCTGAAAAAAAGAAAAGAATCCGTGGTGAAAACTCTAAAAAAATGACACATAGGGCTCAGAGCTACCGAATAGAATGGGAAAAGGATGCAATATTTGCAGATTTGATTGATCCCACAAAGGACAATAGATCTAAAGCAGAGTGTAAGTTTTGTAAGACAACAATGTTGGCAGAAGTAACAGTGCTAAAAAGACATGCATTAAGTCAAAAACATGTCAGATTAGTTAAAGGTGTAAGTTCTAGTACAAAGGCTTCTGTTGTTTGCAGTCTAGAAAAATTTGTTAACCCTAACAGTATTAAGAAAGCTCACGAGAATAACATAAAGACAGCTGAATTAAAACTATCAGCATTTTTGACAGAGCACGATATTTCTTTAACGTCTGCTGATCATTTCGTTAAAGTTTTAAAATCCTCTTTTCCTGATTCGAAAATAGTCAAAGCTATATCATTAGGACGCACAAAAGCTACGGGCGTGGTGAAAAATGTGATAGGGCAATGTAGTTTCGAAGATATCAGTGAACACATTCAAACTCAAAAATTTAGTTTGGTGATTGATGAGTCCAGCGACATTTCAAGAACGAAATCTTTGTGCATTTGTGTAATATATTTTGATAATGCAGAAAAAAAGTTGTGTCAAAGTTTTGGAAACTAATCGATGTGTACGATGGTTCAGATCCAGAGGTTGCCCGCAAAGGTGCTTGCGCTCAACGTATTTACGATTTATTAATTGAGAACTTAAATCATGCAAACATATCTTTGTGTAATATTGTTGGTTTTGCTAGTGATGGCTGCAACACAATGATGGGAGAGTTCAACTCCGTTCAGCAGAAATTAGCTGAAAAGATCCCTGGAATTATAATTCAAAAATGTATCTGCCACTCTATCCACCTTTGCGCCAGTGCTGCATGTCGTGCTTTACCAAGAAGCTGTGAAGACCTGGCTAGGAACATTTACGTCGTCTTCAAAAATTCAAATAAAAGGATCGCAGTTCTTAAAGAGTTTCAACAATTCTGCGAAGTCGATCCACACAAAATACTTCGCCTTTCTCAAACAAGATGGCTGAGCCTACAGTCTGTGGTTGAACGAATTCTCGAACAATGGGATGCCCTAAAGCTGTTTTTTAGCAAGATTTGGGCTGAAGAAAGGTTAAACGCAGCTGAGCTTATATTTGTATCACTTCAGGATCCATTTATGAAAATGTTTTATTTCTTTTTAAGCTGGGTGCTTCCAAAGTTTAATGACTTGAACAAACTTTTCCAAGGTGAAAAGGTTTTGTTAACCTACACGCACTCGCGTATAGAACGAGATTATAAAGAACTATTGTGCTGCTATCTGAACCGAGATTATGTCATGAAAAGTGATTTGAATCAGCTAAATCCTGGAAATGAATCTCAATTTTTATCTCCTTCAGCAATGTACTTGGGTGTAAATGTACTCAATGCACTGCAAGATAAAACTATCATGAACGAAAAGGAAAAAATTAATGATATATATATATATATATATATATATATATATATATATATATATATATATATATATATATATATATATATATATATATATAATTTTATATATATAATTTTATATTCATAATTTTATTTAAATAATTTTATTCAAAGCATTTATTTCGCATAATTATTCATAGTACATTTTATGATGAATAAAATTAAATCTAAGCACTTATACCTTATAAGTCTGCACTTGTACGGTAAACGTACGGTAATTTTTGGCTAAACTCCCCACAATTCTTTCTTGAGAGTCTGGCAACGCTGCATTTGACGCTGACGTGCACGGAAGTTTCTGGCATAGCGCACAAATGAGTTAGCGCATGTGTTCCTGGCAAAGACATACCTTCAAATGAGCATATTAGTTCTGCGCATGCCTGAAGTTCCTTTGCAAATCTTGTCGCAGTGTGTTCGTATTTGCGTCTGAAAATCGCTGGTTACGGCAGAAAAATCGCAATGTGGCCGAACCCTTAAGTGTCTCATTTTGATATACAAATCGCTTCCAGTTTGCTTATTTATTTTTCAGCGATGACGCATATACTCGTCTTAAACAGAGTAGATCTTTGTTATAGTAACATTGATAAAAACAAGTTGGGTAAACAGACCTACGCTCATGTCAGAAGGGTTTTGTATTCAACTTACAAAATGCAGTCACCAGATCGAATAAAATCAAGAAACATGTCAAAGACGGTTTTATTGGAGAAAATATGAAATACGAAGATCATACTATTATTAACAAAGTTGAACGAACTTCGACTTCTGATGTTTTTGTTATTGTTATACTCATAAATATGTCCCTTGATAATTATTTCAGATGTCCATTCGTGAGGTAGGGAACACATTTTACATGTATTTCACTCCTGTGCCCCCACTGAAGCAAAAACTGACAGTTTAACAACTGTTTTGAAAAGCTCCCATGAAAACTTTCATTTCATACTCATATCGGCTACGTTTGATGAATTTTTTTTTCAGGGGCCACTCTCCTGTACTGTTATCATCGATTCATTGCCAATTTTTTCGAATTCTAGAATGGTTAAAAAGCCCTTTTGCTAGGAGCTATCTCCCGCCTCCTTGACTTGTTTCACTTATGAGCATTAATTGTAGGTACTCATCTTCAGTCATTCATTAAATTGAATCAAGTGTTCAAAGCATGCACCTTAAATGTTGAAGTTGGGAAAAAATAACTCAAAATTCTTCAATTCAAAACAGCCACAATTTTGTTTTACGATTACTGATACCACTAGCTGAACCGATTCTCAAAGATATACATGACACCTTTCATTCCTGAAATTTTCATGCAAATCCTAGCAAAACTGTAGTGTCTGAGTCGGTAAAAAGCGCATGTTGTTCCATAGTAATAAATGCAGCACATATTGTTCCAAAGTATTACAGGAAAACTATAACTACTATACTACTAACTATAACTTCGCTCAATATGATTCAATCTTTATGAAACTTTTAGGATAGATTAACCTTATAAACAGTCATCCGTGTACTGAATTTCATTGAATTTAAGGATACCGTTAAGATTTTATTCAAGAAAACATAAAATCGATAAATCATACTATTACTAACAAAGCTGAGTGAATTGTGACTTCTCACGTATTTATTGTTGTTGTACTCATCAAGGCCTACATTCCTGATTTTTTTTCAGATTTTTCGGATCACAGGTGTCCAATCGCGAGGGGAGGGGGGACACATATTTTTCGTGTATTTCCCCCTCGCTGTGCGCCCCTCGAAGCAAACTTTGCCAAACTAAGACCTGCTTTGAAAAGCTTTCATCAAGACCTTTCATTTGATACCCATATCGGCTACCTTTGATGAAATTTTTTTTCGGGGGGGTCACTCCCATATATGGGGAGACCCCCCTTAAATACCTTATAAATTTTTTTGAAGTTGAACTTTGAAGAGAACACCACTTTGCACCTGCATACAAAATTTTATGTTTCTAGCTTAAGTAGTTTCCGAGAAAAACTGCTGTGACACACGGACGGACGGGCAGACAGACGGACGGACGGGCAGACAGACGGACAGACAGGACGCGATTTTAGTAGGGTTTTGTAAAATTATTTTACAAAACCCTAAAAAACCAATCATTGCTTGTTTGGTTGTCAGAAAATTGACACCAATATCGAGATCCTTTTCTTTGATTCATTTTTTGCACAGTATGATCATCTGCGTGCAAAGCTTGATTTGAATTTTGTGCTTTGTACAACGTCTGGAAAATGCTTTCCGATCAATTCTGCCAGTTTTTTTGAAGCTGGGGGACTGAGTTGTGATGATTTTGGTCGTTTATCAGAGTATTTTTCGATGATTTTTTCTACATACTCTAGTAAGTAGTCGAGACTTTTAAGTTTTCCATTATTTATTTTTGTATTTTAAAAATGAATTTGAACAAATTATATCTAATAGGCGAAGAAGGACCTTTTTATAATATTTCTTTAGCCTTTTTCTTGCCGTTGAGTATGCAACTATAATGCCAACGCAATTATCTTTTTCTTCGTAGCATGACAGCCCCTCTCGGGCCTTCGCTTCGTGCAATAAGTGCCTCCAACTGTCTCAGTCTGTTGACCACGTCCTCTTATTTGGCAATCCGACCAGCGATGAACTATCTTCATCGACCGAGCCAGAAAAGTGTTTCCTCGGTTTCCCCACTGGTCTCTGACCTCCAGCTCTCCCAACGAATACCTTTTTAGGTATCCGTTATTCGTCCATACGATTCACACAACCAGCTCATTGCAGCTTCTGCAGTCTTGCAACCATTGAGATCTCCGGCTCGTCAAAACTTTCATACAGCTCATGGTTGTATCGGATTCGCCATTGGTCCTTGTCTTGTTTCGCTCCAATTATTCGCTTCAGGACCCGTCGCTTAAAGGTGTTCAATATATTTGCAGATGCTTGGCTTAGGGTCCATGTTTCACACCTATATCATAGCACAGGTCTTATCACAGATTTGTATACTTGGAGCTTTGTTTTCCTGTGTTTGCAGCTGGTCTTCAAGATCGTCAATACTGAATAAAATATTTTATTTGTATGCTGTATTCTTTGGTGTATTTCGTCTCTTTCATTGGCGGGTCCTGTTATTTAGTGCCTAAATAGATAAATTCGTGAAATTTTGTGTATTTGCGGTATTTTTCCTCGACAACGTAGTGGGCTTTATTTAATTCTCATTGACCTGTAGCCTTACTAGTTTTGCTTCAATGTCGAATTTCAGGAGACCTCTTGAATCGACAAGTAGCTTTCTGATGACATATTCGAAAGCCAAATTGAATAACAATGGAGCCGGTCCATCTCCCTGCTATAGTCTGATATTTGTGTCAAAGGCGTGGGTGAGTTAGTTATTGAACCGGACTCACGAGTTGTTCGACGTCTTTGTAATTTGGCTGGGATACCTAAGTAAAACATTATTTGGTAAAGAACGTTACGATCAATACTGCACGAAAATTTGCTGTACGTCTACGGTACCCCCCGGGTGGAACTGATCTGGGAATTCAAAGGGGTGCAAGTGCTATTGTTGGGTTCTCGTCTCCGATTCCAGTGAAGCCGACGGGGACTGACGTTCCCGGGGTACCCGAATCAATTAGTAAAAATACTAGGATTGGAACTGGAACTGGATCCGACACATAGTGGCTTTGTGATTGTTTGATAACAAGATCAACTCATCGCTGCGAATCTCAAACCTGGACGTATATTCAGGTACCACGGGCAGCTGATGAGCCTCCATCTTAGAGATGGTCAGCTGATCGTGGTGGCTAGTGGTGCAAACAAAGGTTGGCGTTGACTTTATAGCGTCAGATATAGCTAGGTCTCGGATCTACCAGTATAAAAGTTGAGAGTTCCCTCAATGTAAACTGGTACCGAACTTGGGGGGGTGCGAATGATTGGCGCTTAAACCAAACGCTGTCTAATGGTGACCGTGAGATATAGCCCGTAAAGGGTAGGTGCTCACGTTAATCAAGTGACAAATGTACGTCTATGTTGAGCTGCCAGCGTTTCTCAAGTACCTGCTAGACAGTAAATAATTGGTCTATCGTCAATCTACCTACTCTAAAGCCACCTTTATACTCCCCGATAATACTGTTAGCGTATGATCTAATCTTACGTTCTAAAAATTTGAAAATATTTTTTACGCTGTACAAAGTAGTGATGTGCCTCTATAGTTTTCGCACTGTAATATGATTGACTGGCTCCACCTTTTTGGCATATGTTCTTGTTGCCAAATGTACTGGATGACTTTTTAGATGGCTGCTACCATATTCAATGAGATCCACTGCCTTCAATGGCGGAAAAAACTTCATCCAGAGTTGGTGGGGTCAATGGAAGCTCTTCGGGAATATCAATAGACTCCGACGGCCTGGAGCTATGCGGAAGATTAATCAATCATTTTAATCCTGTTTTCATCATAGCAGAGCGTGGTCTTGGGCTGATAACCTCGTTTCAAGCTTTTGTTCACTACTTTGTAGGCTTGTCTTGTGTTGTTGCTCACTAGGCTTACATCGATACTGCTCAATTGGTCGTCATAGTATTTTTACTTAATTAATTATCTTTTTCATAATTTTCTTTTCGTCCTAGTTCATATACCTAAATATTTTTTGTAATATATTCTGACATTTGTCATCGAACCAATAATTTTTTTTGCGCTGGGCTTGATTTCCCTTTTTTAGGGTTGTGTAAAATAATTTTCAAAACCCTAGTAAAATCGCGTCCTGTGTTTCCTTCTGTCCGTCCGTCCGTGTGTCACATCACTTTTCCTCGCAAACTACATAAGCTACAAACGTAAGATTTCGTAATTAGATGTAAAGTGGCGCGCTTTTCAAAGTTTCATCGCAAAAGAAATTTTATAAGATGTTTAAGGGGAGTGTCCCCATGCATGGGAGTGGCCCCTGAAAAAAAATTTCGTCAAATGTAGGCAACATGGAAAAATTTAATCAACTTTGTTAATAATAGTACATTTTATAAATTTTATATTTTTACCTATAACAACCCCTCATTAGCGCTCTCCTGCTACTTCAACTTGTTTGTTGTAGTCATAAACAACTGCCAATTTTGTATGGGCTTTATTTTGTTTCCTAACTTCTATTATGGAATTATCGTGTATTGTACTAATTATCAAAATTTCTTTTTTGTCGCCCAATTTCATCATTATTCATTTATCTTTGTACCTCTCAATATGTTCTCTTTTTTTCGAAAACGAAATTTTTATTTTAATTCATGAAATCCGTTTGGTTAAGGCAAAGTTTTTCGACAAGATTTATATTAGTGTACCAGTTATCAAATAAAGTCGGTATCCTAATTCTAAGAGCCAATTCTTCACCAATACCCGATGAAAATTTGTATTGTAGTGAGGACTATTATCAGTGTCTTTTCCGGTTTACATGTTGATATTCCATTTATAACCGGAATTACTTTCACATAGCACAAAAAATGTTATCGTGAAGCGACTTCACGATTCACCCACACATACTCGTATATCTCCTTCTGGACCATTTAATCTCATATTTTTAGGGCTTTGTACATTTTCTTTACAAAGACCATCTGTCTGTCCATCTGTTCGTCCATCTGTCAATGCGTGACAGCAAGTTTTCCCAAAAAAACTGGAACAGGTAGAAAGCTCAAAATTTGTGGAGAAGTCTAAAATGGTGGTCTCTTGAAAATTTAGGACTTACCAACATTTCAAATTGTTTTATGGGGGTTCCCTCTTATGCTGAAGTGATCCTTAAATTTTTTTCTCGAATATGATTGAGTGGGGTATTATATGAAAGGTCTTGACTTTTTTATTTCAGATTCTAAAGGTCTGAAATAAAAAAGTCATTTTATGGATCAAGAGATTCAAAGGGAGGACAAAATGTATGCAAAATTTATGTCCCCCTTTCGCGGTTGGACACCTTTGAGCCGAAAAATGTGAAAGAAATCGCGGAGGTAACCCTTCATGAGTAGAAGGGCAACAAATACCTCAGCAACCAAAATTCAGTTAACTTAAAATCAAAACGGAATCCTTATACTTTTTAAAATTATGCTGTTATGTATGTTGGTATATAAACTCCGCTGTAGTTGGTCTCAAGCCCGGTTGAGAAAGGAGGAGGGATCCACTTGTTTCCCCTTACCCCAGCTTCTATGTTTCCTGATTCTAAGTTCTACGTCCAAATGGTAGTCAATGGTTTCAGGGTAGCACATTGGGTTTGCCAGGAACTGCAAATACACCTGCAGATCCGCTACTAAATCCTAATGACGCCTCTTTTGTGGTCACGTAAGAGGGTGACGGCGAAACTTCCGCGCCTGGTAAAGGAATCGAAAGTTATAACCATGCCGTCGGAATCGAGGTTAAATGAAGGGCTATGTCCCCGTCCTTGGAAAATCCTACATTGTTTCAAAACCTGCAGCAGTGCCTCGGAATGGATTGGATCTATGCCAATGTCCTCGCAACCGAAAAAAGGACTACGGAATTGGATCCTGGAATCTCAGATCACTGAACAACACTGGCACTGTTAAAGACCTTTACCAACAGGCCAGTCAATATAAATTAAACATACTGGTAATCCAGGAAACGAACTGGACTGGAAATGTTATTCAAGATATGAGACCGCATACAATATTGAAAAGTGGGAAGCCTGCTAGAAAGTGCGAATTCAGAGTGGCATTTATTGTGGATAGGGAGCTCTAATCATTGATTGATTTGAAGGCAGTCAGTAAACGAATGTGTGGGATCCGTATAAAACTAAAACTCTTCGAAATTTGTCAGATAAACGTACACACCCCGACCGAAAAAAAGGACGAAGAAACGAAGGAAACGTTCCACAATCACCTAGAAAGACTAGTTGACTTATTGCCTACGAACGACACAAAAAAAATTCTGGGTGATTACAAGGCTAAGGATGGCAATGAGCTATCATATCGGGGAACAACTAGAGGATATAGCCCGCACGATGAAATAAATGACAACGGCCAGCACCTGATTGACCTTACATATAGCAGAAATCTAGTTAAACGTTCGACTTGCTTTCCACATCGACGCATGCACAAAATATCCTGGATATTATCGGGTGACAACACACAAAACCAAATTAACCAGGATGTAGGGAGAACATTTTGAAAATCTCAGAAGAGTACTGAATAAGATAATTAAAATCAGAAAAAAAATACTATGATGACCAATTGAGAAGTATAGATGTAAGTCTAGCGAGCAACCACAGCAGACAAACACACAAAGTAGTGAAAAGCCGGAAATGAGGCTATCAGCCCAAGACAACGCTCTGTCGTGATGACATCGGCAATATCATCGCTGATGAAAACAGGATTGAGGAAAGATTGGCATCATATTTCAAGAACCTCCTTAACAGCTCCAGAGCATCGGAGCCTATAGATAATTCCGGAGAACTTCCACTGGCCCCACTAACTCTGGATGAAATTTGTTCCACCATCAAAACCCAAAAGAATAATAAAGTGCGAGGCATGGATGAGATTCTTGTGGAGCTTATTATCGACAATAGATCAATTGTTCAGAGTCAAACAAGTATTTGAGAAATGCTGAGAGTTCAACATAGACGTGCACCGAATATTCGTTGACTTTTGACCTAGACTATTGATTGAAACGTACTGTACCAAGTAATGCTTTGCTTTGGAGTCCCTGCCAAATTACCAAAATGACAATCAAGTTTCTAATCTCCAAAGTCTGGAGATGGGCTGGCCCCACTGCTATTCAATTTGGCTCCAAAATATGTCATAAAAAAAACACCTGTCGATACTAGTGGGACATTATTATACAAGTCGAGCCAAGTCATTGTCATGTTCATTAACAACTGCCAAAGAACTTTTCTTGAAGCTCGACAGCAAAGCAAAACTAGTAGGGCTACAAATCAATGAGAATTAAACAAAGCTAATGGTGCAGTCGAGAAAAGTACCCAAATAGCCAAAATATCACATTTGGCGAATAGACTATTGAAAATCTGGGCAAGTTTGTGTATCTAGGTGCCAAAATACTTAGAAATAGTAATAAAAGAGACGAAATACGCTGAATAATACAGCTCACAAATAAAATATTTTATTCAGGTTTGAAGATCTTGAAGACCAGCTGTATACATAGGAAAATAAAGCTCCAAGTATACAAATAATGAAATATGGACTCTGATCCAAATATCATCAAACATATTGAACACCTTCGAAAGACGGGTCCTCGGACGAATAATTGGAGCAAAGCTAGACTAATGGCGTGTTCGATATAACCATGAGTTGTATGCCATTTCTGCTGAGCCGCAGGCCTCAAAGATTGTTTAAGCTGCGATTAGCTGGCCATGTGAACTGTATAGACGACAACAGGTATCCAAAAATTGACGCCGGTCTAGCTTCTAATACATCAGGCCAGCGATCAACATCATCAACTCGGAGCTGCCGACAATGAAGGAAATAAGCATAAATATGAATGAATATAAATAAATGGAAGACAATTGACACTTCGATCATACACTGCTGCCAAAGTTAAACCAGCTAAATAAAATACGTGGAAAAGCTCACAGAGAACATGTATGTTCACCTTTGTTTTGGAGCAAAGAAGGTTGGAGCCACGGAAAGTCAAAGATCCGAAAGTTCTATGGCAGCGCTGGAAACCACGATTCCAAGACATTGAGGCTGACTTTACTGAAGGGGTTTCTTAGCAGGTCTGGGATCCATGGAGTAGGAGTTCTCTTCCTTTTTGGAAGCTCGAGTTAGGAGGAGGTTTTGACCAGAGGAACCGACTGTGAAAGCACGTGGACCAAGGAGTGAATGGGATTCTTATTTGATGAAATCTAGCTTTTGGAGTTTGGAGAATAATACGGTGGAATTTAGCTTTTAGACCTCTAGAATTGCAAAAACCAATATGTGCAACGAGAACGACGGTTAGCGGAAAGTTTACCAGGGGCTCCTGTTGGCAAGAGCTCAGAGTTAAGGTTAGTTTAGAATGCTATTGTATATTTAGGAAACAATATATTTTATTGTTGATTACTTTTACAAAATCACGGTATTATAAAAGCAAAGTGATAGCGGGGCTTTTTATTGACGGTTGTTCGAGAAATCGTAAACTTTACGCGGGAGTGCTATTAGTAGCTATGAGGCTCACAATCTATAAGTAGAAGAAATCTATAAGTACGATAGAAGAAAAAAATGTTGAGGTGGTCGGGCCTCTTTCGGTTCCTATTTCAGCTCCTGGTTAACGGGAATTAATAATTATGGTTGGAAGTTTTGCTTGGTGGATTTCCCTTTTTAGGGCATGTTATAGGAGTTATCACCGATGAGTCGGTAACTCGTTCATCGTCTCAAGGGGCACAGGGTGAGCAAGTGGCGTGGCACCAGGCCCGTCTTCGACGAGCTAACCAAGACCAAGGCGCCCCAATTGGAGCACTCTCCATTGAAGAGGGTAACAATATATATATATATATATATATATATATATATATATATATATATATATATATATATATATATATACATATATATATATATATATATATATATATATATATATATATATATATATTGTTACATGTTCAAACAATTCTGCAACGAGTGCCGAAATTGTTGTCGCAACTTTTAATAATATCATGATCAACCAAGAAAAGAAAACGAATGTACTCGAAAGAACAAGAATAGACCAAGTGATCCATGATCAATAGCTGAAAGTGACGTCACTGCGGGTATTCAGAATTGCTCGAATATTCCAGGTAGTTCTCGTCAGAACATTCGCCAATATACGAGAAATGGATTGAATGACTAGAGACCCTATCTTAAACTGAGCTGAATGAATGGGAAGGGTAATAGTAAAAACTGCGATAAAAGTGGCGCGAATTAAAGGCGATATTGGTTGATTGTGAGGTGAGTTTCGTGATACAGACAGTTGAAATATAAATTGATAGAGGGTAAAAATTAAAATGCGATTTGTAAAATAGTGAAATTAATGAATGTGCATTCTTAGTAAATAAACTCTTTTAACTTAATTTAAAAGAAAGTGCGTTTTCACTTTCCCGGAACGTTAAAATGATCGGGCGCGAACCGTAACATGCGACAATATATATAATATATATATATATATATATATATATATATATATATATATATATATGCACATATATATTATATATATATTATATATATATACATATATATATACATATATATATATACACACATATATATATATATATATATATACATATATATATATATATATATATATATATATATATATATATATATATATATATATATATATATATATATATATATTTATTAGGCCTTCACGATACGATACCGTGTTAAGGCTATTATTGGTATCGTATAGTGTTAGATTTTTTAACATCGTATCGATATTGATAGCGGCGATATTTTTTTTTGTAAATTTATCGTATTGGTATCGATTATTTTGAGTCGAGTATCACACTATTGCTAACAAAGTTTAAGCGATTTGGACTTCCAAGTTATTTGTTGCTGCTGTGCTCGTTAAGACTCACTTTCATGATTTTACGGATCAAAGTGTCCAATTGCGAATGAGATCAGCCAAAACTTCGTACATATGAAGGCCTATTCGAGACCTTAGATTTAAAAAAATCTTTTAAGAGGCACTCTCCTATATAGGGAGCCACGTTTAAACCGTTCTGAAAATTTTTTACCCTAAAATTTTCAAAAAATCATCATTCCTGATCTTTTCACAAAGTTTGATGGCTGTATTTTCTGTATTTTTGGAAAAAACTGCTGTGACATACAGATGGATGGAAGAATGAATAGACAAAACCGTGGTTTCAATGGGGTTTTGCATTTTAGTACTAAACCCTAACAAAGTTCCGGCTGATGAGAATGAAGGATTGCTAATGATCACGGATCATTGCTGATGATGGTTTGTAATGACTAATTATGGCAGATGATGGCTGACGAGGGCAAATGCTGGCGGATGATGGCAGCTGATGACGGCATATGAGAGCTTATGATACTGAATTACTGCTGATGCGGACAGATGATTACTGATGAGGACGGGTATTAGCGAGCGATGGCTGATGAATAGCAGATGATTACTGTTACATATAATGACATGTGATTGTCAATAAGGGCTGATGAAGGCAAGTGTTGGCTGATAAGCGTTGATGATAACTGATGGAGGTTTATAATTATTGATATTGGTGGATGGTGGTGAATGATAGGTCTTGAGCTCGGATGATTATTGATGATAGCGAACGATGCCGGATGATGGTGGATTATATCTCATAAGGGTCGATGATGTCGGATGATGGCTGATGGTGGTTGTTGGCGTATAACAGATGGCGACTAGTAGTAGGTGGTGAATGATTGCAGATACTATCATGTTATAGTGGATAATTGAAAACGGTACATGGGGTTGGAAGATGATGGTGGATAGAAAATAATGTTGGATGGCGTATGGCATATTGTAGATGTTTGATTTTGGTGGATGCCAGACGCAAGTCCCAGGGGCAGAGCCTACACGTGTTTGGTTTTAACTTAATGTCTGATTTTTTTCCTACAACCAACGTAGTACGTGGTTTGCCTGAGGGTCAGTAACGCAGACAATCTTTTTGAAATGGTCATGTGAACGAAATCGCAGGCAAATGCCTGTTCAAGCATACGTTGGTAATATTTATCGATATTTTTTCAAATGAAAATTTTTATTTTTCAGTAGAATATTTTCCTCCATTTCCTTTTAGTGTTATAATATAACCACTGGCGAAAAATAACGCCCGCGGTCCGGTTATTTTATTTATAAGGCAGTATAATTCTTTTCGCTATTTGACAAGTCTTCTGGTATTACGAACATTTGCCTAAAATAAAATATGACTAGCGGCTCGTTTTTCTCGTCTTCTGATAGTTCACATTTTGCTGGTGGACATTTTTATTGAGTGGTAATTTATTATATTTCAAAATTTGCAAATTTTTGGCATGTGCCATTCGAACAAATTACCGGTAAAGGTAATAGTGATTGCTGGTTGATTAAACTGTTTCCGATTCTTTATTATTTTTTTTTTGTTGTGAATTTCAAATAAGCAGTTTTATATTATTAAAAGTTTAAAATACTTTTACTGGCAAATTAAAGCGCCAATCATTAATATAATATTTAAATCATGTGTTTTTTGTGGGATTTATAAAGAGAAAAAACTATGGAAATCAATTAAAACTTGCTGAAAAGGGAACTGAAACCGCGAAACTCATGGACCGGTAAGCTAAGTGATCTTGCAAGGTGAATATATGCCAATACTGAAAAATTCTAGACTGGTCTGTTATGTACCTCAGCAAGAACCTTACTGTCAACTTGAACTCAATTAAAATTATCGGAGCCAAGTCAAGATTTTCTTTGAAGGCTTGCGCTAAAACTAGAGTGCTAAAAGAAAGAGTAGGAAGGGTTCGAGCTTGACGAAGACACACTAGCTGATTACATATGTAAAATAGATTCTGAAATATTCTCGATGTACTTGTATGTAAATAACTTTGATGCAAGGCATTGACCCTGCTAGCATCAAATTAAGATCCGATACGTTAGTGCTGTCTGTACCCTTCAGGTCAACTTTTGGTTTCAACGATCCAGATGAAGTGATTTTTTTGAACCTGAAAGTCTCAATTCATCAGCCTCTGACGACGCACAGAACAACTCCTTATTTAAAGTGGCAACTACCAATAAGTTACTTTTATTGACTATACCATTATCATGTCTAAGCGTAGACTGCTCATCTTGGTAACAACGGGTAGTCAAGACTGCTGGCCAGTAAATGATAAGGGCTATGCGGTGAAATAGGCAGGGAGGTTTTTATATCTCGCACCATTGGAAATTTACAATTACAACCATCAAAAGATTAAAGTTTTTGCTCATATTCATCCACGTGTATTAACTGGTTTCCATTCCCAGTCCAAAACAAACCGTTGAATATGAATAAATATACCTAATAAAATGATATGCAAAAGATTTTTAATTAAGTCACACACGCTTGAATATGATCATAAAAATCACATAAAAAATATTTGTTTGTTGTGAAGAAGCACAGAATTGAATCCCGTATTGTACTAAATGCAAAAACACGGATTCTTTTCTTTGCAAGAAAAACAATTTTTTTTGGTAAAAGATTCGAAAGCACGTGTATATCTTTTTATCTTAGAATATTTGATAAAGTTCGAAAGAAATTAAGGTTTTGTTGTTACTGAATTTTGATGTGAGACTTTTTATGTTTAAGAAATTATTTGTGTGTTAGCTACGATTCATTAAGGCTGGATGGAGATTCCGGTGTTTTTTTATGATTTTCAGTGGACCAGTTGAGATAATAGGCAGATTATCTTTTCGCGGCATATTTAGCTTTCAGCGTATCAATTTGCATAATTTATGTGAATGAAAATAATTTTTTACTACTTTACTTTTGTTAAGATTGTTTTTAAGGCTTTTGTAGTTCTTATAGAATTCTTGTGAAATTGTGACCTGCCTGTCTAACCGTCTTTATGGCGTAGTTTTTCTCCAAAACTATAGTAGCACAATCTCCAAGCTTGGCAAGTAAATCAGAAGTAACTGCTTCCTGAAAGTTTGGGTATCGAAAGAATGTATAAAGTTTCTTAAGGGGGTCTTCCTATGTAAGAGGTTGACCCTGAAAAAATGCTCTAACAAAGGTAGTCATGTAGGGTATCAAATGGAAGTGTTCATAAGAACTTTCCTATCCGCCAGTATTTGCATCGAGGTTGCAGGACGAGGACAAATGCGCGAAAAGTTTGCTTCTCTTCCTGGCGTTTGGACAGCTGTGGCCCGGAAAAATAAAATAAAACAAGTTGGGTAAACAGACCTACGCTCATGTCAGAAGCGTTTTGTATTCAATTTACAAAATGCAGTCACCAGATCGAATCAAATCAAGAAACATGTCATAGCCGATTTTATTGGAGAAAATATGAAATACGAAAATCATACTATTATTAACAAAGTTGAACGAATTTCAACTTCTGAGGTTTTCAGTATTGTTATACTCATAAACATCTCCCTTGATAATTATTTCAGATGTCCGTCCGCGACGGGGGAAACACATTTTTCATGTATTTCCCCCCTGTGCCCCACTGAAGCAAAAACTGACAGTTTAACACCTGTTTTGAAAAGCTCCCATGAAAACTTTTATTTCATACTCATATCGGCTACGTTTGATGAATTTTTTTTCCAGAGGCCACTCTACTGTACTGTTTTCATCGTTTAATGGCCAATTTTTTCGAATCCTAGAATGGTTACAAAACCCTTTTGCTAAGAGCTCTCTCCCACCTCCTTAACTTGTTTCACTTAGGAGCATTAATTGTAGGTACTCATCTTCAGTCATTCATTAAATTGAATCAAGTGTTCAAAGCATGCACCTTAAACGTTGAAGTTGGGAAAAAATAACTCAAAATTATTCAATCTTCGCATTTAAAATAGCCACAATTTTGTTTTACGATTACTGATACCACTAGCTGAACCGATTCTCAAAGATATACATGACACCTATCATTCCTGAAATTTTCATGCAAATCCTAGCAAAACTGTAGTGTCTGAGTCGGTAAAAAGCGCATGTTGTTCCATAGCCATATGTTGCCATAGTAATAAATGCAGCGCATATTGTTCCATAGTAATAAAGGAAAATTCAAACCGCTATAACTTCGCTGAATATGATTCAATCTTTATGAAACTTTCAGGATAGATCAATCTTATAAATAGACATCCATTGAATTTAAGGGTACTGTTAAGATTTTACTCAAGAAAACATAAAATCGATAAATCATACTATTACTAACAAAGTTGAGTGTATTGCGACTTCTCACGTATTTGTTGTTGTTGTACTCATCAAGGCCTACACTCCTGATTTTTTTCAGATTTTTCGGATCACAGGTGTCCAATCGCGAGGGGGGGGGGGGGGGACACCAATTTTTCGCGTATTTCTCCTCCCTGTGCGCCCCTCGAGGCAAATTTTGCCAAACTAAGACCTGTTTTGAAAAGTTCTCATCAATACCTTTCATTTGATACCCATATCGGCTACCTTCAATGAAATTTTTTTTTTCGGGGGGTCACTCTCCTATATGGGGAGGCCCCCCTTAAATACCATATAAAATTTTTTTGTAGTTGAACTTTGAAGAGATTACCACTTTACACCTATACAAAAAATTTGATGTTTCTAGCTTAAGTAGTTTCTGAGAAAAACTGCTGTGACACACGGACGGACGGACGGACGGACGGACGGACAGACGGACAGACTGGTCGCGAAACTAGTAGGGTTTTGTAAAATTATTTTACAAAACCCTAAAAATCGTGCAAGTATTTCTTTATAATTCGCTTGAAGTGTATGAAAATGTCGGAAGAGAGATACCGGCAAATAATCGATATATCCGATGATGTGATTTGAGTGTGTGTTGCATGCAGAACTCAACACCAAAAATCAAAAGAAGACCAACACTTCTAACAAATGATTAAATTGCAAAATCAGATTGCAGGGTTGAAGACAGAAGGATTGTGATTAAGCCTAAAAATCTCTTTTTCTCAGAAAAATGTTGATCGATTTTGAGCCGAAGATCTGGCCGTCGAAATGTAAAATTTCTCTTCAACGAATGCGGCCTATTCGCACCAATAAAAATGCAACATCCCTCTATAATTTAGCAAAGGATGCAATGATGGATGAGTATGATATCACTGAGACTAGATTGCGACAACCTAGACTTATCATCAATGGTCTAGAAAACCAATATACATACAAATGAGGAATTAAGGAATGAAATCCAATCATTAAATCCCAATATAGGGGAGCGGGATAGAATGGAACTCGTGCTTGCTAGGCGGATAAAAAAGGAAAGGTGGTAGCACATCATCCAGGGAGCATGTATAAGAGGCTTGTTAATAGATACGTCAATAAAGATTATGGATAATATTTTGTGAAGGAATACTATAACAACGAGGTGTTTTAAATGCCAAAAATACAACCGCAAAACATCAAAATTTGAAGGTGAGCAAATCTGTGTGAAATGTGGAGGAAAGTATGACCTAAAGGGTTGAAAAAGTACGCTTGAGATGTGCTGCAACTGTATTAGAAACAATAAAAATGTTGATCATTCTCACAGAGCTGACTCCCCGGGCACTTGCCCGGGATTTCAACGTACAATATTGATCGCCAGGAGGACCACCGACTACAACTTCGATAATTGTTAATCATATAAATCAATGAATTGGACACTCTTATACGTTCATATAATAAGCTTAAGACACAAGCCGGATGATATTCAGATTTACCTGCAGCAAAATCCTGACATAGATATGATGATTCTCAATGATTTTATAATATTGAAGGATATAATGTGTAGTAATCGAGCAGTTCACCTAGGCAAACTGCTGGAGGCACCTCCGCGAAAAGGAGCTCTAGGAGTCGAAATCTTCAGATTAATTGCTGTAATTTCAGTCCATCCACCACCGCGAAATCAAATGTTTGGTTATTCCAATGCAGCATCGACCATGCAGCAACATAGCAACTAATCACAGTAGCAACAGCCAGTGAATCATTTGAGTGCTGACGATGAGGTGAATCTAATTGACGGCTACGACAAAGACACATCAAGGTCTTCCACAGTACCTTTGGAAGCTGAAAGTTTTGAACTTTCTTCTGACTTTTTCCAATGAACGTCATATTTCTACATTCCCAAAAGTAACATAGTCCTAAAGATTCCATGGTTTGTTTGCTAGCGAAAATCCAAATTATGGGTAGCCTCGTTTCACATTCCTTACATGCACTAGATTCCCCTGCAAGTTACTAAGATTTGAACGGAATCACATTACTTCTAATGGGAGCAAATATTCATACAATGGCAATATCGTTGATATATTACATTATAAATTTTATTTGCATCAACATCATGCCAAATCCAATGCATTGCAACACGGTATATTCCGCCATTTTCATTATATTTCATTGATTTCATGGATTTCACATCACACACTAATCGCACTAATCGTTAATTGGCTTTTTACAGAAATCTCATTTTATCCTAACATTTCCAGCGTTGACGGGCAACACAGAATTTACGGCTGAACGAGGCGTGAATTTAACTTTTCCAGACCATTAAGTTTTCTCTAACTGAATGAGGCATTCCTCTTCATCGTCTGATAACAAGGTCTTACGCATGGTGAGCAAAAACTACATATTTTGCATTTAATTTAATTTCGTAACATAAGAATTCGTCCTCGTTCACCAGCACGCCCAGTTTTGGAGTACTCCCACCTTTTTTTCTTTTCTGTCTTTTCTGGGGTCCGTCTCCGTTCACGACCTACTAGCAACTCCCAGTTGTCGTCAACCCCCAAGCCACTCGTCGTTGACGAGAATCTTTTTCCTATTCTTTTGCCGGAATGGATTCATTTCAATCTCATTGGAATTGTTTTGCAATTGTTCGTTTACCATTAGTTTGACCAGTGCTTTTTGAGTCTCGAAGAATGGATCGAAACCTAAATAATAATCGACAGATGGATTTTGCGTATATTGACTGTGAGTACGATTTTGTTGTTAAAGATTGTTATTCGGACTCATTATCATCATATTGCTATTATTATTCGACCCAATTTGATCGAATTTATTAAATAATCTTTGTTTTTGTAATTTTTGCCCGATAAGGCCATTAGTGATATTTAAGATAAGATTTCATATTTTGACCACCATTGGTCCTTACGTCCATATTAATTCTCATGTCGTCCATTCCATTTGAAGCATTTTGCTCAGAGTACATTCATGAAGTGCTGATAAATATTTGTCAGATCGGATCATATACTCGTATATGTCCTGAAAATTAAACTAGCTGGGATTGCATTTGAAATACAATATCTGTTATGTATAATATTGGATATTCTAAAAAGTATTGAGCTTTTTTTGTCACTAGATGGTGTTCGTTGTCATATATCGGGCAATACTAATCATATTGAGTCAAGCTGATATGCGTTTGAAAGGTGAAATTCCAGTCTACAATTTTCATATGGACAGTTTTGTATTTTGTCATTCGTGTCAAAAGTTGTATTCATTTAAAAATGAGGGAAATTTTTTGAAACAAATCGTTATATTTTACAATATCACTACGATCAAGGTGAGAATGCACCGCAGGCTCGTGAAAAAAATTGTGGTGCCTACGGTCAAGATACTTTATCAAAAGCCACAGCCAAGAGATGGTTCGCTCGCTTTTGTTCTGGAAATTTTGATGTCAAAGATTCACCTCTCTTAGCTCGATCAATCACTGAAAAGTCAATGAAATCTTACGAAAGATTGAAGAATACCGACACATAAGCAACCATGACATTGCTAAGGAACTGAATATCCATCACCAAACAGTTTTGAACCATTTGCATAAGGCTGGATACACAAAGAAGCTCGACGCTTGGGTGCCGCATGAATTAACACAAAAAATTAAATTGACCGAATTTCCATTTGCAAAATGTTAATAAAACGCTACGAAATCGAGCCATTTTTGAAGCAAATCATTACGGGCGGTAAAAAATGGGTAAGATACGATATTGCCGTTCGAAAAAGATCATGGTCAAAAAAGGTGAATCATCACAAACGACTTCAAAGCCATGATTGGCACCAAATAAGGTTATGCTGTGTGTATGGTGGGATTGGAAGGGAATCGTTTATCATGAGGTGCTAGAACCTGGCTAAACCCTCAATTCGGCTCTGTACTGTCAGCGGTTAACCAGATTGTAACATAATCCATCATGACAATGCCAGACCAAACACATCTTTGATGACCCGGCAAAAATTTACAGAGCTTGGCTGTGAGGTTTTGATGCATCCACCGTATAGTCCAGACCTTGCACCATCAAACTACGAAATGTTTCGGTCACTTCAAAAAGGGACTGTGAAAATCACTTGGCCAAGTTTTTCGCCGATTAGTTCTTGTTACGGATGGAGTAGTGAGGGATCAACATTACCTTACGTCGCACACTACTATATCAGTCGCGTGACTCGTTAAACTAAGCAAGCTTAAGCCCCACTTGATTAGGGTTTGGACTAACACTCATAATTGTACCCGTAGCAGTAATTTAAGTACGAGTACTCGTAGTATTGATTTTTAAAAAGTGAAAAAAAGTAAATAAATATAATCCATGCTGGGAGATAGGTAGATTGCTGTGAAAGTATATGCCACTTCAGGTCCGGCGTTCAGCGGACAAGAACTTAATTTGGAAGGAATGTCTAGAACCACTGACTAGCAACATTCACATCCTGAACGAGAAGGTTCAACACCGTTTAGAGACCGAGAGTGCCCTTACGAGATGAGTTGTGGAAATGCACCAATTGACTTCAATATTGTGTATCATGACAATGGATTGCCTGCAGCCAAAAGTTAAGGAGGCAAGTCAACATCCGAAGCTGATAAAAAGTTAAGTCGCACAATATCGAAAATCTTTGTCAAAGGAGAACACGAAAAGCGAAAAAGCTTCTACGTGCCTACTACAAAAACGGGCTAGGTCACCTTTTTCAACAAGCGAATTATGGGAAGTCGACGCGAGATTTGTCACGCTTGGCCAAAGTACTTTCTGCTTTATTATAGGAACATCTTTTCCTTTCATTTACTTAAAGAATAACAAGCCCTCATGACCGCGCGCGAGATTATTCACTGGTCACGGAATTCCTATGAAATGTGTGAAGTAATAGAAGCACTTAAAAAACCACTTCGAATTCTAGACAAAGAACTCGGTCGGAGAGCGGTACATTGGCCGTTAAGCATAGTACAGAAAGACAACACGTGTTGACAACCAGGTTGCCAACACAATGGCCACAGACACGCAAATATTTTCTTCAACTAGGAAATAAACATCAGTATTAGGAAGTTTCTTGAAGAAGAACGTTCAGATTTAGTGTGAACATGAGTGAAGACATGATGTTATCATATATTTTGATAAGTGAATGCTTGGATGATGATATTAAAGTAAAAAAAGAAACGATTATGGTGTAAAGAGTGGTATAAAACCGGCAAAAGTTTTCACATACTAATTTATTGAGTGAACTATGTGTAAGTGCTCCGGATGACTTACGAAACTTTTTAAGAATAGATCATAAAACTTATGAAGGCCTAGTAAAGGCAGTGAAACCGTTTATAGAAAAAAAGACACATCAATGAGGGACGCGATAACGACCAATGAAAGACTTTCTGCCACTCTCCGTTTTCTTGCCAGTGGACAAAGCTTTGAAGATTTGAAATTTCTGACTGCAATATCTCCTCAAAGCTTTGGAATAATTATTATGGAGACGTGCTCTGCGATTATAAAAGCTTTAAAAGGATATATCAAGGAAATTTTAAAAATAGTGATATTAAGTATTCAAATATATTGTGCTCTTTTCCAGATACCAAAAACAGAAAATGATTGAAGGGAAACAGCAGAAGAATTCGGAAGAAGATGGAATTTCCCAAACTGTATCGGAGCAATCGACGGGAAACACATTGAAATAAAGAAACCACCTAATTCAGGATCACATTATTTCAACCATAAAAATACCTTCAGCATCGTTTTGTTAGCGATAGTGAACGCAAACTACAAATTCATCATGGTAGAAGCGGGTACAAATGGACGCGTGTCTGATGCAGGGGTTTTTTCAAGTTGTAAATTTCACGAAAAACTTTCCGAAAATATGCTGGGAATTCCAGACTCTTGTCTGCTGCCGAACACTACAATAAAAGTGCCGGATGTGTTTGTTGGTGATGATGCTTTTCCTCTTGGGATGCATTTAATGAAGCCTTTTGGAGGAGAAAATATTGATGATAGTGAAAGAATATTCAATTATCGTCTTTCTAGAGCAAGAAACATAGTCGAAAATGTTTTTGGGATTCTGTCTTCCCGTTTTAGGATTCTACTGAATAAAATAAATTTGCGGCCAGAGAAAGCAACAATTATAACGTTAGCAACGTGCTATCCCCACAACTACCTGCGAAGAAAAAATTCAGATGTTTATTTGCGTGGAAGTGTAGACATTGAAAATACTGAGATTGGTACAATTCAATATGTAGCTTGGAGATCAGAACAAAGGCTAAGTTCCAAAGGTTACCTTTGGAACCAACGCGAGCAAGGAATTCAAAAGATGCTGCGAAGAAAATCAGAAATGACCTCAAAATCTTTTTCAATGGAATTGGATCTGTTCCTTGGCAAAAATCAAAATAAAATGTCGTGTTATTTTTCAAAATTTAAGCAAAAATTTTTATTAAAAATAAAATAATACTAAAAGAATACATATTTTGTCTATATTAAATGAACTCATTATCCGCTGGCAGCTACTGAATATTTTCGTAAACTGGCACAGGATTTCTTGACCAGGTAGCATTTTCACTTGGAATTTCCAAAACTGGTTACCACTAATGGCGACTCCCGTCGACGCAAATTCGGCGTAATGAAAAAACCACTTTCACTAGGTGAGGACGAATACGCCATCAGCGGTGTCGAAGATCTATGCGACGAGGATATAGACGACATGTTAACGGTGTTGATTATCAATTGCTCAAGTTGCCCCTAATAAGAACTTCTTCTATGCTACGCTTGGCATACATTTTTTGCGTAGAGGATAGCTGCCGGAACGATGTCGCCCAAGAATCAGCGTATACGCCTGCTTCGTCCTTCTTCTTTAAATGAGCCAATGTATCCGTGAGGATTGCATTTTTCTCGGCTAGATACTGGCTTTCTGACTTCCTTTTTTGCAGCGATTTGATACCTCCATTTCCACGGCCTCCTGTAAAAGATCGAAAAAAAACAGTAAAATCCGCTTAGTGCTCAAATAATGTATCTCATGTATAGCAAATATACTAATACTTACTTCGGCTACCTCAATTTCAGGATCATTCTCCAAATGTAAAGTGGATACACTGGGACCCTGTGCTTCCTGATCTCGCGAAAATTCCAGGGTATCAAAATACCATAAGTACGGAGTATAAATGTCGTCAGTGCCAGCTCCAGACTTTTCGGAATTCAAAACCTAATTTCCAACTCAAACATCGTTATAGACGTGTTTACAACTCGGTTGCCAACCAACCAAAAACCGGATTTTGTTCGCGTGTTGTGTTGGTGGTTGGATGTCTAGGGACCCTTTTAGAGGGAAATTATAAAAAAGCGCGACGAATGATGCGCCTCCTCTTTCTTCTTGGGTTTGGCGAAGTGATGGAAAAGTGAAGCGACGAGCGTAGCTGGATTTTTAAAAGCAGTAGTAGCAAGTGGCGACGCAAGTAGAATGGAGTAAAGCGACGAGGAGGTATTTTGAACAGCAATTGGCGAATCAAGTAGAACGAAATAACGCAACGAGGAAGCATTGTAAGCAACAAGTGGCGAAGCAAGTGAAATAACGTCAGCAGAAGCAGCGGAGAAGGGGCCCCTTTATAACAGTCAGTTTTCCTTTTTAAAAACTTCTTCTTTTGCATTCGATTAAAATTGAAAGTTAAATTAGTTTTTCACATTGCAAAACTTGAACAAAAGCTGAATTTGTGTATTTGAAATCTAACCCCTGTAGTAATTAATGTTGAATTCCAGAAAAAAAGGTAAATTTTCTTTAGAGAACCTAATTAAAGTTGAATTTCACGTTGCAACGGATGCGGCTTGTGTTTTAAATCGTGAGTGGAAAATTTGAAGTCTAGTGTCAGTGTTCGGGGGTGGTGTATACAGGGTGGAAAATTCTTGAGATAGTAATTTGCCATTGCACGCCCCGTAATCGTTACAAAAAAAAAGAGAGTGAATGGGGTTTCCTTATAAATCCAGGGAAACATAGAAGAGCCGGATAGTGTGAAAAATAGCTTTTGTTCCGTCGTTAGGGAGTCCCGAGGAAAGTGTATTCATTCTTAGCCATTCTAAATTTATGGCCGAAAAACGGTTGCGCTAAGCTGCACGACTGTTCTCAGCGACATAAGAAGTGTAGTAGTGAAGTTGCCTTCTTGGTGCTGGGAGAAAAAGAAACCGGCAAGTCGTACTCTCGCTTGGCGGCTTATTAGGGCCTTGGGGGACAAGTGAGTGGTGCCCCACGCCCGTCTCCGGACGAGCTGAACCGGGTCCATAAGCCTCACCGGAGCACCCTAATTCCCTTTGGGTGTAACATTCTATATATATGGAATAATGGCTCTACTCAAAAAATGGCAAAAGGTCATAGATAATAATGGACAATATGTACTAAATAAAATCCATTTTAAATGAAAAAAATATTCAATCGAAAAATGACAATAAATACAATACTTTTTAGACTTACTAATATAACACAATATCATCGAATTCTAGAGTTTGCTCATTATTGCGTTACGAGAGTGTTTGCATTTCATACGTTGAGTACAAAACCCTTCTGAAAAGAGCATACTCTTGTCTATCCGACTTGGTTATTTTGTATCATTTCACGTACGTACGTACAAACGGTTTTAATTAAGGCTGGATTCGACGCAATGCTCTTAAACTTTTGAATAATATAGCATCAAATTTTCTCAACACAAGCTTAACAAATGTATTAACAAATTTCTTGGGTAATTAGTGAATTCTACCAAAAAATGTTCATTACCATCAAATTTAATTAGAACTTACCGCAGAAGCGAAATATTTAGTAGACATTTGTTAAGATGTCTAATTAAAATCTCCATTGGATGCATGCAATCAGTATCATCAATTATTATGCAATCATTTCATTTTCGCATGTTTTTATTGAGTAATTAAGTTCCAAGTCATGCATTAAGGAATCACAGAACGTTGAACATTTTAATTTGTATCTTAGGGACAGTTTGCAGAAGTCCACTTTTGCAATTACTCCATAAATAATTACAACACTGCCTCAGCGTAATCGTTCAAGTACTGAACAAAGACTCCCACTTTGATAAATATTCTCCCAGCATTAAACGAATGGAAATTGATTTTCATTTAATTCCAACTCTGTGCCCCGTATATTTATGGTATCATACACAAGTATTTTTAATGAACTTAATTGAATTCGAATCATTTGCTTGTGTCTTAGGCTAGGGTTGAAAAAAATTCCACAATGTGCATTGTGTCTGCACTGACTTCAATTTTCTAGTGAACAATTGTTAAATATTTGTGGGATACGTACGTGATTTAATATGTGACTGATCTTGTTATATGATCCCGGTTGCGTTTAAAACATGTGAGTAATGTTAAATTGAAGTGATTAGGTATGCCAGTAATTACTCATCGGAGTGTCATTAATTATCTCACGACCATATCGAGAATTATTGCGTGTTCTTTCTAATTATTGTGAATTTCTAGTTTTTCGTAGTTGATCTGCTCGACTATAGAAACTATAATTACTCACCTCCCTATCGGTTTACGTCTTTGACCATTGTACCGGGACGAACATTAATTTCTAATTTATATTTATTTATTCAGTGGCTTCATTGTCCAGAATTTACATAATTGATAAACAGACTGTTTGCATTTATTGGGCTCTTTCACACGGGAATGGTAAAAACCCATATCCAAACAGGTTTCGCGCTTACGCCCTTATGTTTACACGTTGCATAGTTCAGCCAACCTATTTTTGTGTACGATACACGTCTTGTGAGTGTATGTGTCAAAAGAGTCATTTGATCGTTAAACATCGTGCGGACAACATGAGAGCGAAGACAGAGAGATAAGCAATTGAGAATTTACATTTTAGCCTTGAATTGTGCCCGAGGTAATAAAAACTGGAAGGAAAAATGTATATTGTCGATTCAAATTTATCTCTTGGATTTATTTGGATCCTCCGTGTTTTTCCGCTTTCTGAAAATATATTCCAAATTTGAATTCCTTTTTGAGTCGCACAACTTGCTTATCATAATGTGATTCTATAAAGATTATGCGTACAGTTAATTTTCTATGGATTCACAATAGGCAATTTAACTTGATTGAAATCGAGGTATTCATCGTGTTGTTGCTTCCGCTTTTATAAATTTATTAAATAACGCGTTGCTTCTCGCATCCACGCATCCATTTTTGCACGCAAATTAAAGAAAGGCAATCGTTTCATGACGAATACCTTCTTCACCGAATGTTCAATTCGGAATGATTACCGGCGTTTGTATAAAATTTCCCCCACCAAATGATCAACAAAATGCGTTTGTGTATGTGCGTTACGCTCGTTCACCCTACAAAATGTTGGCTTGTTTTTACCATCAGGTCCCCTCAATGCCTCTCACTCTTCTTGCCCATATAACCTGTTTAACGCTGACTTTTAACGCTGCGTCTGAAAAAGCCCATTGGCTGAGAATGGTGAAATGATTTTTTCAGTTAGTGTAGACAATAGCGTCTGTGTCGTCACGTAGGTAGCAAGATACGGGAAGTAGAAACTTTTGCGACTCATGTGCGGGTCAACTTGACAAACAACAGAAGATCAAATTAAGGGAAAAGACTCAACTTTAGGGTTCGGCCACATTGCGATTTTTCCGCCGTAACCAGCGATTTTCAGACGCAAATACGAACACACTGCGACAAGATTTGCAAAGGAACTTCACGCATGCGCAGAACTAATATGCTCATTTGAAGGTATGTCTTTGCCAGGAACACATGCGCTAACTCATTTGCACGCTATGCAAGAAACTTCCGTGCACGTCAGCGTCAAATGTCCAAATGATGTGCGCCTGCGCGAGTATCACAAAAACTACCTGCTAAACTGGTTTTAGGAAAAATCGCAAATTCCTGCGACTGCCGACCTGGACAAAATTGTCGAAAATCGCAGTGTGCGGGCTTCCATTTAACCATGTGTAACCTGCGATAGAAGTGCGGCTAAATAGTCGTAGTCAGATGCATCCCTTATTCAATCTAAATTACATTGATTTCAAAATGTAGGCAGATGCGCATGTGATGTGCAGGGCCGGTGCGAGGTCTTTTGGCGCTCCGGGCGATATAATTTTTGCCGCCTTTTTTTAGATCGACTAAAAGATGAAAAGCTTCCTAAAAATACGGCAAATGATCTTTTCATCGGATGGGAATTTCAATAACTTTTGCAAAATTTTAAAAATAGACAAAATAAGGCAAAATTAAAAAATCTAGGAATATTCTAAGCAACAGCTTCCTAATTATAGGATCAAAGGTTCATTAAAAAAACAGTGAAAGTCAGATTTTCCGATTAATAAGGAATTCATTTATTCTAGAACAAAATGTTTTTAAAGTTACAGAAGGGTTTTTCCTAATACATCTACATAAAATTAGCTTTTCGAGCTTTTGCTTCAGCAAACGCTTTGAGGACGTCCGAAAAGTCCAAGTTTTTTGCAAATTCACTTTCTATAGATATAACAGCAAGTCCTGTCAATCTTGTTTGGCAGATCGTCGAACGCAAGTAGTTTTTAATCAATTTTAATTTTGAAAAACTGCGTTCTCCACTTGCTACTGTAACAGGCAAAGTCAACAAAATACGCAGAGCAATAGCAACGTTTGGCGTGAAAAATTCATTTCGAGCAATATACTGCAGTGCTTCCAGTGGAGTTGTCTTAGGTTCTATTAATTGTGAGAGAGCTAACAATTCGTTGTACAAATCCAACGCATCGATGTCAGAACTTTCTTGGGCAGTTAATGATGCGGCCAAATCTTTGCAATGTTTGAGAAGATCCTGATTCGATAAATTTTCCTTAATCGTTCCAATATTGAACAAGAAATTAAAATTATCTACATAGGTTTCTAACTGCTCAAAACGTTGTTCTATAGAGTTGATGGCCTTATCCAATATAGTGTAAAAACACTCGATTTTGAATTTTTGTTGTGGATCATTGATTGACTCATCCGGAGCTTCATAGGAAAACATTCTAGTTTTTTTACGAGGTCAAATGACTGTCGATTGAGCAAAACACGTCTCGCATTCGAGTTTTTCGGCCATTTTTTTTGAATCTTCTAAAATTCGGTTGAAACCACTATCTGATCGGTAATCTTTGAGAAACAATAAAGTCTTTTGAAGATCACGTACAGTTTGTGAAATTTCGCAATCAACGTTTTGTAAAGCTTTGCTTACCAAATTAATTTGATTTAAGATTGTGTGCCACAGGACAGTAAAAACACAAAAATAAAACTTTTTTATATTCTTAGCCAACGACTCTGCTTCACTACGAACATCAGCTTGAAATGTTAAGTCTTGACTGATTTCAAAAAGTGCGTCATATATTTCCCCTATTGAATATCGAAACGGATTGATTGCGTCAATTCTGCTTTCCCATCTTGTTTCACTGAGAGGCTTAACTGATAAGCCATTACCTGAATGTTTTTTTAAAATCGACCAACGACGAGTAGAGCCACTCAAAAAACTATAAACGCTTTGAACAGTTGAAAAAAACTTGACCCCATCTATCGTAGATTTAGCCGCATCATTAACTACCAGGTTAAGGGTGTGAGCGTTACAAGGGACAAAAAAAGCCCGACTATTCAATTGGCGAATACGATTCTGTACACCTTTTTCTTGCGCTTTCATATTTGACCCATTATCATATCCTTGCCCGCGCATATCGGTAATGGAAAGCCCATATTTTTGTAAAACCTCTACAATCGATTCAGTTAAAGCTTCGCCAGTAGTCAGAGAAACAGGCAAAAACTCGAGGAAATGTTCACGGATAAGAACGTTATTACTTTCATCTATGTCAACAAAACGTAAAGTTATTGACATTTGCTCGATTTTAGAAATGTCTCGTGTACAATCTACTATTATTGAATAGTACTTAGCCTTTTTAATAAGCAGAATAATATGATCTGTCACTTTTTTAGCAACAATTTCAATTAGCTGATTTTGAATTGAGTTACTCAAGTAATGGACATGAACTTCTTTGTTTTGGATTTTTCTAATATGTTCGGCCATGAAATTATCAAATTGTGCGAGTAATTCAACTAATTTGAGAAAATTCCCATTGTTTCTTTCATATAATTTATCAGAAGAACCTCGAAATGCTAAAGACTGTTCTCCAAGAAATGTTATAATAGATAAAAGACGTTGTAACAAATTCTGCCAGTATCGTGTTTCAGCCTCTACTGATTTTTGAAAATCTGCATCAATCGTGGTAGCAGTACGTAACCTATTCGACATTTCAATCCACTTCATGCATGCGTTCAAATGATTTTGGCTTGTTTCATGACTGTTTAAATGTTCATGCACATGTTTCCAATCTTTGAATCCAGTTGAAGTCAAACTGATACTAGATCTACTAAAGAGCTTACAACAAAAACAAAATATACTATCTGAACTTTTTGAATAAACAAGCCAAGATCTTTTTACAGTTTCACCATTTTTTAATTTCTTCTCAAAACATGCTTGAGAAAAATGACGATTTTCATCATTTGAGGGAAATTGGTACTTTGCATCCGCATTCAAGTTCACTGGTCCACGAGAAACTAACAAAGTTTGCTGGGCGTTATTTAAATGATTTGGCCAAGTAGCAGGATCCAGTCCACAATTTTCAAGTATATCTTCCCTTTCTTGAAGTAGTGGTAATTCAGGAATAGTTGAAGTTTTATTTGAAACATCTTCCGGAACTTGACATTCAATTGATATATCTGATGAAAAATGTTTGAATAAAATTAAACGAATAAAAGGAATTTAAAGAATCACAACATCGGAAAAATTTTTTAGAAAAAACTAGATTTTTCATATAATTTTAGAACTACTAGGGATATTTCAGTTCCTATAACCCCCGGATTTTATCACGTCGCCTGATGCGACGTGATAATGTAATGTCAGCATTGAAAATAAGCTCATACCTTCATTATCCTTTTCGTGAGAGATTTCCGATTTTTTTGAAAAAATTTGGAAAAATTGACTGCCAATGCTTGGTTTTCAGCTTCCTGAGCTTTTTTTTTCCTTTGGTAGAAAGCTCCTGACTCTTTTTTACGTTTTTCAGACATGCTATAATTTATTATTTGGTCTAGCACAATGACTCTAACTATGTTCAACTACTGAAGTACTTGGAAGTACTGACATACTGGAGCCAAATCACACACTGCACTGCTCGCAGCTCGTGTTGGCTCGTGCCGCTCCCAATTCAATGTCATCCTCCCATAGATATAGAGAGTACTGGATTCGCAATCGTTCGAGAGAATTGAAGCAATTTTCAACTTTCGCTTAAGTTGTGTGGAGTTGAGGTTGAAATGTGTGTGATATAATCAGAGTTGCCAGATTGGGCCATAAATCGCGAATTAGGCTATATTTTGGGGATTTTTTGCGACGGAAATTTAGCTGATGCAATATACCGCATTTTCGCTATTTTTTCACATGATTTGCAAATTTTTGAGCATACATTCCGTGCACCGAGCGATTTCCTAGCTATATTTGTGTTAAAAGTGCACGTGCAATTTCAACACCGAGCATCTGGCAACTCTAGATGCAATGCAATTGCTTCATCGAATTCACATTTCTTTTTCAATTCTGGTTTTAGATTTCTATCCTCACGAAAAATAGCCGAATTTGAACGAATTCACAATCGTGTGAAAACAGAGAGCATATTTCGTGGGTGTACGCGGTTGGAAGTGGTGGCAGAGATGCAATCGAAGAGAGGCGAGTCGCGAACGTATGGTTTGCGTAGGGGAAAGTGAAGCGGAGGGAAAGATTTCGGTTCGAGAGCGTAAGCTATTTATGTATTGAAATTGCTTCACTCACGTATGGATACACGGATTGCCATTTCGTGTCCATTTATTTATATGTCTTTGCATCCTCCCACCATAAAATTTTTTTTGAAAAATTTCCCAGGTATATTGAGAAGTGAAAAATGCGATTAGAATGGCGATGAGCCCTTACATATTTCGAATTCCTCAAGTAGTCAGGTATATCACGAAAAAATCCCAAGCATCAAAAATGTCGAAAAAAAAAGACAGGAAGTCAATAGAAATGAAAAGATATGTGTTTATTTTACTCAGATAGTGTCTTTCGTATTTATTATTCTGATGTGATTTGACAAACGAAAAAATTCCCCCAAAATAAGACGGTATGAGAGATCTTAAATGAAAAGCTTATCGAATTTTTTAGGATTGGCTTCTCCATTCTTCAAAAGAAAACATGCATTATTCGTTTTTTGATGATATTTTTGTATGCAGACTATATCAGGTAGCCGACCGAAAACAAATGATCCCATTTGGGATTCTCCGGAGATCGAGACTAATGTATTTTTCCGTACTCAAAAAACCTAAAATTTTTGAACTTTTCCTGCATCTATGCATAGAACAAAGGCAGCATGCATAAAGAAACGATATGTTTTTATAAGAAAAGGCGCCAGTGGCGATTTTAGACGGCGCCTTTTAAAAAAGATTGTCATGTTTGTCATAGACTTTACGAAAATAAGTTATGAAGCGGCCTTATAAAAGGCGCCCCATAAAATACATGTTTTCTGAAACATGCCATGGAAATTTTTTTCATTACACAAAACCAAATCCATTTTTTCAGGCGACACAAAATGCCGCCCCCAAATTTTGCCGCTCCGGGCGGGGGCCCGGCTCGCCCGTACCTCGCACCGGCCCTGGTGATGTGAGTCGATTGTAGAAAAGTCAAATTTTTTGACATTTTATTTCGAAGATGCAATGTACCAATTTTCTGACGTACCCTTTTGGCGAAGAGTTGCTGGTGGCAGTAGTGCTACATTACTCCCTCCCGGTGCAATATTGGAAATGTCACGATAATGTTTACGGTTAATATGGGTGTGTGTCTGCTGCTTTATGGAAACAGTAGAAATAGCTTGCTGCTTGGCGGTTATCTTCTCAATAGCGTTGATGGGAGGCAAAATAAGATATCGAATCCATTGAGTAATTAAATCATACTGGAGTGGACAACAACGTTGCCATGTGGTCGCAACAACCCTTGCGATCACTTTTCCTACTGCTACGCTCTTGTTTACAACCTAAGAGAGAGCCAAATTGCACAAGCGAACATGGCTGCTGCTCAATGAAAAAAAATTTTCATACAATTTTAAAAATTTCTTTTTTATTTGTAAAATCTTCACCATTATGAGGAAAACGTGCAAAACATTAACATATTAACTACTTATCTGTGAAATGGAAAACCTACAGATCCTTTGCGACTATAATTTCAACACGAAGGCACGACACATTTCATTTTGAAATTGTAGATCAATTTCACGTTAAAGTTGTTCGAATGACAAAGTACAATAGAATGTTCAAACACTTGGAACGATGTCAGATCGCGAACACTTTTCACAGTTTCAATATTGGATAAAATTCGCGCCGAAACTTGCAATTTGCTATTTTGGCGTTCAATTTGGATCAGTCAACTTGACAGACAAATCCAATTGAGTGAGCTTCTGGAACAAGAAAGTGAATGGCAAGAGGCAGAAGGAGAGGAAATGACAGACAGATCCCTTGGAAGAGAGCGGAAACTGGTCGCATGCTCTCCTATGTATGTGTTTTATATGAGCTTAGCCCATCCAGTTCTTATTCATCTGAGATCGAATCGACGTTCCAACGCAGAGCATTTGACATGGTGTCAAAGCACTGCCCCTCACACAGGCCCGAAAGCGGATGCGTGACGTCGCATTGCGCAGCAAGATTTTAGACATGTTGAACAGCTTTTGACAGTTCCCACTGTGACGTCATGTACGTTAATTGCTTTCTTTTTGGGCCTGTCAGTTCAAGTCAAAAGCGCTCTATTCAATATTAACCGTTATCAATTTTGAAAGAATATAAAGCTAATTCCAAACAATAACAATACAAAAACTTAATGGCCCAAACGGCTCTCAAATTTGTACGGTATCAGTTAAACACATTTTATCAAAAAAAAAAAACAATAGCAAATTCAAATTAATTAAGATTATTACATACATATGCCTATTATGATTTGATTGGGAAAAGGAGAAAAATCCAACCAACACTATTCCAAAATTATTTATAATTTTAACACAACAGTGAACTTTTATCCTACACGTAATATGTTATAACCTAATGCTAATAAAATTCAATCAAAAACTTTATCTTATGCCAAAATATTCTATTACAATATTCCTAACCTACGTATTTAACATTATCTCTAAACCTGATATACTAACATAACATATACTCGAACCTAACCTATCCCTTATTTTTTAAACAACAACACTAAATGTAGCAATTATGGGCTCAAACTCAAAAACAAAGTAACGAAAAATACAAAAACAGAAAATAAACACAAATAATTTAGACATTGTTATTCAGCCACCAATACATAGATTGCCCCGTCTCAGCTCGATCAGCTTCAATGAATCTAGCAAATGAGTATCTCCATTGGAATTGTTTGTATCGTGAACTCAAATTTGGAGGATATTTTATCTTCTTATCGGTGAGCCGTCGATATATGTGACATATGACTGGGACGCGGTCACACACGAATGCTTTTGGAGGAACGAAGCCAGTAGCTTTTGGAGGAACGAAGCCAGTAGCGAGGCAAGTCGCAATATACCCGTCTGCAGGATGGAAAGGCTGTGAAATCCAAGGGTTTTCACTCAGAAGAAGTTTCAATGCAAAGATATCGACTCTTGTCACTTGAGCAGATTGATAAATTCTTCTATTCGATATATAATGTTTCCAATCCGTCTCAGGCTTTCTGTACAAACCAGTACATGCACGAAGACATTTCCTTTCGAAAACTCTTAATTTTTCCGTAGTACTAGCACTCTGGTTGTACCAGATCTGACTTCCATATGTCAAAACTGGTCTAACCAGGGTCTTGTAACAGATAACTTTGACCTCTTGATCAATGTATTTGGAATGAAAAAGTCTTCGGAGGGCCATGACTACTTTTTGTGCCTTACTGAGCATGATTTTCACATGTTCAGTATAGTACAGTTACTGATCGAGATAAACACCGAGGTATCGAACAAAGGATTTATGTGGAACTCGTTCTAAACTACCCTCGCCAGCCATGATGTAGAAATATTTGACTAAACCCTGCAGCGTTGTCCGAAACAAGATTATTTCACACTTCTGCGCATTGATTTCATTCGCCAATTGTCAGTGTACAACTGCACATCATTGAACATTTTTTTGGAGATTGCTCTGAACTATTGTAGCTTTTCGGTCTGCCGTAAAGATGATCAGATCATCAGCGAACGCTACCAATGATCGCGTTGGTGAGACTTTAAAATCAAAGCCGTTCAATTGCTTACGAATGAAATTGAGAAGAGCAGAGGCGCAGTAACTGTTCCCTGCTGTAGACCATTCAAGACCTTGGATTGGCACATTGTTGTCAGATTTCCATCAGTTACAACAAACAATTTCCCGTATAACACATCATGGCGACAAGGTGTCTGGGGAACCTGTCCTGAAGGAGTTTAAAAACTAGTTCATCTAACCACACCGTATCGAAGGCTTTCTCCATATCAATGAGACATGCTCCAACACATTGTCTATCATTTAGTTTGCAACAGATGTTTGAGGTTACTTTCGTTATCGCATGTGTGGTCGAATGCCTGGCACGAAAACCAAATTGGCAATTCGGCATCCACTCATATTTCTCAATGTGGGCGTTTAATGCTCTGTTGAGTATCACTTCAAACACCTTGCTGATGTAAGGCAGCAAGCTGATTGGGCGATAGCTTTAAGGGCATGAAGATTCTTTTCCTTTCTTCAAGATCGGAAATACCTTAGCCTTTTTCCACTCATTTGGGAAATATGAATTGCTCAACATGTTGAACAGAATGCAATAATTCCTAATAGCAACTTCAGGCGAATGTCGGAGAACTACATTTGGAAAACCATCAGTACCACATGATTTCTTGTTGTTTATTCTGCGAAATATGAAACACAAGTCTTCATAGCTGACAAAGTAATCAACAAGATTCAAGCTCGGTATGAGGTCAGAGGTTAATGTTTCATTGAAATGAAGAATTGATTAGACGTTCGGTCTTGATTTGAAGTCCGAAACTTTTGCTTCAACGACATCTGAAAATATTTGATTCCCTCTCTCAGGGCTTGGTAGATAAACCAATTCAAAATGTGTTCCAATTAGGGCAAGTTTATCCAATCCTTCACAAATAATACTGTTTGTATTTCCATCCGGAGTCATACTATCAATTTCAATATCAGCCCTATCGAGAAGATTTATCTCATCACTAGCGACTTCAAGATTCGATACCTTCACTCGAGACTTCCTGCGGAATAAGCTATTCACTTTCGCGAAAACGCCATCTGGGTCCTGTGGGCTAATACCCCTAAATTTTTCCGTCCAGTGATTGCTGACCTCAATCCTGAAGTATGAATGGATTAAGTTCCGAACATTCCTCAGATGTAATTTCAACAAAGCCAACGAGGGATGGTTGTAGTCCGAAAATCGTCGATAAATATTGTTGACGCGTGTGAGAAGAAGGCTTTTCAATCTTTTTAACCTTGCAATGGTTGGTGTTTCATATCCTTCCATATTGTTTCGATGTTTAATCTTGGGAACTACTTTTTCAATCGTTTCCAACGTCAGCTTCTCTAACTTCGACAAATAGAGATCTAATTCATCGTTAGTTAGATTCCTGTCATTAGGAACCATTGAGCAAGCGTTGCCATCATCAGAAGGGGGACATTGCTTCTGGTACTCCCGATTAAACTTCTTTTGAAACTTTCCCCAATCAGGATTTTTGAAATTCAACCGATGATTTTCATGTTGAACTGGAATGAGGAAGAAATCATCCCTTTGATGATTGACTTTCATTACGATTGCGTTATGGTCGCTATCGTAAGGAAGCATCGCCAGTATTCTCTGATGACTATTAAAGCTGAATTCAAGTCTTGCGTCAGCAACGCATAGATCCAAATATGGATTTATCCTAGCGTATGTTGGGAGCTCCGACCCACATAGATTGCACCTGTATTCAATTTGGTTCTCTGTTGTCCATGATTTCAGGAATACACCTTTTTGATTTTCTTCGGCGTTGAACCATGATGTATGCTAGGCATACAGGTCATCGGCAAGGATATAATAACTATGCAGCCTGTTCAATTCGAGTATTTTAAACAAGGAATTGAGCTCTTCTTTGAAAGTTCCGACCAGTTGTATAGGCGGTGATAATGAAGAGGTTATCCCCACCTGGCACTGAAATTTTGATAACGGACACTCCAACAGATTTCAGGTTTTTGAATTCAACTTTATCAATATTTTGGAAACCATTGGACGTTCTCACCGATATCCTGGTGCCATTTCCTCCATCACCGTTTACCCTATCATTTCCTTCGAATTCAAAATCCTTGAATGTTATGGAGTGCTATAAGTTGAGGTGATTTTCAGTGAGAAGTATGATGTCAGGCTTTTGCTTAATAATGAATTCAAGGAGACAGTCACGTCAATGTATAGTGGCAAAGGATTTGACGTTGAACAAGGTGAGATGAAGCCTATCCATGGGAATGTGACTGGATGACAAGTTTTTTTGAGGCGTTTAAAAGGCCTAAACACTGAAAAACAAAGTTCGTTTTTGAATCTTGTGTATCGATCCTCTCCGATAAAAAATTTGATTGCTGATAAATTTTAAGAAGCAGCTCATTATTGCCACAAACATTATTTACATTATTTGTAGCATTATCTTCTGATCCTCTAGGGGTGAGTGCAACTGATACTCCGGGTTTGACGAAGTTGGAAGGTATGACACTGCGGTGTACTTGTGTCCGCTTTGGAATAAATTTAACTTTTGCATCTTGGCAGCAGAAGCATTCTCGATATGATGCTGTACGACCAAAAATATCGCAATTAACACAGTATAATTTTTCTTTGGGCTCTGTCTGAGCCAATTTGAACTCACCGAGGGCATGAACGTCTTTGCATTTGATGCATCAATAGCGCCAAATCTCTTATTTGGAGGTGTTCCACCTCACCACGCGAAAATTCAAGTATCTTATTTATTGAAAGGCACTTGGACTGCTTTTATTTGAAATTTGTACCAAGTAAAGTCTTCCCTTCTACGATCGTTTTTCTTGTGAGAAATAAACTCCATTTCTGGTGCAGCTTCCTTGATCACCTGAAGAAGATCGACCTTATCCTCTCCGCAGTTTAAACCCTCTAGCAAAAAAGTCTGATTCTTTTCACTTTTTAGGGTATAGGTGAAGTGTGGAGCCTCTCCAGAATTCAGTGCATATTTGGCTGACTTGGATTTAAACAATTATACCGTTATAAAAGTTAATATTTCTGAAGTAACTCTTTTGATCTCGAAATTGGTTAGTTTATTTTCAGCTCCCAATAGCCGAACCATATCTTTTCCGCTTTGTCTAACACCTTGATAGGCGAGACTTTTCCTGCCTTTTTGGAAGCATTTTCAGAGGAACCAGTGAAACTGCGAGCTGCTTTTTTCTCCTTGTTTTTGTTTTTTAAATACTGAATAAAATGGACATCATTATCTTGGTTAAAATTACCTTCAATACAATCTTCAACTTCCAATTCTTGTTGTAGTGCGTTCAGCGCTGCAAAATATGTAGTTTTGGCTATCCTTAGTGCCTTCAGCAAATAGGAATTCTTGTAGCATAATTTGTTTAGCAGTTTTCTTTGTCTTAGTTTCTCTTGTGATTTTGCGTCTTGAGTCTTCATCCTCTCTTGAAAAGGTCTTCGAGGGACTGCAGTCTTAGCGTTAATTCTTGATTTTCCTGTCGAAGTCGGATCACATCTTTTCATTCATTTTCGACGATTTGCATTTTATGTTACATCCGCTATCTGTGGAGTTCTCCTGGGTATGTCTCCTTTTATTGACGCTCGCCGTCAATTTCATACTCGGCATCACCCCGGGTTTCTCCAACAGTGGGAAGCCTTCGGACTCCTCCATACCAGCAGTCCCGAATGAGTCTTTAGATTATTTGCTTTTCTTGATTAATTGAAGCAAAATAATATTCGATATTATTCCTTGGGTCGGTTGCTTCGACGATATAAGCTTTTTTCAATAAAAATACAAATTGACTTTGGACTGACGTTTTATGAAAATTAATTTAATATTTTTAAAACTTTTGACGTAGAATTTTGAAAACACGTCTGCACGCTATGAATGCCAGATAAAGAATCCTTTTACTTTTTGAGAAAACATGTAGAAGTAGCTCCGGAATCAAGACACCGTGGTCCTTGTTTGTTAAATATTTGCATGGCAACTGCTGTTTTGCTTTTGAGTGCAGTGTTGTTTGTCGGCCTCGATCTACTCTCTTTCTCTCTAAGTCCGATTTTTCCGCAATTATGACTCGCGAACTTAAACTACTCACTTTTATTATTTTGATTTCTTTTGTAATGTTTATGTATGTACATCGCCTTTTCGTTCTTTTCATTGTTGTTTCGTTTTTGTACCTCATACTCTTCGATCAGCTTATTTCTTAACGTATCCGGGCTTAGTAAATTATCTTGCGCTCCGATCGCAATTCTGAATTGTTCGAACTATGCCGATTCAAGGTCGTCCATCATGTCCATGACTATTTAATGAGTCTTGTGGAAAATGTCAAAATCGTTTTTAAATGACTGTGCATGTCATTGTCGTCGTCATTTTCTTATTTTCAACAGCTTCAGTGAGTTTAGTAAATGTGCCTTACGCGCGGGGTTATGGACCTGTATATACTTTCAAGCTTGTCCCATGAATCTTTTGCGGCCACACAACGTTTTACTTGGCTAAGTTCCAACGTTACTATTGGAAAAATAAGGCCCAATTTTGCTTTAGAATCATTTGTTTCCCACTCAGCCACTTTTTCAGGCGCACCTGCATCGGGCTTAAAACATTTTCAATAAACATATTTCTAAACATAGTTTTTCATTAGCAATGCTTGAACTTTGAATACGTAAAGTGTCATGATTGTCCCGTTCGAGGCGTAGCTTATTGTATGAAAGATTTCACAGTTGTTTTTTTCGTTGCATTACATACACATATATAGGATGGGCGAAATACAATTTTCTTTTTAAAAATGCAATTAAAGGAACAAAAATCAATTTTTTTTATATTTTGACTTTATTCGCAAAAGCAAACCTTCCCATTAGATGTGAAATACAATTTAATTCATATGACTGTCACGGCTGGCGTGACAGCAGGCCATCCTCTCAGCCCTATTTTCCAAGCCATTATTGATGGGTTTGGGCCCTATCTGAACAATGATTTGTGGATTTTTCACATAACATCGATCTTTTACAGTGCTCCATAAAAAGAGCCAACGGTGTCAAATCGGAGCTTCGAGCCGGCAAATTGATATCGCCTAGGCGGCTGATTACACGATTTCCGAATTTTGTGCGCAAAAGATCAATTGTTTGATGAGCGCGCCATCTTGTTGAAACCAAAGGCCAATCAAGTCCCAATCCTCAGTCTCCGACCACAAAAAGTCAGTTATCGGGCCTGTGTAGCGCTCCCCGTTGACCGAAACAGTATTTTCAGTCTCATTTTTAAAGAAAAACGGTCCAATGATGCCACCACTCCACAATCCACACCACACTGTCAATCGCTGAGGATGCATTGGCTCCTTGGCAATTGCGTGTGGGTTTTTCTGAGCCCCAGATGCGGCAGTTTTTTTTGTTCACATAGCCGCCGAGATGAGAATGTGCCTCATCAGAAAAGATGATTTTTTGGGAAAAATCGGCATCCAGTTCGAGCTGCTCTGATTATCAAACTGCGAAGTGATAACGAAGCAGATGGTCATTCGGCTTCTTCTATTCCTGCGCTATATGGATCTTTTAAGCAAATAGTCCGAAGTCTTTGTGCAACATTCTTCTGAGCGTTCAAACCAAAATGCATTTCGTGCGCTTCGTCATTTTATTGGTCAGTACAATTGACCAAATGTGTCCGCAATCAGGAGAATTGTGCGCAAATTTCAGCAAACCGGGGTTTTTTTTGTGGTAGGGAGGTGAAGGCATTTACGCCCGCCGAGTCTGGCAGTGTGGGACTCCCATGGAGCATACCCTTGGACTACCCACTAAACACCTCCCCTGTCAATCTGAGAACCTAGCCTCGAACCGTTTGACACATTACTTCGGGCCAGGTCTCGTTTTGTTACGCCGTGGGGTGCCTTCAAGCTGGGGAGTCCCTTTCCTAGCGGGAGGGGAGAGGAGAAGAGGAAATGCCAGAAGAGCAATCCCCCAGCCCCAGCGCCTCCGGCTGCTGTGAGTCCCTTTTATATTTTACGACTGCCCGAGCATAATGTGCCACCTGGTTCCATTTGTCAACCGATTCGAGCATCACCGCAACTATATTATCCGGGGTGAGCTCTCCCGTCTCCCTGTAGAGTTCCCTTCGCAGCCTGACCCATTTCGTACACGCAAAAAATGTGTGAATGCAAACCGGGTTTATAGAAAGTGTGAAATCACCTGCGCATGCTCGCCCAGTTCGTTCTGCAGAAAACATTGCTGTTGCTCGTGAAAGTATGGCAGAAGAGCCGTCAACGTCGACTCGTCATCGTGCCCAATAACTGAACATCTCACGAACATCACTGATGCAAGTTTTGAATAAAGATTTAAATTTACACGCTAACAAGGTTCAATTGACTCAAGAGCTGAAGCTTTATGACCCTTTCAAGCGTCGGCAATACGCCGAATGGTAGGTTGAACAGACAGAAGGGAATGGTGACTTTACAAAGAAAATCATCTTCAGCGACGAGGCACACTTTCACCTCAGTGGATTTGCTAACAAGCAGAATCGCGGCATTTGGGTAAATAAGAATCCACAAATAGTGACTGTTTGGTGTGGTACTTCTTCGAAAATGAGGACGGCCAAGTAGTTACCGTGAATGGTGTTCGCTATCGCAAGATGATAAGGGACTTCTTGTGGCCAGAAATTGTGGTTATGGACCTGAACGATATGTGGTTCCAACAGAATGGTGCCACTTGCCACACAGCCAACAAAACAATAGCCATTTGCGCGGAAAATTCAATGGCCGTGCTATCTCACGGTGTAGCGATGTTAATTGGCCGCCACGATCATATGATTTGCGCAAAAAATTCAATGGGCGTGTTATCTCTCGTTGTGGCGATGTTAATTGGCCGCCACGATCATGTGATTTGACACCGTTGGAATCCTTCTTTCACTGGGGATATTTAAAAGAAAAAGTGTACGTCAATAAGCCAAGTACAATTCAAGAGCTAAAGGATGAGATAATTCAGCACATTAACGACATTGAACCTCAATTACATCTCAGAGTCATTGAAAATATGGACCATCGGATAAAAGTATACCACCGTAGCCATGGCGGGCATTTGGGTGATATTTTGTTTCAATTATTATTAACATAATTCTCTGGAAACTTTTTATTTTATTTACAATTAACATCGTGCGTTTTGGTTGGACCACCCTTTATGAATTTTTTTATCGCTGAGGGCTGAAAAGATGAAGGCATTTCTTATGAGTGTTGTGCGATGAAGAAAAATTGGTGGAGAGAGTGGTAGGGAATAGAGGCATTAAAAAAAAAGATGAAACATGGTAATCCAAACGCAGGACGATTTGCTAAAACCTAAGAGAAATTCTTAGAAACTAGTAGTCTTTGGGGAAGACCTCCCCCTCAGCCCCCAAGACGAGGCAACCTACTTATGTACGGGAGCCACATAGGCAGTGGCACTCAGGCAGAGTGTCACAAAAAGCTGAGTAGAGCTTTGATCTGTACCATGGGCTAAGGGGAGTTCCTTTCAGGCTACTATCACCCCCTACGTGGCAAGGAGCCTCTCCTGATTAATACGTAGTCACTGTGAATGGCGAAGAAAGTAGCTTTGCGCACACACCAGTTGTGTGGTACCCCAAATGGGAGTAAACTGGGACCTCACCCCAAGGATGTGAGGTGCTGATTGGCGTATCATACCAATTCCTTTCTAATAGTTACCGTAGGGTAAGGCCTAATCTTGGCAGGTACCTAGGTCAGCCTCGTCATTTCATTCCACTACCTGGCGTAACCTAGGGCTTACCTGCTTAACTAATTCTACACCTGTATAAAACCATTTCCTTCCACACATCCTTCAGATACTGAAGATGACTCAAAGGAGTCGAGATACGTCTGCTCACACAAAAAAGTAAGGGCCGATGGCTTTTCAAAAGAAAAAAGAGGATTGGCTTGCGGATATCAAATAAACAAAATAAATGACCGAAATACAATAAATTCTATAAAATTACAAATTTCATACGATACACAGTGGTTTTACGTGTTATTTGTACTAAAGCTAATAATAATAATTGATTAAATGCTAGACCTAAAATTCAACTATTTTCGTGGTCAGTTATTGAATATAATTGTAAACTGGAGCTGTCATATTCAATGACATTTCGCCAGATGACATGTTGTTTTTTAAGTTTAACTGAATGTGGTCTTTAGAATATGAAGTGACATATGAACCAATTTTTCAAAACGAACATTTTTATAATATTAACTTAATAGCTTTATGAAATAAAACCTTAAAACTAGATTTGAAAAAAAATATATATTTTCAATTAGTTGTTTTGGAGTTCTTTTAACTTATTAAATTAATCGAGGTCGGGAGGATGCCAATAAAATGATCATCTTGCACATTTGCCTGTTAAATATCAATGACTCTACCTACGTACAGCTGATAACAAGTTCCTTTCTTTTTCGTTTCAGATTAACTTAACATGTACCACAGTTACCCGTTTGTTTGACAATCTTTTGGCTTTTGAACTGGCTTAAAGAAGAAGACGCAATATTTTTTTTTTATACAAAATGGCAATCACCAAAGAAGAACACTCTCAAAGCATCAGTTGTTGCCAATCGCAACCGACTAGATCATCGTCCAATGAAACTATCAGTGAAGAAATTCAAATTAACAATAACACAGTATTCAATTCATTTGGACTCGACTATCCAAAACATGATCCAGTCGATATTGAATTTCAAAATATCAAATATGCAGTTCGTCAATTTTCAATGGAAAAAAGGAATTTTGGTAAGTAATTGATTATAAAAATCTAATTGATGATCAGAATTTTATAAATGCAAGTTTCTTAGACATAAACGAGGATCTGGTCTATGATTAATTGCATCCTAAATAAAATACAAGCGAATGTTAAATGACGTAAACGGTTAAAATAGGAGAAATAACATTTAAAAAATGATGTACAAGTAGTATTTATGGGTAATTATTTATATCTGACATTTTGCGTGTCTCACGACTGCCTGGCAATAAAATTCAAAATACTCTGTTCTAGTAGACAGTTAAAATGCTACTCATTCTGTTTTTTAAATTTCTGTACTCAACTGGTTTCTTCTTTTGAAGGTTATATTTGACCAAAAAAAAGGATTTATTTCTTCATCTGCAATTCATTTAATAATTTTTCGATGAGTTTATTTGCCACTGTCAAAAGAAATGTTTTTATATTAATATTGTACATAAGTATGTTTGAAAAAATTTAAGTATAAGGATTTTCTGCGTTTACGACCACCACAAATTTGGTGATTTAGCTGTTGGTTAGTAGATATGCTTGGCCTAGTAGTAGTAGTATTACTTCATTGAGACTTTTACAAAACATGATGTCTTAACCTACTTCTATTTTGTCATGGATTCAGTTAGATACACGACCAGAGTCTCACTTAATAGTAGTTAATTGCAATATTTTTCTTTTCCTACCGTTCGCTCATACGGTTTAGATTCTTTTAAAGAGTGACAAATTTACACTTACAACTAACTTAACATATTCTGAATCTAGTTCTTAACCTAAATACTAACATACATATGTTACAATTCGACCATCTATTTGGTTTTGGTTGGCCGTACGCTCTCTTTTAAGCACTCAAGAATGGATTTTAGAGGGAGGTGTATTTCCAACCGATCTGGTTGCAGGAATGCAGAAGCTTGTAAATTTGTTGGACAATTTTTTTGTAACCACGGAAGTCACCGCAGTTGCAGACATTAAAAATTAGCGAAGTTGTGCGTAACCCGGGGTCGCATATTGCGGCCGGGTAGCACCGACTCGAGTCGCGGGTCGTCCAGGGCACCCTCTGCTCGTGCTGGGCCACTTCACATAAAAAAAACCGATCACAAAGAGAAGTAGGGGAGAGGGAGAGTTCATTTTGAGAAATGAAAAATAGTTAACTTACACCATAGTGGCCGTTTTATTTAGTTAAACTTAATTCCACAACAACAATTCACAAAAAAAAAGAAAATAACAAAATAGGTAATTTAAATAAGTTGAGAGACTGAATTAAACCACTTTTAAAAATATTTAATTAAATTTAAAATAGTATAATCACATCGCGTGGCTTAGTGGTTAGAGCACTAAGCCCGTAAGCCGAAGGTCTCTGGTTCAAGTTTCGTTGGCGTTAACGAGATTTAGTTCGAGTGGTTCTTCGGCCAGACTATAAGCCTGGTCAACGTGCTGGTTTAAAATCAGAACGTATCGCAGCTGGGTGGACAGACACAAGGCCAACCCGTGATAATGATCATATCATCTTGTGGAGTGCTGATACATTAGATCATGACAATGAGATACTCTAACTATCTCTAAGCGAAGGCCCGAAAGGGGCTGTAGGGCTACGAAGAAGAAGAAGATAATCAAATCGGAAGAAAGCTGTTATAAGAAATTTTTTTTCTCAAATAGCTCCCAAAACAAATTTAAGATTTTGATTTCATATTAAAAGAAGAAAGAAATAGAAAAATTACATGTACAAAATTCGCTTTTAATATTTAAATCTTTGAATTTCATAACTTAACTCTAGAAACTCTTAACACTAGAAATACGACAAATTTTAATAAATTTTTAACCCAAAGAAATTTATTCAAACCAAGCAGGTTCGGACTTTTTGTAATTTTTTACAAATACCCTCGCCCAATTTATTTTATTTATTTATTTTTTCCTGCGAGTTCTTTTACTTCATTTTAAATGGCTGTAAGTTCTCCAACCTACGACATTAAATGTCAAAAGTGTAATGAACCCGAATAATTACGAGCCAAATTTATTGAGTGTGATGGATATTGTGCGAAGTCTTTCCACCTTAAATGCCTAGGCATCCCTGCATCCTTTTATGACATCTGGGAGAAATTAGATTCAAACATTTTCTTTCGATCCAATGACTGTCACGGAGTGACAATCTCAGATACGCTCAGAGTATTAAAAGAGCAATAAAAAATTTTACTGGGAATTCGCAGCAAAGTATGTACTCCTTTCATCAACGATAGGGAAGGTCGAGTGAACAATCCTCCTGTACTATCGCCAACATTATGCTCTACTTCAGGTGCCACGAACTCTGATTTGTGTGCTGCGGTTGATGCCAGCAAGAGAGCCATTCCAAAGAAATCTCAACAGCAACGGTCACCTGGTTCCTAGCAACATCATCATGTACAAAAACTACAGCAACAAGCACAACTGAAACATCTACAATTGACATCTAACTAGCAGTAACCTGAACTTTTGTAGCCTGCTTCCATAACACCGCAACATTTAGTTGGTATCGCGACTAACCAAAGTATTCATGCCCGCCTGAGGCCTCTATTACAAGATTTGTAGCTCAAAGTAATGCTGATACCGAATTGATAATAAGAAATGTAGGCTCACGAGGATCTACATCTGCCAGCCGGAGGCCTTCACCTGGAGGCCATATAATACAAACATTTGCTGCGGTGAAACCTGGCGCCCCACTGCATGCTATATCCCCCCGCTACAAATATTTTTTTCGAGATTAGAATATAGCCCACCAGTTGAAGACATCATCGCTCATATAAAGTACAAACTGAACTCTAGTCCTAAGTTGCTCCAGTGCACCAAGTTTATGCCTGATGGAAAGACGTTTTGTTGACTTCTTGGGCTGAAATCCAAACTGAAACTTTGGTATCAGATTTTGTGAGGAGCCCTTATAGCTGCCCAGAATGATTTGTTCCAAAATTATGCCCATGTTGGAGAGCAGGGAGATTGGCTTGAAATTTTTTATATCCCTATCGCAGTGTGGGTTGGGAACGAGAATAAGGTTGTCGCATGGAAAATATAGCCGTTATTGAGACAGTTGTTTCATATGGTTGTTAGCATTTTCACAATGATTATACCACATCTTCTCAGAACTTTATTGGGTATGCTGTTGGGGCTGAAGGAGGCTTTATTATTCAATCCAGCTAGAATGTCTTTCACTTCAGTCATCTGAGTCAAAAATTTCCCAAAGGTTTTGTGTTGATTTAATACTGCCTTGTTGGATTCCGAAAATATTGTTACGTATGGCCCTTGGTATTCAGTGTTTCTGGCTCTCACAGTCGATATGATATCAGAAGTTCTCATATTTTCTGGGACTTTCTCTATACAGGCACCCGTAAAAGGAAGAAATAATATGGAGCTTTTCATTAGTTGTTGGGAAGGATTGTCCCTCACATTTCACAGGATTTCTGTCAATATGAAAGCAGTGTGTATGTCGACCCATAAGTTTATTTATTCCTCTGAAAACGTCTGCTGATGGCTTGAGCGAACCCATTCTTTGTTTGTAATGCTCATTCAACTCACGTCTGATTTGTAGTTTGATATTATTAGTTATCACCCCGATCTCCACTTTGTGTGTCAAGTATTCCAGGCTCACCCGATTAAAGTGTTGGTGGAAAATACGCTTCAGCCTCTGAAGCATCCATTTGTGCTCATTGATGAGCACGATTGTGTCTTGTGTAAGACATTGGTATAGAGTATGTGTGAGGAACAAAACTATGCCACGTATCCCCAACATTGAATTTGAATGAAACGCACTTTATCAATCTTAAATGTACTTTCTTTCATTTGCCATCCAAGTGCGAGCCACACTCAATGCTCTTAATTTACCGACTCCCCTCATTCGACACACAAAACGTTGTATAGAAAAACTGTGTTGTCACTACCGCTCGCTTCATTTCATATTCATCCTACAGATTCTGCCTGGCTGGACAGGATGGTTCAGGATCATCACCAATTAGCTTGCATACCTTTTGAACCAGTCGGGTGCATGTGCCATGAGTATGTCTGATAGTAACAACCCTGATGAGGCCATCGACACCGGGGTGAATAGCAATGATCTTGCCCAAACGCCATTGTGTGGGTGGTAAATTCTCATTCCGTTTTACCACGATGTGATTGAACTCAAAATTTCTTGATGCTTGATGCCATTTGTTCCTAGTTTGCAACGAAACCAGGTATTCGTGATGCCATCGTGGCCAAAAATGTTGATGCATCTGACGAATTTGTTGCCATTGCTTAGGTCGACAGGTTGGTCCAATGGATGTGGGTGTCTCCGGCACGGCAATTAACAATCAACCGATAACGAAATCGGTTGAACTGAGCGCCAAATGATCATCATGTCCGTCATGTAAACCCAATAACGGACGCGAATTAAGGCACGCGTCAATGCGTACAAGTAAAGTCTTAAGTTGGCCGAAGAACATAGATTGGTTGCCAACGATGCGGAATTCTTTGTTGACTTGACCGCAGCTTACCAGAGACCACCTTAGTGTAGAGCTCTAAGAGAGATAAAATGCCACGTAGTGCCGCCATTCACCAGTTGCTACTGCGTGTGACTAGAATGCTATTCCAGCAAATCCTCTAGCATAATTTTGTTAGAGCCAACGAACACAGTCCCATTGTCACTGTATAGATGATGACAAGGGCCACGCCGACTAATGAAGCGGTTGAAAACGTTGAAGAAGGCGTGCGAAGATAAGACACCCGCCAATACAATACACACAGCCTTCGTAGCCATAGAGTTTTGTCAAATGACCTTGTTCACGTTCTGCCACTGGAAAATTGAGGACACTTTCCAATTGAAATATTTGCATTATTGCAGTAGTAACAATGGCCAGGTAATGTTGAAGCCAAATTGTTTTAATCAATCTTGGCAACTGATTCGGTGGAAACGAAGGTTGACAAGTACCTGCCTGCAGAGTGCCGCTGTTGGCTGGCAAAAACAACATATCCACAGAAAGACTGTGTGTACGCTTCTCGATGAAGGTCAGCAATTCCTCCAAAGCGAATATATCATTCAAGGTCAGACTCATACCGCATGCCTGTTGAGTCGCCTCTGAGATCGATTTGTCAATCGGCACCGTAAGCGCATCCCATCAACCCACTGGAAGCTTCATAACCATTAATGGTCGCAGAGATTCTCGAACCGCGTCAACAATAGTCAGCAAATTCGAAGTTGACTCCTGTACTTGTGCTTCATCATGAGCAACCATGAGACATGAATCGCCACCATTTGTTTCGGGCTGTCATATCTCGCCTTTAATGCCTTCCATACTCTGCCATGCCCCCCTACCAGTGACATTGCATCACCTTTGACCGCCGTACGTAACTTCGCCAATTTATACGCTTCTGGATAATCTGGTTCGTGGATCAGTGTGTCGAATGAGTCTTTGAAGGCCAACCAATTACGTGATGTCCCATCGAAAATGGACACAGCCAGTCGCTTCAGCTCTTGATCCAATTCCTGCTCGGGCTGATTATAAGTTTCGGTTAGTACCACCGATGCTATCCGCCTAATAACAGTCATTGCCGATGTACGTGTATTCAAGTCCGCCATCTCTCTCTCCCTAAGTAATTCGCCTCAAACAAAGAAAAAAAAAACAGAAAATGCTGCCTGTAACTTGATGCTGGCTGAAAAACTTCATCCAAGCCAATAAAGCACACACTCATACGATTCCAAGCATGTATAAGTATGTGAATACGAGTCACGAAAAACAACCCGAATGCAAAAAATGCCACTGAGATATACGACGACAGTTGTTCGCGCACAATATGTGTAAGTATGTCAATACAAGCCACCAAGAACAATCCAATGCGAAAAATTCCACTAGAATATACGACGCCACAATCCAATAACTTGCAAAAGAATGTTCTAAGCAAAATGCAAGCATGCAGCACGATCATGGAAATGTCTGTATATGTGAATAACAAATGTCCAAGCGCCATCAAGCCAACCACAGCACAACACGCGCTTTGTCCGGAAAATTACGGAAAAAACAGCCACAGGTGTCTTAAATTCAATTCCTCATAGGAGGCACCAAAACTGTTAGGAAAAAAAACTATGCCACATATCCCAAACATCGAATTTGAACGAAACGCGCTTTATCAATCTTAAATGCACTTTCTTTTATTCGCCATCCAAGTTCGAGCCACACTCAACGCTCCCAATTTATCGACTCCCCCTACTCGACACACAAAACATTGTATAGAAAAAATGGCGTTGTCACTACCGCTCGTTTCATTTGCCATTTATCCTAGACAGTATGTCTTTGTTTTTACTCAGGAGCATGTACGTCCATTGATCTCTCTGCAGATTCAGAGAGGGACTTTATATGGAAGTTTATCTCCTGGTTGGAAGGGATTCTGTAAATGGAAGGCAGTGGTGGTAAATAGACTTCGAGATCTTTCGTGATTTCTCTCCAGTCTATAGAGACATAAGAATGATTTTTTGGTTTTGTAAAGTTAGAGTTAAGATTAGGCCGTGGTGGTCGGATATGGATGCAAAAGTGGAGTAGCTCACGGGGACTGGGTTTCCAGATAACATCACATTGGAAATTTGAAAATTGTTTAAGTATAAGCTGCTTCTTAGAAATGTAGGAACTCCTGCGTTATCAACAGTGCATGCCAAAAATGCGTTTGTAAGGAACCATTAAAAAATATTTTTGCCATTCAAGTTCCGTGTGGAGCCCCCCTCCTTGGATTAAGGTCACCACCTAGAGTAATGGAGTCATGATAAGAAACTATGGTAAGGATTCTGTTGAGGATTGGTTCTATTGGAGGTCCAAAATTTCCTGGAATATGTATGAAACCAATAAGTATCTTCTCTTGCTTGCCATTACTTTTTCCCATTTTCAGTGTACGCGAGAGTTCCTTCCAGGTGATGAGGTGAGAAATAAAGACAACTTGTAATTTAGAAGGGAAAAAACTCGAACAAATTGACATTCAACAATCCTAAAAACAAAAACCTCATATCCCTCGAACTGGAACCCCGCTAAACGGATGGGCCCATGACACATTCGTGATGACTGTACCAAGCCAGCGTAAAGAGAAAGGAAGGGCGGAAGTGAAGCAAAATTGAAAGTGAAGCATGGTTGTAGCGTAAAAGGTGAGGACTGAAAAGGAAAGCAACGTGGAAGCTGGAGTAGTAGGAGATTTGACTTTGAGAACTGAGGGGTCGAGGAACTCAAGTACCGAGTGTACTGAGGCATTGAGGAACTGACGAACTAGATGGTCTGAATGGAGAAGTGGAACCAAGCGGAATGAGTCGTAACTTAGTAGCGAGGGGAAGCAGAGATCTAGAGGGAAGAGGCTAATGGGAGAAGTGGTACCGGACAAACAGCGTGGGCCTAGTAGAAGGGAGAAGCGGTGAACATGGAGGAATGTTGAGTGGTGGCGCATGGCGGCTGAAGGAAAACGTGGGAATTGACAAATGGCATAAGCCTAGTAGAAAGTGGAGACGATGGACCTGCAGGCATGAGGGCCAGAAGGGAGAAGTGGAACCAAGTGACATCAGTCGTAACTACGTAGCGAGGAGGAGCAGAGACCTGGAAGTGTGGAGGCTGATTGGAGAAGCGGAACCGGACGAACGGCATGGGCCTAGTAGAAAGGGGGAAGGATGTACCTAGAGGCATGTTGAGTGGTGGTACATGGTGGCTGACGGATGAAGTCAAAATGGACGAAAAGCGTAAGCCTAGCAGAAAGAGGAGACGATATACCTGGAGGCATGAGGAGCGGAAGGGAGAAGCAGAACCAGACGAACGGTGCAAGCCTAGTAGGAAGATGAAATGAGGGACCTGCAGGCGTGAAGGAGAAAGGCTGATGTTGGCAGTCGCTGGCTCGTGTTGCGTAAAGGATCGAACAGCATTGATTGTACACAAAAGAAGTGTCGGAATGTGTAGTCCATGACAACTTTTCACGACCCAAAAATATAAGATTCTATAGGCTTGTTAAGAAAATATGAGGATTTTTCAGTGCACATCAAGGAACTTGTTCCAAACGGAATTGTGCTGATGAAATTACCTTATGGAGTAATTATTTGGAGTCAATCGGCAAAGCAGCATCTTAATATTATATCCAAGCTACTGACCAAAGCATATAAAAATATTTTGAATCTTCCAATGCATACTCAAACTTGACTGGTTCTCTAATTAGCAAAATCATTAACCTTTAGTCAAATCATTATAATGGAAAAAACTAAATTTATCTACAAAAATTTAAAAACTAAGGGATGGAAAAAACCATTAATTAAAGTATCACTAATTAGCCCCTATTTTGCGAGAAATGTAAATCAATTCGTAGTACCTTTTGCCAGAACTGATCACCTAAAGAACGATGCCAGGATTGATGTTCTGAGTATATATAACAATCTTTCAGAAACGGTTAAGAAAGAAAACTCAATTTTGGTATTTAAGAAAAGAATTAGGGATCCATTAATGAACACTAGATGAAGCGTAGACCTGAAGATTTTTTTCGAGCTCAGTATCTTAGGGCATTTTTACCATGAAGAGACAATTACTCAGAATTCTTTTAATGCGTCGTATTATAAAGGGCAGTCTAACCTTAATGCACGATGTTCATTTTGCGTCACGCCTTAATGTCAAGTTTTTTGCCTAACTTAATTAGACATTTCTCTGTTTCAGTGTTTGAATGGGAAGGCAAGGATTCTGTTGAGGATTGGTTCTATTGGAGGTCCAAAATTTTCTGGAATATGTATGAAACCAATAAGTATCTTCTCTTGTTTGCCATTACTTTTTCCCATATTCAGTGGTGTATATGAAATGTCAGTGTGGTTGAACGTTATTTGATCAACTGACGGATAGTCATGATATAAGGTTGCTGTTCCCCTACCTAAATTGTTACGCAGCACTCGGTAACCATCCTCATGGACCTTGTGTGCTTGTTTAAGCGCTGTTTCAATGAGAAGAACAAGATCTGGTTTTATGGATCTTCTTAAGTTGTTAATGTAAATTCTTTTGTCATGGTATAACTGCGAATTTATGCTAAGGCAAATGATCACAAGCTTATTTACCCATATCTAGATTGAGATGAAATTCTATTAACACCATTGATTTGTCTTGCGCTTGTGTATTGAAATGACGTCTTTTGATAATTCTATCTGTGAAACTCCTAACGTTTGGACGGTTTCCTGGTGAAGACGTTGGAGGGGAGTTGCTATTGTAAGTGCATTTCTTGGGATCGTTTGAAAATTATCTGCTCCAACCTATGAGTATAGCAGATTAACTTAAACTGTTGTCGATGGAGTTGCTAATGCGCTTATGGGACTAAAACGGTGGTCGAAGGATGGAGCAGTGGGAGAAGATATTTTACTTCTCAAGATAACTTTTCTTTCCAATAGCCTTTTCCTTTCCGCACAGCCGGAATCTTTGCAATCTTTGAAAAGAACGCAGAAGAGCATGCTGCTACGCTTTTCGGCTTCACGTCTTGGACATTCCTCAGGTTAGTGATCACCTCTATAATAAACATAAGCAGTCGAGCAGCCCCGTGGTGATCAGGAGTGGCTGCTCCTGAAGAAATAAAGTGGTCACCCCGTCGAAACTGCTTAGTTTGTTGTTTTACTTGTGTAAAGTAAACTACATCCGTCAAGTTTCCATCCTTTAGGCAGAGATGAGTGGTTCACTTCAGCCACTTTAACATCTTTAGGTTTGACATTCCCCTTGTAATGCAACGACCTTCTTTGGTGAAAGTAACGGTTGCTTTTTGTGTAATGTTTGCGTTTGTCTCAAGCCTCCGTATCCGCTAACTTTAACGAGGCAAAAAAAAATTGAATTACTGTAGAGTAGCTTAATTGACACCTAATAGAATATTTCTCAAGACAATAAAAATTAATCGGTGCGTCTTGTAGAGTAGAGTACGCGTGATAAGTATTTCGTAGTGCAGCTTCGTGGCTCGTCAAGAACCCGCCTCATATGATCCCGCAAATGCTAGTCGTCAAGCACGCGTACGCGGTCGTTAAGCGAAGCTAGTAAGCTGAGCTCGGTGTTGTTTATAGCTCGCTAACACTTATGCCAGACCATCGGCACCCGTGTCCTACACGGGCATTTCGAAAATCATTACACCTCTGCAAGTGATACATCTTGTCTGGAAAATACAACTAGCCGAAACATGTCCAAAGCGTTGGACGTTCTTCTGGGCTTTTCCCAAGTCGCTTTTTGATGTAGAATGAAACGAACCTTCTGAAGGCGATTTAAATCTTCTTTTCATTTTCAAAAAAATCAGTAAGTGTCCAGTTTTACATTATTTGCTTTAGACCATCCAGTGATGAGTGGCGTAACTGAGTCAATGTTTATCCCAGGGCATTGTATCTCAATGGCCACCTTAACCTCCTTGTCTTCAAATGCCAAAACAGCCCCCCTGGGGATAGCGGTGTATTTCCTACGCTCTTTTGGTATGAAAGAATTGCTTTCGGCGATGGAGTTGCAGAGCTCTCCAACATTTTATTATGCACGGCTAGATTTCCGACCACAACTTTAAGTTTATTTACGTGCAGACGGTTTATCCTGAATTTCATTGTAGGACATTAATCCATAAGGTTCTTGACAGTCATTGCTGAGCCTTCAACAAATATAGAAGAACACCATGGTTTTTTTTTGACAGACACATTAACGTTTGGATCTGAGGCAGTCTGCCCTACACTCGAAAGGGGTGCGTATGGGTTTTTATTACGGGAAGGAGGTTCTCTCACAGGGATAGGTGACTTGCATTGAATCAAAAGTTTACCTTTAACTGCTTTAAAAGCTTCCACATCTCTGTTGATTAATTTCACGTCTGCGCAGCTGAATATCAGTATTGAATTTTGTTCTACTTCCATGGCTGTTGATGGTAAAAATTCCTATCTGGCCATTCCGGACCATCTTGATTTGGTTGGGGTTTCGCCATGCACTTCAATAGTTACCAATATCTCCTGGTTTGCTGCTTCTTCTGCCAATTCAACTGCTTTCTTTGATAACTATTTGATTGTGCGTTACCCACAAGCTAATTCCTGCTTTCGTTCTGTTGAAACTTTAATATTCACTTGAATTTCAAATAAGTACGAGTATTTCGGTCACACGTGCTTCTGCGGGTAGCTTTGACTTAGTTTTTCATATGCTTGACCTTGTGTTGACTGATAAAAAATTCGCGACTACGTTTAGCGATTAAGAGCCTGCAATTGCTTCCTGCAACGGAAATGCGACGTGAAAGCTTTACTTATCTTTCTCAGGAAATAAATGATGATTGAAAAAAGGGAAAATAGAAGCAGAGAATGAAATCGCATTGTTCAAAAGTTCTAAGGGCAAAATGTTGGTATACTCATCTTATAATAGATAATAACATTTGAACTGAGATTCCAATGTAATGATTCCAAACAATAAATTAGCTCTGAGTTATTGTATGCTTTCAATATCTCCTTCTGAATGTTTATATCCTTATTGTTATTACAAATGATAGTGAGGAACGTTATTAGAATTTTGTTTTTTTTTTTCGTTCATACGTGACAATAGCAACGTTTTCTGAAAATTTTCATTAAGATACAATAGGCCATAAGAATCCATGTACGGGCCTATGTGGACACATGTATGCAAAAGAAGTATTGGATGTTTTCGAATTTCGGGGGAGCATTGGCTTTTCGACTATTTTAAACGTGTCAATGCGTTTGACACCGATTGCGTTGATAGACTATAAATTCAATTCGACAATGAATATTTATTGTTTACAACCTACCTATGCTTGGAAGTGCGGTTTGTTCAAGTTTAATAAAACTTTATTGCACTTGGCTTATGAACCATTAATTAGAATAATGTGTTGTGATTGTAAGAGTATAGCTTTGATTAATCGGCGTGGAAACGATCCAGACTAGACTTTATGCCTGATTAAACTTTGTGCCAATGTCTATCCAAGTATGAGTAATGAGTACGTTGTTCAGTGTTTTAGGCTTATTAATTCATCTAGTTCTATATTCATGGCGAAGGGTCATCTGATTGTACATATCATCGCCTTTTAATGTTTTTCTTTCTCAATTGAACTATGACGCTACTCCCGCTGACTTTAAGAACTAAATTGGATCGAAGTGAGCTCATCTTCATGTATCATCAGCTGCAAGAAGATAATTAACGAAAATTTACTCAACAAAGTTCTTGTTTCTTTTCATCTTACTGTGTCTACTAAAAAGCCCAGATTTTTGGCCTCCTGAAACCCTTGTTAGGTTTAATGCGAGAGATTGTCATAATTTTTTGTATTTCAGACGCATAGTGATCTTTCAGCTCTAATTATTACTGCTAATAATGGAAAAAATCTGATATAATAGCTTCAAAATCTCAGCTGGGACATCATTTGGTCCTTGCCTTTATAGACAGGACTATCTCTTTAAGTTCTATCTGCGTGAAGAGTGAGTATTCTATTGTTGTTTCATTGTGAATGGCATTAACCCGAATGGGATATACAGGGAATGAAACCCGGAATATCACACCCCTGTTTACTGCTTCATGGAAGTAGGGCTTGGCTGTGCCCAAATCAAAGTATCAAGATTTTCCAGTGATTAAAGTCATTTTGTTAAGCTTGATTTACTTCCTAGTACAAACGTCCCTTGCCCTATATTTACCCTACATATTGGAGCAAAATCAACAATTTAGAAAAATTGTAGGGTAAGTGTAACAATATGTTTAATGAAATTTTCAGAAGAGGGTCATTATAGGCTCTTTTCAACCTTAGTAATCGGGCACACCACATACGCAAACTGCTATTTGTTCAGTGTGTGCAAATTACTCATTTTGTTCTAGAAAATTTTTTGCAAAAAACTTTTTTAAATTTTTGATGAGTTGATTCACTGCAAACAATTTAGATCTAACAATGAAAGCTTGAATCAACTCGGTACGTTAAGTAGTTTCCGAGATCTACTACATTTTTTAACGGAAACATGCTATTTTGTTTGAATTTAATAACTTTTGCAAAATGTAATGAGTTGATTCGATCGCCAAAGGTTCATTCTGACTTCTTCACTGAGAAAAATAAAGTATGAAATCAAAGTTTTTTAACTTGAAATTAAGCATTTTTTCTCTTAAATTTTGCGCAAAATACCCCCATACTGAAGTCAAATGCCTAAAGTGTTTATTTTTAAAGCGTTAAAAAGTCTTGGAAATATATACATGATATTTTGAATTGAAAGTATGAAACTATAAAGTCAAAAAGAATAGTTACTTGGTTTAAAAGTATGAAACTTTAAAGTCAAAAAGAGTAGACACTTGATTCAAAAGTACTATCATTTCAAAATAAAACCTCCTTAGCTATTTAAACTAAAATGGAAGCAAACTTGAACCAAAACGAATACCCCTTGAAAACCAAACCTCCTGGCCATTGTCAAATTTTAAATTATTTATTATCTATAAAGGAGCGGTTCGGATTGAATACTCGTCCTAGAGCTATTGAAATGTTAAATATAGAAACTGGATAGCGTAGAAAAGTGGTAATTAATAAATAACAGTAAAAATTTTGATTCAGGGTTAAAAATGTTTATTAATTCGCTGGTATATTAATGAGATAACATTTTCAAATAGAATTAAAATCACACAAACAAAATAATTCGATTTAATTCGATGCAAAATAGTTTTTTAATCTTATTAATTCCATAGTGGAATTTATATGATGTTTTTCCAATGGTGGACTATTGAAATCCTCTAACTTCATAATTTTTTTTAACAATGGTTTTGATATTGAATATGATGCAAAATGGGATACATAATTGATTTCGTACTCTTGCACAATAACAAAACAGAAATTTTCTTTATTTATGATAAAATCTAATATTTCATATACATTATTTTTGCATTCAATTTTGCTTACAAAGTCTTTTACAGCATAGGAGGTACCTAAAAAGTTAACATTTTTAGCATAAATACTGCCTTCCTTAATAAATCCTAGAGCTATATAACTCTGATCTTTTTCTGCTGAACTAAAATTCTCACTCACTACCAGTTTTTCAAAATAAAACCCGTTTTGAAGCAAATTTTTTGCAAATTGTAGAGCTGCTTTTATTGACAAAGATAGAGGAACATTTAGACGAGAAGTTATACTTGTTGCATATTTTTTATATATTTGATGAATGGATTCAAGACGGTAGCTCCAAATGTGTTTTAAAGGACCACATTTACGCAAAACACCAGGGTAGTGAACTAAGTTATGATGCTTTAACTTTAGAGTGTCCTTAAACAATTGTTGGTACAAACGATTATGCTCTTCGATAAGATTACCTAATTTTTCCAGGATTTCCTCATCAAAGAATGGCAGTAAAGTTATGTCGATTATTTCAATGAATAATAAAATAAAATTATATACTTCATCATTTTCAGGAATAATTTCTCCGATTATTAAAGGGAAATAATGAAAAAGTGTTTGCATTTCACGACTCGTCAACCTAAAATTTCCACTTTTAATGTGCGTTGCTTCTAGGGGACGACTTACATTTTTCATTTCCGATTTACTATAGTTAAACATTTGTTAACGGTAATTAAATGTGTCTAAGGTAATTTTTTTTTTTTGCATAAATAAAATACTGCAAGGCTTTAGATAAGTTATATCTACAAACTCCTAAAAATAAATCATGCATTATGTCACATGCAACGTTTTCGCTTACATGAAAATGATCTAGTTCATTGAAAACACACTCTTCTTTAATGCCTGAAATAGGTGGATCATTCAAACTTTTATCATGCTCGTAATTAATTTGATTTCGCAATGTTTCTGGATATTCCCTACAATCGTGCCGGACTTCATCTGCATTTCTTCTACAAATGCGGCAGGTAGGATTTGTGCCAAAGTTGCTATTGTAACCGAGTATCTTATTAAGACCTAAATTATCCCCTAAAACCTGTCCTATTGTGAAGTAAATACGACTTACGGTATCTCTGCAAACTACCTCTAACCCATCCTTTTCGAGAGTTTTCAAAACATTGATTAAGGGTTTTAAGGATACATGGTTCCCATACTCTTTATAGTCTTTTGATTTAAGAAAACTTGCAACGAAAATATTACTCTGCTTAGAAATTCGAGAAGGCGATGAAGTAGGAAAAAAGTAATATACAGCTAATATGCTACAAACACCTGCATGAGAGCCCAGTGGATTGTTAATTTCAAACTCATCTGAATACAAATGAATGGGAATCACTTTCTTCCCTGAAAATTCTGCTTGTTTAGTTTTCCATATGGAGCCATTAGTGAAATTTCTAATAACTCCATCACAGAAAATATCGTTTGAATATTGTAATAGTTCGGCTAAAATATGATCACTTTGCAAGTATTTCTTTATTTGAAAAGAAATGTCTAGCAAGCACCCCTGAACTTTCACATGATCTAACGTTGGAACACCGTTTATTCTTACTTCAGTTAAATCATTATTTATAGTAAACATTTTTGGCGGAGAATATAACTCCAGGATTTCAAGTTGTTGGAAAAACTTGTATTCGGTTTTTATGCGAGCGAAAGGATCACGTAAGAAAAATAAATATTGTTTAAACTCTTCGCGTTTCTCATCGCAAGCAATGTGTTTAGAAATTATTCAAGATATTCGGACAGAGGATTTGTAAAAAGGTTGGATAATAAATCCTGTATTTCAAAGACTAACTTTCTAGCGACAGAATTTATGCCTTGCAACTCTAAGGATAATCCAAGTAAATTTTGGTTCAAAAGGTTCAAATTTTCGTGAGGACTATTATTGTTACTAGGTAAGCTTTCTATTTGTTGAGATTGATCTAATTTATACAAGATATTTGGAAAATTAGCATCATCAGAAAGGGAAATGTTCCTCACTTGGCCAAAGTTAGAACCAATGTCTTGACTTAAAGTATCATTCCCGGCATTGTTTTTACTCTCATGTTTTCTCAAATGTGTTTTAAATTTATATATGTTTTGAAATATTTGCAAGCAAGAAATACAAGTAAATTTGTATATTGAAGGCACTTTATGATCTTTTTTTAAGTGATCTATTAAACTTAATGCTTTTTCAAAAGACTTTTTACATATAAAACAGGTTAACATAATGAAAATTTTTCTTAAATTCTGAATCAAATGGCAATGTTACAATTTATATTCAAACTCAATACAGAATTTACTTCACTATGAATTATTATTAATTTTCTCGAATTCTTTGATTATATTCGACACTTTTGCATCGAAACTTTTGATGCCATAAAAGTATTCCTGATAAAAGTACCAAACCTGCCTACTAATTTCGGAGTATTCTAGATTGAACACGAATGTTAATTTTATAATTATATCGATGCACTTACGGAAAGATTCTAATTTAAATTTTACTCCATCGCAATAAACGTATAATTCTTCCAAAAATGTGTCACTTTTTCTATAGCTATAATTCTTGGCTGGATTGTTTGCTTATTTTTGTTGAATTTATTTTTTATCTCATCTGGTCGCTCCTGTATTGTACTGATGCTGAATAAGTGCAATACAAAATCATCCTGACCATCGGCGATTGTTGGCTTGATTGTCCTGCTGAGCCGTTTCGGTTGGAAAATTGCAAATAGCAACTTTGTAACGTACAAATCTCTGGTGTCTATGGGACAATAACTTATATAAAGAAATGAGTGCTCGAGAACAACTAATTTTACCTTGCTGTAAATCTTTGCCTTGAAGTAGTTTATCAAATAAGACTTTATTTGCTTTGTCTTTAATATTGGTTTCAAAGAAAACCACACTTTTTTCGACAAATGCGTCAAACTTCTCGAGGAGCAAATTCGTCTTTTCCGGATAAAGGAAATCAAAGTCAATTTCGATCTATGGAATATTCTAGGTGATTAAAAATTTCGTTAAAAATAAACCAATAGGTACCAATTTGTGCCCGTAGTGATCGTTGTATCGAGGCCAATTCCTGAAGAAATTGTTTATTCCCTTATCGTTGGATTTTTTGAACTCCTCTGTTCGAAGTATTGATGTCTCCCTCCAAAGTTTGAAAATGCTATTTTCAGGAAGAAACTCGCTTTGCAGAATGAGAAGTTTTTCCTTTAGTAATGCTGAAATTAATTTGATTATCCAATCATTTCATGGATCATATATCGCATGTCATCTTACAAGTATTTGTTTCTTGGTTTTCGGTGTCATATATTTGTGTTAGTTTTTGTTCAGATGAACGATCTAATTTCAGGTATTTCGTTGTAAGGCATACGTTGCTGTATCGATCATAAAGCTTACCACTTGGGTTTTTTCTTTTCAGGCGAGGTTTGTAGTATAGCTCCTTTTAAATTGAAATTTATGTTATCATATATCCACCAAATAACTTTCGTATTGAACTTTCTTACCGGATCCTCTGAAGGAAAAACTTTTTTGATGGTTTGCGCGATGTTTTCAAAGCTTGATGATTTCAACCGCTTTTTCCCGCCAGTAAAAAAATCGATTACAAGGTGTACTAGATCTTTTTGGTAACGTGGTTCCAGCTTTTCATTGTTAGTGTAGCTTTCCAAAATGAGCCGACCTTTGATGCTTCGATTAAGCAAACTTTTTAAGTCTTCTGGTCCGAAGGGATCGATGTTGCTAGAAATCAAGTTTTCTTTGATGGAAAGCTTTAAATAATCTTATAACCAACATGCTTACTATGACTCTTGGCTATTAATTGTAGTTTGCGATAATGAAGAAGACTTTGCCGTCTCTTCGCATGTTGAATTTAACCACTGTTTTACTGTTGAGACCGTAGAAACATCATAAATCTCAAACGGAAGGCCCTGTAAATAAACGCACGCACAATTTTGTCAATCACGACGAAGGATATTAAGAAAAAATAGAAGGTGGCATAAGTAAGACACTTCAGGAAACTGATTTCAAAATTGAAAATTTTGTGATACTGCAAAAAATTCAATAGTTTTATTTACCACTTCTTTGCGCCACGCTTTAAAACAAGATGTGAAGATAATTTGCTGTCCAAAGGTTAAATTTCCTTTCGCAAAAAGTGGCTGGATATCCGACAGACTCATTAAACGTAGAACCTCTGTTGTTATTTCTTCTTTTTTAAGGAATCCGCAAACATCGGAAGAAAGATTCCACGATTTGAATAAATTTCCAGTGTCCAGTTGTTCGTCTACTCCAACTGTACTTTGAATTATTTCTACGTACACAGGTTCCAGAAATTCTTTAGTGGACCTATGATCTACACTTTGAACTTGAAAATCACTAACTGTGTCGTTTTCCAGGAGATACTCCGAAATATATTCTGACATAGCTTTGTAATCAGCACTACACTACTAAAAACTATTCACTAAACTTCACTGTTCAAAATGTTCACTGCGATCGACTGATTTACTGCTCACGAATGACTCTTACGGTATTGATGGGCGTCAAATGATCTCGATTATGAGAAGTGTGATGTTAGAATAAAATGAAATACACTTAACTCTAAAATTTCTACGCTTTTCCTGAGAAAAATAAAGTGGAAAAGTTCTTGGTTTTGAATTTAAAGCCTTTTAAAGCAAGATCTAAAGGCTTTAAATTCAAAACCAAGAACTTTTCCCTTTTATTTTTCTTAAAAAAAGCGTAAATATTTTGAAGTTAAGTGTATTTCCTTTTATTCTAACATCACACTTCCCACACTCGCAATACGAATTTCCAATTTTCACGTTTAATGTGGAGTATTCGAAACTAACGTCAATACAAGCCTTATAGCTGCAACACTTACTACCACATACATGACCATAAGTAGGCTGACTTTTCTTGCATTTTTGTACTGGGCTCTATACAAAGTTTTGGAGTTCTCGGCGAAAACTCGAGGATTTGTATGGTTTCGAGGTGGAATTCAGCGTTGAGGTATTCAGATGATCCGCGGAAAACACAATAGCGCTTCTTGTGAAGTAAAAACGGTTTAATTCGCTACACGCATTCAATTGTAATCGCTGTTCAAAGTGAAAATAAACCGAGTTTTGATAGGATTCGCTCGTCTGCTGTCCGTGGTTGTGAACATGCTACACTGTACATGTCGGAAAAAGTAGGCTGACTACTACACATGTAAAATGCATGTCAAAGGCTTTCTACTGTAGTTTGGCTTTGGGAGTATTTCATTTAGAAGTTAACCACTTGAATCGTCATCAGGAGCTCGTAAAATTTACAGATCTTGAAGCTCTCGCAAATGAGACATATATACACGCATTACGACTTTTTATCTGGTTGCAACCAAATGCGTAGTGCTTCATTTAAAATATCAAATCACTTAAATCAAATATTTTACGCTCTTGTTTTCACTAACAATAGTTTTACCTTTCTTGAAATTAAAAGCTATTATTCTTAAAACAAAAATTAAGGAAACTCTTGTTTTAAAATGTTTTTATCATTTAAATTAAAAGACATTCTAAGGTAGAACATTTCAATTGCAGATTTTAAACATTTTAAAATTAGAGTTTTCATTTCAAATCAAAAGTTTTGTAAGACATGCAAAAATAAAATAGCGACTTTTTAAAATCAAAATGAAATATTTTTCTCAGAGTTGCTTAAAAAATGTTTGCAAATATTCTTAACGTTTCTGAGGTTAACGGCTGTAAAGTTTACCCAAATTTTCAGTTTCACTGGGGGCTGCACCTTAAGGAACCTTCACGAAAGGACAACATGAGTTAGAGGATACCGAGAAAAAATTAAATGAACTGGAACTAGAAATTGTTCCTTCGCCGATGCAGTCTACCTACGGTAACGTCTGCAAACCATCAGAACATTTACGACAAACGCAATTCAAATAGTACTCCAACTATATTTTCTCCCAGATTGTCATTTCTGCCGGCAAAGACAGCAACGAAGGCTGAATCACCTACACTAAGCGAAAAGATCCGCACACGGAAAATGAGTACCGGTTTCCTGAATCATTGAGTAATTAAATAATACTGGAGTGTACAACCACGACGCACTGTGGTCGCAACAATCCCTGCGACCACTTTTCCTACTGCTACGCTCTTGTTTACAACGTTAGAGAGAGCCAAATTGCCCAAGCAAACATGGCTGCTGCTCAATGTAAACAAATTTTTATGCTATCCTAAAATTTGTTTTCTACTTGAAAAACCTTCACCATTATGAGGAAAACATGCAAAATATTAACATATACTTAATGAAGCATCTACAGACCCTTTTCAACCATAATTTTTACACGAAGGCACTATACATTTCATTTTGAAACAGTAAAGTAATTTCACAGTGTCACAAGATTCGATTGTAGTTTGTGATTCAAGTAACTTTAAACTTGAATCACAAACTACAATCGAATCTTTAAACTCTTGGAACGAATTTAGATCGCGAATACTTTCCACAGTTTTAATATCGGATAAAATTCGCGACGAAACTTGCAAATTGGCCAATTTGGCGCCCAATTTGCATCAATCAACTTGACAGACAGTACGCATCTAGTCAGCTTTTGGAACAAGAAAGTGACTAGCAAGAGGTAGACGGGGAGGAAATGACAGACAGATCGCTTGGAAGAGAGCAGAAACCGGTCGCATGCTCTCTCATGAATTTTATATGTATGAGCTTAGCCCATCCAGTTCTTATTCATCTGAGCCCTGAATATTGAGGAGAGTACGTTTCGGTGAAGGCTGAAGTGGGTAGAGGATGAACCGTGTGAGCAACAGGATGAAGTTGTAACCGAGCAACCGGGCGAAAGACAAAACGTGATTTTGGTGATGACTGCGGGTTAAATTATCTGTTGTGTGGGATTGCGATAAGCCGAGTTAAAAGACTAGTCTTTGTAATATACATGTGTGCGGGTAAATAATACAAAAATAAATTATCGATGAGTGAACGACAAAGTCGAAAACGAGTTGTAGAATTAAATTAAGAAAATATTCTCAAGCATCATGTCACAGCCTTGAAGAAGTGTCATCAGTGGTTGTCAGGAAGGTTCCTACCATTTTTTTTTCATGTGCGAATTCACCGAAGAAACGCCTGTGATCGTCCTCATAAATCTTGTGATTCCTCTCTTAAAACTGGTAAACAAATACCGTGCTGAATTAAATTGATTTCGTTCACTTTTATTGGATACAAATCCAAAATGAGATATCTAATCCATTTTACAATAATAAAAGTGTATTCTGGTATCCCCCTTGCGCTTGGTGTAAGGAATATTTGTTCCCGACCAACATATTGTACATCAACTTCAAAGTTTAGCTAAGAACTTTCAAGAAGCTCAAAAACAAGGAAAATCTTCCTAATTGGGGCACCAACGACTAGATTTCATGCACAATTTGAAAGTATTCCAATAGCAAGTTCATTTGTTAAAATTTAATTTCGGAAAGTGTTACAGTTTTCCTATCGATCGATTCGGAAAAGAAGGAACTGCCAACTAAGTAATACTGCCTTTTAAATAAATTTTCCCCAACGGATTTATCCATGAATGTATAAGCGTGGAAAAGCTATTTTCCGTTTTCTTTTCTGATTGAAAGAACATTGTAACAAAAAGTTTTGTAATTGGTGCGCTTGCATTCATATGCGGGTCTGATTTTCCACTACAGCAATTCCATCAACGTCAGTGGAATTTCTCTGCCCTTCGCCCCATCCTTGTTTTCGGTTTGCTAACGAGTGACATCGACCAAGACGGATACAACAATACACAAGACGTAATGAACAATGAAATAATACTAATTGAACATGCTTAAATTATCAAAAGATGAAAAAAGGGTAGAGTTAATAAAAATTCATCAATTGCAATAATTTCAAATTAAATATTGTAAATAAGGACTTTATATGTTTGCTAATAACATACAAAAAAGAAGGGGAAGAAATTAGAAAAAATAAAAAAAATAAAAAACAAAGGAAAAAGTGTTGTTCTGCTCCAACGGGTAGGGGACCCGCAACGTTCCGAATAAAATGAGCTAGTTATTGGGCGAAGCTACCTCTTTTGTCACTTTAGGGGCTCTTGCCAGGGATGATTGGCCTTCCTCTTCCTCAAAATGGCCAAGTCATCATATTAATGTTTTGATCCGGTTGGGGGCACACCACCACCGGTTGGGGGCACGGGCACCACTTTTACCCAAACGCCCCACTCTTTTTGTGGGCCATGAGTACTTTCGTCCGTGACGGGTTTGTGTTCGATCTTGCGTGCGATTATGTAGGAAAGGTCGTCGCGTCTTTACATTCAATGTCCTCCGGTCGGTTACCGCGGCCTTCGATACCTGTCAAATGGTTCTAGTGTGTCACATCATAGAAATCGTAAGCGTGAAATTCTTTGTCGTGGTTGTGGTGTCGTGGAGCGGGTTATTTTCGCCAGCGCAAGGACCCACGACAAATAATTTCACGCTTACGATTTCTATGATGTGCGCTGGCGAAAAAAGCTCGCTCCACGATACCGCAACGCTAGCTGCCAGTACGCTTAATCGTCGCCAGGCAAGGCCATTTCTAGCTGAGCACTAATTTTTCGTTCGCTGAGGCAGCAGTCTACCGCTGTAGTCCTAAATGGACCTTTAGCAACCTACGAAACACTACAGAACAACAATGCTAAACATTATGCAAATGTCTTTTTTATGTCTATTCTAAAAATTTCTTAAAGAAACTTACTATGGAAATATTTGGGCCATCTAACCCAAGCGGTGTCCTTTAAATGTAAATCACAAAATAATTTAGTCAATCGTGTGTTCTACTGATATTAAAAGACTAGAAATAACATCCACAGTACGACACAAGTACAAATTATATCTACACGAAAAATTGTGCCTTAGAAATCGACTAATGTCTCAATTTGGTGGAACTCATGCATTAGATATTGGAAGAGTGGATTGTGCTGAACTTTTGACAAGTTTAGGGTGAGGTGAATGTCTGTAATAAATCTTTCGTATTGGTCCAGGTCATTGTCTTGAATAATTTTAAAGATTCCGTCCTTCATTTTTGTTTGTCTGAGGAGAAAAAAATTATTTGTGAATTGGTGTAGTCCGAAATTTGTAAGTTTGCGTTGATCTTGTGGGCGATGAATATGAACTACTACTTTGCCAGATTCAGTTAGTATTGTTGTATTTCTATTTTTTTCATAATTTTCAGTCGGTACCTAGGATTTAGTTTTGGTCCTATTCGTTTATTCTGCCTAACATAAATAACATGTCCTGTATCGTAAGTCTTTATATAGTTTGTTGGTTTTTATTGGGGTTATTCATGTCGATCAGCTATTTAGGCTTGGTCTTTTCGATATTGTTCAGACGTGTGCTTTCTAGTTCCTCAGAGATTAGATTGGGTATTTGCCCTTGACACATTCCTACTGGCTTTTTCCCTGTAGTCGAGTGAATGGTGAAATTGTTTTCATTAACTGCGCATTCTAAGAGTTCCTCGAAGGGACAAGGATGTCCATCTCGCTTCAGACAACTTATGTTCTCTATGAGAGTGGAATGGCCGTTGATCTCACTTTTATAGGATGGAGTTCGGAGGAGCTTAATTTTCAGTTCGCCCTCTATCATTGACTCCAAAGACGCTGATCTAAGTACGCGTTAATTATCAATCACCACCCCTTCGGGAATACAGAAGAATAATGGTATGTCTCGTAGTGGCCTCTTGATGTCTTCAGAGGACATAGTTGGTACACGCTTTTTCCGCTCATGAATATATCAATGTGCATTGTACTATACACGTATGTCCAGAATATAGGAGAATTGGTGATGGTTCTAGGTTTGGTTTACTTGGATGCCTGTAGTACTTGCTTTCCTCGCAAATGCTGGAAAGTTCAACAAAATGCCTAATTTATTGATTGAGGGGGTCTAGAAACAGAATCAGCAACAACATTTGCCTTACCCGGTTGGTATCTTAATTCGAGATGTATTCTTCAAGGATGGCTTTCTAATGCTTTAATTTACTGTTCGTGTTTTGTTTTTTGAACTGAGTGCATATGTGAGGGACTGGTGGTCTGTCAAAATTTGTACATGGCTGAAATCGTATAGGTAATTTTGAATGGAATTTAATGCCTAGATAATTGCTAACATTTTCTTTTCATTCGTTGCGTGACTTTCCTCAGTTTTACTGAGAGTACTTGACAAGAATGAGATGGGCTTGTTGTCTTGCAAAAAGACGGCACCGATCATTTCATTCTGGATGTGAAAGTACTACATCCTGTGAAACCAAAATGCTTTTAAATTTGTCGTATGCTGTTGCTTCTTTATCGAGAAAGATAGGTTTGTTTTCGGACGAGTTCTTTGATACTCGTCCATCCTCTCCTCTTTAAAGGAATGTCAGAGCTTTGGCAATTTTTGCGCAATCTTTTGTAAATCATCGGTAGTACCCTGACATGCCAAGGAATGAACGAACACAAATCTTTGAGCGTTTTCGAAGGTGCAAATGAAGCTATTGCTCCGACCTTTTTTGGTTTGTTTTGATGCCAGCTATGCTAACCTAAAAACCCAAAAATCCAACCTTCTTTTTGAGAAATTCACACTTGTCTAGATTGATCTTTATGTTGGCATTTTTTACGGCTTGAAGACTATATCCATATTTTAAAAGTAATCTTTTTCTTCTTCTTTTTAGCACACTACAGCTCCTCTCGGGCCTTCGCTTCCTGCAAACAGTGCCTCCAACTGTCTCGGCCCATTGACCGCGTCTTCTAATTACGAAATACGAGCAGCGATGAACTGTCTTCGTTGACCGAGTCAGACCAGCGTTTCCTCGGTCTCCCCACTGGCCTCCGGCCTTCAGTTCTCCCATCGAATACCTTCTTAGTTATCCGTTGCTCGTCCATACGATTCATGTGTCCAGCCCATTGCAGCTTCCGCAGTCTTACAATCGGTGTGACCTCCGGATCGTTAAAAATTTCATACAGCTCATGGTTGTATCGACGCCATTGGTCCCCGTCTAGCTTCGCTCCGATTATTTGCCTCAGGACCCGTCACTAAAAGACGTTCAATATATTTGCAGATACTTGGGTTAGGGTCCATGTTGCACGCCCATAGCATAACACATGTCTTACCACAGATTTGTATACTTGGGGCTTTGTTTTTCTATGTATACAGCTGGTTTTCAAGATCGTCGATACTGAATAAAATATTTTATTTGCGAGCTATATTCTACGGCATATTTCGTCTCTTTCATTGGCCGTTTTCGTTATTTTGGTGCCTAAATACACAAATTCGCTCACATTTTTGATAATGTATTCGCCAAGTGTGATATTTTGTGTATTTGTGGTATTTTTGTTCGACTGCGTCATGAGCTTTGTTTTATTTTCATTGATTTGTAGCCCTACTAGTTTTGCTTCACTGTCAAGTTTCAGGAAAGTTTTTTGGCAGTTGTTAATGACCATGACAGATTGTTGATGTCATCCGCATAGGCTACTACTTGGCTCGACTTGTATAGTAATGTACCTCGCGCATCGACAGATAGCTTCCATATGACGTACTCCAGAGCCAAATTGAATATTAATGGGGCCTGCCCATCTCCCTGCTTCAGTCCGATATTTGTGTCAAAGTCATCGGTGAGTGGGTTATTGATGCGAACTTGAAAGTCGTCGACGTCATTGTTATTTTGGTAAGACGGACTAATTTGGCTGCGGTGCCAAAGCAAAGCATTATTTGGTACAGTACGTTACGATCAATACTGTCGTATGCTTGCTTGACGTCAACAAAAAATTGGTGTACGTCTATGTTGAACTCCCAGCACTTTTCAAGTTCCTGCTTGACCGTGAACAATTGGTCTACCTGCCCTAAAACTACCTTGATACTCCCCAATAATACTATGATATCTCTATATAAATACAGCATCGCTTTCCGATATGTTGCCGGAGAATGTCATAAGGTGCCTTTTGGAAGATGGCTGGCCCATTTTAAGGTCAAATGGAAGACGAACAAGTTCATATTTGTCATTGTTAGTGGCGAAGGTGGTTTTCTCGATATCTTGCTCCTTCAAGAGGATTTGATAAAGCCCGCTCTCCAGGTCTATGTTTGAGATTGGAGATTATTTGAAGGGACCTATGACGCTGTCTTTTATAAGTTGTTGGATTTCTTTTTCAACTTCGTCCTTCAAGCCTATTGAGTATAGATGAGACTTTGCATAGATGTAGTTATTTGTCGTTGAATGGATTTCTCCCTTGACTGTGTAAACGAAAGTTAGACTTCTATTAGGATGCGATGATAAATTTGAGTATTTCTCAAGGATATGTCTTAGGATTTTAGCTTGGGGCTCAGACATATGGTCAGTTCTCAAATTTAAGTGATTAACATTTTGGGACGTATGTTGCCTATCGGGAATTCGGATCTTTCCTTTGATCATTATAAAATTGTTATCTGTGAGTTTGATCACTTGAAAAGCTCTGAAGATATCATTGTCAATTATTCCTGCAAACGCTTTCAAAGGTGATATGATAAAAAATTTGATTTTGTCAATTTTGGGTCCAAACAAGGGCATAAAGGCGTGGTGTGTAACATTAATAGATCCACCAATAGAATTCACGTTAGAAGGTTTCTTATTCTTCATAGGATTTCTATAGACTGCGGCTGAATGTAGTTCTTATTATATTCAGTGTCAATTTTTCTACCTTCTTTGCCGCATATTCCATGTAAAGAAGCGAAGAGCTCAACAGTCTAAAAAATGAACGTCGTCGGGCTTCTGACGAGGAGTCTTCTTGCTAATAGGTAATGTCTCGTCATAATTATAGTATTGTTCGTATGGTGCACTGTCATAAATTTTGTCGTTGTCAACATTATTTTGTTCCACGTTATGCAGTCTTTGTAGCTTGTTTGGTATCTGAACCATTTGGGATTTTGGTCGATTATGAATAAAATTTTGGTGTTGGTTTTTGGGCCAATTTCAATAGTTGACGACCCTTGATCTAAATAAGTGATCTACATCCATTGGTTCATATTGTCTTGATTTTGGGGGTATTTGTCTGAAGCTCGAACTATAATTCATATGCAGAGGGTTGAACTGTGAAGGGTGTCGTCAAAATTGTGGAGGCTGTGGAGCTGTAGGGTTGTATAGTAGCTCTAGTAAGAAATCCATTCCCGGGTTATGATTTCCCATCGTAGGCTGGTGCGTGTTGTTCTTTTTGGGTGCTGGTTTATTAAGAAATGTTCTTTTAATTAGGTTTTGTAAGCTCAAGACATGTAGGGGTCTAAAATCTACATTTTGTAGTTTTTAACAAAGGTGTAAGGTGTGAGAGATCATAATGTTCTTGAATACTTTGGAGACGTGGATGGTCACCTTCGAGGCTACGCACAAATGTATCCAATGCTTTGTTTCTATAACCTTGCGTTATAATCCACATGAATTCATCTCCCATATCCAAAGTACGTATTTAGCATTGTAGCACGATGTGCGATGGTACTTAATCTTTTCCCGTAGTTGAATAGGACATTGGCTCACTTCATAGTCCCAGGAGGTGATTTAACAATCTATTTGAGACTAATTGATTGACCATGTGTCCTTTTGCGAGCACTTACTGTGCTTTACTTTCCATATCGGTGATACCGCGAAGGTGTCAGTGCTCGGGCGCAACTTAATAAAATTTTATTTCATTTTTCCAAAAAAAAAAAATTATTGTTGTTTATTTAATGATTTCTTTACAATTGAAAAGCTTATTACTAGTATCGAGAATCGTTTTTATTTGATTTTTCTGCTGACGAAGCGTCAGCGATATTCTCCATTGGTTGAGCATTCATTGTCGATGCATTTTCACCTGGGCACGTATGTTACTGAGTTTGCGGGAAGGTATTGTTAACTTGTATAACAATGTTTATTCTTCCGGAAAACTACTTCTGCTATTACAAACCCCCGAAATCATCATCTTAAAGGCAAGCACAAATGGATTTGTTATCATGTAATCTTATGTAGATACTACACTCTTTCGTCTCTAAAATATTTGATTGCATTGCCAAAGCTTAAAATACATTCTAGAATAATGAAACGTGCTTTGATGATCACGTGATGTGAGATTATTGGAATCAAAAATGATTTCCGGAAAAATTGACCGTCATATTTTTATCAGCAATTTTGAATGAATGGTTATTTTTCCTCTCATGCTCAAAGTGCTAAATCATGGGTCTAATCACATTTCAGTGACCTCACTGAATTACGAGTATTATTAGAAGCTTTCTCCTTAAAAAAAATTGTTTCGTGCGTGCTGTACTCTTTTTAATTAATTTCAGTTTTGTGTGCAATTATCAAATTCCGAGCATTCATTTCCACTATTGCTGTAATGCTCCGATCATGTGCAAGCGATATGGCTAGGAGACCCATAATAGAAAGAATTGATAATGCCACACGTGAAAACCTCGGAAATTTTTAAGAAACTGATTATTCGTTAACATACGACCAGAGGCAAGCGCATTCTATAAATGACGAGTGCACATTCAAACTGAACTTAACATTCAGTTTGAATGGGCAGTGTACATACTGTACTTTCAAAACGATCGTCACAATCCGCTTAATTTAAAACTACGAGTAAACTATGTGTAACAACAATGATATGTCGAAACCTTGAAGAAATGGGTAACTCAAACGAATTTCATGGCCGTTGCCATAACACTTAATTATAAGCTTAAAAATGTAAACAATGCTAACATCATAGATAGGGTTGTTGACTTCCCCTCACCAACCTCACACTCGGCAATCAAATAATTTCTGTTCAAAGATCCATACCTCACAACGCCACCAATTTTAGTTTATGACTATTAACCACACGAACGGAAATTATAACTCATATCTTAAATATCCAATTATTACCACATATCGTCATCATCATTATCGAGTGCACGTAAGCAAATGGTAATGAGTGTTTTGCATTTGAAATGATTTCTGAAGAAATGAAGAGCACAAATAATTAAATAAATAAACCAGTTGATGGCGAATGAACTACTGAATTTATCTCAAAGATATTGTAAGTATATCTGTGGTTAAAAATAAACGTTATCGTTCAGTAAATTTGAAATTAAAATTTACAAGTGATAAAAAGTTGAATGGCATATCTGGTAGATTTTTTTTTGGCGCTAAGTGACCTTGCTAGATGGCTTTGAAACATTTTATCAATGATATATACTTGTACAGTAGATCTAAGCAGTTAGGCATACGTACCATGTATTAGGTGATAATTGCAGAATGATGTTTGCTGATAGCGTCATGAATTTGTAAACAGAACATCGTGAAATTATAACGATGATAAAAAATATATAATCCAAGCCTAAAATAGATACAAGAAATTAAAATTAAATTTGTGGAATTTAATTTACCATGTCGAAAACCTATATTAATTATTTTTAACTTTTTTCTTTGCAGTTAAGAAAGAGATTCTTCACGGGGTCTATGGAGCCTTTCGTGCCGGCGAATTGACTGCAATAATGGGCCCCTCAGGCTCCGGCAAAAGTACATTGCTCAATGTTTTAACCGGATACACGTAAGTTGAGTTTGCTTACAAGGTTTAACTTAATAATTTTAGTAAAAAATTTGATAATGGGAAGACTCCTGATTGTTAACAGAGAATTAAGCTAGATTTCTAGCACGAAAACATAATAGTGGAAACCTTACTAAACGGTAAAATTTTTGTGCTTTAGTAAGTATCATACTTTTCTTTCTGTTATGAATATCTCCTGCTGGTGATGGAGTTTCCCATTTCTTTATTTAGTTTCATATATATTTGTGTTTAGTTTTTCGCATTTTTTTCTCGAAGGCTTCTTCTGAAACTAAATTGCGTTGAATCGGCAAGAGAATCCTCTGAGTTTTTTCTCTTGAAAATATGTTAGATATCAGTACCTGATTCTCTGAAATTTCTCTACACAACTTCATTTGATGGGAAAAATTTCCCATATCGATTACACAAGTAAACACGATTTTTGAGTCTGAGTTCTGTAGTGCTGATTTTGATTAATTATGTCTAACTAAACTAGGAAAAAATGACACTCTAGGTCTAGCACTCGTTGCGTGTGGACGTGTTTTTAAATCGCTCCTGTCATTAATTTTAAAAATTAATTAATTTTTCACAAAAGTCAGTTGAAAACAATTTTTTGTAATTGAAATCCATCACCGTCGAATTATTCGAGCATTTATCGAATACCTGAAATTCATTTCCTGAAGAAATATCAAAAGTGGAAATACGTTCAAGAGAAGTCCCGGTCTGAGAACATTCCCTCTAGTCTCGCTGCAAAAGCAACGAAATGGAGGAGTCCGATGGCTTCAGCCATCAACCAGAAGGTTCGTGTCCATCGCCAACGATGACGGGCGAAAAAAAACTCAAAAGAAGATACGACAATAAAGAAGAAAAACCGACAATTCTATCGGTAATCGAAATCGAGCAGCTGATCAAAGATAAAGAGAAAGCTGACAAAATTGAAAAAGAAAATGAAGAGCTCAAGCTCCGAATCAAATCATTAAAAGCACTCGTTGGAACATTAACATTCAAAAAAGCTAAAGAAACCAAGAAAGGCCAAGAAGCAAATTCAAAAACCGAAGATAAGAAAACAAAGAAGCCAAAGCAAGAAGCTGATCAAAAGGATGTCCTCAGCGCGGGCGGAGCAAATGACAGCAGGAACTACTATGCAGCGCTAGCTGGACTTGAAGATACGATGATTATTGAAGAGGATCCAGGTAAAACTTCTAAGTTAGATAATGAGTTCATAGAATACCTAAAAATTAAAAATAGGGAGAAAAAACTGCCGGTCCGTCCGTCAAGATTAATGAAAAGAAAGAAAAAGTCCCACCAATCAATATATTTGGGAGAACGGGCAAAGATATGGTTCAGCTTTTGGCAGCCGAAAATAAATTAAATGATTTTGAGATAAAAAGAGTCAATGCCGATAAATTGACAATAAGAACTAAGTCGCTGGTTGATTTCCAGGCAACAAAAAGTGCGTTAAATTCTGGAGATGTTCCGCATTTTACATACACCCCCAAAAGCGAAAGAATCCAAACCTTTTTATTGAAGGGTCTGGACTGTGGTGAGGATACAGTCGATCTCCTTCAGGTCCTCCAAGAAGTTGCACCAGAAATACAATTTATTTCCGTTTAAAAACTTTGCAACGAGGAGATCGATTGTGGAGCGCAAAAACTTGTCTCACTACTTAGTACAGATTTCCAGCAAAAGCAATTCAAGTGCCCTGCAAAAAATACGGTACTTGAACTTCCGTGTGGTGAGGTGGGAACGCCTCCAGAAAAGAGAGGTCAACCAGTGCTACAGGTGTCAAAGATTAGGGCATTCGACTGCCGATTGCGCCATGAAATATAGGTGCGTTAAATGCAAAGATATCCATGCTGCCGGTGAGTGCGAATTGGCTCAGGCGGAGCCAAAAGAAAAATTATACTGTGTGAACTGCGGTACCTTTGTTTATCCAGCATCATATCGAGGATGCCCCCGGTATCAAGATGCAAAGGTAAAATTCACTCCGAAACCAAGTCAAGCACACCGCAGTGTCATTCCTACCAACTTCGTCAAGCCCGGGGTGTCATTCGCACTTGCTGCGAGAGGACCAGCAGACAATGTAAATAAAATAAATAATGTAAGTGGCAATAAAGAGCTGCTCCTCAAAATTTACCAGGAATTAAATTCTTTATCGGAGAGAATCGATAAACAAAGATTCAAAAATTAACATTGTTTTTCAGCGTTTAGGGCTTTCAAATGCCTCCAAATAAGTTGTCATCCAGCCACGTTCCCACGGATAGGATTCATCTCATCTCGATCAACGTCAACTCCATTGTGAGTCTACATCGACGTGACTATCTCCTGGAGTTCCTTGTCAAGCAAAACCCTGACATCATGCTTCTTACTGAAACCCACCTCAATTCATGGCACTTCATGACATTCAAGGATTTTGAATTCGTAAGAAACGATAGGGTAATAGGTAATGGGGGAAGTGGCACCAGGATATTGGTTCGAACATCCTATTGTTTCCAAAATATTGAAAAAACCAAATTCAAAAGCTTTGAATCTCTTGAAGTGTCCGTTATCAAAATTTCACTGCCAGATGGGGATAACTTCTTCGTTATCTCTGCCCATGCAACTGGTGGAACTCTTTTCAAGCTCAAGGAAGAACTCAATTCCTGGTTTGAAATACTCGAATTGAACAGGCTGCATAGTTACTATATTCTTGCTGGTGACTTGAACGCCAAGCATACATCATGGCTGAACGCCACCAATAATCCAAGAGGTGTATTCCTGAAATCATGGATAACAGAGAAACAAATTGAATACAGGTGCAATCTATATGGGTCGGAGTTCCCAACATACCCTAGGACAAATTCATATTTTGACCTCTGCGTTGCTGACGCAAGACTCGAATTCAACTTTAATAGTCCTCAACGGAAACTGCAGGTGCTTCCTTATGATAGCGACCATAAGGCAATTGTAATGGAAATCAATCATCAAAGGGATGATTTCTTCCTCATTCTAGTTCAACATGAAAATCATCGGTTCAATTTGAAAAAAAACAGACGTGGGAAAATTTCAAAAGAAGTTTAATCGAAAGTACCAGAAGCAATGTCCCCCTTCTAACGGTAGCAACTCTTTCTCAATGGTTCTTAATGACAGGAATCTAACTAACGATGAAATAGATCTCTATTTGTCGAAGTTAGAGAAGCTGACGTTGGAAACGATTGAGAAAGTCGTTCCCAAAACTAAAAATCGAAACAATATGGAAGGATATGAAACACCAACCATCGCAAGGTTGAAAATATTGAAAAGCCTTCTTCTCACACGCGTCAACAATATTTATCGACGATTTTTGGACTACAACCATCCCTCGTTGGCTTTGTTGAAATTACACCTGAAGAATATCCGGAACCTAGTCCGGTCATACTTCAGGAGTAAGGTCGGCAATCAATGGGCGGAAAAATTGAAAATTTTCGCGAAAGTGAAAAGCATACTCCGCAAGAAGTCTCGAGTGAAGGTATCGAATCTCGAAGTCACTAGTGATGAGATAAATCTTCTCGATAGGGCTGGCATCGAAATTGATAGTGCGACTCCGGATAGAAATGGAAACAGAATTATATGTGAGGGACTAGATAAAGTTGCCCAGATTGGAACACATTTTGAATTGGTTCATCTGCCAAACCCTGACAGAGGGAATGAAATTTTTTCAGAGGTCGTTGAAGCAAAAGTTACTGACTTCAAATCAAGCCAGAATGGCCAATCAATTCTTCATTTCAATGAAACATTAACATCTGACCTCATACCGAGCTTGAATCTTATTGATTATTTTGTCAGCTATGATGACTTTTGTTTCATATTTCGCAAGATAAACAACAAGAAATCATGTGGTACTGATTGTATTCCAAATGTAGTTCTTCGACATTTGCCTGAGGTTGCTATTAGAAATTATTGCATATTGTTCAACAACATGTTGAGCAATTCATATTTCCCAAATGAGTGGAAAAAGGCTAAGGTATTTCTGATCTTGAAGAGAGGAAAAGAATCTTCATGCCCTTAAAGCTATCGCCCAATCAGCTTGCTGCCTAACATCAGCAAGGTGTTTGAAGTGATACTCAACAGAGCATTAAACGCTCACATTGAGGAATATGAGTTGATGCCGAATTGCCAATTTGGTTTTCGTGCCAGGCATTCGACCACACATGCAATAACGAAAGTAACCTCAGACATCTGTTGGAAACTAAATGATAGACAATGTGTTGGAGCGTGCCTCATTGATATGGAGAAAGCCTTCGATACGGTGTGGCTAGATGGACTTGTTTTTAAACTCCTTCAGGACAACTTTCCCAGACACCTTGTCGCCATGATGTGTAATATGTTATACGGGAAATCGTTTGTTGTAACTGATGGAAATCTGACAACAATGCGCGAATTCAAGGTCTTGAATGGTCTACAGCAGGGAACAGTTACTGCGCCTCTGCTCTTCTCAATCTTCATTCACAAGCTATTGAAGAGCTTTGATTTGAACGTCTCGCCAACGCGATCATTGGTAGCGTTTGCTGATGATCTGATCATCTATACGGCAGACAATTCTTCGATACCGGCATCAAAAAGCTTGCAGAAAGGTGGACAAGATGCGCAACTTGTAGGGGAGAGTACCTAGAAAAACTGTAAATGTTGGTAAATTTTTTTGATAGTAAATAAACGTGTCAGAGCATTTGTCTCGATCATATTTGAATCGCCCACGTATCAAAGATTATTTCCATAGTTTTAAAACTCATCCGTATAAGCTGTGAGAATAAAACAAATCTCAGGATGCAGTCGAAGAAAAATACCTCAAATATTCAAAATATCACACTTGGCGAATATAATATCGAGAATGTGAGCAAATTTGTGTATCTGACCGCCAAAATAACGAGAGCTGATTATAGAAGAGACGAAGTGCGCCGAAGAATACAGGCCTCAAATAAAATATTTCATTCAGCTCTGATCAGCTGCATATAAATGAAAGCAAAACTCAAAGTATATATACACACACCACTAAAAAATTTCGCGCACTTGACGTACTTTATGTTTCATCGTTTTAAACGAATAGGTGACTAACGACCTCTGAAGTTTTCAAAAATATTTTGATGGGCATTAAAGCTCAAATGTTTTCATTGGTAAAAATTATATCGAGCTCCAAGAATCTGCCTTCAGGGTGGATACAGTAACATATCAAGTATTTTTTTCAGAAAAAATGCTGTACATCATATTTGCTTAAAATATGAAGTGACAACATACCAGAGTAAATAATTATTTATTGTCATTTATAATCATAAATATTTAAAAAAACAAAATATTCTAGACTTATGTATGTTAATTTTTTGAAATAAAACTAATCATGAAAAAAATGCATTGCTTATCAAATTAGTATGGAATATACCCTGTTTTTGCTTTCATAACACTTTTAACTCATTCATAAAATTTTTGCAAATAATGTGAATTAAGATGACTAAACTACACTACTTCAACTGTCTTTTAACTTTCTTATTGCTGTTTGATTCGATTCTTTTAGTTTTTGCCCTTTATCGGGCAAAGTTTTTCAATTAAATTCAGAGCGGGAATATTCTAAAGCTGTCCAACTATTGTATTCTTGATTGCGTTTTACATTTTTTGAACTTAACAAAGGATAACAAAGTAGAGTAATTGCACCATATATGGACCGGTGCCATAATATGGACTACCACTGAAAAAATGTTCACTGTATCGACTCGGCTGTCATTGCACGCTAAGCACCAAGCTACATACGCGTGTATTTCCAGGAACCATTCCCAAATTTCATTAGTGCGTGATAAAAATTTTAAGTTTCTTGTGTAAGAGCCTCATATAAGCCTGCATGATTTAACGTCAAAGTGGATCAAAGTAGAAAAAAGGTGATTTATTTTACTAATAATAGTATTAAATTTGAGCAATCTTTAGTGATAATCATTTCGTTTATAATAATATTCATCTCTAAATATACATGTATTCCAATACACTACTGTGACCAAAAAATAAGGTGACATTTGAATTTAAACTGCGCGCGTCGAAGGATATGGAGAATTTTTTAGGTTGGTATACTGTCAGTGACATCTATGTCAAATTCAAATGTCAAAATATTCATTAGTGTTTGAGATACGCGTCGTTTCCGGGATGGCCTTCAGTTCCGTCTTCGCTGCGGCTTGACTCTCCTCTATCGTATCAAAACGGTGTCCCCGGAGCGGTCTTTTGAGCTTGCTGAAGAGCCAGAAGTCGCACGGTGCGAGATCAGGTGAATACGGTGATTGCAGATTGGTATGGGTTGAGTTTTTGGCGAAATGATCACGAATTACGAGTGCAGTATGGGATGGTGCATTATCGCGGTGTAAAAACCAAGAATTTTCTTTCCACAATTTCGGCCTTTTTAGGCGGATAGCGTTACGTAAACGACGCATAACGTTCAAATAATATCCTTTATTGACTGTTTGGCCCGGCGGAACGAATTCATAATGCACAACACCACGATAATCGAAAAAGAGAAGGACGCTCTTCGTCTTCGACACGTTCACGGCCAGCTTGGAACTCACTATACCACTTGTAAACATTTTTTTAAGACATAACCTCATCACCAAAGGCTTTCTGCACCATTCTCAAATTATCCGCAGCAGAAAATTGATTCGGCAAACAAAAGTTAATGCAAATTCAACAAATTTCGACATCGCAAAAAACGAAAAACTCACTTTTAGCAGCTCACAAAACGACGCGTATCTCAAACACTAATGAATATTTTGACATGTGAATCTGATATTTGATGTAGTACTGACAGTACTACAAACCTAAAAAAACTATAATTCTCCAAATCCTTTGACGCGCGGGGTTAAATTCAATGTTGATGTGTTTTTTAACTTATTGAATCCTCTGGATGAATTCGAGTATCTCACAGCCAATATTTACAACGTTGACGAAACTGGTGTTTCAGTCATACCATCCAAAATGCCAGACATATTAGCAATTAAAGGCAAAAATTTGGTTCTATTTATGCTTGTCATCCATTCAGATGAATCCAACTAGAGCTGTTTACACAATAGTTCAGGTTTTTTACAGCATATGAAACCTACTGCTACATCGCCGGTTCTCCTCATTTTAGGTGGACATGGGAGCCATATGTGAAACGTTGATTTAATGGATTTAGCAAGAGATAACCACGTTCGGTTGCATTCAATGCCACCCCATTCAAGTCACAAAATACAGCCTCTGAATAAAATAATTATGGGTCCATAAAAAAATGCTTGACTGAAGAAATTTGTAAGCGGATACGAGTACAAAATCGGCCTGTCAAACATTTTGACATAGCCGAATCATTTGGCCAAGCTTATATAAGAACTCAGCATACGGAAGTGGCTTTTAATGATTTCCGTGCAACTGGAATACATTCCGTAAGCAGAAATGTATATCACGACTCAGACTTTCCAGTAGACAAAGAACCGCCTTGTGACGTACCGCATAATGTGATAGAAGCAGAACTTCCAGAAGCTTCATCAATCAATAAATCTCATCTTACTCAGGTCACTGAAGGAAATTGTTGTACGACGACATTTCCCAGAGATCTGCTAAAGCATATCTGATTCAATAGCTGATTCGTCCAAATCTTCTAAGTCATATTTATCTCCGAAGGTTTGGTAGCCGATACCTATTATAAAGAGAACTGCAAGCAACATAGGGAAAACAGCCACCAGTTGTCATCACCTTACAAGGAAGATTTAGTGAAATCGATAAAATGGAAGGAAGAACTCTACAAATTGAAGCAAAAGGGACGGTTGAACATTTTTGTTAACAACTAAATATTTAACTGTTCAAAATAAAATTAACAAACAATACATAAATACTACCGTGTCCAAAAAATAAGGTGACATTTGAATTTAAACTGCGCGACCCGAAGGATTTGGAGAATAATTTTTTTTTGTAGATTGGTAGTGCTGTCAGTGACATCTATGTCAGATTTACATGTCAAAATATTCATTAGTGTTTGAGATACGCGTCGTTTTGTGAGCTGCCAAGAGTGAGTTTTTCTGTCGAAATTTGTTGAATTTGCATTAAATTTTGTTTGCGGAATCAATTTTCTACTGCGGATACGTTGAAGATGGTGCAGAAAGCCTTTGGTGATGAGGCTATGTCTAAAAAAAATGCTTACAAGTGGTATAGTGAGTTCCAAGCTGGCCGTGAACGTGTCGAAGACGAAGAGCGTCCCGAGCGACCATCAACCTCTTCTCTTTTTCGATTATCGTGGTGTTCTGCATTATGAATTCCTTCCGCCGGGCCAAAAAATCAACAAGGAATACTATTTGAACGTTATGCGTCGTTTGCGTAACGCTATCCGCCTAAAAAGGCCGGAATTGTGGAAAGACAATTCTTGGTTTTTACACCACGATAATGCACCATCCCATACTGCACTCGTAATTCGTGATCATTTCGCCAAAAACTCAACCCATTTCGTTGCGCAACCACCATATTTACCTGATCTGGTGCCGTGCGACATTTGGCTGTTCATCAAGCTCAAAAGACCGCTCCGGGGACAACGTTTTGATACGATAGAGGAGAGTCAAGCCGCAGCGAAGACGGAACTGAAGGCCATCCCGGAAACGACGCGTATCTCAAACACTAGTGAATATTTTGAGATTTAAATTTGACATAGATGTCATTGACAGTACTACCAACCTAAAGAAAATAATTCTCAAAATCCTTCGACGCGCGCAGTTTAAATTCAAATGTCACCTTATTTTTGGTCACAGTATATTCGGGGTTTTATTTCAGAAGATTCTTATGGTGGTCCATAAATGGCGTACTTACTCTGTGGCTTATTTCTAAACATGCGAAATTGTGAGTTTCAAGAAAATACAAATCAGGCGGGTTCGGTGGCATGGAGCAAAGACATCCTGAAAGATAAAGTTTTTGAAATATTTACTGAAATACTTCATACTCACAATCCGTTATCTAAGATTTTCTTGTATTTGGTTGCATTCGCATAATACTTTCTAGAAGTAATATTTGGCCAACTACATGTGCTGTGATATATCCTCAACCCATGATATATGGAGACTGCTTCACAGTTTTGGCAGTACATACTCGTAGATCTAAAAATCGTTCCCTTTTTCTTCTACGAACTGTGCCGTTTCCATCAGGATCGAAGAGAATACATTTGGAATCATCAGGAAAAAATTGCTTTCTAATCATTTGCAGTCCAATTTGCCTTTTCTTGTGCCCATTTAAATTTAACTTTTATTCGTAGAAGGAGTCAAGTGGGGCTTTCTAACAGGTCATCAAACACGAAGTCCAAACTTCTTTAGCCTACGATGCGCCGTTTGGGCGCTTATTTGGCATGAAGCTCTGCTCTTGTATTCCTTTATGATTGTGAGTGTAGTTTTTGAACAATCCCACAAGTTGATACGGCACGATTGAAGTTCATCCCGCATCGCCGATTTTTTTTACATAGTGAACCGGTCTTGCAATAGATGTAATCTTTGAGACCTCCGGCTCATCAAAAATTTCATACAGCATATGGTTGTATCGAATTCGCCATTGTTCCCCGTCTAGTTTTGCTCCAATTATTTGCCTCAGGACTCATCTTTTGAAGGCATTCAATATGTTTGTGGATATTTGAGTTACGGTCAATGTTTCGCACGCATAGCAAAGCACAGGTCTTATCACAGATTTGTATACTTGGAGCTTTGTTATCCTGTGTATGCAACTGGTCTTTAAGATCGTCAAAACTGAATAAAATACTTGTATTTTATTTCGTTTCTTTCATAGGTGGTTCTCGTTCTTTTGGTGCTTAAACACACAAACTCGCCCATATTTTGGATTCTGTACTCGCCAAGCGTGGAATTTTGAGTATTTGATGTATTTTTCCTTGACTGCATCATAAGTTCTGTTTTATTTTCATTAATTGTTACCCCTACTAGTTTTGAGTCACTGTCAAGTTCCAGAAAGAGTTCTTTGTTGATTCTTAACGACCAAGCCAAAATGTTGATGTCGTCCGCATAGGCTACCACTTGGCTCGACTTGTATAGTAACGTACCTATTGTACTGCTTTCTTATGACAAATTCCAGATCAAAATTGAATAGCAACGGGGCCAGTCCATCTCCCTGCTTCAGTCCGATATTTATGTGAAAGGCATCGGCGAGTAGGTTATTAATGCGGACATCAATGTCATTTTGGTAAAACGGACTAATTTGGCTAGGACACTAAAGCAAAGCATTATTTGGTACAGTACGTTATGGTCAATACTGTCGTATGCTTGCTTAAAGTTGACGGTTATTTGCTATATGTCTATGTTGAACTCCTAGCATTTCTTAAGTACCTGTACCTGTCGATCTACCTGCTCTAAAGCCACCTTGATACTCCTCAATAATACTTTTAGCGAATGATCCGATCTTATATTCCCAGGAATTGGAAAATATTTTGTACCCTGTACAAAGTAGTGGTATGCCTCTATAGTTTTCAAGCTATAGCATATCACCTTTTTTTGTGGATAGGGAATATAATTGATTGGCTCCACTCGTTCGTGATATGTTTTAGTAGTCAAAGGTGCTGGATGACTTTTTGGATGGTATTCTGCGCACCGCTGTCATCACATCTAATGTGCTTTATTGGAATCACATTGATACTTGGCGTTTTGTGATTCTTTTAGGCTTTGATTGTGGAAATCACTTCATCCAAAGTTGGTGGGGCTAATAAAAGTTCCCCGGGAATATCTATAGGCTCTGACGTTCTAGACCTGTGCAGATGATTAAGGAGGTTCTTTAAATATAATGCCCATCTTTCCTTAATCTTGCTTTTGTCAGCAATAATGTGGCCGATATCATCGCGACAGAGCGTGGTTTTGGACTGATAACTGCGTTCCAGGCATTTCACTATTTTGTAAGCTTATCTTAGGTTGTTGCTCGTTAGACTTGCATCGATACTTCTCAATTGGTTGTCATGGTATTTTTTTCTTAGTTCTAATTATCTTATTCGTTGCTTTTCTGAGAATTTCATTACGTTCTCGCATTGTCCTGGTTTTCCAACCTATATATCGTTTGTATGCCCGATTCTTTATGTGTAATGCATTCTGGCACTCGGCATCAAACCAATCATTACTTTTGCACCAAGCTTGATGTCCCATTCGTCTATTCTACCTCGGTCATAATTATCGCTTTCACTTTCACCCATAGCACATTGCCTGTTTTCAGTTATGTGTCTTATACGATGGAGGCCAGCTGTGAAATGTTTTGCCACAGGCGTCGTTTGGAGTCTTTCGATGCCGAATTTTCGTAGGAGGCTAGTCTTCGTCAAATACGCCTTTGACAAACGGCATCGACAGATTAGCTTGATCAAGTAATGATCCGAGTTACAATTGGCTTCTCGGTATGTACGGACGTCAAATATACTCAAAGCTTAACGTTCTTGGATCACACATCGTCGATTTGGTTTTATGTGTTGCAGTCCGGTGATACTCAGGTCATTGTATGTATGCATCAATATGGAGAGCATGTTGAACATATTACTAGGTTTCTGCTGCATGCAAAGTCAATCAAATGCTGGCCTATGTCATTTGTTTCATTGTGAAGTCTATTTCTCCTAGCCGTTCCCCGATGAGATATCTCATTGCCAACCTTAGCGTTAAAATCACCCAGTTGTTTTCTTTGTTTCCTCGGTCGTGGCGTACACATTTAGCTGCCATATTTTGAAAAATTCCGCTTCTATACGAATTACGTGTGACTTGAACTTCCTATGCATAGGAGCTTATTTCGTGTGATCTCATATTTTCAATATCACTTGCAGGAAAGTATGATCAATTGATATTAGCTGGCGTATTGTAAAAGGTCCTTAACTGCGCCAGAATGGTTGAGTGACCTGACATTTTAGGATCTAGTACCATAGTCCTTTTTTCGGGGGTGAGGCCGCTGTCGTAGGTCCAATCCAATGCGAGCCATTTTTGCAGGTTTTGAAACAATGTACGGTTTTCCAGGGACGAGGAGTTAGCCCATCGCCCAACATCCATTCCGGTGGCATGGTTATTACTTCCGATTCCGTTATCAGGCGTAGAAGATTCGCCTATATCCTCTTACATCACCTCAAAGGACGTGTAGGTAGGATTTAGTAGCACTTCGAGTCATTGGCGTTTCTCGGTATTTAATGTCCCATTCTTGGGGTACCAACAAACTTAATGTGTGAGGCCGTAACCATTTATTGCCATTTGTTTGTGGGATTAAAGATGAGGAGCTGTGAGGTGGGGAAACAAGGGGATCACTCATCCTACTTCAGACGGGCTTGGGGCCATCTATGGCAGAGTTACCCTGTATTATGCCAATTCTTACAAAAGCCCATCAATAAATGGCCTCCAATTATAGGACTTTATCTTTCCTCACATTCTTCCCTAAAATATTGGAACATTGAAAAATTATTTCTAGGCTTATGAAGTATTCTTGCTCTGGAACAACATGTATTTCTCTGTCATCGTTCTACTACTATTAACATTCTTGAGATCTCCAATTGATAACAAGCGCTCTGGATAGTGATATGAAAATGATATTAACACGGAATTCACTAAGCCGTTTGAAAATTTTAACTACCTAGTTTTTTTTTAAGCAAACTCCCGCACTATGTGACTCTTCATCATCCACTATCATGGAGAGTGAGTTACCCTCACCACTTACGCTGTGTCAATCTTAGTGAGCGTACTTTCATCTCATTTTATCCGCCAGAGGCAGAGTGCCACCTGACTCAATACTAGCACCGCCACTATTTCTCATCTTCATCGATGATTTGCTGACTGCTTTTGATTCCCACTTAAACCTTTTTGCGGATAATCTTAAACTGTTGAGGGTGATTGGTGACTTTAATGATTGTCTGCAACTAAAGAGTTTTCCAATAAGAGGTGTTATTTTGAATAGCCCACTATTTTGGTAGATGTCACATTTGAAGCTGTCATTTTTTGACATTTGACAAGTAAAAACTACGTCATTAATAAAAATGCAACGATACACGCTTCAACAATGCATTGAAATTATTAAAATTCACTATAACAATGGTGAAAATTTGGCAGAGCCGGTTCGTAAAACTTGAACATTTTTGGGTCGTCGTGACGTGTCGGACTGCAAAACAGAAATCGGTGGAAAAATTCGAAGTGTTTTGACAACTTAGTGATGTGAAGGATAAAACCCATGCACGTCGCTCAAGAACAGCCGACAATATTGCTGCTGTAGTCGAAAGTGTTGAAGAAAACGCAGGTTTGTCCATTCCTCGTCGTTCTTTGGAATCAGGCATTCCACAAACGCGATTACACCGTATTTTGCATAAAGATTTGGGTCCTAAGGCTTATAAAGTTCAGTTAACACAAGAACTCAAGCCGGTCGATCATTAACAACGTCGTGTCTTTGCTGACTGGGTCCTTGAAATGCATGAAAATGATCCGTAATTCCATCGAAAAATCATCTTGAGTGATGAGGCCCATTCCCACCTCGGTGGCTTTGTCAACAAGCAAAATTGTCGCATCTGGGGCTCGGAAAACCCAAGAGTTATTGTTGAAAAGCCTCTCTATCCTCAACCTGTGACTGTTTGCAGCGGTTTATAGTCCGGCGGAGTCATTGGACCTTACTTTTTCGAAAATGAGGCTGATTAATGATTTTTTATGGCCGGAATAGGATGGTATTGATCTGGACAACGTTTACTTTCAAAAAAAACGGCGCTACATGCCACACAAGCAACGAAACCATTGATCTTTTACGGGAAAAGTTTCCGAACCGTGTTATCTCTCAAAGAGGTGATCACAATTAGCCATCGAGATCTTGTGATTTAACACCTTGCAACTTCTTCTTTTGGAGCCACGTGAAAGAGAAGGTCTACCCCAACAGCCCAGCGTCGATTCAAGACCTCAAAGATAGAATACGTGAGGCTATCGAGGACATAGGGCAGCCACTTTGCGATTTGGTTATGGAAAATTTCATGAAAAGGATATTGTCCTGTAAGCGTGGGCTTGGTGGTCATTTGTCTGATGTTATTTTTCACTATTAACGGCATACCTTTCGCTTTATAATAAAGTAAACATTTGATCATTTATGTTAAAACGTGGTATTTTTCCTTAAATATCAAAGTAACACCTCTTGCTGGAAAACCCTGTACAAAATAACCTTGAAACGCTATTGAATTAGTGCTGCATTAACTGCCTCCAGCTCAATATATCCGATTGTTTTGTTATGACATATTCCTTAAAATTAAATGGAATATCCTTTGATTACCTAATTGGTAACATAACGCTAGTATCTATGTATAAAGAAAATGAATGACTTTGGAGTTAAATTTGACTCTAAGTTGAAGTTCGACCAACACATTTGTTGCATCACGGCTAAAGCTGCTAAAGTTTCTGGTTTTGTACATCGAAATTAATTCATTTTCAATCATTTTTCCTCTTTTATCTACCTTTTTGTTATCCTTGTTTGTTCTGTTCTTGAGTATTGTTCCTGGGTATGTTTCCCATACTGTGATTACCTTATCTCTGATTTGGAAGCTAGTGAAGGAAAATTCACCCCAGGCTGCTCTTTAAACTTCAATTTCCTTATATGCCCCATGATCAGCAACTTAAATTTTTTCCCATCCATCGCTTAACTGTCGCAAGATATTCCTTGACAAATCCCTGTTGTTTAAAATTTACCAACATTTGCGCAGAAATGTTGTGGATTAAGTTCAATGGAAAAACCCAGTAGCTGTTAACGCTCTCAACGTGCCATTTGCACGTACTGGGACTTACTACCAATCAGCCATGGTTCGTTTACCGCGTACATATGTTACAACCAATTGTAGCTTGGTATTTTTTCTGACTATTTGATTACGTTTTAAAACTTACTCAATTCACTATTTGGTAGCTGATGTCAATTTTGTGTTTCCTACTTTGTAATTGGGCTAACAACTGTTAAAACAGATGAACAAAGAAATAGAACGTGTTGACCTAGCTGCTTCATCACTCAGCCCTGTCTTGATGTTGTATCCATTTCGTGGTGAGGTTTGCCATAACTTCGTGACGACGATGAGACAACATCGTGGCGGTTAAAGATTAAAAAAAAAAATTTTCCAGTGCAGAAGATGCATGCAGTTGAAAAATCAAACATATGAAATAATGATTTCGAATATACGAAGCATTTCTTTCCGCAACAAATTCTCATGAATTGACAAGAATGTTTAAAAATGAGCTTTACACTTAGGACTAAGGCCGGAACTCAGCAGCTCGAACTGAAAGTATTTATTATACAATATTTTTACAATGGTTCATATGAATAGCATATGTTTTTACTAGTCGTAATCACAACGGTCCATCTTATATTCCGCTGACTAAAGAAACTAAATACGAACAAAAGTAATAAAACGATCTAAGTATTTTTCAGTATGTACGTTTTCATTAAATCAAATAATTTTATTGGCTTTAACTAGACCTTTCTTAAAAGTAAGTAATTTTTTTGGCAATCTCTACCTAAAGGCAACCTCATATCATTTTAGTAACGAATATTAAAATATTATTTCGTTTTTTATATTTTGCCATTCCACTGAAATGTGAACGTCATCTTGTACGCAACTTTATATTAAATACTGTTTATGCTGAAATAACTCTTCCGTCAAAGTCACCTAGAGGATTGTAAGTTTAATTTTGTTTTCTTAGAAAGACGAAGATTAAGTCATATTTAAACTCTGCAATTGACTTATTATATCAAGAAATGGTAATTAAATGTAAGCAGATATTCAATTTGCATGTAATTTTTTAATAGCAAAGTCGTTTACTTTACTATTATGTGTTAATTTTACATTTTCGTCAACAAAAATTTTATTAACTTTATTTTTAACGTCCAAGCTTGATCAAAGCAAACGTAATTTCAAGTTTATTTCACTCTTTTTCAAGTCACTGTAATTTTGTTCTTCGTTCAGAGGCAGTTTGCTTAAATGAACCCAGATCAAAAAAAAAGTTTTTAAGTTTAGTTAAAACATTTTTACGAGACCATACTCCAATTGGTACTTGTCTATCCGTTTGCTATCCGTCTATGTGCCATAGTAGTTTTTTTTCTAGATCTACAAAAGATAGATGAAAGCAATGTGTGGAAACTTTTTTTAATAAATTTTAGCGGAGTTTCCTGGTATAGGGGTTTGACCCCTTATCTTTTTTTAACAGAATTTCCCCGAGCAAAATATTAAATGAAATGACATGAGAAAATACTCTTAAGGCTGCTTTTTAATTCAAAAAATGCTTGGATATATCTTGCAAGTTAAAAAATAATTATATAATTCCGAATAAAGTGAAATATTGTGCTTAGATCCAAGAATTAATTTTTCATATGCTCGGTATCTCTTAAAAATTAATTGTAAGATTTTAGTAGATTTTTAAAATTTATTTTGAAATCTTAAAGCGGTTCTCCTTGAAACATTTGATCTTATTCTCGACTTTTATCGGAATTATATTTATCCATATTTTAGAGAAAAATAAATAATGAAATTCTGCACAATTGTTATCTATTGTTTTGCCACATCAAAACATAAAAACAATATTTTGAAGGCACTAGTCTTCATAAATTGCTTAAGAAGTGAAAATATCTCATGAAAGTACTGCAAAGCCTTCCTAGCAGGAGCGTACTCCTACCTACAGATTTAAATACCCGTTGACAAATGAATTTGTTTACTTGATTTTTCTGTACTTGCTAATGAAACCATGCAGCAACTCATGGAAACCTCACCTCTTCATTGAAAATTCAAATAAAATTAGTGGTCATAGTAACTCGCGAATTTTTAGAACATTTACATAAACTTTATATTAAAATGCAATTGTTAGTTGAATGTGAATTATAAGTTATATTCTTTGAAATATGATTGACGCTTACTTCGATTAATTTTTCAATTTGATTTAAATTCAGGAAATAAATAATTTATTAAGACAAAACAAGTCAAAGTAGCACGAAAGTGCTCCTGTCAGAAGAATTGTGTGTAAGTCGGTAAGCAAAACAATGTCCCACGAAGAGGAATTTCACTCACACATAGAATCCTTCAATTGACTTAAAAAAATAATATGTGGTTACGGTATTGGTACATTTGCCGCTATTTCGTTTGCATGTTAATATCCTTGGTGTTTGACCAGTCACAATATTAATATTATAAGCCAGATCTGAAATTTTCTAGAAAATTTGATTATAAATGCAGTGCTCAGGTAGCTTATAAACGTTTATATGCTCATTATCATAATTTTTTGTTGATACAATTGTAAAGTATTTGTAGTAATCGAGCAGCCCGCCTAGGGAAACTGCTCGAGGGACCTTTACGAAAAAAACACCATTTCACAATAATAAAAACGCAATAAGTGTGAAACAATTTGACACGCAACTTTTTAACATTATTATTACCAACCTGAAATAAACTCCAACACCACCACTGCTACCATTATCGATAAAAAAAATTTCCGAAAAAAGTAAAAATTAAAAATCTATAATGGCAACCCTTTCGCAGAACAATCTAGCGAAGCAATTGCTAGATTCTGACGATGAGAATCTGCCGTTACCGCCATGAAGAGGCTCGTCGAAGGAGGCGGTAAAGGCATTGAGCTAGATTACAAAAGAGACTACCGGTTGAGGACGGCAACGGGTTGGGTAGCGTGACGTATTGAGAGATATGAACGATAGCAAGGAGGCATACGATTGTTAGGGAATTTGGAAATGGTTTTTTGACTGGAGATTCCATTTTTACAACTCGCGAGGAGCGATTGGTTATCCGACAGTTTTCTTAAGAAAAAGGAATTTCAGAGTGTTTTCCATCCAAACTGAATAAATTTCGCGGAATTTTCTGTGATTTTGTGTAAGAAATTTACATTAACAAAATCGTAACGTGCCGGATGCATGTTATTGTGATAGTTTAATTAATGAATGCACTAAATTGTGTCCCATCAAGCCTCGTTTTTCTTTTCATCGCAGTTCAATGGATTAGTGGCATTATTGCAGGATTTGTTCTCATAGATGTTTTAAATAAAGTGAGTGTGGAAATCGGGAAAGTGCTTCACATTGGTTCCGTTGATTCTACGATGAAAAGTAATTTGCCGTCGTTCGTGTAGTTTATTTGATGTAGTTGCGGGATAGAAACAGTTCAATAATGCTTTTAAGTTCGACCGTTTATTGGCATACTAACAATATGGGGCGCTCGTCAAAGGAGGACTAGGTGTGTTCCCCCTTTTTTTATTAATCAAAAAAAAAAAAATATTGTTTTACATCGTCAAAAAATAAAAAATAAAATGTTGGCAAGCAAACAGACAAGTGTGTATTTTAGTTTGGTCTTATAATGTCTAACATTTTCATTTTTTTTTTCAATACAATGTAACAAAATATTTTCACTAAAAGTAGTTAGGATCAGTTCTATTTATATAGTTAACAATTGCATATTTGTAAATTTCTGCATTGTGTTCATAGAGACAAATCATTTATCAATTTCTTTCCTTCTCGCAACTGAAAGAGAAACTCATTTTTATAATTTTGTAATGAATTTACCTAAAATAATGAATTCTTAAAACCCAAACCTCGATCTTTTCATTTCTTTAGAACCCTGAACAGGAATGGCACCCACCTTATTAACTGCCCCTCCACTCATAAGCTAGCCATGGGGTGAGCCCACCCCCTTTTCGTTGTTACAGGTGCTCTTGCAGGGTAGATATGATTCAGCCATATAAGACTTTAACATAAATCTGAAACATTTTTAATTTTTCATTGAAGAGAAAATTTTACGTGAATTATGTTTGCATAAATTTTTCATTAAAATGGAAAATATACAGCCAAGTCTACAATCGGATGGGGGGTCGTTGGTGCGAGGAGGCACCGCTTTCACCTGGATGCCCCGCTCTTATTCGGAGGCACTAAATATCGAATAGTAGCGACGAAATCCTCTCGAGTCCCGCACGCGTTGACTCGGTCTGTCATATTTTAGTATTCCATTCCTTCGGTAGGTTACCTCGGCCCCGACACAATCGAGCCGTGAACTTTATCTTGTAATTGGTGAACGCGAAATTTTTAGCAGTGGATGCAATGCTAGCCTGACAGCGCAGTCACGCGTCCTCAGGCAAGACACTAATATCTTCGCTTGCCGAGGCAGCAGACCATCGCTGCAGCCCTTTACGGGCTTGTGAACATCAGAAAATCATTACATGTTCAATAGCCTATGACTTTTATGTTTAAAGCTCGATTACGATAACATTTTTAGGATATATGCACCTACTACTAAGATAACTGTGTATCAGTTTTCGGCAATTTTAAGGGTCGTATTTACATTTTACGGAAAAGATTTAAAATTCATAAATCATACTATTGCCAATAAATTTTACCAAATTTTGACTTTGGGGGTATTTGCTGCTGTTGTACTCATAAAGAGCAACGTTTATGATTTTTTCAAAATTTCTGGCTCAAAGATGTTTTATCGCGAGGGGGCTCATACATTTTTCACATATTTTGAATCTCTCCTTATCTTCTTAACACCGTTATTGCTCTTTAAACACTCCTCCCTGAGATTTTTAATTTTTTAAACTTTAATAAAAATGCAATTAAATGGTTTTATAAAAGAATTTTCAATCATACGAGTGAAAGTTACATCGTGTGTTTTTTAGAGGTTAACCGTGCATACGATTCAAAAGTTGTGTCGATGACGAATCGAGGGCTGACAGATAAACACACGCTAATCAATTTACAAGCGGACGAAAAATTTAAATTAAAATTCGAATAATTTAAGGATGAAAATTTTAAAAATAAAAACGAATGAAAAAAATCAAAATCAAACAGACTTAAGGCCTAACGTTTGACGCAAAAACCAAAGTCTAGTTTGAGGTATAGGTTTGATAAATAAATCTGCTAATTGAGATTCCGACTCGGCATATGTTCTAATATAGTCGCGAGTGAAAAACGTTTTCTTAGAATATGTTTGATCCTTAGTGAAACTCAGAATTTTTTGAGCGGCGTCTTGAAGCCGCGTTGCCCAAAAAAAAAACTGGCACCAATCGTAGACCAATTGGTTCATTCAGAAGTCTTGAAATACAGATGGCTCATTTGATGTATTTGCAGCTATTAATTCAGCTTTGCAATTAGAATCGGCTACTAGCCTTTGACCCTGGCTGAATCACCTTTTAGTTGCATTTGCAAATATTATTAAAAACCACTTGTAGACCGGAAGGTGGAATGGTAATCGTCAGCAAAGTATATGACTGTCTGGCTTACAGCGATATAGCAGCTTCAGATTCCTGGTAACAGCAAGATATCAGAGAACCTGTTTGACTATTCCCACATCCCCAAGCAGGGGGATTTCCAATGAACATTATAAAACACCGATAATGAATGCTATATTAAAATCAGTACCTATGGCTTGGTATAAGAGCGCAGTCACAGCTGACCTTTAGATAAAATTGACTGTCACTTTCCCTGAAGCTTATCTACCTAGATTTCCGACCAGACAACATTTATCTAAACTAAATTATTCTGAAACTTTATCGATGAACGCAATTGAGCCTGAAGCTATATCACCGTTAATTTGGAGTCACTCTTGGCCGAGAAAGTAAAAATGTTCTTTGTTGACGGTTTTGAATCAAGAATTAAGGTTGAATTCTTGGATGAAAATTTCCTGTTCGGAATTTGAGACTAACAATAAATCATCAACTATGCCATACAAAATTGTAGTGGCGAAGTCAAATTGCATTATCTACATCCTTTCCTTGGTTACAACTACCAACATTGAGTAATAATTTAAGCGTCTCGTCCGTATGCTTTCGAGATTTCCTGGAGAAAATCTAAGCCGACCGCTCGGTTATAGACGTGAAGTCTTGGAATGTGTCAACGGGCTGTACCCAACAGGTCGACAAGTCCGGAGACCCTTAGTATACTACGAGGTGGCTGCTGGCAGGCTAGCTAGTTTGGAAAGGAATTTTGGTCACAGATCTTCTGCGAGAAGACTGCGTCCGAATGTAACTTATCACCACCGATTCAAATGCCCAACATAAAACGCTTCAAAACGACTTCCATTTAAACGATTTTGCAGGAACTCGCTTCTTCTGGGCTTTTCCCAGGTCACTTTTTGATGTTAAATGAAGCGAAAGGTCCAGGTTTACATTATTTGCTTTATACCATCCAGTGCTGAATGGCGCAACTGAGTCTTTATTTACCCCGGAATATTGCATCTCAATGTCCGCCTTTATCTACGAAAGCCAAGTCAACACCTCTGAGAATAGCGCTGTATTTCCTGTGCTCTTCTGGTGTGAAAGAATAGCTTTTAGCGGTGGAGTTACAGATCATGCCCAACATTTTATCATGCATGGCTGACCACAATTTTAAGTTTATTAGCGTGAAGACGGATTATTCTGTATTTCATTGCAGGACACTTCTCCATAAGTATATTGACAGTGATTGTTGATATACCTTCAACAAATATGGGAGAACAAGATGGTTTTTTGACAGACAAATTAACGTCAAAGCACATGGGTTTTTGTTACGGGAAGGAGGTTCTCTGACAGGGATAGGTGACTTGCGTTTAATTAAAAGTTTACCTATAACAGTTTTAAAAGCCTCCAAATCCCTATTGATTAATTATATGTCAGCACTGCTGAACATATGTATTAAACTCTGTTCTACTTCCATGGCTGTTGATGGTGAAATAACCTTTCTGGCAGCTACCGTTCGTAGTTGTAAAACTTCTTCTTCATTGTCCACTCTGGACTATCTTGGTTTGGTTGGAGTCTCGCTTTGCACCGAAACAATTTGATTACTTTCTTCGATGATATTTGATTGTGCGTTACCCATAATCAAATTACTCCTTTCGCTCTGCTCAAACTTTAATATTTTTCATTTGATTTCCCGGATCGTTTTCACCTCTTTTTTAATACTTAAAACCAATGATTTCCGTTTTTTGGGTGAATTTATTTTTTATTTTGTCAGACGCGCGTTTCGATAGCTACTTACTATCTTCCTCAGTGTACAACATCGTTTTGTATCCTATTCTACATATACAAGTTATTTATATCTACAGCTTTTTTACCTTTTATTACTTAAGTCTAATTGCTTATTCTATGTAGTACGTCGTCCTTTTTTTAATTACTGTTCTTTAATTATACTAAACAATGGTGAATAGTTATTACCTAAGTCGACATTCATTCTTTTTTCTACCTCTACTCTACTTATGAATAAACTTTCGTAAGGGTCTAATTTCTAGAATGGCAGTCACCTATTCAACAGCGTTCAACAAGCTGAAATGCACAATGAAGAAACAAGGTGTCGAAATCGTAGCTACGAGCAGAATGATGCAAACGAAAAACATCTTAGGAGGCCCGAAAGACCCAAAAACCAAGTGGGAAAAGAATGGCATTTACAAAATAGAATGTCCCGAATGCGACAAAGTTTACATAGGGCAAACGAAACGGCTGGTAGGAGTAAGATGGCAGGAACACATCAGAGAAGCTGACAGCGTGAAACAAGGAAAAAAGAAGAGCATAGATGTTAAGTCCACGGTAGCGCGGCATATCATTGAAAATCGACACGACATAACAGCGGACAAAATAAGAGTGGTAAAAGTGGTAGGTAATCAATGGAAATTAGACCCTTACGAAAGTTTATTCATAAGTAGAGTAGAGGTAGAAAAAAGAATGAATGTCGACTTAGGTAATAACTATTCACCATTGTTTAGTATAATTAAAGAACAGCAATTAAAAAAAGGACGACGTACTACATAGAATAAGCAATTAGACTTAAGTAATAAAAGGTAAAAAAGCTGTAGATATAAATAACTTGTATATGTAGAATAGGATACAAAACGATGTTGTCCACTGAGGAAGATAGTAAGTAGCTATCGAAACGCGCGTCTGACAAAACAAAAAATAAATCCACCCAAAAAACGGAAATCATTGGTTTTAAGTATTTAATATTTGTTTGAATTTCGAATAAATATCTTACTCACACGTGTTGACACTTCGATAATTCCAACCTCAATCCGATGACAAATCAAATCCTGACAGATAAGCATATACGTATCCATTTACAAGCATGCGAGAAATTTGAATTAAGAGAATACAATTTCAACAGAATTTCCTTCGATAATCATGTCTACCTTCTGTAAAAAAATTGTTCAATGGGTCATTTCCATACATCCAGACCTTATACATTTTTGAAGATATTGCCAATCTGCGTACAAAACTCCATAACCGTAGTTTTTGCAGTTTCTGAGAAATTTTGCTATGAAGTACGAACGGACAGACAGACAGCCGAATGGACAGATAGATACACAGACGGATGGACAGACGGGTCGCGAAGTGAATTAAGCTTTGTAAAGATGTATTACAAACCCCCAAAAATGTTTAAAATCCTCACAATGCTTAAGTTTTGTTTATCTTACAATCACGGACATTTCATTCAATGACGTACTAAGTTGAGGGCTTTTGTTTTGATATTATAGTCATTAATTTTATGACTTTGACGCATGACTATGAATTGATTCATTAGATCTTTATCATAACAGTTATAATAAATTAATTTATTTATTTGTGCGTGTTTTGAGGAAATGTTAAGTTTTATTGGTAAGCAAAGCGTTAAGGTGATGCAAATTACATTAATTAATTTTTTATTACGCCAGGATATTGATTAGCAAATTAGCGTAAATACGAGTCGTTGTTACCTATTTAACATTAAATTATGATTAGCTTTGAGTGTTAAACAAAATGAATGAATTTATTAGTTGATAATCGCTGTCTTTGCATGATAAAGGATGCGGTGTGTGACTGATTTCTCAAGGAATTAAAAGTATTCATTTATTTCTAATGGTTATGCAAACAATTTAATTATGTTTCATTATAAGTATTGTTACATGTACAAATAATTCTGCGAGCTACTGTCGCAATTGTTTTCACAACAATGAAGAACACGAATTCACTCGAAATCACGAGAACCCAACAAGCATGATCAACATCTGCAAGTGACGTCACTCCATTCATGAATTTGCTCGAACGTACCAGGTACCTCTCGGTCGAACATTCGCCCATGTGCGAGAAATGGGTGAGTAGGTAGAGACCCTATATAAAGGCGAGCTGAATGAATGGGGGAATGATTCATTCGACCGCGATAAGAACTGCGAAGGTGTGTAGGAAGTGTGTTTCGTAATAGTGAAGTGATTTAGAAGACAATTGCGATAAGAAATTTATGGACAAGTGTTAGATTTTATTTTAATAGTGAAAATTAAAATTAGTGAAAGTGTTAAACTGATTATTGTGCACTTTCTTGAATTAAATAAACTCTTTTAACTTAAATTAAAAGACATTGCGTTTTCACTTTCCCGGAACGTTAAAATTATAGGCCGCGAACCAATAACACGCGACAATGGTGTCAGAAGTGAGAAAGAAAATTTTGGAAGTGAAAACGATTAAACATTTTTGAAGTGCACAATTGTGAAAGTTAACGTGGAAAAATAGCCGAAACAATAAAAATGCCAGGAAATTTAAATCTAAAAATTAATCAATTGAGCATATCGGAGCTCAAAGAGGAGTTGGAACAACGAAATCTGGCTACACAAGGTACAAAGGCCATACTGATTGCACGCTTGCGTGATGCAATCGAGTCGGAAGGTGCGTATCTAGATTCGGGTGAGCCTACAGATGCAGAAAAAGGCGCAGATGGTGGTGAAGCTGAAACAGAAAAGCCAAAGAAACCAGAAAATGCGCTGATGCAAATGTTGACGCTGATGCAGCAAGAGCAGCGACAACAGTCATCCAATTTAACAGCGAAGTTAAGTGAACAATCAGCGAAGCTAAAAGAACAATCAGCGAAGCTAGACCAACAAGCGTTCGAAATCAAGGTGGACATCGCACAGAAGCTGGAAAAACAGTCAACCGAAATAAAAGCGGAGCTCAGTAGTCTCAACAGCCAAATTAAATGCGTCGAGGAGAAGGTATACCAGGTCGAGGAGAGAATCAACCTTGAGATTAGCCAGGTCAACCATGAGATGGAAAAAGTTAAAAAGGAATTGGAAGCAGCGAAGGCAGTAGTAACCGCCTCACCAGCCCCAATTATAACCGCAGCGCAAAGCTCATCTAGAAATGTGCAAGCACCAATATTCGATGGGCAAACGGTCTGGAGTATTTACAAAATCCAGTTTGAAGCCGCCGCTAGGATAAATCACTGGAATGAGCAGGAACGAGCAACTGCGTTAATTCTGGCTCTAAGAGGCCCAGCTGCCGAGCTTTTGCAGACTATCCCCGTTGAGCTACATTCAAACCCGGCTGCTATAATGAATGCGCTGGACATGCGTTATGGAGACGATCATCTGAAGCAGATTTACCGGGCGCAGCTACGGCATCGGATGCAGAAGTCTGGCGAAACCTTGCAGCAGCTAGCACAAGACATTGAGCGATTGGCGCTTTTGGCTTACCCAGCGTACGACCCAGAACATCGAGATGACGTAGCAGCAGAAGCATTCATCAGCGCCTTAAAGGACAAGGAATTGCAACAAGCCGTGCGGTTAGCTCAAAAGCAAACAGTCAAGGAAGCATTGGCTTATAGTTTAAATTTTGAGGCAGCCAAAAATGTGACCCACACCACTGTCCGGGCTCGCGAGGTAGTGACAGATAAATCCAGGTGTGAGCGCGTGGGAAATGAGCGAGAGCTGCAGGTGAATGGTGCGCCTAGATGCTGGAATTGCGGGGAAAAAGGGCACCTGCAAAGAGACTGCAAGAAGGGGAGAAGGCCGAGCTATTGTCCAGGGTGGTGGAGATCCAGACCATGTCAGGAGCCTAGAATGGAGGCCCATCAAACTGCAAGGGCCAACTTCGTGGGGCGAACGTTGGCCACGAGTATCGACATCCCCAGCACCGTGCCAAGGCAACATCGTGGAGAAGCAGACAGATGCCTTCCTGGTCAAGTTGATGAAGAACAATGCACCCTAACAAACGACACTGGTGCAACCCGATCGACGATCCGACCAGACCTAGTGAGGCCCCAACTGCTCCACAAGGGCAGAGTTCATGGAATTGCTGACGCCCTATCTCGTCATCCATGTCCAGCTAACTGCAAACATTGCCAACGGATTGAGGAAAAGGAGCCGCCCGTTGATCTGCGAGTGATAACGGCCGAAGTCGATGAAGGTTGGTCATCGGAGGAGATTCGAAATGCCCAGTTAGCCGATGAAGATATCGGACCATTGCTCGTATGGAAGGAGACGACTGGGCGACCGGAGTGGAAGGACGTTTCAATGCATGGCGCAACCCTGAAAAGCTATTGGGCACAATGGAACTCCCTACAGGTGGAGGGTGGCGTACTCAAGCGGAAATGGGAAACGGCGGATGGCAGGTCCTATAGGATGCAAACTATACTACCCAAAAGCCGAATCCACGATGTGGTTAAGGAAATGCATGAAGGATCCTCGGGAGGCCACCTTGGTGTTAACAAGACCTTAGCGAAATTGCGGGAACGGTTCTACTGGCTCCACGCTCGAGAAGACGTAGAGGACTGGTGTCGCAGATGCACAATTTGCGCTTCCGTCAAAGGCCCAAAGCGACGACTGAGAGGACAAATGCAAACCTATAACGTAGGCGTGCCATTCGAAAGGATTGCTGTTGACATCGCAGGACCCTTTCCTGAATCCGATTGGGGAAATTGATATACGCTGGTTGTAGCCGATTATTTCAGCAAGTGGCCCGAGGTCTACCCCATTCCCAACCAGGAAGCAACTACCGTAGCTGAACAGCTAGTGTTAAATTGGGTCAGTAGGTACGGCGTACCCTGCGAATTACATTCGGATCAAGGCCGAAACTTTGAGTCACTAGTTTTTGGCGAAATGTGCGAGCTGCTCGGAATACGGAAAACGAGGACAACACCGCTGCATCCCCAATCCGATGGAATGGTCGAACGTTTCAACGGCACGCTCAATAAACACCTTGCCAAGATGGTTGACGAGAACCAAAGGGACTGGGACCGACATATCCCACTATTTTTGATGGCGTACAGAGCTGCCGAACATGCATCGACGGGCCAAGCCCCAGCCAAAGTCATTTTTGGAAAGACTATTCGTCTGCCAGCTGATATAAAGTTTGGAACACCCCCCGAGAAACCCCAAACGATCTCGGAGTACGCAAGTGATCTAAGACAACGGTTGAACCAGATACATCGGACAGTGCGAAAATACCTCGAATCGGCTACTGACCGCATGAAGACCAGGTATGATCTAAAGGCTAATTCTACTGGCTTCCAGCAGGATGACTTGGTGTGGTTATATAACCCGCAACGGCGAAAGGGTAGGTCTCCAAAGTTGCAACATAACTGGGAGGGACCATACCGAGTCACAAAGCGAATCAACGACGTCGTATATCGCATACAGGAACACAGTAAACCGAGAGCCAAAATGAAAATCGTGCATCTAGACCGTCTTGCCCCATATTACATCCAGGGAGAATTGACTACAACTGGCGACACATCTTTTCGGGGCGAAAAGAACTGAGGTGGGGGCAGTGTTACATGTACAAATAATTCTGCGAGCTACTGTCGCAATTGTTTTCACAACAATGAAGAACACGAATTCACTCGAAATCACGAGAACCCAACAAGCATGATCAACATCTGCAAGTGACGTCACTCCATTCATGAATTTGCTCGAACGTACCAGGTACCTCTCGGTCGAACATTCGCCCATGTGCGAGAAATGGGTGAGTAGGTAGAGACCCTATATAAAGGCGAGCTGAATGAATGGGGGAATGATTCATTCGACCGCGATAAGAACTGCGAAGGTGTGTAGGAAGTGTGTTTCGTAATAGTGAAGTGATTTAGAAGACAATTGCGATAAGAAATTTATGGACAAGTGTTAGATTTTATTTTAATAGTGAAAATTAAAATTAGTGAAAGTGTTAAACTGATTATTGTGCACTTTCTTGAATTAAATAAACTCTTTTAACTTAAATTAAAAGACATTGCGTTTTCACTTTCCCGGAACGTTAAAATTATAGGCCGCGAACCAATAACACGCGACAGTATGTTATACGAGTATATGATTTTCATCAATGTGATACATTTCATCTTACCCGATAAGGATCTTGAGACTTTGTATTATACTCTAATAAGTGGGTAGACTTTGTTCCAGAATGAACATCACACAAATTTCTAGAAACTAGTCAATACATTTCATGCTAAATTCTAGCCTTTACTCATATGTTATGTCTTCACTTGTGCATAACCAAAATGGAATCTTATAAAATTAATAAAATTGCTTGTAATTGTTGTGTGCATTTGATCTTGATAGAAATTTTCTAAAGCGTTTAGATTCTTGGCATGCCTTCTAGTTTTAATTAAAGAATAATTGCATGAAAATCAAGCACAATGAGAATATTAATTGTGTAGCGTGGTTGGTTAAAATATAAACTTTAACAAAGAATGGAATTTTTTTGTCAGAAATTTCCTGTTGTTCTACGTAAATAAAAACTATTTATCATAATTGTTCGTGATTTAGATTGATTTTGTAGATTTCAATTGTTTACAAGCGAACTGAAATACTCGTAACATGAAGGAAATATGATTTGATTAATAGGATTTTTGGTAGAATTTATAAGCATGCTTACGTATTGCAGATGCATTCAAATTACGTTGAGAAACTCCACAATTTCATTGAATTCCATTCCTCATAAAAATTATTTTCAATAGATTATATTTTCATTGCTAGGTGAATGTGTTATAAGAGTTTTATAATTTCATACAAATTGATTTCTTAAATCTTTCCTTGACATCTTTGGCAAATTCAGTAGCGTTAAGTCCTAGCTTTTTCGCTACTGCACTTCGTATATAACGTTATTATCGATCAGTCAATTTAGGGAGTCGACTTGAACGAGACTTTAAGGCGGTAGATCCCATAGATTTATACATTTCAGTTACTCTTTGAATCAAAAAGTGTGTCCTACCGACCGTTTGACCAATTTCGCAGAACGTTTTCCCTTCTTTCCATAGTTTCACTTTTCCTATATATCTCTTCACTGGCACTTGTTGGTTTTATGTTTTGCCCATTTGATATTTTATTTGACTTTTTAAAATAATTCATGACACAAATACTCCAAATAATACGGATAAACTAGTTCTACTCTCACTAAACTCAAAAATAGTCTTTAGAATTCCACTTTCTTCGGTAATAGTGCTTGACGCTCCCCCATTACGCTTTTGCACGCAAACTTTTTCTGTGAAAAAAATTCGAACGTTTTAAATATTGTCTATGAAAGCATGTTGAAACATTCATTTTCGCAAAGAAAATTTCCTCAAACATTTTCAGTTGCAGTTGCTTTCTCATTCTATTGCAGATATTTGAATTGTTGCATATTTAAATTAATAATGAGCCATATAATATTGCGGTTTATATTGTACGCACGCGAGCCAAATATTGGTGCTCACTGGAAATGATCTGATCTAGGGACACGTGTTTGCACTTGCAAGAGCCTCACAATATAGCAAAATGAGATCTGGCCCGAATCAATGTGTCAAACGTTCTCAGGTTGACAGGGGAGGTGTATAGTGGGTAGTCCAGTCGGTCGAATTATAAAATTAGTCTTATGGGTTGCTCAAAAAATACAATTTTCTAATTTAAAACGAGTTTATTAAATGAACTTCAAAGTAAGATTGCTTACAATATCGTTATTTTGAATTAACTTGACTACAATTTTGATCTGTCATCAAAAAAAGGTTCACACGTTCCAGTGGCGGAAACGACGTGTTTAATTGCAATTGAAGACGATGCTGATTATTTGTCGTCTAGGAATGAACAGATGTCAAAATCATTGTTCTGGTGGTGTCAAAAATGTTGGTAATATAAGTCTCGCGAGCGTGAGAGTCCCACACTCAGTACATAAATTGCATTCACCTCCCAATCACAAAAAAAAACTTCATGTTTTGATCTGATGTCCATCTATAGGGTTTTCCATTAGGGACATAACAATTTTCTATCTTTATATGAACGCACCCTTAAACTTTTTTAATAAACTGTTCATGTCAAAACCTTAGTTAACAATATTTTCATCACGATAAAGTGCAAAAACCAGCAACGTTTGGAAATTATTAAAAATTACTACCGAAATTCTGAGTCGGTGGTAGCAACTTTAAGAGCGCTTACTCCAATTTTCGGTCATAATAATCGTCCCACCCGACAGGCTGTGCGTGGATAAGTGCAAGTCCGAATTTTAACTATTGGATGTTCCGGTGCCAAAAAGACATCGAACCGCTCGAAGCAAAGGAAATATCGCAGCCGTAAGCGCATCGATTCAAAATGATTCAAATCAGTCAATTCCACATCGTTCTCATGAATTGGGCATCGCTCAAACTACACTGTGGCGTATTTTGCGAAAAAATCTTTGTCTACATGGTTACAAGATCAAATTTACTCAAGAACTAAAGGCACTTGATCATTTCAAACGCCGAAACTTCTCCAATTGGGCTCTGGCAAAGCTTGAAGAAAATGAAGAATTTCATCGAAAAATTATCTTCAGCGATGAAGCTCATTTCTGACTCAATGGCTTTGTTAATAACCAAAACATGCATTATTCTGCTTCTTCTTCTTCGTAGCACTACAGTCCCTCTCGGGCCTTCCCTTCCTGTAAATAGCGCCCCCAACTGTCTCGGTCCATTAACCGTGTCCCCTTATTTTTAAATCCGAGCAGTGATGAACTGTCTTCGTCGACCGAATCAGACCCCCGTTTCCTCAGTTTCCCCACTGGTCTCCGGCCTTCAGTTTTCCCAACGAATACCTTTTTGGGCAACAGTTATTCGTCCATACGATTCATGTGTCGAGCCAATTGCAGCTTCCGCAGTCTTTCAAGCCAATCCAGACCTCCAGATCGTCAAGAATTTCATACAGCTTTTGTTTTTATCGAATCCGCCATTGCTCCCCGTTTGTAGGTCTACTAGTTTCACTTCACTGTCGAGTTTCAGGACGAATTCTTTGACAGCTGTTAATGACCGTGACAAAATGTTGATGTCGTCTGCATAGGCTACGACTTGTATAGTATTGTGCCTTGTGTATCAATAGGTAGCTTCCTTATGACGTACTCCAGAGCCAAATTGAATGGGCTTTTTCAGACGCAGCGTTAAAAGTGAGCGTTAAACAGGTTATATGGGCAAGAAGAGTGAGAGGCATTGAGGGGACCTGATGGTAAAATCAAGCCAACATTTTGTAGGGTGAACGAGCGTAACGCACATACACAAACGCATTTTGTTGATCATTTGGTGGGGGAAATTTTATACAAACGCAGGTAATCATTCCGAATTGAACATTCGGTGAAGATGGAAGTCGTCATGAAACGATCGCTTTTCTTTAATTTGCGTGCAAAAATGGATGCGTGGATGCGAGAAGCTACGCGTTATGTAATAAATTTATGAAAGCGGAGGCCATGTTCAATTTCAGGAAACAACACGACGAATATCACGATTTCAATGAAGATAAATTGCCTATTGTAAATCTATAGAAAATTAACAGTACGCATAATCTTCATAGAATCACATTATAATAAGCATGTTTACAACACATCAAGAGAAATATGCGACTAAAAAAGATATTCAAATTTGGAATATATTTTTCAGAAAGCGGAAAAACACGGAGGATTCAAATAAATCCAATAGAAGTTTGAATCGACAAACTTTAACAATCATAAAATACATTTTTCATTCCAGTTTTTATTACCTCGTGCACAATTCAAGGCTAAAACATAAATTCTCAATCGCTTATCTCTCTGTCTTCGCTCTCATGTTGTTCGCACGATGTTTAACGATCAAATGACCCTTTTGACACATACACTCGCAAGACATGTATCGTATACAAAAATAGGTTGGCTGAACTATGCAACGTGTAAACATAGGGGCGTAAGCGCGAAACCTGTTTGGATATGGGTTTTTACCATTCCCGTGTGAAAGAGCCCAATAGCAACGGGACCAGCCCATCTTTTTTTTCTTACCTCTATTCCCTACCACTCTCTCCATCACACTTTCTTCGTCGCACAACGCTCGTGCAATCTGCACTTCACATTTCGTCGCTTCTTCTAGTGTGACACCCAGGCAATGTTTATAACATCGGTATAAGGGTGCACACAAAAATATGTGGTCATTCTATTAATCTTTTCTTGTCCAATTCGTGATCAGCTCTCAGAGATAAAAAAAAATATAAATTCGCCGCAGGAAAAAAACTCTCGAGTTATAAAATAGCTGTCTCTTCAAGCATCTTGACGATAGGGTTTCAAAAATGCCCTAAGATGCTATGTTGAACTTTACTGGACTGAATTTCAAACGTTATTAATTAAATATTCTTTAAGCCTTTTCTTAAAGACTATAAGTGAGTTTGCTTCCTTAACTGAATCAGGAAGATTGTTGTATATTCGCAGCGCTTCATTTGTAGCATCGTTCTTCAGACGGTCCGTTCTTGCAAAAGGTATTACGAATTGATTTACATTTCTAGCATTGTACTGATTCTTTTGCGATACTTTAATAAATTGAACTTGTAATGACGATTTTGATTGTAAACATTTGAAGATAAACTTGGCTTTCTCCATTTCAATGATTTGAGGTAAGGTTAATGCTTTCGCTGATTGGTACACTAATCTGGTTTGATGGAGCATCGGAAGATTTAGAATGTTTTTATACGCTTTGGTGAGCATTCTAGAGATGATATTAAGATACTGCTTTGATGACTGGCTCCAAATTACTACTCTATAATGTAGTTTTGACAATACGAACGCATTTAGGATCATCTGCTTGATGTTTTTTGGAAAACCTTCATATCTTCTAAGTAGTCCGACAATAGGAGCTAATTGTCTCCTTAAGTTATTAATGAGTGATAACCATGTTAGTCTATGGTCAATGATAAGTCCAAGATACTTGATCTCCGTTACTCTTTCTATTTTTTCGTCATAAATTAGGGTTTCGTAAAATAATTTTACAAAACCCCACTAAAATCGCGTCCTGTCTGTACGTCTGTCTGTCTGTCCGTCCGTCCGTGTGTCACAGCAGTTTTTCTCGAAAACTACTTATGCTAGAAACATCAAATTTTATATGCAGGTGTAAAGTGGTGCTCTCTTCAAAGTTCAACTACAAATATAAGGTATTTAAGGGGAGTGATGGGAACTTTCCAAAACAGGTCTTAATTTGACACTTTTTGCTTCGAGGGGCACACAGGGAGGGGAAATACATGAAAAATTTGTGTCCCCCCCCCGCGATTGGGCACTTGTGATCCGAAAAATCTGAAAAAATTCTGGAGGTAGGTGTTTATGACCACAACAACAACAAATACCTTAGAAGTTAAAATTCACTCAACTTTGTTAATAATAGTATGATATTCGAATTTCACATTTTCCCCAATAAAATCGTATCGGTAAACTGAACGGAATTCGCTATTTAAGTAGTCCTACAAAAGGTCCTTAAACTATGTAAGTTTGATGAAAATCGAATGATATGCACGGAAGTTACAGCCAATTGAAATTGCTCCAATTACAACAATAATAACACATGATTTTGGTATTTTACGGACTTTCCATCGAATCAGTCACAGCACTTTTGGTTTGATCTTCTTGAAATTTTCAAATAAGGACAGTAGCATTAATATTTTTAGGAGTTCATTATTTGAGTGATTTTCGACGGTTCCCAACAAAATGGCGCCCGTTGAAAAAAGAAAAACAATAGATCTTTTTTAAACGTGCACATCTCTTTGACATATTTCTTGACTTTATTCGTTCCTGGTGACTGTATTTCTGAGAAGTTGAGTACAAAACCCTTCTGACATAAGCGTAGGTCTGTCTACCCAACTTGTTTTTATGTCCATGTCATTGTCACCTTTATTCTTTTGCTTGAAAATGACGAATTTTGTTTTTGAAGTATTCAGTGCTAGTTTACTATCAATCAGCCACGAATGATATGTTTTTAGATCCTCATTAATGGTTTTTTCGAGGTAATCTCTTTCGTGTCCCGAGTATAGTAGTACTGTATCATCTGCGTATAATGCATAATGTCCTTTAAGTCCACATGTATTCAAATTATTAGTGTATAACAAGAATGAGGTTGGGCCAAGTATCGAGCCTTGTGGAACGCCCGATTTCATAGGAGCAGCGCCGCTCAAAACATTATTGAATGCTGTTCTCAAGTAATTTCTAAATAGCTGATTTGCATTACCTTGAATACCATATATTTCCATTTTACGAAGTAGAAGATCATGATCCACCATATCAAAAGCTTTTTCCAGATCCACAAAAATTGCAGCAACATAATCTCCTTTATCCAGGCCTGTATTGATGAAATGCGTGACTGAAAGGAGGGCATCAAAAGTTCCTCTATTTTTCTGGAATCCAAATTGTTGTAAATTTAAAATTGAGTTTTCCGAAATGAAAGATGTTAGGTGGTTATTTATTAGTTTTTCGAAAATTTTACTAAACCCTGTTAAAAGGGCGATCGGGCGGTAGTTGTTTGGATCCATTCGGTCTTCTCCCTTGAAAATTGGGACTATTTTAGCTAGCTTCCCTTCCTCTGGAAACGTTCCTTTTCTAATGTCCTCATTAAGGTAAGTTGCAACATAATCAGCTGTCAGTTCTTTGATGAGTTTTATTTCATCCATGGTTATGTTGTCAATCCCGGGTGCTGTATTTTTCTTCATTCCCTCAATGATGTTTATAACTTCAGATTTGTTTGTTGGATGCATATGAAATGAGGATTTTGGCAAAGTAATTGTGGGACTAAAATTTCTTGTTGTGTTTGTCCGGATTTAATTGGAAATCTTTTCACCAACAGTCGAAAAAAAATTATTGAGCATACTTGCAGCTTTAAATGCATTTAATTGTGTAGTTGAGTTCTCTAATCTGAAAGAAGATTCCTGGGCTACCGAGTGACGCGGTGAGTTGCTTTTAACTTCGTTTATTATGTCCCATATTTCATGTGGATTGTCAGCCGCTGCATTCAGTCTTTTGGAATAGTACAATCCATTCGCTTCTTTCACAGCGCATTTTGACAATTTGTTTGCTTTGTTATACATGAACTTTAGTGACTGATCGTTCATATTCCGTTTGTAGTCCATATATGCCTTCCGCTTCACTTTTTGAGTAATCCATGAATGCTGACGACATCTAATTTGTTCTCTTTAGTCGCGTTGTCTTTAGCTTCTGCTATAATCTTTGAAAGTTCCATTAGGTTTGTAGGAATCCGTTGTTCTAATAATCGTTGGATGTAAGATTCGAAGAGCCCCTTGTTCAAGTATCGGAAAGTTTTGTAAGCAGGCCTCTGTTTATGAGCGCTTATGCCTTGAATGTTTATTTTTAAAACACGATAATCTAGCTCTGGCCAATCCTCATATATGAAATTAATTTTTTCCGCAGCTGGCTTATCGTTTGTAACTATGTGATCGAGGCAAGTATTTGAAACAGGGCATGTAATTGTTTCTTGTTTCAAGATAATAGCACCATTTGTATCAAGAGTATCCTTATATAGCCTTGATTCTGAGGAATCAGTAGTTATATCGATGTTTGTGTCAGCTATTGTAAGTAGATTTTTTTCTGAGGAATAAATATTGTCTAGTACCGAGCATAGATCTTGCGCATTCAGATGGTTGGGGTTGTAGAAAGTACCAATTTTAATTTTTTTTCCTGCGTAGTTTATTTCGATTATTATAATGCAGTATTTTTCAGGTGTGACGCATTTAGTAATGAAGTTTATTGTATTTTTAAATAAATAGTTGTACCACCACCTCTTCCAGGTCTACAGGAGAATACTGAATTATAGCCTACGATATTAAAATACTTTGCTTCCTCTGGGTAAATCCATACTTCATTTAGAACAATCAGCTGCAATCAGCTGCAGATAAATCTGAATATCACTCAGTTTGTTCCCTAGGCATCTTATATTAGCATATAAGATCGTTAGTTGTGTGCCACTTGATCGATTTGTATTGCTAAAAATCATTTGGAATCGTAGTCAATGCTCCTCCTAGCAATTGTTATCCTACGCTGGTATTCTTGGCACTCCGTAGAGTCTGCTCTGTGGGAATGATCAACATTCTTACTATTTCTCGCGCAGTCGCAACATTTTTCGTACGCGCTTTTGCAGTCCTTCAATTGATGTTTTCCCCCTCACCTAGCACATTTTTGCTCCCCTTCGCATTTCGCCGTTTTATGATTAAACTTTTGGCACTTATAACATCTTGTCACATTGTAGTCTTCCTTTCTGAAGTAGGACCCGTAATCGATGTTTATATACCTATTTACCAGTCTTTTATAAATACATCCATTCACCTGAAGAATGTGCAACCACTTTCCATTTTTTGTGCCTCTGGCGTGAACTAATTCCATTTTCTCGTTTTCCCCAATATTGGGGTTTAAGGACAGCATTTTATCTCTTAATTCCTCACCAGAAAAATGCTTCTCAAGACCATTGATGACCAGCCTGGGCTAACGAGATTTTGTCTCCATGACTTCATCTCCTTGCTTTAGCCCGATATTTGTATCAAATGCATCGGTCAGTTGGTTATTGATGCGGACTTGGGAGGTCGTCGAAGTCATTGTCATTTTGGTAAGACGGACTAATTTGGCTGGGATGCCAAAGCAAAGCATTATTTGCGATAGTACATTACGATCAATACTGTCGTATGCTTGCTTTAAGTCAACGAAAATTTGGTGCACGTCTATATTGAACTCCCAGCATTCTTCAAGTACCTGCTTGACTGTGGACAGTTAGTCTTTTGTCAATTTACCTGCTCTAAAACCATCTTGATATTCCCAAATAATACTGTTGGCGTATGATCTGATTTTATTTTCTAAGATTTTAGAAAATATTTTGTACGCCGTACAAAGTAGTGATAGACCTCTTTAATTTTCGCACTGTAACTTGTCACCTCTTTTGTGGATAGGGAATATAATTGATTGGCTCCACTCTTTCGGCATATGTTCTTGTAGCCAAATGTGCTGGATAACTTTATGAATAGCTTGATGAACACTACTGCCAACATATTTGTTGAGTTCCACTGGAATCTCATCGATGCCCCGCGCTTAATTAATCTTTTGGGTTTTGATGATGGAACAAACTTCATCCAGAGTTGGTGGGGCTAATGGAAGCCCTCCCATCAACATCTATAGACTACGATGTTCTAGAGCAGTGCGGAGGATTAAGGAGGTTCTTGAAATATGATGCCTATCTTTCCTTAATCTTGGTTTCATCAGCGATGATATTGCCGATGTCATCGCGGCAGAGCTTAGTTTTGGGCTGATAACCACATTGCACGCTTTTCACTACTTTGTATGCTTGTCTTGTGTTGTTGCTCGCCAAATTTACATCCATACTTCTCAATTGGTCAGTGTTTTCTTTTCTTAATTCTAATTATCTTATTCACTACTCTTCTGAAATTTTCATAGTGTTCTGTCTTCGTCCTGGTTTTCCTACCTACGTAATCTTTGTAGGCCTGATTCTTTTTGTCTAACGCATTCTTGCACTCATCATCAAACGAATCATTTCTCTTGTGCCCGGCTTGATGTTCAATTGTATGTTTTGTTGTTAATAGCCACTTTCACCTTCATCCAGAGCTCGTTGCTTGTCTTTAACGATGCGTCTGATAAGATGGGAGCCAGCTGGTTCTCGAAGGCCTCCGTGAAGTGTTTGGCCACAGACGCGGTTTGGAGCCTTTCGATTTCAAATTTTTGTAGCGGTCTGGTCTTCGCCGAATATGGCTTTGACATACGACATCGATAGGTTAATTTGATCAAGTATTGATTTGAGTTACAATTGGCTCCTTGGTATGAATGGACGTTATTTACGCTCGAGGATCAGTACATGATCGATCTGGTTTTGTGTGTTGCCATCTAGTGATACCCAGGTCATTTTATGAATACATCGATGTAGGAAGCAAGTCAAACGTATGAGTAGATTTCTGCTACAAGCAAAGTCAATCAGGTGCCGGCCGTTGTCATTTGTTTCATCGTGGAGGCTATATCTTCCAGTTGTTCCCCGATGAGATATCTCATTGCCAACTTTAGCGTTGAAATCACCCAGAATTATTTTTTGTCGGTCGTAGGCAATGAGTCGACTAATCCTTCCAGTTTCCTTCATTTCTTCGTCCTTTTCTTTTGTCGGGGCGTGAGTTATGATCAGCCAGATTTTGAAGAATTTCGCTTTTATACAGATCGCACACAACCGTTCGTTTATTGTCTTGAGGTCAATAACATGCGATTTGAACTCCCTATCCACCATAAAGTCCACTTCAAATTCTCGTTTTCCCGTAGGCTTCCCACTTTTGAATATTGTGTTCGATCTCATGTCTTTTATATCATTTCCAGTCTAGGTCATTTCCTGGATTGCCTGGATTGCTGTTGTATAAGGTCAGTAACAGCGTCAGTGTAATTGAGTGATCTGACATCCCAGGATCCAATGCCATTGTATTTTCCAATTGCGAGGCCGTTGCCGTGAGTCAAATCCACTCCAAGATCCGTCTGCAGGTTTCGATACATTTTAGGGCTTTCCAGGGATGGCGAGTTAGCCTGTCACTCAACCTCCATTCCAGCGGCATGGTTGTTACGTCGATTCCGTTATCAGACGTGGGTGATTCGTCTTCACCCTCTTACGTCCCTACAAAGAAGGTGTAAGTGGGATTTAGTACTAAAGCTGCAGATTTAATTACAGTTATTAGCGTTTCTCGGCATTTGATCTCTCATTACTGGGGAACCAGTAATCCCAATTCGCCACCCTGAGAGCATTTACGATCATTTAATTGGGAGGTTTGGGGTGAGGAATCATGGATGCTATGGGTTGGAGAAACAAAAGGTCCTCTTTTCCCTTCTCAAACGAGCTTGGGACTGTCTACGGTGGAGTTATGTATTATTAGTCTACAAAAAAACCAGATGTGCTTTTTGAGACACCGTTGCATCCGCAAAAAATTACTGTTTGGTACGGTTTTCATGCTGATGGTGTGATAGGGCCGTATTTTTTCGTGGATGAAAACGACCGTCATGTTACCGTAAATGGAGAGTGCTATCGTGATATGTAAGAAGATTATTTGTCGCTAGAATTGGATGACCTTGACATCAACAATATGTGGTTTCAACAAGACGGTGCCACCAGCCACACAGCTTGCCTCACAATCGATTTATTGAAATGCGAATTTGGTGAACGTTTTATCTCGCGAAATGGTCCGACCAAATGATCACCTTGTTCATGCGATCTAACGCCATTGGATTTCTTTTTATGGGGCTATATCAAGTCACTGGTCTATGCCAACAAGCCACCAACTTTAGACAAGCTCAAAGACAATATCTAGTGCGAAATCACAAACGTTCCGGTTGAAATGTGCGCCAGAGTGGTGAAAATTGGGTCCAAAGAATCAACCGCTGTAAACGGGCTTGTGGTGGTCGTATGACGACGAAGAGCCAGTAATAAACTGTAATGCTTGCACTACATTCACAATAAATTTGAACCCAATATCTCAGATATTTCTGTGTTTTATTAGTAGATGAAATTGTAATTTTAATGGAAAAACTTTTATCAGCCATTTTTTAATAAGCACATGAAGAATGGGCAACTTTTCGGTAGACTCAGGAGCAATTGCTGAGGTTGTTGTTATTGTATAGCATGCGCGTTTTCGGGAGGAAGAACATTGACGCCCTGTTCCGGTTGCTGGTTCATCCGACATGTAGAAGATAATTCGGCCTGAGCAATTAAAATGAGAGACGCTGAAGAAGCTTTTGTCTCTTCAAGTTTAACCTGCATTTCCGAAAAGGAGGTTGAAAGGGACTCCACTCCGCAGTACCAGTATACCCCAGAATCACATTTTACTTTTCTAGCTCAATTGATGAATTCTATGTATGACACAAGCTGTCGCCGCTGTTTGATTTACTTGTTTCTGTACAAAACTCTTCTGGCAGAAGCACTCTCCTATTACTTCAACCTAATTAATATATTATTGAAATTTAATTTGATTTAAGACTCCAGTTCTCAGAATAACATGTTATTCAATTTTATTTTACAGAGTAACTGGGGTAACTGGCATAGTTCAAGTAAATGGAAAAATAACAAACACTGGCTCGGATAGTTTTCGACGTTTAACTTGCTATATCCACCAACAAGATCTCATACGGCCTGAATTAACTGTTTTTGAAACAATGATGATGGCAGCCCACCTTAAGCTAGGATTTAGAGTCAAAAATGAATATAAAATAAGTAAGGTAAGTTCAACCTCCTGTTCATCAGATCTAAATCCGTCTCATACTTACTATAGAGCATAGAAGAGTAAAGTTTCTTGCTTGAATCTTTCGAATAGTAATTATCATTTACTCGTCAGTCTATATCAAATATCACACATTCGTGGTAAATTATAATAACAAGGCGTTACATAATTTCACTGATGTTATCCATTAAAAACGTGAGTTTAATAGGGTCTAATTCAAATGAGCCTGCAAAAAATAACTCCCGATAGAAATATTCCACAAAACATTATAATTAAATTAACATGTCTTGTTATATTTCTCATTTGCACAGGTAAATAATTGTTTAATGCTACTGGGCTTGGAGCATAGAAGCAACGTCTACGCTGGACGTCTATCGGGTGGACAGAAAAAACGTCTAGCAATTGCCTTAGAACTGTTGAGTAATCCTTCGGTCTTGTATCTGGACGAACCAACTACGTAAGTTTTCACGATATTGCTATAAATTATTGAATTAGTATTGCATGCATTAAATACGAGTACAACCGTTTAGTCTTTGGTAATTGTAGAATTTTATAGATTGATGGTTAAATAGATAATAGTGGGTTAACCTGTTGTATGCTATACGGTACGATGACTATTAATGTGATTTACGTTTAATTGGAAATGCATTATAATTATTTTGTTTAAATTTTAAAAGATCGACAAATTTTGAATTTGTGCAATTTAAATGGTGGTCTGCTATTTTCGAAAAGCATTTTTAATTTGCGGAAATGTGAAGAAATTAGTGATTTGAATTAAGTCTTTGATTCACATACACTCGTGAAGAAGACTTTAAATAAATGTTACGATTTCGGTCTAGTTCTCTAGGAACTATTATGTAAGAACCTAACGTGTTTATGATTTCATATGTTTTCACGATTAACGCTGTGCACTGTTTTTGAAATTATGAAAAATCAGTAGGTATCTGTAAATGTTATTCCATAAATTGACAAATTCTATTATATTTAAATTGATTTAGAAATGGAAATTAGAAATACATTTCAGTTATGTTTCTATCATTCCAACATGTAATTGTGCCTATAGTAGGGGCTGTTCCATGATTACCATTTTGTTGTGTTTATGAAACCAACACTAAATCTAAATTATATATAAATTAATTCGTCAGCAAATTTTTAAATTCACGATACTTAAAAAATTACGAGTGAATTTATGGTTCACATGAAATCTCGGAAAATATTAAAAAACCTGGAAACTTTAACTTCGACTTTATAAACAAGCTGAATCAAAATGAGTTTTAAGATGTAAAAACAAAAGTACTTAGAGGCTGTCATAATATTTCATTTTATTTTTTAATAGTTTTGAGTTTAAAGGTAAGCCAATTAAAAACAATATTGGCATTAAAAGTTCTTCTTGGATGTGTATTTTGTTGACACAGCTTTCAACGCAATTATTCCACTGAAAATCTTTTACGATTAACTCAAAAACTGTTCAAATTTTATGTGTCCACGACTTACGCACTCGTATCTACTTCAAAGCGCATGAAACCGTCATTTGCGATTCTTTGTCTGGTCTCCTGTCACCTTTATCATTATGATCTTGCTTACCATCGTCACATACAACCTTAGTCTTGGTGCAAACTACGTATGTGACAACGCTAGAAAAAACGAAATCTTGCTACTGTTGCAATCGTTGGCAATATTCAGCTTTCTATGTTTTATTGTGTCTATTATCTACGTTGTCTCCATCATATAAGTAACTTTATGCTATAAAGTGACCTAGAAAAACATGTGGAAATCTTAGTTTGTGATTATCTTTCGTGTCCGAGTGAATTTGTCTGGAAGTAAATGTAAGAACGAATAAATCCCGACTTGAGAAAAAAACACATCGTTATTTTAATTTAATTGAGTAGTGGTTAGAAAGTGTTGTTAAAAAATTAAATTAGTTTATGTGCAATATTTCCTTGCTTCAACTATAAGCCAATCCATTCAATTAAGATCATAATCACATGATCAATCACGATACTGACTATATTACCTTCTACTCGTAGAGAACAGCTATGTCGCGAAATGAGACTCTACTACTAAACCTATACATAATATGGATTGCTCTGCTTGCATCTGTACTAAATTGTAATATGAGGTGTGCCAATTAAGTAAAGAGTTTGATTCCATGAAAACCGTATATTTAAAAATTATTCTACAACTCTGCCATCCCCTTCAAAGTAGTCCCCTTGGGCAGCTATACAACGATCCCAGCGTGTTTTCTTGTTCTAGGCGGCTGTTGCAACACGGTGATCCCTTTAGAGGCCAAAAATTGGGACACGCTGAGGGCGGTGTGATTCTTTGGAACCATTTTCGCTCACAACTTTTTCATCCCAAAATCGTCGGTTAAAATTTGTCTGACTGTTTCATAGTTCATACCCAGTTCCGAAGCCAACATTCGAACTGCTAGACGCCGATTTTCTCGGATCAGGGCGTGAACACGCTGCGCATTCGGCTGGTCTTCCGCTCCGCGCCTCGTCTTCCACGCCCCTCCTTAAACTTTTTATGCCATCGAAACACCTGGGCACGTCTAAGAGCACTATCAACATGCAATTTTAGCGTACGTTTCCAAAGCTGTTTCGCCCAATCTGGCGCAAAATTATATCGCGACGCGTTGCTCTTGATTTCGTTTCTCCATTTTCATAACGAGCACCACCAACACACGTCTACTCAACACAACACAGCAGGTAAACTAAACAAGCTAGAGCAATGATATATATATCAATGGAGAGGAGAAGGATGCCGGAGAAGGGAAAGAGAATTTCAAGATCGTAGGTTTACAGGGTGCGGCAGCATAACTTCCTTTTTTGAAATGCCCGCCCTTAAAGTGCTAACTGTTATAGCGCGGCGCTAGTAGTCTCATTCGAGAGAGGTGATTTTAAAGTTTTGCTCATCCCTTGGTTAGTCGCTATCATGCGTTGGAACAGTGCGGAGCGTGCATAAAAAACAAGTACCGCTGAAAATTTGTTTTGTTGAATTTTGAAAAAAGGAAGTTATGCTGCCGCACCCTGTACCACAAGCGCGGCAATAAAATCAGTCTCATAACCTTTTTTTTAAAAAAAACCTCCATTCCCTTCCACGCTCTCCATCACACTTTCAACGCTCGTGCGACCTGCACTTCACATTTCGTCGTTTCCTCAGGTGTGCCACCCAGACAATGATTAGACCATCGGTATAAGGGGGCACACAAATTATGTGAAGCTATCCTATTAATCTCTTCTTGTCCATTTCGTGATCAGCTCTCAGAGATAAAAAAAACTTTGTAATACGCCGTGGGAAAAAAACTCTGAGCTATAAAGATAGCTGTCTTTTCAAGCATCTTGACAATAGGGTTTAAAGTGCCCTTAGATGCTTTGTTGAAATTTATTGGACTGAGGTTCTCCATAATAATATCTTTCTGCTATACAATCTCGACGATAGGGTCAAGAAAGGTCCTAAGATGTGATGTAGAAATTTATTGCACTGAGATTCAATCGTTGTTAAATAAATATTCTTTAAGCCTTTTTTTAAAAACTATAAGTGAGTTTGCATCCTTAACTGAACCTGGGAGATTGTTGTATATACGCAAGGCATCATTCGTAGCGTCATTCCTTAGACGATCCGTTCTTGCAAAAGGTATTATGAATCGATTTGCGTTCCTGACATTGTAGTGATTTTTCTGCGATACTTTCATAAATTGAATATGTGACGACGAATTTGAGTTCAAGCATTTAAAAATAAACTTGGCTTTCTCTGCTTCAACGATTTGAGTAAATGTTAATGCTTTCGCTGATTGGTACACAAATCTGGTGGGTGTACGTATTGGTAGATTTAGCATATTTTTATAAGCCTTGGTAAGCAACCTGGAGAAGATATTAAGGTGTTGTTTTGATGACTGGCTCAAGATTACTATTCCGTAATGTAGTTTCGACAGAACGAGTGCATTTAGCACCATCTGCTTGATATTGCTTGGAAATCCTTCATATTTTCTCAGTAATCCAATAACAGGAGCTAATTGTCTTCTTAAGTTGTTTATATGCGACAGCCACGTTAATCGTTGGTCGATGATGAGTCCAAGATATTTGAATTCCGCTACTCTCCCCAGTTTTTCGCTATTAATTCTTATATCAATGTTAATGTCTTCCTTGTTCTTCTGTTTGAAAATAATGTATTTGGTCTTAGAAGTACTTAGCGCTAGCTTATTATTACTTAACCACAAATGATATGTACTTAGATCCTCATTAATGGTATTCCCTAAGTAATCTTTTTTGCATCCCGAGTAAAGTAGAACTGTGTCATCAGCATATAGTGCATAGTGTCCCTTTAGTCCACATGTATTTAAATTGTTAGTGTATAACAAGAATAAGGTAGGGCCAAGTATGGAGCCTTGGGGAACGCCTGACTTCATTGGTGCCAAGTCGCTCAATACATTATTGACTACTGTCTTCGGCGATCTCCCTTTTAAATAACTCCTAAAAAATTGATTTAGTTTCCCGTAAATGCCATATAATTCGAGTTTACGAAGTAAAAGCTCATGATCCACCATATCAAACGCCTTTTTAAGATCCACAAAAATGGCAGCAACATAGTCACCCTTGTCAAGCCCTGAATTTATGAAACGCGTGACTGAGAAAAGAACATCAAAAATTCCTTTATTTTTCTGGAAACCAAACTATTGTAAATTTAAAATTGAATTTTCCTTAATGAATGATGATAGACGGATGTTTATTAATTTTTCGAATATTTTACTAAATCCTGTTAAAAGCGCGATCGGGCGGTAATTATTTGGATCCATACGGTCTCCTTCCTTGAAGGTAAGGACTTTTTTTGCTAGTTTTCCTTCCTCAGGAAACGTTCCCTTCCTAATTTGATTGTTTAGACAATTTGCAACACATTCTGCTATCTCTTCCTTTATAAGTTTTATTTCATCCATGGTGATATTGTCTATACCTGGTGCTGTATTTGCTTCAATTCATCAATAATTTTTAATACTTCAACTTTGTTAGTTAGATGCATGTGAAAGGAAGATTTGTGCGACGTAATTGTAGAAGTAAAATTGCTTGTTGGCGCTGGCTGGATTCTATTGGCAATTTTTTCACCTATAGTTGAAAAAAATATATTGAGGTTACTGAAGATGAATTCTTTATGATGAAATCCCAGGTCGTAGAGTTACGCGGTGAGTTTCTTTTAACTTCATTTATTATGTCCCATATTTCATGCGCATTGTCGGGCGCTGCATCTAGTCTTTTGGAGTAAAACAAAAGTTTTACTTCTTTCACAACACGTTTAGCTGTTTTATTGGCTTCGATGTATATAAGCCTGAGCGACTGATCATTCATGTTCCGTTTGTAGTTCATATAAGCCTTCCGCTTGTTCTTACTTGCCTCAATAACTTTTTTGGTTATCCATGAATGTTGACGACTTCTAATTTTTTTCTCTGTAGCCGAGGTGTCCTTAGCTTCCATTATGATGTTTGTGAGCTCCACTAAGTTTGAAGGTTTTAGGTTAGTTAATAAATAAAATTTGATCTAAAGAGGTCCTTATTTAAGTATTTGAAAACTTTGTAAGAGGGTTTTGCTTTTTATTTTTTTTTTTATGCCTTGAATAACAACTTTCAAACACGGTGATCAGGTTCTGGCCAGTCCTCTAGAGTATACGCAACTTTCCCAGCAATTTGATTATCATTTGTGACTATGTGATCCAGGCAGGTATTAGATGCTAGTCGAGTAGGTTGAAGTGGGTTACAATAGTGGCACCATTCGTTTCTAGTACGTCGTTGTACATCCTTGACTCATTAGATTCAACCATTAGATCTATATTCGTATCGGCAACTGTGATCAAATTATTTCCAATAGAATATAGTTCATCTAATGTCAAGCACAGGTCTTGCGCGTTAAGTCGGGTGGGGTTGTAAAATGTGCCAATATTTATTTTCTTTGCAGGGCATACTAGTTCGATGACTATCATATTGTATTTATCCGGCATTACTCGCCTCGTTACGAAATTAAGAGTTGCTGTTCGTCCACCTCTTCCAGGCCTGCAGGAAAATACAGGATCGTATCCCTGAATGTTGTAGTATTCCACTTCCTCGGAATATATCCAGACTTCATTGAGTATAATTAAATCTATATCCGAATGTTGCTTTACATAAATTTGAAGTTCGTTAAGTTTTTGTCTTAAACTTCTTATATTAGCATAGAGGATAGAAATTTGGGTGTCTTCAAATATCTTTGTATTATTGAATGGCATATTAATCATCGTAGTTAATGCTTCTCTTAGCAATCAAAATCCTACGTTTTAATTCTGGGCATTCCGTCAAATCTGCCCGGTGTGCATGGCCAATTTTCTTACCATTTTCCATACAATTACAACATTTTTCAACTGAGTTTTTGCAGTCTCTTGTATCATGCTGTGATCCATATTTTGCACACCTCAGTTCCCCTTCACATTTTGATGTCTTGTGATTGAACTTTTGGCATTTGAAGCACCTCGTGACGTTAAAATTTTCTTTTATGTAGTATGATCCATTGTCGATATTAATATATCTATTCGCTATCTTCTTGAACATTGTTCCATTCACCTCTAAAATATGTAACCATTTTCCGCTCCGTATTCTTCTAGAGTGAACCAATTCCATTTTATCTTCATCTAAAATGTTCGGGTTCAGACTTTTGATTTCAATTCTTAGCTCCTCGTTTGTGAATTGCTTCTCTAATCCATTTATAACCAATCTTGGTTGAAGAGACTTAGTTTCCATTATTTCGTATCCCTTCATATTTTCCTTAATAATATTAAGAAGCGTAGATGAATTTTCATTCGAAGAAGTCTTAATAATTGCTCCACCATTTCGAATCGGACGGACTAGCTGGAGTGGAATCTTGCATTGAGAAGGTCGGATTTTAGATTTGAAATCGGGAAGAGTTTGATCGGAGCTTGAATGGGCTTTGGGCTTGATGATTGTGCCTTTTTGTGATGTTGTGTTTGTGCGTTTTTCTTTCTGCAAACCAGTATCCAATTTGGTCACATCTGCATATTTAATTTTATTTACATTAGTGTTTTTTTCCATTAAGGCACTGACGGTAGACTTCAGTTCAATTATCTGGTTGACTGTTTGCTTCATTTGTTCCATGAGACGATCATCTTTTAATTTTTTGTTATAAGATTTACAAGCGGAGCACATCCAAAGAACATCTTGAGTAATCCCCATAATCTTTAGATATCTTTCTTCAGACATTTTAATACAGCTTATGTGGAACCACTTATTACATATTCCATCACACCCTATTCCTTTTTCCGAATTCTCAACGGGCTTTTTGCATTTACCTTATTTATTATTTTAGGAACTCTTACCAATAATAGTTGAACAGGATTCAATCACTACTATTTTAATCTTATGATGATTATTATTATTTTATAAATTGACTGCAATATCAATTTATTACGCGTAAGGGAAATAATATTAATACACCTTATAAAATTAATTTGAAAATTATCAATAATAATTAGTTGGAAAAATTGTTATTAAGTTTATTCTAACTCTTATAAATTTATTATAAATCTTTTAAATTTATTATAAATTTTCTAAATGGTCTTCGTATTACACGAGAATCCCTCTCCTCGTACAAAGAATAATTGAAAAATCTAGCAGTTTAATGCAGAATTTTTATATGTAGAATTTCTTCTAAGATAATGTACTTATCCTTGATTTTCACCCTTGAAAATATGAAAATTCTAACACCAAATTCACCAAATCAAAAAACAGCTGACTTCACTTTAAAATTTCACTTTTTAAACGTTTTTTCTATAGAGCTGATAATTTCACGTCACCACCTGACAGTTGTCAGACAATTAATTAATTGTCACACCTCGTATTTTACCTACGGAGCTCATTTCCGGATTAAAAACGCCCTAAAATAAATGAAAGATTTATAAATATCCCTTTGAAAGTACTATTTATTTTTTAATTGTCAGATATCAATATTTCAGATACAAATTGTCTCCTTCATCAGTAGCAAATATGGCCAATTTGTCTCGAAACATCGATACCTGGCAATTAAAATATAAATAGTTCCCCTTTGTGGGGCAATATATGAAAGGCTCGATAATTTAGCAAGTTTGTATGTATATAAATTATTTCAAATTATATTATAATATTCTTTCAAAAATGTTTGTAAGGATACTTCACAAGGACATGACATATTTTTTATACCACTGTTCATAATATATTACAGAGGTGATACATTTGAAAGCATGGTTTTTTTACCACTCATACAGAGGAGTACATTGCAAGAGAGACTTTACATCTAGCACTCGTTGCGTGTAGACGTGTTTTTAAACGCCCCTGTCATTTATTATAAAAATTAATTAATTTTTCACAAAAGTCAGTTTTTCAAAAAAAAAAGAATTAATTTTTTATAAGCCAGTCAAAAGCAAAGTTTGAGCTTTATTAGAAAAAGCATTTATCATTGAAGGAATCGACACACGGAATCATCGAATATTATTTTACTTCGATAATCAACAAAAGCAAATAATACAAAGACTAGCTCGAGACTTCTGTATGGAGGAGCCCGACAGCTTCCCTCCGTTGGGGAACCCCGGGGAGAGAAGTCATATGGATTGGACGGCTATTGTCAATAAAAGGAGACTCACGAGTACCCAGGAAAGCTCCGCAGATGGCGGGCGTAAGATTGAATTAGTCGAAGACAAACAAAAATTTATTCGACTTCTAGCTGAAAATCAGGAGTTGCGACTACGCTCAAAAAGCTTCGAAGATATGTACCAGAGAGCGAAGAAAGTTCAAGATGCAGAACCGGTATGACAAACAAAAACGGAAGCTAAGCAGAAGAAAGCTGCCAAACAAGTCATCTCAGAAGAAATACTAAGTGCTGGAGGCACTAACGACAGCCAGAACTAGTATGCAGCGCTCCAACAAGAAATGGAAGTTGACGAAAGTATTGAAGGTAATGTTAGTCAGGATAATAATGATAATTTTTTACTTTACCTAAAAAATAAAAATAAGGAGAAGAAACCAGCTCGCAGTTCTGCTGGCCCTCAAAAAGTCGCCAAGAATACAGAGAAAGTTCCGCCAATTAATGTGTTTGGTCAAAGTGGAAAGGATATGGTTCGGCTATTGGCAGCCGAAAATAAATTGACGAATTTCGAGATTAAAAGAATCAATGCCGATATACTAACTATCAGAACAAAACCACTGGTTGATTTCAAATCAGCTTAAAAATGTTCTAAATTCTGGGGAGGTTCTACAACGAAACCTTTTTGTTGAAGGGCTTAGACTGCGAAGAAGATATCGTCGATCTTCTTCAGGTGCTCAAGGAAGCAGCACCAGAAATTGAAATTTTAATTTATTGAGTATAAATTAGTCTACCTAAAATAATCCTACTGCATTTCGATAGCTCAAGGAAGAACAACAACAATCAGTTTTTAATACAAGGTTTCCGATTGCATACTGCACGCCAATTTGTGAGATGATAATTTACCCTCAAACAATATATTGTAGATAAAAGTATTTTAGAATGCCGGACGGTTTCTGGTCATAATGAAAATTGTATTTGTATTTGTGAAAAACTTTTGTATTATTCTGTTATATTATATTGCCTGCCTTTGTAATAAAAGACAGTAAAAACGAATTAAAGACACACAGTCGCATATGAGACGTTGACTAGTCAACATCTCCTGCAATTGATTAAAAAGTGGATTGAAATTAGAATATAAAGAGAAAGATCACATAAAGAAGGAGACAGAAGATAGGAAAAGAAGGCAGTAGGAGATAGAACATAGTGTGAGACAGACGATAGAGTGAGAAAGAAGATGGAGTCAGAAAGAAGACACAGTGAGAAAGAAGATAGAGAGAGAGGAAGAAGATAGAGAGAAATAGAAGTTGGAGTGAGGCGGAAGTCATAAACAGATAGAAGATAGAGTAAGACAGAAGGTAGAAGATATAAAAGGATAAAAATACAGGGGACTCTGCGTGTGTACTTTCGTATTCTTTTGCTGACGTGCGTCAGTTTCAGTCATATTTCCTTGTCTTTTGAATTTTTAATATATATATTTTTTAATATCAAACAATAGTGTATATATAGTTCCCTTTTGGTGGATAGGATGTCGACAGACGGTGGCTTGAATGCCGGACGTGACGTATCTGACAAAGGGGAGCAAATTGCTTCACTGGTTGCCCAGCTCGACAATATTACGTTAAAATTAGATCAAGTGTTTGTAACGCTATTGCAAACATAAGAAATACTTGCGAAAACGAATGCCGAGCTGGCGGGTTAGCGGAACAAAAATGAATTGCTAGCTGCAAAAAAATGCAGATTAGTTCAACTGTTGAAAAATTAAGCTAAGACAAACGGGAAATCTCAGTAAGACAGCCCTCAGATGAAACGAGTTGGGTAGCCAGAACTGCGCTCATGTCAAAAGTGTTTTGTACTTAACCTACAATAGGTGCATGAATGATTCAATTAAATAAAAACCTTTATGACATGCACAAAAAAATATATTCTTGCTTCAAACGAACCCCATTTTAACCAGCCAATATTTTTTTCCAATATTACTAAGATCATTGACTGGCCTAAGTCTTAAATGTATTTTTGTTATTCATCTTATCTGGAAATTTGGAGAAGATCCAAGGAAAAGTGTTGTGTCTGGTTCAATGCACAACCCATGTCGCAGAAAACTTGTATATGGTTGTTGTAGTCGGAGGAAATTCAAATGACTATAACGTCCTTAAATTTTATTGAAACTTAAAGAAAGTAATAATAAAGGGTTTTCCAATAATAGGTGTTATTTTCGGTAGATGTCCCTTTTGAAACTGTTTTTTTTCTGACATTTGACAAGTAGAAACTACGTCATTAATAAAAATGGAACGATACACGCTTCAACAACGCATTGAAATTATTAACAAGTTGGGTAGACAGATCTATGCTCATGTCAGAAGGGTTTTGTACTCTTCTTACAAAATGCAGTAACCAGTAACGAATAAAATCAAGAAACATGTCATGTTCCAGGATCATACTATTAGTAGCAAAGTTGAAAAAATTTTTACTTCTGAGGTATTTGTTATAGTTATACCCATAAACATCTCCTTTGATAATTTACTGATTTTTTAGATCACGGGTGTCCATTCGCGAGGGAGGAAACATATTTTTCATGTATTTCCCCCCCTGTGCCCCCACTGAAGCAAAAACTTTCAGTTTAAGAACTGTTTTGAAAAGCTCTCATAGAGAACTTTCAGTTCATACTCAAATCGGCTACCTTTCATGACATTTTTTTTCAGGGGCCACTCCTCTGTACTGTAATCATCGATTCATGGCCTGTTTTTTCGAATCTTAGAATGGTTACAAAGCCCTTTTGCTAAGAGCTCTCTCCTGCTTCTTCTTTCAATTGTATGTACTCATCTTCATGATACCAATCATTCCTGCAATTTTCATGCAAATCCTAGCAAAACTGTAGTGTCTGAGTCGGTGAAAAGCGCATATGGCTCCATAGCCATATGTTTCCATAGTAATACAGGGCATATTGTTCCAGAGTAATACAGGAAAATTCAAATCGCTATAACTTCGTTAAATACTATTCGATCTTTATGAAACTTTCAGAAAAGATCAATCTTATAAATAGTCATCTGTTTGCTAAATTTTATTGAATTGAAGGGTACCATTTAGATTTTATTCAAGAAAACATAAAATGGATAAATCATACTATTACTAACAAAGTTGAGAGAATTTCGACTTCTCATGTATTTGTTGTTGTTGTAGTCATTAAGGCCTATATTCATGATTTTTTTGAGATTTTTCGGATGGAAGGTGTCCAATCGCGAGGGGGGGTACGCGAAAAGTTCGTACATTTCCCCTTCCCCTGCCCCATTCGGTACTTATAAGGCAATTTTAAGACTTGTTTTGAAAAGATCTCATTGAGACCTTTTCAATGACACCCTACTCGACTAACAATGGTGAAAATTTTTTTTTGAGGGGTCACCTCCCTATATGGGGAGACCCCCCTTAAACCCCTTTTAAAATTTTTTCCACCCTTGAACTTTCAAGAAGTCACCACTTCTGACCTTTCCACAAAGTTTCATGGCTGTAGCCTCTATAGTTTCGGAGAAAAAGTGCTGTGACATACAGACGGACGGACGGACGGACGGACGGACGGACGGACAGACGGACACAGGTCGTGATTGCAATAGGGTTTTGTATTTTAGTACAAAACCCTAAAAATCACTATAAAAATGATGAAAGTTTGGCAGAGACGGTTCGTAAAACTCGAACATTTTTGGGTCGTCGTGAAGCACCTTGTCGGACCGCAATATAGAAATTGGTGGAAAAATTCGAGTTGTTGTGACAACTTAGTGATGTGAAGAATAAAATCCGTGCACGTCACTCACGAACTGCCGAGAATATTGCTGCTGTAGCCGAAAGTGTTGAATAAAACCTAGGTTTGTCCATTCCTCGTCGTTCTTTGGAATCAGGCATTCCACAAACGTCATTACACCGTATTTTGCATAAAGATTTGGGTCTTAAGACTTACTAAGCTCAGTCAACACTAGAACTCAAGCTGGTCGATCATCAACAACTTCATATCTTTGCTGATTGGGTCCTTGAAATGCATGAAAATGATCCGGAATTCCATCGAAAAATCATTTTGAGTGATGAGGCCCATTTCCACCTCGGTGGCTTCGTCAACAAGCAAAACTGTCACATCTGAGGCTCGGAAAACCCAAGAGATATTGTTGAAAAGCCTCTCTATCTTCAACGTGTGACTGTTTGGTGCGGTTTATGGTTCGGCGGAATCATTGGACCTTACTTTTTCGAAAATGAGGCTGGAGAAATAGTTACTGTGAATGGATTGCGCTATCGAGAGATGATTAATGATTTTTTATGGCCGAAATTGGATGGGATTGATCTGGGCAACGTTTATTTTCAACAAGACGGCGCTATGTGCCACACAAGCAACGAAACCATTGATATTTTACGGGAAAAGTTTCCGAACCGTGTTATCTCTCAAAGAGGTGATCACAATTGGCCAGTGAGATCTTGTGATTTAACACCTTGCGACTTCTTCCTTGGGGGCCACGTGAAAGAAAAGGTCTACACCAACAGTCTAGCGTCGATTCAAGACCTTAAAGATGGAATTCGTGAGGCTATCGAGGACATGGGGCAGCCAATTTGCAATTTGGTTATGGTAAATTTCACGAAAAGGACATGGTCTTGTAAGCTTGGGCTTGGTGGTCATTTGCCCGATGTTATTTTTCACTATTAACGGCATATCTTCCCCTTTATAATGAATTTAACATGCGATCATTTATATTAAAAAATGGCATTTTTCTTTGAATATCAAAATCACAACTCTTATTGGAAAACCCTGTATATACGAAGCAAAGCGAAAAAGATCATCACGAGCAAGCACAGGGCACAAAAGCGGATCGAAATGAAGCAAAGAAATGTCTATTATCTTAAAGCGGATAAAGGGAACCAAATCGTTAAAATGGCGAAAAACGAATATGATCAATTAGTGTGGGAAAAGTTACGCAATGGTAGTTTTTTCGAACTTAGAGTCAATCCAATCGAATCCTCAGTGGAACATTTGAAGGTGTAAGCAAATTAAGGATGCCTAACCCTTCATTACGGAGGTACGATGCCAACCAAAACTTCATAAAGAGGGCCAGCAAGTACGATAACTAATCACTGACAGCAACTCTCCGACCTATAAGATAGCGAAATAGTTGATCGACGCATGCAAGAAACTGGAGAACACAAATGGAGAAAAATCCGTGAAGAATTCATTGGAACTGCTAGAGAAACTGCAAAACTGCAAAAATGTTGATGAGATACTAGTTTCGTTCAATGTAGTCGCGCTTTTTCTGAATACGCCAACAAAACAGGCAATATACGAGTTATAAAAATGGATGGAGAGCTTTGAAATCACAGTGGGATGGAAAAAGAAAGTACGGCAATACTCGAAGCTAGCAGCACTGTGCATGAACGAAAGCTACTGCATATTCCGCAATAAATTTTACAAAATAACAAAAGGTTTAGCGATGGGTGATTCCTTATCACCCCTATTGGCTGAAGGATTCATGGCAAGCAACGAGAAACACCTGAATGAAAAGAATGAATTGCCGCGAGTATAGTGGAGATACGTGGATGGCGTGATAGTTGTAGTACCGAAGGACAGTGCGGAGAAGATACTAGACAACTTAAACAAAATTCACACAAACCTCAAATTCAAAATGGAAAAAATGGCTCAATTCTCTTCTTGGACCTGAATATCATCAGAAATAATGGGAAACTAGAGTTTGGCATATTCAGAAAAACAATTAATTCGCAGCGAACAACTCCGGCAACTTCAAATCACACGTTTGAACAAAAAACGTCGGCACAAAATAGCATGGTGCATCGACTACTTGCAGTCCCGTTGACAAAAGAAAGATATTTTCGCGAAAAAACTTACATATTATCTACGGTGGAATTGAACGGATATGACACAAGAACAATAGCAAATAAGATTAATCGAAAGCGGTAAAAACTGGCACGGGAGATATTATCAAAATTGTTCGCTGAAAACTGCAACGTACACAACAAACTCAAAAGGAGAATAAGCATCCCATTCTCCCAACTATACACGCCACTACAAAAAATTTTACGCAGGAACCTAATTGAGGTAGTGGGAAAGAGCAGAGATAACCAGCTAAAAAAGATGTTAAGGAGCATAAAAAACTCGAAGGCCAAGGACGAGAAAAGTGGAATTTATAAAATAATATGTGATATATGTAGCAAAATTTACGCGGGGCAGACAAAACGCTTAGCGACAGTGCAATTCAATGAACATGTGAAGGAAGCAGAATTATGTAAAAAAAAAATGCGATGAAGAAGATTCATTCAGCGGTGGCAGATCAAATCATCAAAGAAGGGCACGTAATAAACGAGGCAGGCATGGAAGTGATTAAGGAGATTCAAAGTCAAAGTCAAAAAGCGCTTTATTTAATAGTAGTCGTTATAAATTTCAAAAGAATATAAAGCAAATTCCAAACAATAACAATAAAAAACTTAATGGCCGAAATGGCTCTCTTTGTACGTTATCATTACACATTAAAAAAAAAAAAAACTGTAGCAAATTCAAATCAATGAAGATTATTACATATTTTTTTAAATTTAATTGGAAAAAGAAGAAAAAACCAACCAACACTATTCTAAAATTATTTATAATCTTAACACTACAGTGAACTTTGATCCTACACCTAATATGTTTTAACTTAATTCTAATAAATGCTATCAAAAACTTTATCTTGTACTTAAAAAAATCTATAACAATGTTCCTAACCTAAGCGTTTTACCTTATCTCTAACCTAATATAATAACATAGTATAAACCTAACCTATACCTAATTTTTAACAAAAATAAACCACAACACTAAATGTAGCAATAATGAGCTGAAACTCAAAAACTAAATAACGAAAAAACACCAAAACTGAAAATAAACACGAATAATTTAGACATTGTCATTCAGCCACCAATACCAGGATTGCGCCGTCTCAACTCGATCAGCTTCAACGAATCTAGCAAATGAGTATCTCCATTGAAATCGTTGGTCTCGTGAACTCAAATTAGGAGGATATTTTATCTTCTTATCGGTGGCCCGTCGATATATGTGATATATGACTGGGACGCCGTCAGAATCAAAAACATATCGATTCATGTCCAAATACACGAATGCTTCTGGAGGAATGAAGCCAGTAGCGAGGCAAGTCACTATATACCCGTCTGTAGGGTGGAACGGCTGTGAAATCCAAGGGTTTTCACCCACAGTCACAGATCTTGCGATATGATTCCGAAGAAGTTTCAATATGAAGATATCGACTCTAGTCACTTCAGCAGTTTGATAAATTCTTCTATTCGATATATAATGTTTCCAATCCGTCTCAGGCTTTCGGTATAAACCAGTACATGCACGAAGACATTTCCTTTCGAAAACTCTTAATTTTTCCATAGTACTAGCACTCTGGTTGTACCAGATCTGACATCCATATGTCAAAACTGGCCTAACCAGGGTCTTGTAACAGATAATTTTGACCTTTTGATCAATGTACTTGGAATGAAAGAGCTTTCGTAAGGCCATGACTATTTTAAGTGCCTTACTGAGCATAATTTTCACATGTTCAGTATAGTACAGATACTGATCGAGATAAACACCGAGGTATCGAACACAGGATTTACGTGGAACTCGTTCTGAACTACCCTCGCCAGCCATGATGTGGAAATCTTTCCAATTACGTTTCAGGTCTTGACTGACCCCCTGCAGCGTTGTCCAAAACAAGATTGTTTCACACTTCTGCGCATTGATTTTCATTCGCCAATTGTCAGTGTACAGCTGCACATCATTGAACATATTTTGGAGATTTCTCTGAACTATTGTAGCTTTTCGGTCTGCCGTATAGATGATCAGATCATCAGCACACGCTACCAATGATCGCGTTGGCGAGACGTTAAAATCAAAGCCGTTCAATAGCTTGCGAATGAAGATTGAGAAGAGTAGAGGCGCAGAAACTGTTCCCTGCTGTAGACCATTCAAGAGCTTGAACTCGCGCATTGTTGTCAGATTTCCATCAGTTACAACAAACGATTTCCCGTATAACATATTACACATCATGGCGACAAGGTGTCTGGGGAACTTGTCCTGAAGGAGTTTAAAAATTAGTCCATCTAACCATACCGTATCAAAGGCTTTTTCCATATCAATGAGACATGCTCCAACACATTGTCTATCATTTAGTTTCCAACAGATGTCTGAGGTTACTTTCGTTATTGCATGTGTGGTCGAATGCCTGGCACGAAAACGAAATTGGCAATTCGGCATCAACTCATTTTCCTCAATGTGGGCGTTTAATGCTCTGTTGAGTATCACTTCAAACACCTTGCTGATGTTAGGCAGCAAGCTGATTGGATGATAGCTTTTGGGGCACGAAGATTCTTTTCCTTTCTTCAAGATCGGAAATACCTTAGCCTTTTTCCACTCATTTGGGAAATATGAATTGCTCAACAGATTGTTGAACAATATGCAATAGTTCCTAATAGCAACCTCAGGCAAATGTCGGAGAACTACATTTGGAATACCATCAGTACCACATGATTTCTTGTTGTTTATCTTGCGAAATATGAAGCGCAAATCTTTATAGCTGACATAATAATCAATAAGATTCAAGCTCGGTATGAGGTCAGATGTTAATGTTTCATTGAAATGAAGAATTGATTGGCCGTTCAGGCTTGATTTGAAGTCGGAAACTTTTGCTTCAACGACCTCTGAAAAAATTTCGTTCCCTCTCTCAGGGTTTGGTAGATGAACCAATACAAAATGTGTTGCAATCAGGGCAAGTTTATCCAATCCTTCACAAATAATCCTGTTTCCATTTCTATCCGGAGTCGTACTATCAATTTCGATACCAGCCCTATCGAGAAGATTTATCTCATCACTAGTGACTTCAAGATTCGATACCTTCACTCGAGACTTCTTGCGGAATATGCTATTCACTTTCGCAAACACGCCATCTGGGTCCTGTGGGCTAATACCCCTCAGTTTTTCCGCCCATTGATTGCTGACCTCACTCCTGAAGTATGACCGGATTAAGTTCCAGACATTCTTCAGATGTAATTTCAACAAAGCCAACGAGGGATGGTTGTAGTCCAAAAATCGTCGATAAATATTGTTGACGAGTGTAAGAAGGAGGCTTTTCAATCTTTTCAACCTTACAATGGTTGGTGTTTCATATCCTTCCATATTGTTTCGAAGTTTAATCTTGGGAACTACTTTCTCAATCGTTTCCAACGTCAGCTTCTCTAGCTTCGACAAATAGACATCTATTTCATCATTAGTTAGATTTCTGGCATTAGGAACCATTGAGCTAGAGTTGCCACCATCAGAAGGGGGACATTGCTTCTGGTACTCCCGATTAAACTTCTTTTGAAACTTTCCCCAGTCTGTTTTTTTGAAATTCAACCGATGATTTTCATGTTGAACTGGAATGAGGAAGAAATCATCCCTCTGATGATTGATTTCCATTACGATTGCGTTATGGTCGCTATCATAAGGAAGCACCTGCAGTTTCCGTTGAGGACTATTAAAGTTGAATTCGAGTCTTGCGTCAGCAATGCAAAGGTCCAAATATGAATTTGTCCTAGGGTATGTTGGGAACTCCGACCCATATAGATTGCACCTGTATTCAATTTGGTTCTCTGTTATCCATGATTTCAGGAATACACCTCTTGGATTATTGGTGGCGTTCAGCCATGATGTATGCTTGGCGTTCAGGTCACCAGCGAGAATATAATAGTTATGCAGCCTGTTCAATTCGAGTATTTCAAACAAGGAATTGAGTTCCTCCTTGAGCTTGAGAACAGTTCCACCAGTTGCATAGGCAGAGATAACGAAGAGGTTATCCCCACCTGGCAGTGAGATTTTGATAACGGACACTTCAAGAGATTTAAAGCTTTTGAGTTCGACTTTTTCAATATTTTGGAAACGATAGGGTCTTCGAACCAATATCCTGGTGCCACCTCCCCCATCACCTATTACCCTATCGTTTCTTACGAATTCAAAATCCCTGAATGTCATGGAGTGCCATGAATTGAGGTTGGTTTCGGTTAGAAGCAGGATGTCAGGCTTTTGTCTGGCAATGAATCCAAGGAAATAATCACGCCGATGTAAAGTAACAATGGAGTTGACGTTGATCGAGATGAGACGAATCCTATCCATGGGAATGTGGCTGGATGACAACTTATTTTGAGGCATTTGAAAGTCCTAAACGCTGAAAAACAATGTTAATTTTCGAATCTTGTTTATCGATTCGCTGTGATAAGGAATTTAATTGCTGTAAAATTTTGAGAAGCAGCTCATTATTGCCACTTACATTATTTACACTATTTTCCGCATTTTCTGCTGGTCCTCTAGCGGCTTGTGCAAATTATACTCCGGGCTTGACGAAGTTCGGAGCTAAGACACTGCGGTGTATTTGTGTTTGCTTTGGGGCAGATTTCAATCTTGCATCCTGATATCGGGAGCATCCTCGATATGATGCCGGGTGACCAAAAACACCGCAGTTCACACAATATAATTTCTCCTTTGGCTCCGTCTGAGCCAATTTGCACTCACCGGGAGAATGTTTGTCTTTGCATTTAACGCATTGGTAATGCATGGCGCAGTTGGCACCTGAATGCCCAAATCGTTGGCAGCGATAACACTGGTTGATTTCTCGTTTCTGGAGGCGTTCCCACCTCACTGCTCGAAAATTTAAATATCTTATTTGCTGAAGAGCGCTTGGACTGCTCTTATTTGTTATTTGTACCAAATAAAGTGGTAATTTTTTTTTCTACCGTCGACCTTCTTGTCGCGAATGTTTTAACTGAGATAAACTCAATTTGTGGTGCTGTTTCCTTGAGGACCTGAAGAAGATCGACGGTATCTTCTCCGCAGTCCAAGCCCTTCAGCAAAAACGTCTGATTCTTCTCGCTTTTGGGGGTATAGGTGAAGTGCGGAACCTCCCCAGAATTCAAAGCATCTTTTGCTGATTTGAAATCAACCAGTGATTTGGTTCTAATTGATAGCTTCTCGGAATTTATTCGTTTGATTTCGAAATTTGTCAATTTGTTTTCGGCTGCCAACAGCCGAACCATGTCCTTTCCGCTTTGACCGAAGACATTAATTGGCGGAACTTTCTCGGTATTCTTGGCTACTTTTTGAGGAGGACCAGCAGAACTGCGGGCTGGTTTCTTCTCCTTATTTCTACTTTCATTATTTTTATTTCTTAAATATAAGATAAAATTATCATCTTTATTACCTTCGTCTACCTCCATATCTCGTTGGAGTCCATCCAGCGCCGCAAAGTAGTTCTGGCTTTCGTTGGTGCCACCAGCACTTAATACCTCTTCAGTGATTATTTGATTTGCAGCTTTCTTCTGTTTTCCGATTTTTCGTATCGGATCACTCTCTTGAACTTTTTTTGCCGTCTTGAACATTTCTTCATACGTTTGAATTCTTGCCTTTAGCTCTTCGATTTCACTTTGATGGCGACACACCTCCTGACTATCCTCAAGCACTTGTGTTTTGCGACCGGTATCTGCGGTATCCTGGGTGCTCGTGTGTCTCCGCTTGTTGACACTTGCCAATTTCACACCGTCACTTTCCCCGGGGCCCCCCAACGGAGGGAAGCTGTCGGGCTCCTCCATACAGCAGTCCCGAGTTGTCTTTGGTCTGGCCTTTTCTTGGTTTATGGGTACGGTTGGTCGATGCCTTCGACGATAAATTCTTCCCCAATAAAATCAAAACTTGGTTTTGACTGGCTCGTAAAAAATTATTTCAATATTTTGAAACTGACTTTTGTGAAAAATTAATTAATTTTTAAAATTAATGACAGGAGCGATTAAAAACACGTCTACACGCAACGAGTGCTAGACGTAGAATATTAAAAACACGTCTACACGCAACGAGTGCTAGACGTAGAATTGGAGATTCAAGCAATTAGCAAGTTAGATACGGCCGAGAGCCTGGAAATTGGAAAAGTACCTACTCATAAAAGGTTAAACTATGACCTAGGGAATAATTTTTCAAGATTAGTCGAAAGTATAGTTAAGTAATAAAATGTAATTTTAAATATTAAATGAAAATTGTATAAAAAGAGTAAAATAAATAAATTTTAAGTTAGCGTACTGAAGAAGACCACATGTTGCGGTCGAAATACATATTCACAAGAAAATAAAAAATATATTGTCAAAAAGGAAACATATTTGTTAGATTATTTCTAGTGTTGTAGTGTAGTCGCATTTCCTATTCGCAGCTCTTTTTTTCTGTTATATGAACTTAGCAATGATTATTCTCTCCTGAAGATTTACATACTAAACAATTTTTTATTAATTTATTTAATGCATAATGCGCAATCATTTCAAAAGACGATTCGACTTGGATATTTTAATTCAATCGTAAATTACTTTACGAGCGTAAAACACGTTGTAAACAGTTATTAACAACAATTAATAGTGAACATAATGGTTGTATCTCTTTTCAATTATTTTTATATTTTTTTGAATTTTAATGACTAGCTAATTTTCTTTTTTTCTTAATTTTTCATTAATTACAGTGGCTTGGACAGTTCATCATGTGTACAATGCGTATCTTTGTTAAAACGCCTTGCCCAACATGGTCATACAATTGTTTGCATTATCCATCAGCCAAGTGCATTACTCTTTGAAATGTTCGATAAGCTTTACGCAGTCGCTGAAGGTCAATGCATTTATCAAGGTCCTGTCAAAGAATTAGTAACGTTCCTAAGTGATTTAGATTTACACTGTCCAAGCTATCATAATCCTGCTGATTATCGTGAGTATATAATGAAAATTTAGTTATTAATACGTAGTTAATTCATAAAGTTTAATTTTTATTTCGGAACGTTTAAGATTACGAATTCATAGAATCAAAAGAGTATTTGCTCAGAACCTGATTCAAAAACGCCCAATATTTTCATTTGCATTAGAACGTAATTTCTTTTTATCATATTTAAATTATGTAACTGACGCAGAGTAACTTTATACAGCCGAACTTGAATTTGATAATATAATTTTTTCATTTGAAATAATTTAAATATTATTTTGCTAAATTCCAGAACTCATTTATGTTCTAGATAACCCAGAGCTACAATGTTACTGTCAATAATTGTTGATTTGATGACCTGTTTTAGATAAGATTTTCTAGTTCATTAATTATAAATAATTTTGGCCAAGTTCAACCTACATATTTCTAATAATCTGTCATCAAAAAATAGTGTGATAGCGATTCTCGTAAATCCACTATTTGAAATATGGTAATGGTTAATTTCTTTAAAATATTATTTCTTACAGTACTGGAAGTTGCTGTCGGTGAACATGAACGTGATCTATCAAAAATGTTAAATGCGGCAACAAAAAAGTATTATGAAGATTGCGATTTGTATCAATTCAATGCCCCCGTGAATCATATTATTAATCAGATACAAGGTATGTTTATATGAGTATAAGATGACAAAATTATAATTTTAAGCGAAAATACACCAAAAGCATGTGTAACACTCATTATACATCCTCATTCATAGAGTTTTAAGGGTTTTTGGGGCTGATCACATAGCACATTATTATTACAGTAGCGTAAATTTTAACCCGCATGTGCTTAAAATTTATTCGATAGTGAGGAATCTTCAATTCATTTGCAATCTAACAATAAAAACCTTTTAAGAAAAAAAAACGAAAACCGACTTCGGAATGCCCTAAAAAGGATGAAATAAATTTTATGGAAGCGGTGCCATATCATTTTTTTCCCCAATTTTGTTGTGATGGTGCAGATGTTGGAAGTATTTATGTTTAAATGGGGAAATTCATTTGGCACCGCTTCCATAAAATTTATTTCATCCTTTTTAGGGCACTCCGAAGTCGGTTTTCTTTTTTTCCTTAAAAGGTTTTTATTTCACCCTTTTTAGTGGCAAATTTTTTCATTTCAAACCATCAAAACTCAGTTTCTTGAGTACATTGTATCGTTCTCGTATATTAAAATATAATTTTTTACTGCAATGCAAAAACCACTACGACTAAAATCTGCAGCGCTCATAGGAATCGAATCAACATTTACCTTGATTTTAGATTTCATAGTTTTGGTACAAACTGTAGTTATACTTTGGCCAGAACAGAAATATTGCTGAAAATTTGGCAAAAATCGAAGCAAAGCTACGACCCCCAAGCACAAATTTTGTTATATCCTATGTAGACTCACACATAGAACCAACCACACACATACATACATATAGCCATACACACACACATATATATATATGTATATATATATATATATATATATATATATATATATATATATAGATAGATAGATAGATAGATAGATATATATCTATATCTATATCTATATAGATATATATATATATATATATATATATATATATATATATATATATATATATATATATATATATATATATATATCTTTATAGATATATATATTTATATATATATATATATATATATATATATATATATATATATATATATATATATATATATATATATATATACATATATATAGATACATAGATAGATATATATATATATATATATATATATATATATATATATATATATATATATATATATATATATATATATATATATATATATATATATATATATATATGTATTTATATATGTAAACAAAAAGTTCACTCCGCAATCAATCTCATAAAATTTACTGAAAAATATCCGTCTTAACCGCATCATTCGTTCACGTTTATTCGATACCCATCGCCTTCGTTTCGAGTTAAATATGGCACCTAATTTTCATGAAAGTTTCAAGAAAATCATACCATATAGTTCATCGAAAACTCCGCTATGCATTTTCATCTTCATCCGTACAGTTATGATCAATTATAGCAGGAAACGTATCTCTTTTTAGGTTGCGATCCTCGCCGGTTTTTAGTATGGAAATTACTAATTTTAGATTTCTGGGCATATCTTGTAATGTACATATAATGTTAACTGGAAAGTAACGAGTCAACTCTATAATTTGCAATCACTCAATCCTTATTACTTCTTCGGGGAATTTTATAATCCTATATGTAACGTCTACGTCTAAGGATGTAAGAAGGATCCTATACCAAGCTCATTGGTAAGCAAAGAATGAATGCGGAAGAGAAAAGCATCCTGAAATGTTCCCTTTAACTTTTGTTGAATTGTATTTATGCCACATTTAGAAGTAATTTATTGGTTATTTCCGGTAGAAATGATGGACTAAAATGTACCGTTTATGCAGAAAATTAAAGATACTGGTCATTTTTATCATCCGTCACCAAAGGGTTCGGTATCTCCAACAAATCATTGCAGAGTGCCAACTAATTGGCACTTTTCGTATGAAATATCATTTAAATTCCATTTCTCGACATCAATGTATCATATTTAACTGTTAATATCTACAGAGTCCTTTGAAGGATTTCAATTCTGTTCCAATGCATTTTGGAACAATATGTTGTCCTTCATTTGAAACCTCTATAATCAAAATCCTTGCAAGCGTCGATCAGTTATGCTGAAAAATCGGGGTGAAAGTCGGAAATTTTTTAGTTTTAACGGTAAAAGCCCTTTACCGTAGCTTGAGTTTCATATCCTTTAAACGGGACCTAACTGGAAGAAAGACGTATCATTTACCAAAAACAGGACTCTTCTATCTATCTCCGTTTAAAAGTTATGCGTGAACATACAAAAAAAAAACAAAAAAAAAATATACGCAATGAATTGATAACCTTCTTTCTTTTGGAAGTCGGTTAAAAAAGGACCCTGCTTACAGTTGGTAAGTTATATCTTGCTTCTATCAATCACTATATCTTAACGAAGAGCATTTTGCATAACCTTTTTATCGTCATGATTGACCTCAAAAGGATGTGCTCCTTCGATAAGGATTCGGATCAAGAAGAAATAAATCATACATTTTTAACCAACTTCCAAACGAAAGAAGGTTATCAGTTGTCACGTATATTTTTTCGTTGTTGCCTTTTTGGTGTATGCTCGCACATAACTTTTGAAGGGAGATAGATAGAAGAGTCCTGTTTTTGGCAAATGATATCTCTTTCCTTCTATAAGGTCATATTTAAGGCATAAGAAAGTCAAATAACGGTAAAGGGCTTTTACCGTTAGAACTAAACAATTTTGATTCTCACTCCGATTTTTCAGCATAACTCACCGACGCATGTAAGGACTTTGATCATACAGATTTAAAATGACAAACAACATATTGAACTAAAGTCTATCGGCACAGAATTGTAATTTTGTCTAATTGAGCTCTTTTTGTCATATAATTGAGCTCTTAGAGCAATAATAATCAGATTGAGTCAAACTGACATGCGTTTGAAAGGCGACACTCCAGTCTACAATTTTCATATGGACAGTTTTGTAATTCATCATTTGTGTTAAAAGTTGTATTCATTTAAAAATGAGTGAAATTTCTGAAAAAATTCGTTATATTTTACAATATCACTCCGATCAAGGTGAGAATACATCGCAGGCCCGTGAAAAATTTGTGGTGTCTACGGTCATGATACTATATCAAAACCATAGCCTAGAGATGGTTCGTTCGCTTTCGTTCTGGAAATTTTGATGTCGAAGATGCACCTCGCTGAGGTCCATCAATCACTGAAAAAGTCGATGAAATCTTACAAAAAATTTAAGAAGACTGACTCATAAGCAGCCATGACATTGCTAATGAACTGAATATCCATTACCAAACAGTTTTGAGCCATTTGCGTAAGGCTGGATACACAAAGAAGAACGTCGAGCTTCTTTGTGTGTCAGTGCCGCATGAATTAACATAAAAAAAATTGGGTAAACAGACCTACGCTCATGTCAGAAGGGTTTTGTATTCAATTTACAAAATGCAGTCACCAGATCAAATCAAATCAAGAAACATGTCAAAGACGATTTTATTCGAGAAAATATGAAATACGAAGATCATACTATTATTAACAAAGTTGAACGAATTTCGACTTCTGAGGTTTTTGTTATCGTTATACTCATAAATATCTGAATTGATAATTATTTCAGATGTCCATTCGCGAGGTAGGAAACACATTTTTCATGTATTTCCCCCCTGTGCCCCCACTGAAGCAAAAACTGACAGTTTAACAACTGTTTTGAAAAGCTCCCATGAAAACGTTCATTTCATACTCATATCGGCTACGTTTGATGAATTTTTTTTTCAGGGGCCACTCTCCTGTACTGTTATCATCGATTAATGGCCAATTCTTTCTAATCCTAGAATGGTTACAAAACCCTTTTGTTAGGAGCTCTCTCCCACCTCCTTGACTTGTTTCACTTATGAGCATTAATTGTAGGTATTCATCTTCAGTCATTCATTAAATTGAATCTAGTGTTCAAAGCATGCACCTTAAACGTTGAAGTTGGGAAAAAATAACTCAAAATTATTCAATATAAAACAGCCACTATTTTGTTTTACGATTACTGATACATGGCACCTATCATTCCTGAAATTTTCATGCAAACTATAGTGTCTGAGTCGGTAAAAAGCGCATGTTGTTCCATAGCAATATGTTGCCATAATAATAAATGCAGCGCATATTGTTCCATAGTAATACAGGAAAATTCAAACGGCTATAACTTCGCTAAATCAATCTTTATGAAACTTTCAGGATAGATCAATCTTATTAATAGACATCTACGTACTGAGTTTCATTGAATTTAAGGGTACCGTTAAGATTTTATTCAAGAAAACATAAAATCGATAAATCATACTATTACTAACAAAGTTGAGTGAATTGCGACTTCTCACGTATTTGTTGTTGTTGTACTCACCAAGGCCTACATTCCTGATTTTTTCAGATTTTTCGGATCACAGGTGTCCAATCGCGAGGGGGGGAGGACACACATTTTTCGTGTATTTCCTCTCCCTGTGAGCACCTCGAATACACATACCCTTTCATTTGATACCCATATCGGCTACCTTCAATGAAATTTTTTTTCGGGGGGTCTCTCTCCTATATGGGGAGACCCCCTTAAATACCTTATAAAAAATTTTTTGTAGTTGAACTTTGAAGAGATCACCACTTCACACCTACACACAAAATTTGATGTTTCTAGCTTAAGTAGTTTCCGAGAAAAACTGCTGTGACACACGGACGGACGGACGGACGGACAGACGGACAGACTGGTCGCGAAACTAGTAGGGTTTTGTAAAATTATTTTACAAAACCCTAAAAAACGGCGTGATTGACTTGGCCGTGTTTTAGAGTCGGGAAGAGAAGTAAAACGAGATCAAATTCAACTCCAAAACCGCTTAAAGTTTATAAAACATACATCGAGGGGATTAAGCCGTGAGAATTTGTTGGAACCGGAGGCTCTGTTCGCGAGGTGTATCTGGGCGGGTTTCATTATTAATTTCAGTTCACTTTTCCCCATTGAATATTTATCAAAATTGCGGAGATTGTTCGTTCGGTGCCGTCGAGCGAGGATTAGACCTTGAAGTTGTGAAGACATAAAATGCCAAGTGTTGTGCTCCCAGTGCTGCTTCGACCTACTTCCACCGTTTTTGGTTAATCACGTCTCTAATTGAATTTGCGTGAACGCAGAGACTGGGGAAAGCGACGATTTCAGCTGGTGAGGATTTTACGGAATTTGTTGGCCACGACATTGCAGATAGCATTATTAGTGTTTTCTCAAGTGAAATAAATGTCTTCTTACACGTTGCCAATCAAAAGTGTAATCCGCCAGTTTAGGTGAAGTGATGTGCTAACGAGAAGAGCGGTGATGAAAAGGAAAAATGATTTTCACTTTTCGAGTCGACTTACTGCCGCAAATCGAGAAAGACGGGTTGAGCACACGGCCGCAGTGCAAAATACGTGCGGTGTGAAAAGTGTGGACTTCAAAATCATTTAAAGACTGGGTATTAAATTCAAAAGTGTAAATTGAGAACCATTTCCGCCTATTCACCCTTCCAACTCAAATACATTACCATTCCCTGCGGAATAGTGCTTCCACGTAAAATTGCATTTGTTTGGACGGGAGATCGTGAAGAACCACGGGCGAATCGGCGAAGTTTTGTTCTATGGAAAGCTTTTGCAATTCGATACATTTTGTGGCCATTTGATTCGGTGCCGTGTGAAATGGATTAACATCACGTCTTAGTGAATCATTGTTTATCTCACACGAAAAATGCATTTCAGTGTGCTACATCGTTTAATAGTAAACATTCAAGTGACGACGACAATCGCGCAACATATGGAAAATGCAATTGGGAGAATGGTCACGGTGATAGTTACATCGTGGAAACTACCGTACAGGGACCGGTTTGTCCAAAGAGCGGCATGGCCATAAATATCGTGGAATTGAAGCATCACATGGTGGAAGTGATTTTCAAGAATTTGGCCCACAAGAATCTCGACAAGGACGTCAAATTTTTCAATGACACTGCTAGTACAACAGAAAATTTAGCAACTTGCATCTGGGAAAATATCCGCTCATCGATGACGAAGGCGTGGTTATAACGAATACATGCTATTGATAGGTGATAATCCGTCTGGTTACTTGCTGGGAAAAATTTATAACCGCAAGTAGATTACTATAGATTTTAGCTTAATTAGTGAGAGAAGTCCTTAGCCGAAAACGTTCATAGTCGAAATTGTCAATCCGGAAGCCGAATTGCTTTTATTAATATCAACGTAATAGGATTGACGCGCTTGACTAAGAAATAAATCAATATCAACGTCCCGTGGATTCTTCACGTCCGTAGCCCAAACTTGCTTCCGTTTCTTGCATTGCGATGAATGGCTCTTCAAATCAGAACTGGTGAGTGATCGCTTTTTATTCGATTCTGCTGTAAGATATTAGTGAGAAAAGTCCTTAGCCGAAAACGTTCATATTCGAAATTGCCAATCCGGAAGCAAACTGCATGAAGGACAAGGCTGTAAATTAATTGGCGAGATAATTTCACTTGTCCTACAGAATCATGTCATAAACTAATGACGATACGTAAAACAGGCGGATTATTAATGTTAGCTATTCGACTTATGAATATTCAGTAAGTGTCAAGAAGGTTTTTCTAAGCTCACAGCCATATTGGGATTGTATCTTCAAATAAAAGATGACTATGGTAATCTATGGTCAAAGGAGTAGTCGGGAAATTGGTATTTAATAGCCTTTATCAATAGTAAACATTAATATGAGCTAATTACGCGATTCTAACCAATCTTATTCTTGATGTTTTATACATAAAACAGTGTAAATAGTAACGAATAATTTATGCATAAAAGACTGCATTTTGAGGCGGCTTACGAATTTTTCGAGCAGATCTATTAATAGTATTGTCATACATATTCAAGAAGAAGAATAGTAGATTTTGCTTTGAGAGGGCCATTTTTGTATTTTTTTATCCTAGTTTATAAAAGAGATAATATTTAATATACAAATGTACATTTATTTGAAGACTTTGATGATGTGAACAGAGCATTACAACCTCATATATTTGTTATAGATAGCAATCTGATATCCTCTAAGAACAGTTTAAGAACAATAAAAGAAGGTAATAATCCGTTACACTGTTTATTTTAAGTAAGACAAACGTTCATATGTATGATAATTATTTATACCTCCCGAATTCTGATGTTTTGTCATATTTATACGAATTTACAAAAATAAAACTGAATTGTTAGACGTTACTCGACTGCCTTACCATTTCTCTTGACCTGACCGGGTATGGGACCCGCAACGATGGTAGGCTCCTCCTGAAACATGGGCTAGCCATCGGGCGCGCTCCTCCGTTTCTTTGTTTCACAGGGGCTCTTGCCGGGTAGAGTAGCCTTCCACTCACGTGCCGTTTTATGGTATAGAGTTATGTGATTCCATCACATAATTCTATAACATAAATTGGCCACGTCTATATTTCTCATTTGATGGAGAAATTCATGCAAATTATGTTTGTATGAGTTTTTCACTCAAATCGGAAATATATGGCCATGACGGCGTTTGGCTCTTAATCCGGTTGAGAGAGTGCGAGGGGGCACCACCCCTATCTGGATGACCCACTCTTATTTGTGGGCCATAAGAATCGTCGGTCAGTTTGTCCTTTGCGTCAGCAATTTCCAACCCTTAGTTGGTTACCTCCTTTTTGACTTTGGTCGACATTTTATTGACCCCGGCATTCCTGGATGCAAATTTCTTTTTGTAGTGGGTCCTTCTGCTGGGGGAAAGAACCCGCCCCTTGAACCGCATCGCTAGCCTGCCAGCGCATTCACGCGTCTCCAGACAAGACCAATCTCGTCGGATCTTAACATTCTCTTCCGCCTAGGTAGCAGACCATTGCTGCAGTCCTTAACGGACAATTTTCCATACCTACATTCACTACAGTGTCTCATTGATATTGAGAAAGCCTTCGAGACGGTGTGGTTAGATGGAATAATTTTCAAACAGGCCCTCCAAACATCTTGTTTGTCGCCAAAATGTACAATAAGTTGTGCGTGAAATCATTTATTGTAACTGATGGAAATCTGATGACAGTGCGCGATTTCAATGTCTTGAATGGTCTACAGCAAGGAACAGTTAATGCGCCTCTGCTTTTCTCAATATTCATTCGCAAGATATTGAATGGCTCTGATTTTAACGTTTCGCCAACACGATCATTGGTAGCGTTTGCTGATGATCTGATCATTTATGTGGCAGACGAAAAAGCAATCTTCAAAAAAATTAGATGATGTGCAGCTCTAAAACGATAATTGGCTCAAACAAAAAATGCGCAGTATTGCGAAACAATTTTGTTTTGGACAACACTGCCGGGGGGTCAGTCAAAGTCTGAAACGTAATTGAAAGGATTTCCACATTATGATTATGGCTGGTGAGGATTGTTCAGAATAAGTTCCACATAAATCCTGTGTTCAATACTTCGATGTTCATCTCGATCAGTATCTGTACTATACTGAACATGAATCGATATGTTTTTGATTCTGACGGTGTTGCAATTATATATCACATGCATAGACGGGCCACCGGTAAGAAGATAAAATATCCTCCAAATTTGAGTTCACGAGACCAACAATTCCAATGGAGATACTCATTTGCTAAATTCGTTGAGGCTGGTTGGGCTGGGACGTTTAGAGATAAGGCTTAACGTTTAGGTTAGGAATATTGTGTTAGCATGTTATTAGGATAAGATAAAGTTTTCAATTGAATTTTAGTGGAAATAGGTTTTAACATACATATTAAATGTAGAAAAAAGTTCTCTGTTGTGTTAATATTATAATTAATTCTTTGGATAGTGTTGGTTGGTTGTTTCTTCTTTTTCCAGTTGAGCTGCATAGTATAATATAATTTGAATTAAATTGAATTTGATTAAATGTTTTTTTGGTTGATAACGTTTAAATTTGCAGAGCTATTTGAGCCATTGAGTTTTAGTATTTTTAATGTTTGAATTTACTTTATATTCTTTAAAAAATCCTAACGATTAATATTGAATACAGCGCTTTTGACGTTGACTTTATATTAAATCAGTTTGTTCAAACTTCTCGACCAAATTCAGAGGATAGATTACATACACCAGAATATTTCCATAAAGTACGAAGTGCACGTTTTCCTCGAGCGCCTATTTTCAAAATACGCTGAGACAATTCGACACGTCCTTCAATTATGTGTTGCTTCACGATAAATTTTGCAAATTTACCAGAGGATAAATTTCATTTTTGGCGATGCAAACTTTAATATTTGAAAAGTATTTGCTGCGTTAACATTTTGCTGTACATAATTTTCGGACTTATTTTCCCTTCATTGGAAGCTTTTTTTAACGAGTTCTTGGTATATCTAAAGTTAAAAGTGTAGGGTATCAACAATCTAAATTGACTAATACCCAAGATGGGCGCTCTAACTTATGAACATTCTGTGGCATCGCTAAATCGGAAATAACATTGGCCTTGAGAAATAGCTTCAGTAGCTTAAAGAATTTTCTAATGAAAAATAACGTGAATTATATATATTTTATACTATCTTATTTTTTACATTACTTACTTTTAGTTTTTGAGCATATTATTTCTTTTAATCTAAGATTTTTCAAAATATTTGACCAGAAACTTGTTTTGTAAATATCATATGTAGATAGTTTTTCATTAAATATTTTTTAATTTTGCAACGATCCAATAAAATTTTTTAAGTCCTACTTGGTCATAATCAACTGAATTAAAATCGCATGACGATGCTATTTCCGTAATCTCCATTGAGTCACACAGAAATGCAATATGAGATCCATTAAAACTAAATAAAATTTTAGTACTTACTCGCAATTATTAAAAATTTCACTATTTAACTTTCATCATGTGTCCGTACTTGTAACATTCCATCTTTTAACCATTATTTTCCAACTCTCCATTACAGATCAAATTGATCTTACCACGATAAAAACAGCCGGAAAGAAAGTTGTTGATTTCAAGCAATTGAAAAACAGCGGAAAATGCGTAGCCCAGTTTCTTGCTCATGGGAAAAACTTAAGAGACAAACATCAGATCGAGTCGGCGTCATTTATAATGCAGTATTTCATTTTGTTATGGCGAACAGTTGTGTGCTCATCCAGGAATTATGTAAGTGAACTAGCGATAAATTTGCGTTTGTACTTACAATTAGATTTTATTGGCGGACAAACGGTTGGTTGGGTAGTGAATAAGGAAGTTTATTGTTTTATCTTGGAATTTTGCATTGTACTTAATATTGCATGATTCAGAGATTAGGTCAGATTCACTTTCGTTGATGTTGGAAATGATTTGAGTTTTGTGGTAATACTCGTAAAATTCAAATAATAATCGGTATACCTGCATTTTAAGGGTTGTTTGATTCTATTGAAGATAATTGAGTTGTTTTTAAACGATGTAATGTTACAGCCGTGGTAGTCACTGCAGACGCAGACAGTGTATATATAGGGTTATTCATTTTACGCTTGGGAAACTAAAGCTAAAGAAAACACATAAAATATTCCAATATTCTTTATTCAATATAAAGATTGAACTTTTCTATTATACGTGAATTACAACATCATTCAAATGTTTTCCACGGGACCTCTTACAGGCCTCAATCCTTTTGAGGTAATTTTCAATGACTTCTCGGCACATTTCCGGTAATATCTCAGCCATAACTTCATGAATATTGATTTTCAATTGCTCAAAATTTTGAGGATTGTTCACGTAAACACGATCTTTCGCATAGCCCTATAAAAAGAAATCCAAAGGTGTTAGATCGCAAGATCTTGCGGGCCAATTGACATCACTCAATCTCGAAATTACGCGTCCTGGAAATTTCTCTTCCAAAAGTGCTCGATTAGCCTGTGTTGTGTGGCTTGTGGCTCCATCCTGTTGGAACCACATGTTCTCCAGATCATAACCTTCAATTTCTCTCCAAAAATAATCGGTTAAGATCCGTCAGCGGTCAGAATTGACTGCAATAGCTCTTCCTTGATCGTTTTCAAAAAATACGGGCCAATAACACCACCAGACCATAATGCACACCAAACGGTCACTTTTTCCGGATGCAAAGGACTTTCTGCGATCACTTGAGGATTTTGAGAGCCCCATATGCGACAATTCTGTTTATTTACGTAACCACTGAGCGAAAAATGAGCCTCATCACTAAAGAAAATTTTGTTCGAAAAATCGTTATCAATGGCTTGTTGTTCAATCACCCAATTCGCATACATTCTGCGTTGTGTATGGTCTTGAGGCTTGAGATGCAAATCCAAATGCAAAATCCGCCACAATGAGCCGTAAGACTAGCCCGAATGTTGAGCAAGTCGAGGAATCGACAAATTCGGGTCTTCCTCCACACTTGAGCAAAGACAGCGATATTTTCAGCAGAATGAATGTTGCGATGATCCTCAAATTTTCTCACTGTGTTCGAAATTGTTTGCTGTGTAGTTCGATTATGTCAACCGTAACGGCTCGTAAAGCCCTAAATGTTGATACAGCAGAATCACCATTTTTACAATAAAATTTAATAATATTAACGCGTTCTCCGACTGTTAAATGATCCATATTTCTAACTGACAAACCTTCAACTAAACAAAACACGCTTTGGATGACATTTAATTCTGACAGATGTCAAATGGCAGGGTTATACTTTCCTACCACGAAATGGATAACCTTGTTTTAACCACAAAGAGATTTTATAGACGGGATGACAAGCTGAGGCTGACTAGCGCTCAGTCGTTTTAAAGACTTTCTATTTTCTACCCATGTTAGGCCGCCTAATACAAAAAATACGCACAATATAGTGAAGGGAAGGAAAAGCTGACTATTTTGAGAAACCGCTTAATTGATGGCGTAAAGTGAATGAAAATGATAATTATCTTGATAAAAAGCAATTGCTTACCCCTTGTTGGGTTATGAGCGCCACTTGTTAGACTATGGCGAAGGGTTGGGCCATCAAAAATCCCAATGGTTGGAAGAAAACAAAAAAAATTAAATCCAGACCAAAATTAAAAAATGGGAAGAAAAAATGTTAATACACGTTCCACATTCTTTGCTACTGCAAATGTAGTGTTTTTTCCTAGTAACATTGATTAAGGTTTTTTCTTATCGTTCTTATCTTCACGAAATTTACAAATGTCGTTTTTTTGTTTGCATCACAATCACAACTGTTGGTCTTTCTATGCTATTATCCTCGTAAAATTTTATGAAAACCGAGTTTGCTAACTATTTCTTGAATTCGCCTGCCTTTTGTATTTTTTGCATCGACTTAATTTTTAATAATCATAATTCACTTGAAATACCTATGATTGCGTATTTGGGCAAAACGATCATATTTGTTCTCATTATAGAACTAAATACACATTAGTTATAATGCTTTCTTTAATTAAATGGTTTTTTTGTGAAAGTATAGTATCTTCACGAATTTCTTGCAACAAGATTAATCAACCATTACATTGAACAGTCGTACATATTCTTTATTTTTACAGTTCACTGTGGTCGTACGGACGAGGAGTTGCGCTTTCTTTTAGTCTGATTTACTTCACTAGTTATATGTATCGTCAAAAATTAACTCACTTGACATTCTTCTGAAAACTAACACGCACACATTTTTTCCCTGTACTGACCTTGTAAACCCACTGTCCCAACAAGACATGCCTTTGCTTCCTCATAATTCGCGGCCAATTATTTTTTTCTTTTTTTTCTGGCTCCTGCAGTTTTCACATTCGCCGCTACTTCCAGCTGGTTCCTCGACTGTTGACGCTTTTTCCCGGTCATCGCTGCCATGGTAGATATTCTTGTACTTCCAACTGTCTCGGTCCGTTGAATGCATCCTCCAATTTCGAAATCCAAGCAGTGATGAATTGTCTTCGTCGATCAAGTCAGACCAGCGTTTCCTTGGTGTCCCCACTGATCTCCGCTCTTCAGTTCTTCCAAGGAATATATTTTTGAGTATCGGTTATTCATGCTTACGATTCACGTGGCAAGCCCATTGCAGCTTCCGCTGTCCAGCTCATAATTGTATCGAATTTGCCATTGATTCTCGTCTAGCTTCAGTCCAATTATGGTCATGACGTAATGACCGTTTTAACATTTCCTTGCTGTAGACCATTCAAGACCTTTAAAAACGCCCGTCGTCATCAGTCACAAGAAACGATTCCGACGAGGTACCTTGGGCCTTTTTCAACCGATTCGGGAAATATTAATTGTTGAACATGTTAAGAGTTTTCCAATAAGAGGTGTTGTTTTGAATAGTCCGCTATTTCGGTAGATGTCACTTTTGAAGCTGTCATTTTTTGACATTTGATAAGTAAAAACTACGCTATTAATAATAATGGAACGATACATGCTTCAACAATGCCTTCAAATTATTACAATTCACTATAAAAATGCTGAAAATTTGGCAGAGACGGTTCGTAAAACTCGAACATTTTTGGGTCGTCGTGAAACATCTTGTCGGACCGGAATACAGAAATTGGTGGAAAAATTCGAGCTGTTGAGACAACTTAGTGATATGAAGAATAAAATCCGTGCACGTCATTCAAGAACAGCTGAGAATATTGCTGCTGTAGCCGAAAGTGTGAAGAAAACCCAGGTTTGTCCATTCCTCGTCGTTCTTTGGAATCAGGCATTCCACAAATCATTACATCATATTTTGCATGAAGATTTGGGTGTTAAGGCTTATAAAGTTCAGGTAACAAAAGAACTCAAGCCGGTTGATCATCAACAACGTCATGTCTTTGCTGATTGGGTCCTTGAAATGCATGAAAATGATCCGGAATTCCATCAAAAAATCATCTTGAGTGATGAAGCCCATTTCCACCTCGGTGGCGTTGTCAACAAGCAAAATTGTCGCATCTGGGGCTTGGAAAATCCAAGAATATTGTTGAAAAGCCTCTCTATCCTCGGCGGAGTCATTGGACCTTACTTTTTCGAAAATGAGGCTGGAGCATCAGTTACGGAGAATGGATTGCGCTAGCGAGAGATGATTAATGATTTTTCATGGCCGGCATTGGATGGTATTGATCTGGACAACGTTTACTTTCAACAAGACGGCACGACGTACCACACAAGCAACGAAACCATTGATATTTTACGGGAAAAGTTTCCGGACCGTGTTATCTCTCGAAGAGGTGATCACAATTGGCCATAGCCATCTGGTGATTCAACACCTTGCGACTTCTTCCTTTGGGGCCTCATGAAAGAGAAGGTCTACGCCAACAGCCCAGCGACGATTCAAGACCTCAAAGATGGATTTCGTGAGGCTTTCAAAGACATAGGGCAGCCACTTTGTGATTTGGTTATGGAAAATTTCATGAACAGGCTATGGTCCTGTAAGCGTCTCGTAGTAGTCATTTGCCTGATGTTGTTTTTCACTATTAACGGCATACCTTCTTCTTCTTAACAATCAAATAAACATTCGATCATTGATTTTAAAGAATGACATTTTTCTTATAATATCAAAATAACACCTCTTATTGGAAAACCCTGTATTTGAATAACATGCAGTAATTTCTAATAGCAACCTTAGGTAAACGTCATTTTGCAATATTTTTTGCGGTTGGAAAGTGAATGCTATTGACGCACTGAGTGTGGAGTTCCCTAGCGAGAGAGGAGGGCAGAAGAGGAGTTACCAGACAAACGACCTCCTAGCCCCAACTTCCCCGGCCTGCTGTGAGTCCTTTATATCTTTTAGAACTGCCCGAACATACGACATCATACGAACGACTATTCCATCCAGGGTGAGCTCTCCTGTCTCTCTGTAGAAGTCTCGTTCTGCATGAAAAAATGTGTTGTGGACATCTTCATTCTCCTGCGTAAATCCGACTGTCGGGGAACCGTAAGACTAAAACAACCCATGCCCGCTCAAAAGCTAGGTCAGCTAAATGTCAGTCTTACTATGCCTTTAATTTGGCCATGGTCTCACATCCTGAATGAGTTGCACTGTCCACCTTCCATTCATGCAATTCATCTAAGACTGCTACCAATCGTTGGGTAAGCGCTCTATGCCCTCGCGGAAAAATGTCTCCCTCGCCTTCTCACTTGGCAGGTAAATAGCGCGCACTTTCTAGCCAGAGGGCAGCATTTACCACGTCTGCAGCAACTCTCACCGCTGAATCAGAGACTGTTGGATATGAAGATGCAATCTCCAGTGCTCCTCTTCTCTGTACTATTTAATGGATCAAATTCATTCGTGATCCAATCCGGAAATGGAATCATACTTTGGAAAATGAGATAAAAGGCTCTGCATTTATTAAATCTAATAGTATCCATGTAGTTTAGAAGATTGTTGTTAGTACATCATAGGCTTTCGAGAAAAATAAAGAAATGGTTGTAGTTAGGGCTTAAGTAAGATGTTAATTATAATTTTTGGCTAATATATATTGGGCTGTATTTAAACTACTTTGAACTTGATAGGCTTGATGTATTTCTTACTAATGCACGGTAAAACTCTAGTATGTTTTCAGTACTTGAGATAGATGTTTAAGAAAATCGTTAATTCAAAACAAAATTTCCTCCTACAAAGCCAAAAGTAATAGGAAGAGTTCCGAACAATTTATATGTATTGCGTTCATTTTCATGTTTCAATATATTAGCACTCATTGTAGTGAATTAGAAAAATATCAATGTCCGTTGTGAACTATAGCGATGGTTGGCTGCCTGGGCGAGCGACGATGTGGGTCTCGCCGGAATTGGCCTTGTCTATGGACGCGTGAATGCGCTAGCAGGCTAGCATTGCGATATCGTGGGGGTGGGTTCTTTTTCCCAGCAAAAGGGCACACTACAAAAGATTTCGCATTCACGAATTAAATTGTTGTAGGACTCGGTTCGACGGTGTCAAGGCCGAGGTAAACTACTGAAGAGATGTATTGCCAAAAAAAAGGACAGACTGGGCCTGGCGAACGCGAGCGAGACTTGAGAGGATCTCGTCTTTACCATGTATGCTTTTTTAGGACCTACCTGAACGCAATAAATCTTGTATCTTACATTGCCAACAATGACATAATCTTTTATTCTTAGATTTGGCTTACAAGTGACTTTACGGATCAAGAAATTCTTCCTCTTCATGCAGTTTTTAGACAATGTAGGGATCACCTTTATTTCCTGGAAACCAGATAGTGGGGATGTGCTAATAGCGGTCTACAATAGCTTTCAGACTTCACGTTGCTCTGATTTTAACATTTCTTCGCCTGTAGAAAGTATCGCAGCCGAAATAAACTTTTCTACCAATCTTTGAGATTGCTTCATATGTCTGTACGTTGCCTATCATATGCTGCTTCGCTGCTTTGAACGGCTTTTTAGTGAACTTGCGTTATTTATAAATAATGCAACTCCTCTTCAAACCCTTATCTGTGGTGATTTCAATATGCCGTCGGTCAGCTGGATCACTCCTTCAATAACTTCAGTTAGTGAAATTTTCATTGCTCTTCCGTCTTTCTTGTCCCTTTGCTCCCTCACCTAACTCAATCCTGTACTAAATACTAACAAAAAATTCCTTGACTGCATTTTATCAAATAATTCATCTTCTGTCAGTCCAATTTCTCTGGCGGTGTCGCCGTATGTTAAACCGGACATTCATCATCCTCTTCTAGAAACACAATTAACGGTGCATCTAGCTTGGTTCAATGCTGAGGTTGCATGAGTGCTGCGTATAAAAGACAAAGCCCGTAAAATCTACCTTCAATCGGGATCCAATATAAATCTTTTAAGGTACAAACTTCTTCGAGCTAATGCCAAAAAGCTATTTTTCAAGCTTTACTTGCCTATTACCAGTCCATTGAAGCCTTCTTCTGTTACAATAGTCCTAAATCCTTTTGGTCATATATTCATTCACTTAAATCTTCCAACACTCTTCCTAATTCAGTATCCATTGCTTAATAAAATTGCCTCTAATGATCAACATATATATATGCGATCTCTTTGCCGACTTCTTTTCGTCCAATTTTAGATCCTCCTAATTTTGTTCCATAAATTCCTGTAGTCTAGCTCACTTCGATTTCGGCTTTATCCCTACCAATTCCGTAGAAGTGGAAGATATAATCGCCTCAATAGATGCAAGTGGATCTCTGGGACCTGATGGCCTTCCTATCTTCTTCATTAAATCACTATGCTCTTCCCTAAGTTTACTTCTATATTTGATTTTTAATTTGAGTCTTTCGACTGGCGTTTTCTCAGATGCATGAAAACGTGCTGATATTTTCGCAATCCATAATACCAGCAACAGCAATTCCATTTCGAATTATCGGCCAATTGTAATGAATTTCGAATTGTCCGTGTAGGACACGGGTGCCGATGGTCTGGCACAAGTGTCAGCGAGCTAAAACAACACCGAGCTCCGCTAACTAGCTTCGCTTAACGACCACGTACGCGTGCTTGACGACTAACATTTGCGGGATCATATGAGGCGGGTTCTTGTCGAGCCACGAAGCTACACTACAAAATACTTATCACGCGTACTCTACTCTACAAGACGCACCGATCAATTTTTATTGTCTTTAGAAAAGTTCTATTAGGTGTCAATTAATCTACTCTACAGAAATTCAATATTGTTTTGCCTCGTTAAAGTTAGCGGACACGGAGGCTTGAGACAAACGCAAACATTACATAACAAAAAGCAACCGTTACTTTCACCGAAGAAGGTCGTTGCATTACAAGGGGAATGTCAAACCTAAAGATGTTAAAGTGGCTGAAGTGAACCACTCATCTCTGCCTAAAGGATGGAAACTTGACGGATGCAGTTTACTTTACACTAGTGAAACAACAAACTAAGCAGTTTCGACGGGCACTCCTGATCACCACGGGGCTGTTTGACTGCTTATGTTTATTACACAATATCTCTCCTCTCGTCTTTTGGTAAAATTTTTGAGAGGATTGTCCAATCCAGAATTTACAATGCTTTCCATACAAAGCTCTCTGCTAAGCAGCATGGATTGATAAAAGGTCGTTCAATCATTACTAATCTACTAGAGTTTTCCAATTTGGTAGCTCTTGCTCTAGATTCCAGTTGCCAAGTTGACGTGATTTATACCGATTTCGCCACAGAGTTCGATAGCATTGACCACCAAACTTTAATAAACAAACTTGGTCAATACGGAATATCTGGTCCCCTCCTTACCTTGATCAGTTCCTTTATCCATAACCATTCTTGCTCGGTAATATGGAATGGGTGCTCTTTTGCTCCTTTTGCCCAGACTTCTGGCATGCTACAGGGATCTATCCTAAGCTATGTGTTATTCAACCTTTTCATTAATTACCTTCCTATTGTTTGTAACTTCCAACTGTCTTCTCTATACCGACAATCCTAAAATCTTCATGAGATTCGCTCGATGAATGACTGCTTGATACTCCAAAATGACATTAATATATTGGACGAATGGTGTTGCATCAACCTTCTTGCTCTTAACGTTCCTTAATGTTTTCATATGTGTTTTTCCAATAAACTAAATACCTTAAGCTTTGACTATTGGATTAGCGGCAAAGTACTTTTATCAGTTAACCATTTTAAGGATCTTGTTGTGACGTTTGACCAACATCTCAAATTCGACCCCCACATCGCCCATATGACATCTAGAACAGCTCGGATCGCCCATAAAGGAGGAGTTTATTCCCGACTTGTTTGCTTGCTGCAAGATGCAACTGCAAGTGCCGGAGGTCACCAGTGACATGGAGATGGTTGAAGGTGTAAGTTCCACTGAAAGTGGTGATGAGGTGTAGGCTATTGTAAAGCCGGAAGCCAGAAAGAGGCCAATAGGGTCTCCAACATAGGAGCCCACATCTAAGGTATCAAAGACCCTTTAAATGAGCGAGCGGGATTTTCCCCAGCTCAAAAAGGTGGCTTCCGCTAGTTTCTCGGGGATCATACCCAAGCCGGGTGGAAGGCCGGGCCTAGAGGGAAATTAAAGGAAATCGAAGCCCCAGCAGCCAAGCGTGGCTGCTGCCAAAAAAGAGAGGGCACCTCCCATAGTGTGCTATAGGCGTGACCTGAAGACTTTCAGGGATAGTGTCAAAAGGGCTTGCGCACAAAACTCTGAAAAGAAGCCAGAGTTCAACGTGATGGTGAACAGCTCCTCATGAGCTTCGCTCCACCCAAAAACGGCTAAGGATCATACCAGCCTTTTTAATTTTCTAAAGTGTGCGAAAGTGGCTTACTACACTTACACTCTTCCAAAAGCGAGAAAATTTACTCTCCTCTCAAAGACGTGCACAGCTCATACGACGAGAATGATGTCGTGGCTGAGCTGAAGGAACATCTCGGAGAAGATATCCTTTCAGCAAAAAGGTTCTCCATTATAACCTCTAGGAGGGATAAAAGGACTTTGAAGTGAGGAGAGCAATGAACATAAAGTTCCTATTGTACCAGAAGATACAATGAGAGCGTCTGCAGAAAAATTCCACTTCCCAGTGCTTTAACTGCCAAAGATTTGGCCACGTCGCTCCAAATTAGATGCGTAAAATGCGACAAGCAGCATAAGTCCGTTGAATATCTCATCTCGAAGGACGAGAAAAAAGACGAGATCTTCTACGTCAACCTCAATGTTAAGGGGCACCCTGCGAGTTTCAGGGGTTATCCTAAAGCAAAAGAAGTTGAAGAGAGGGGGAAGAGCCTCTAAAAGAAAAAAGAGGAAAGGAGAGATTTCATCACCGCTCTACGAAAAACACTGTACGTGAAGGGGTCTCGTACTCTAGCCTTTTGTAAGGTGCAAAGAAGCAGCCTGCGCCGTAGCCTATACAGCAACAAAAACAGAAACCAATGCAGCAACGCCAGCAGTTGCAGAATGATCAAAATACGGTTTTGAGCACTGACTGGCAACAATTTTTCGGGTGTGACTTGTTCACACTCATTCGAAAAGGGGACTCTTTCATCCCTCACATAAAAAACTCACTAATTCTCGTGAGAAAAAAGCTGCGTACTTAGAATTCGCCTTCAAGGTATGTTGTCGTAATGAGTTCCATTAAACTCTCCATCCTCAACATATGTTCACTACCTCCACACTATAAAAGGAATTCCGTTCAAGAATACTTGAACGCCCATAGGCCAAAGTTCGGGTTTACTCGTATATCGAAAACAAGACTCAAAGGAAGACACAGAGTGCATCTGGGGATATACAAGATCATTAGGTGTGATGATCCAGAGGGAAATCTTGGAGTTGCTATGGCTCACAAATATCACCTGAAAGTCCAAAAGCACTGCCTTCCAAGTCTGAAATGCATTGAAGCAGAAATAATAACCTGCATGCTGGGAGGGTGCATCTTTGCGTTCGTGGGATCTATGTTCAACATGGATACTCAATGAGGGAACTCATTGAAGACTTGGAAACAGTGCTTACTCTGTGCAAAAAATTAGATTTCTATGCCAAGGGAGGTGATTTTAATGCGAAGCATCCCTCATGGGGAAATATCACATCTAATGGCTCTCTTTCTAACTGGGTTCAATTACATATGGATCTCATACTGATTGCCCCCAAGGAGCCCACCTTCCACCGAACTCGTCTATCAATGACTTCATCATTGTGTCTGCCAATCTAGTAAATCCCTCCCACAGTTGGAGGAATTTCGAGTGTGGAGTTCTTAACGCCGAGTCTGACCATCTTTTGGTTGAGCTGGCCTTAAGAGTGAAAAAGGGTGTGAAAGTTGAGGTTGCAGATCCTCAACTTTCCATTTCATACAAGCGAATCGATTTGGCAGCAGTAAGTGCTGACCCTGGCAGAAAATTGAAGGGAATTACGATCAATAAATCGAAAAATCTTTCTATACCTGAAATCAATGAGAGAATTGCTTGTAGAAATTCAACCCTAGACACGGTCATCTCAAAGATCTCGATTAGGATATCCTCGACGAATCACTTTTATCGAGATTTACCAGAAGACATCTTGGAGCTTCATTGTAGACGTAGTCGGCTCAGAAAGCTACTCGGAAGAATCTACCACCGCAATTTAAATATGGTTAACTGGGAGTATAAATGTATTCACCTAGTGATTACGTCTCTAAACCGAATGATCTCGAGGAGAGCTATGGCTTTTGCTAACGAGTGATTTGAACGGACCCTGGAAAGTATCAAGCCAGGTCCCTGTATGTTTCCTCATATCAACTGGATAGCGGGCAGAAAAAGGCTGGTTGGGGTCCTCACTTATGATGGATCCATGATCATGAAATCATCATGAAAAAGCAATCGCTAACTCTATCTCAAAGCATTTCGCGAAAGTTCTTCAAAGAGAGAAAGCAAGTGAGGACTCTTCCGTTACTTCGTTAGAGAGCAGGAACACAACGAATTCGATAGGGACAATGATCAATTGTGCTTGACTCGGTTCTCTGTTTCAAATCCCTCTGATGCACCTACTGGCCATGGCCTGTTTGTCAGTCCTGAGAGACTCACTTTGTCTGCACTGGAGCAAAATTCCAAAAAATCAGCAGGGGCTGAAGGAATCTCCAATTATAAGCTTAAAAGGCTTCTCCACGTTTTCTTTGTTCTCTTCGCGATCATCCTGAATAACTGCATTAACATTTGTTACTTCCCTCAGCAATGGAAATATGCAATAATATTCGCAATATCCTAGAAGTCGGGCAGTACTGACGTAGTCGACACTCGTCCGATTTCATTGCTTTCAAATATTGTTAAGCTTCTTGAAAGGTTTATACTTGAAGGCATCATACAATTCTCTGCCGGGGCAAGAATTGTGCCGGAAAGATAATTTGACTTCAAAAAAGCTCACTCCACGATGGCTGCTATGGCCGGGTTCCAAGCCGATATAATGAGAAGCTGGCGCAACAATAAGCTTGTTGTAGCTCACCTGGTCGATGTGGGGAAAGCCTTTGACTCTGTATGGATCAATGGGCTTCTCTACAAAATGATAAATCTTGGCTTTCCAGTCCATATTGTGAAAATTATAGGCAGCTTCATGAGGGGACGAACTGCGTTTGCGGTGGCTATTGGAGCTAGGTCAGACCCATTTAGTATTGACTCGGGGGTCCCACAGGGTTCTATTGTAGGCCCATTCCTTTCTGTCTGGTTCGTCAAAGTCAAAGTCAAAAGCGCTTTATTTAATACTAATCGCTATAAATTTTAAAAGAATATAAAGCAAATTCCAAACAATAACAATCAAAAACTTAATGGCCCAAATGGCTCTCTCAATTTATACGTTATCATTAACTCATTTCATCAAAAAAAAAAAATTCAATTAATTACGATTATTACATATTTTTAAAATTTAATTGGAAAAAGGAGAAAAAACCAACTAACACTATCCTAAAATTATTTATAATTAAGACACAACAGTGAAACTTTGATCCTACACCGAATATGTTGTAACTTATTTCTAATGAAATACAATCAAAAACTTTATCTTATGCTAAAAAAATTCTGTAACAATGTTCCTAACCTAAGTGCTTAATCTAATCTCTAACGGAATATAGTAAACATTACATATACCTAACCTATACCTAATTTTTAACAAAAATAAGCCACAACACTAAATGTAGCAATAATGAGCTGAAACTCAAAAAAAAGAAATAACGAAAAACACCAGAACTGAAAAATAAACACGAATAATTTAGAAATTGTCATTCAGCCACCAATACCTGGATTGCGCCGTCTCAACTCGATCAGCTTCAACGAATCTAGCAAATGAGTATCTCCATTGTAATCGTTGGTCTCGTGAACTCAAATTAGGAGGATATTTTATCTTCTTATTGGTGGCCCGTCGATATACTCGTAAGTGATATATGACTGGGACGCCGTCAGAATCAAAAACATATCGATTCATGTCCAAATACACGAATGCTTCTGGAGGAATGAAGCCAGTAGCGAGGCAAGTCGCTATATACCCGTCTGTAGGGTGAAACGGCTGTGAAATGCAAGGGTTTTCACTCACAGTCACAGATCTTGCGATATGATTCCGAAGAAGTTTCAACATGAAGATATCGACTCTCGTCACTTCAGCAGTTTGATAAATTCTTCTATTCGATATATAATGTTTCCAATCCTTCTCAGGCTTTCTGTACAAACCAGAACATGCACGAAGACATTTCCTTTCGAAAACTCTTAATCTTTCCATTGTACTAGCACTCAGGTTGTACCAGATCTGGCATCCGTATGTCAAAACTGGTCTAACCAGGGTCTTGTAACAAATAACTTTGACTTTTTGATCAATGTATCTGGAATGAAAGAGTCGCCGAAGGGCCATGACTACTTTTAGTGCCTTACTGAGCATGATTTTGACATGTTCAGTATAGTACAGATACTGATCGAGATAAACACCGAGGTATCGAACACAGGATTTATGTGGAACCCGTTCTAGACTACTCTCGCCAGCCATGATGTGGAAATCTTTCCAATTACGTTTCAGGTCTTGACTGACCCCTGCAGCGTTGTCCGAAACAAGATTGTTTCACACTTCTGCGCATTGATTTTCATTCGCCAATCGTCAGTGTACAGCTGTACATCATTGAACATTTTTTGAAGATTGCTCTGAACTATTGTAGCTTTTCGGTCAGCAAACGCTACCAATGATCGCGTTGGCGAGACGTTAAAATCAAAGCCGTTCAATAGCTTGCGAATGAAGATTGAGAAGAGCAGAGGCGCAGTAACTGTTCCCTGCTATAGACCATTCAAGACCTTGAACTCGCGCATCGTTGTCAGATTTCCATCAGTTACAACAAACGATTTCCCGTATAACATATTACATATCATGGCGACAAGGTGTCTGGGGAACTTGTCCTGAAGGAGTTTAAAAATTAGTCCATCTAACAATACCGTATCAAAGGCTTTCTCTATATCAATGAGACATGCTCCAACACATTGTCTATCATTTAGTTTCGAACAGATGTCTGAGGTTACTTTCGTTATTGCATGTGTGGTCGAATGCCTGGCACGAAAACCAAATTGGCAATTCGGCATCAACTCATTTTCCTCAATGTGGGCGTTCAATGCTCTGTTGAGTATCACTTCAAACACCTTGTTGATGTTAGGCAGCAAGCTGATCGGGCAATAGCTTTTCGGGCATGAAGATTCTTTTCCTTTCTTCAAGATCGGAAATACCTTAGCTTTTTCCACTCATTTGGGAAATATGAATTGCTCAACATGTTGTTGAACAATATGCAATAGTTCCTAATAGCAACCTCAGGCAAATGTCGGAGAACTACATTTGGAATACCATCAGTACCACATGATTTCTTGTTGTTTATCTTGCGAAATATGAAACACAAGTCTTCATAGCTGACAAAATAATCAATAAGATTCAAGCTCGGTATGAGGTCAGATGTTAATGTTTCATTGAAATGAAGAATTGTTCGGCCGTTCAGGCTTGATTTGAAGTCGGAAACTTTTGCTTCAACGACCTCTGAAAAAATTTCGTTCCCTCTCTCAGGGTTTGGTAGATGAACCAATTCAAAATGTGTTCCAATCAGGGCAAGTTTATCCAATCCTTCACATATAATCCTGTTTCCATTTCTATCCGGAGTCGTACTATCAGTTTCGATACCAGCCCTATCGAGAAGATTTATCTCATCACTAGTGACTTCAAGATTCGATACCTTCACTTGAGACTTCTTGCGGAATATGCTATTCACTTTTGTGAACACGCCGTCTGGGTCCTGTGGGCTAATACCCCTCAGTTTTCCCGCCCATTGATTGCTGACCTCACTCCTGAAGTATGACCGGATTAAGTTCCGGACATTCTTCAGATGTAATTTCAGCAAAAACAATGAGGATGGTTGTAGTCCAAAAATCGTCGATAAATATTGTTGACGCGTGTGAGAAGGAGGCTTTTCAATCTTTTCAACCTTGCGATGGTTGGTGTTTCATATCCTTCCATATTGTTTCGATGTTTAATCTTGGGAACTACTTTCTCAATCGTTTCCAACGTCAGCTTCTCTAACTTCGACAAATAGAGATCTAATTCATCGTTAGTTAGATTCCTGTCATTAGGAACCATTGAGCAAGAGTTGCCACCATCAGAAGGGGGACATTGCTTCTGGTACTCCTGATTAAACTTCTTTTAAAACTTTCCCCAATCGGGATTTTTGAAATTCAACCGATGATTTTCATGTTGAACTGGAATGAGGGAGAAATCATCCCTGTGATGATTAATTTCCATTACTATTGCGTTATGGTCGCTATCATAAGGAAGCACCTGCAGTTTTCGTTGAGGACTATTAAAGCTGAGTTCGAGTCTTGCGTCAGCAATGCAAAGGTCCAAATATGAATTTGTCCTAGGGTATGTTGGGAACTCCGACCCATATAGATTGCACCAGTATTCAATTTGCTTCTCTGTTATCCATGATTTCAGGAATACACCTCTTGGATTATTGGTGACGTTCAGCCATGATGTATGCTTGGCGTTCAGATCACCAGCAAGAATATAATAGTTATGCAGCCTGTTCAATTCGAGTATTTCAAACAAGAAATTAAGTTCCTCCTTGAGCTTGAGAACAGTTCCACCAGTTGCATAGGCAGAGATAACGAAGAGGTTATCCCCACCTGGCAGTGAAATTTTGATAACGGACACTTCAAGAGATTCAAAGCTTTTGAATTCGACTTTTTCAATATTTTGGAAACGATAGGGTCTTCGAACCGATATCCCAGTGCCACCTCCCCCATCACCTATTACCCTATCGTTTCTTATGAATTCAAAATCCTTGAATGTCATGGAGTGCCATGAATTGAGGTGGGTTTCGGTTAGAAGCAGAATGTCAGGCTTTTGTCTGGCAATGAATTCAAGGAGATAATCACGCCAATGTATAGTAACAATGGAGTTGCATTGATCGAGATGAGACAAATCCTATCCATGGGAATGTGACTGGATGACAAATTATTTTAAGGCATTTGAAACCCCTGGACGATGAAAAACAAGATTAATTTTTGTATCTTGCTTATCGATTCTTTCCGATAGAGAATTTAATTGCTGTAAAATTTTGAGAAGCAGCTCATTATTGCCACTTACATTATTTACACTATTTTTCGCATTTTCTGCTGGTCCTCCAGCGGCTTTTGCAAATGATACTCCGGGCTTGACGAAATTCGGAGCTAAGACACTGCGGTGTATTTGTGTTTGGTTTGGGACAGATTTTAATCTTGCATCCTGATATCGGGAGCATCCTCGATATGATGCCGGGTGACCAACAACACCGCAGTTCACACAATATAATTTCTCTTTTGGCTCCGTCTGAGCCAATTTGCACTCACCGGGAGCATGCACGTCTTTGCATTTAACGCATCGGTAATGCATGGCGCAGTTGGCAGCCGAATGCCCAAATCGTTGGCAGCGATAGCACTGGTTGATTTCTCGTTTCTGGAGGCGTTCCCACCCCACCACTCGGAAATTTAAACATCTGATTTGCTGAAGAGCGCTTGGACTGCTCTTATTTGTTATTTGTACTAAATAAAGTGGTAAATTTTTTTTCTACCGTCGACCTTCTTGTCGCGAATGTTTTAACTGAGATAAACTCGATTTGTGGTGCTGTTTCCTTGAGAACCTGAAGAAGATCGACGGTATCTTCTCCGCAGTCCAAGCCTTTTAGCAAGAACGTCTGGTTCTTCTCGCTTTTGGGGTATAAGTGATGATATAGATTGCAGCTCCGAAAGCAAAATGGGGAAAGAAAGGATTAGTGGAGCGAAAAATCCTTCGGGCCTGCACAGGCCTATACAGACGGGAGGACGGACGGTCTTACCCCAACGAGGTGCTGTACAAGGAGACAGAAATGGAGCCGATAAAATCGTATGGAGAAAGGCTGGTGGACGCGGGAATCAGGAGAGCCAAGAAGCACAAGGCGGGGGTTGTTAGGAGAGCGACGGACAATCGGTCATTGGACACAGCGAATGAGTAGTTTTTAAGGTAGTCTTAAGGAAATAATGCACTTAATTTTAAAGTAGTAGTCTTGTTAGAGCAAACGATTTTTTCAAACTTCTTTTATAATCTATTAATGTATGATAATGTTGTGGGTGTCAACATTTTAAAGTTTTCTTTTGACAAAAAATTAATATTTTAACGTAATTAAAGTAAATTATTATTGAACTCCGGGAAAAGCGACAAGGAACAACCCGCATGTATATTCTTAGGTTAAGCTATTGATGGGTTGTATATATATATAAAAAAATTAAAAATCACCAAATAAAGATCTTGAATCTTGAAAAAACTCGCAGGCTTTGTTCTGCACTGATCCTACACTACTTTTAGAACCCAAACATGTGTTCATCTATTTATCTCACTCGTTTGCTCTATGCTAGAATACGCATGTCAAATATGGTCTCCCCACCACACATACCTGTATCGTGCCGTTGAATGCGTACAGAGAATATTTGCGCGCTCGCTTTTCTATAAATACTCGTACAAACTGTCCTACAGTCCATATGGTGAACGTATTATCTACCTTGGCATCCCTTCCTTGGAAATGAGGCGACAATACCTTGCCCAATGTTTGCTCTTTAAGCTTACTCGAGGCTTTTTATCATCTGATATTCAAAATATGATTTGCATACGCCCTTCCTCTAGAACTAGGTCTACTCAATTTTACTCGATTCCTTTCGCGCGTATAGATATTTATTTTCATTCCCCATTGGTCTTACACGTCCGTGACCTTCAGCTTGGTCCTGTTTTAGAGTCGCCCGCAGTGTTCAAGTACAAGCTTCGGAGGATTCTTAATTTTTTATTTTATTGCGTTGCCTCATTTAAATCTGTCTAATTATCTTTCGTTCACATCTGTAGTAATAATGTTTATTTTGCCTTAAATTGTAGCTTTCTTTTGTGATAACTTTCTGTCTATCTATTTTGTAATTGGAATTTATTCTGTAAAATAGATCTTAAATAAAAAAAATGAAAAAGGAACGAATCGTGTAAAGGCTTATAAATATATAGACAGACGGATTGACAGAAAGGACACGGAACTAGTAGGTCTATGCCGAATTCGGTTTACAAGACGCTAAAAAAATTAGCCAGCTATATAGTAGCTAATCCAAACCAATTCAAAGAAGTCGTTTTCGAGGAATTTGCGATAAAATGAGCCTCTTTTTCTTAAGACAAACTTTATACTCTACAGAGTTAAGGATCAGGCCCCACACATTTATTGTATTTATAATCACTTTTTTTTCATAATCGACAAGTGACTGCTAATTTAAAGTTATGACGTAAAATACGTATGAGAAGGCTCTAGTAAGAAGGCAAACAAACACTACTAAACTACTTGAATATATAATGACCACTTTGTACTGTACTTATTTCTTTGTTTATTTTAACTAAACTCTGTTTATTTCTTTACAGTTTCTGATGATGGCGCGTATAACATCACACATTTTTATCGCCGTAATTTTTGGATACTTGTACCTAAACGTTGGTCCTACAGCTAACACTGTTTTCGGCAATTACGTGTACTTGTATGGTTCAATTTTGCTAATCGTATATACAGGGAAAATGGCTGTGGTGTTATCATGTAAGTCGAACTCCTTTTTGATGAACTCAGGTTGCGGCTATAATGTAATTAAAATGATGAACATCTGCAATTAGGTATTCCATCTAACAAGGTTCAAAAATAGAAAATGATAACTCGTCATTAAGTACACTAACTTTCAATGAAAGGCTATGTTTTCCAGTTTTTAACCTGCAGCAAGGTTGATGAGACGCGACGCAGTATTTCAAATTAATTCTACATCATATATCAATGTTCTTTAAAATGAAGGACGTGAAAAGAATGTGCTAATGAAATTACATGTTAAATTGCGATAAAAATTACCCGTATGTTCCTATTTTAAGATAGTTTTTATACATAGAGTATAACCAAATTAGGAACGACTATGGCACTAATTCTTTCGAATGTTTTTAAGTGTTCAATTCTTGTTTTTATTGCAAAACATTCCCATCCAAACCATTGCCATTCAACTAATCTTGCATCTTATAAACGACCTCAGATTTCTTCATAAACTACACGCTCTTTGCACTTCATGGTATCATTGGTTCCGCATCTGAACAACAACCTTGGTTCCAAGTAAAACAAACTTTGGCAGTTAGAGTTTGTCTCGTTAGGAAAATTAGGTGAAACTAGTTTCAGTTACTGGCAGATTGAAGCATTTAAAAATGAGGAACACCAGAAGCGCTTGGGGATCAGGTGAAAGTACATTAGATTGGTACTATAAATGGATTTGCAGAACATATGCTGAGTAGGACAGGGAATCATGTAAAATTACATAATTCTAGTTGTCGAAATGGGGTTGATGATGTTAATTTGCTACTTTGATATTTTAAGTCTCTTGCGGATGGTAGTTTAGATTCTGCTCACATACTCGTATGTTAGGTACATGTACTCGTATTTATGTACAAAACCTCAATGATCTGAACCAGCTACAAATTTATTTTAAGGTTACACATGCATTCATGCACTTTGAATAGTTAGATTCAAGGCACGTATAGACAACGGTCCGTTCGAAAGATTTTTAGCGCAATTAATTTTATAGAAGTTCAATGATCAATGAAATTACATCAGAGACACTATGAAATCAATTATTATTAATTAAAACATTCAAAATCATCAATTGCAACAAATTATAATTCGCTTGGATATCATGACCATTCATTTTATTTTCTCTTTCAGTTCCACTTCAAATCGAGATGTTGCATCGTGAACATTTCAATCGATGGTATAAACTTCTGCCGTATTATTTGTCAACGATTTCCTTTGAAATACCATTTCAGGTGAGTACATCTCATATGAGTAGCATTATGCTACAAGACTATTCTAAATATGGCTTGAGGCATTTTGGAAATAAGTTAAGAAGCTTGTTCACACTTTTATGACTAACATCCATTAAAATGGAATGTTGGCAATGTGACAATATTTGCACATGTGTATGACATATTAGAATGGTATAAAGTGTTCAAATTTATTTGCCGCTCCTGAAGGTGAATCAGCATACATACATATATGTATAGATTAATATTTTGTTTACATTGTCACATTGGCGTCTGCAATCAGATTTGGAACGGATCGCTATCTTTGATAAAGGTGAGAAATACCTACATAATTCTTGGGTTGCTTGAAAATCTCGGAATTTATGTGCAAACGCTACAAGACTTTGGTATAGAAAAAAACGTTTCCAAGGTTTTAAAAATTGTTGTTTTCAAAAGAACTCTATTCTATTTATCAGCCGAACGAGTCGATAATACCTTCCCAAATCAACGATCACCAAAGTAAATAAAACTTCACATAGTATGCAAGTTATGGATTTTCGAAAAAGAGGGGATCCTCCAATTTGTCTGGAAGCTTATTAATAGACGTATATTTCCTAAAAATTTCATAAAAATCTAGCCTAAATCCATTGTCGTATGCTTAAGCTGTCGGCACCACTTAATTTTTTCAAGAAATCTTAAACGTCTCGTATGCAGTGCTGTCGAGAGGGGTGGGAGATGGGGAAATTCTCCCGGGCCCGGCCTTCCTAAAAGGGCCCGTAGGTTTTATACACCAATAAAAAAATATTGTATTTTCTCTTCTGAAATTCTTACCACTTGAAAAAAAAATTCTTAAAAATCGTAAATTAGCAAATAATAACTGAATTTAGAACCGAAAATGAGAAATTGTTTAGCTTTTTTCAAATTTGGCGTGTTTATTTTACCGTGTAGCTCGTGCCGCAGTTGAGTCAGCGAGTTTACACGTGGCCGTAATCAAGTTTGCGTCCAGTGGCCGCAACAAATTAGCTGGATACTGTCTCAGGTCTACCGGGCTCAACATGCTACCCATAATCATTTTCTATACGATGCACATTATATCTATGTATGTGTATCATACTCATTCCATTGCCATCCATCGTCAAGTGCAGGCAAGCTACGAACTGCTGCACAGCATTGTCATCGTTTTCTCGCCAGGACCAAGCACACATTTCTCATCTGCCATGTATTATTCGCATGATCTTTCCCCTTGAACTATCGATGGATGAATGATTGCCTTGAGCCTTCTAAAAATTTATGAGGCGAAGCTGATGGGCATGCATTTATTGTAGATCGTGCGGCTTGATTGTTTTGAGATGTGCAAACCTCTTTAGTACATTTTGGCTTCTCTCGACGTCGCGTCCCTTTCGTCTAAGAAAACCTGATTAGCCTGTTTGCTACTGGCAGCACGCTGAAGCATGTGAACTTGCTCAATGTAGGCACTACTTATGATTATTGGCTACGATCGCAGTGCATCTGAGATTCTAACAGGAGTTGTGGCCCAAACTGCAATACTTTTTTATTTTTTTTTCGTTTTCATAATGTTGTGCGAAACAAAAAAGAAAACAGTGGCGATTGGACATAATAAAACATGAACAAGTAACAATCATTCATTATCATTGTGCATCGAGTAGGAGCGTAAAGATGGCGGCGCAAGGGCGCATAAAGTTTGATTTGAGAATTTTTGAAGTATGCACGTTGCATCGCTGCATGCAATTTTCAAAGCTCTAATTCATATGGTCATGGCAAAGGTCTCAATCTCCAAATAGTATTTTTTTACATCCACGAATGTTGTTTGTTGACGTAAAGTCGAAAGATAAAATGGCAGATCGAGAGTTTTGATATAATTGCCGTTGACAATAAAATCTCGTAATAGATCGGATTCCACTCCCCTTCCATAATGCGTCAAATATTGGATTTTCTATTCATAATGTAGTGATGTCAACGGCGTTCTGAAATACATGCAAAAATTTGAGTGCGTCCTGATGCCCTCAATTAGGTTTAAGGTATTGACAGCTATCAATGAAAGGTGCATCATTCTTCAACCCAGAGATGCTACTATCGACATCGCAGTTCAAAATCTCGAAATTTTACTATCTGATTGAATTTGATTCGAAATCGATAGGATGCCATTATAAGTGAACGCAAAACGGTTGCCATTCATTTGGGGATTTTATCAACCTTCCCTCATACTCGAAAGAAAAAACGCAAGAGATGTTTCGATGAAAATGAAGATCACGATGACACGAGGGCAGACGATCAAGATACCAATTTCAAAAGGAACGTTTCCTACTTAATCATCGACTCGGCTATTGCGGGTATATCCAATATGTTCAATGCCATGAAGGATTCACATAATGGTTCCTCTTTTTATGGCTATTCACAGCGATGGACGAAACGGAAATTCGAAGCGCTGCCACAAATTTCGTCCAAAAACACAAATTGGACGTTTCTGAAGATTTAGGAGATTAAATGATCCACCTGAAACATAAAGGGTGATTCATAACAAGTGTACACATTTTTTTCGAAACCAAAACATAGTTTTTGTGAAGATCGAGCTGCAATGTTTATTTATTATGAAAATTTGGTCCCTTACAATTAAACATGAAACATTACTTCGGGCATATGTGCACCTCGTGCTGCTTTACAGACTATCAAACGATGAATGTTAATTTTGGTGACATTTTCGCACATTTCCGGCGTTATTAGGCGTATGTTCGCTCGAATATTGTTTTTAATGCTTCAGTCGTCTGGGGAGCATCAGCGTAAACACGATCCTTCAGAAATCCACAAAGGGAGAAGTCACAAGGAGTCAAATCACACGATCTCGCCGGCCAATTTATGGGTCCATTTCGTGAAATTATTTGATTTCACGTAGAGTGCAAAATGTTTGCACTGGCGATTCATTATTTTTGTAAAAAGTTTTAATAATAATAAAACGTTTGGCTGATGTGTATGATGCCATGGTTAGAATTGCAAAAGACCAAACTGTCATAATCTGTCAATATATGGACCTAAAATCGGTGATAAAGAAGAGCTAAGGCCCATTCACATATGTACACTTGTTATGAATCACCCTTTATATACAAAGACAACTTCGAAGAAACGTTATCACCCTTTACATTGCTATATGCGATCTTTGCTCGAAATCTGGTCTTCAGTGCTGAACGTTCATTCAGTGTTCTTGCTCGTATTAAAAACTTTCATCGATCCTGCTCTTCATAAATGCGTGTTTCAGCACTTGGCACTCTTCGCACCGAGGCCCCATTATACTATGAAACAAGTACAATTTGTTTCAACTAAAATTTTCCGAAGAATTTATAACCCTTTTCTTCATAGAAGCAGCATGTACATATTTCATTTGGCATATTCTATAGTTGTGTTTGATGGGGGGTTTAGGGCCCGTAATTGTTTACCCCCGGGGCCAGATTTTCTCTCAACGGCCCTGCTCGTATGGAAGCATGTATACTAAGGAATTTCAAAGCATGTGTTGGTATTTTCTTTTTGTGTGGTTGCCATTTTTCAGCTCATCGTTGTCATTGTTAAAGTTCTTCCTTTCTTGTCCACTTCGGCTGCCATCGTTATCGTCGTCGTCGTCATCATCGTGTGCATCTTTTAACAATAATGCCTACGTTAAGCAATTCACAAGATATCCTTTTTGCCTGTTAGTTTTAAGTTTTCGCAGCTTCAATTCGCAATCGTTTCTAGATTTATTATATTCTGAGCCAACGTGAAATCTTCACTTTCCTTTTTACCGTTACTCATAATCACTCTTCTATAATTGAAATCGCCCTGTATCAAGTCACCAAATGCAAATTTTTTTTGCATGGACTTCAATAATGCAGCACGCCCATGTGGTACATCAAACTCGCTAAACCACTTTTTTTCAACAATTGATGATCAAATTACCAAAGAGCTTGGTGACAAGTCAACTAGTTATTTCAATATCACAAAAAGTCTACCTAAGTCCATCTCTCATATTCATCAAACGAATAAAAGAGAAGTATTAAATACAATCTAAGACTTGCAAAAGAATCCTGCACCACGTATTGACAACATCACCACGCATGAAATTATTCTAGTCAAAGAGGAGATAGCTGAACTTTTGGAAAATTTTATAAACGCGCATATTAGAAATGAAACATTTCCAGACGAAAGGAAACTGGCAGAAAATAAGTCCAATATTCAAAGGAGGAGATTATTTGGATCCAAATAATAACCGCCCGGTTGCACTTTTGACAGCCTGTCGTAAAATATTCGGAAAATTTGTAAACAATCATTTAAAATCTTTTTTAATGGAGATCAGAACTGGAACTTTCTGAATTTTGTAACCTACATACTAATGCAAAAAAAGTCATTAAATCCGCGAAACTTTCTTATTGAGAGTAATTGAAGCATCATTTACAAATAACCCGAAATCCTTCTGGTCTTACGCCAACTGTACAAAAGACTCGCGTCAGCATATCAATGCATTCTCATATAAGAACCACTTAGTCTACAATAACCAGGCCATATGCCATATGTTTGCTGACTATTTCTCCACCGTATATAGCTCCCTAACCTCTATTTCTGATGAAAACCAACAATCCGCTCCAGAATTATAAGTTGATGTCTACATTAACCCCTTAGAGTTCGCAGAGGTAATTCAGTCACCGAATTCTAGCAGCGCAGTCAGCCCGGATGGAATCCGTAACATTTTCGTTGAATCTCTCTCCTCATTCTTATGAATTTCCTTCGCCTGTATCTTTAATTCAAGTCTCGAAAGGGGAACTTTTCCAGACGTATGGAAATGTGCAAATATCCTTCCCATCCATAAAGCGGGTGACCTCTAATTACAGACCCATTTCACTCCTATCGTGCTTTGGAAAAATCCTGGAAGGCATGCTTGGCACCCTAACCTATCCGAAAATCAACACGGATTTGTAAAAGGACGTTCTACCGTAAGCAACATAGGTGAGTTTATCAACACAATTGCAATCACCCTTGACTTAGGAGGTCAAGTTTATGTGATTTCCACTGATTTTGCGGAAGCATTTGATAGTGTGGATCAGAAACATCTTGATCGACGAGCTTCGCCGTTTCGGCATTCAAAGATCTCTTCTTTCCTGGATTTACTCCTTTTTCTTTCATCGTTCCCGCACGGTTATCTGTAATGGATCTGCGTCCCGCCCTTTTGTCTCAACTTCTGGTGTTCCACAGGAACCAATCTTAATTCCACTTCTTTTCAACCT